>JASKON010000029.1:5717500-6408750 GCA_036010255.1 Myotis pilosus
ATTGATGTTTCTAACTCTCTCTCCCTCTCCCTTCCTCTCTGTGGAAAAATCAATAAAATACATTTAAAAAAAATAAAAAGGAAGATGCCCAACCTACTGAGCCATACCGGCCAGGGCCCACATGACTGAATCCATGTCTGAATTCCTAACCCCTGGGGGGCTGTTGGGAGCAGGGGCCCAACTAATGTGCACGCACGCCCTCCTTCCCGGGAACGTTCGCCCCATTGCTGCATCTGCCACCTCACTCTGCGTCCTTTCTGTACATTTGTGTGGAGAGAGGTGATGCCACTGACGCAGGGCCACACGGCAAAATGCCCAGCAGGCCCCCAATGGGAACCTGAATTTGTTCCACTCGGAAGCCCAAGTTCTGACACACAGTAGGTGCTCAATAAACGGTCAGGCCTTTGTCCCTGGTTGTCCAAGCAGTGACTGGCCTTTCTGAGCCAGAAAGCACGCTGTGTATAAATGTGCATGACCCGAGCCTCCAGGAGTGTCCCCCCCCCTTCCCTGTCTGGAAGTCCTCTCTCGCCTCTAACACCCCGCGGCCCCTCAGTCCACAGGAAACGTGTGGATGACACATGAGGAGATGGAGTCCCTCACGGCCACGACGAAGCCGGTGAGTGCCCCCTGCCGGCGGCTTTGGGGGTGGCACTAACTCTCTCTCTCGGGAGGGGCGGGGCGGGGCGAGTCTGTGGCTGTCTGTCCGTCTGTTCGTTCCTCCCGCCCTCCTTCGCCTGCCCCTTAACCCGTCCCTTCTCTCCCCTCTTCCCACTAACGGGTCAGGAGACCAAGGAGATCAGCTGGGAGCAGGTAGGGGGCGCGGGGCGGGAAGGGGGCGCATGACCAGGTTGTGCACGCTGCATGGACGCCCCTTCTTCTCCGAGCCCCGCCCCTATCCTCGCTGGGGCATCCCCTCATCACCGCGGGGCAGGGGGGCGCTGTGCGGAGCTCGGCTCTGGACTGTCTCACTGTGGGGGTCTGGGCAGAAGCCGGGTGGTCCCATTGTTAGCTGTTAGCTTGGTGCACGGCCATCCCATGATCGAGGGCGGTGGGGGCTCCGGGGGTTGTTCCATTGCTATGACGAGAGGGAGACGGTGCACCCGTTTTCCCCGCTGGCTGCGGGGAAAGTGTACCGGGCAAAGGGGAAAGCATTTGGGGAAAGCGTCTGGTGGAGAAGTTGGGGAGGAGGAGCTCCAAGAAGGGGGAGGCATGGACTCACCTGTTGGAAAGAATTGTGCGGGCCCCGGGCCCTTGGCTTCCGGCCAGGGGGAGGCATGGATTGTGCTGAAGTCCGGAAAGGACTCTGGGCCGGGTCCAGCATTGAACTAGTATTTTCGGGACAGTGCCAGGGTGCTGGGTGACTCCATGACTCTCTGCTGTGGGGAGCGCTGTGCTGGGAGAATCCATTATGTTGACTCGGGGGCGTAGTGAGGTTGGGCTGATCTGTTCTGAGTTGGGACCGTGTTAGATCACCGCTTCTCAGTCTGTGATGTACGGCTCTCATCACCCGAGGGTCTTGTGAGAACGCAGGTTCCGATTCAGTCAGTGGCCTGGGGCTGAGAGTCTGCAATCCCAGCAAATCCGCAGGCGCTGGTGATGCCGTGGGTCCAAGGACCACACTTGAGTAGACACGGCTCGGTCCTGTCCTTCTGAGGGAGCAGGGGACACCGTTGGATCGGTCCACTGTCCGGCTCTGGGGTGGAAAAAGCAGGACCTTGGGTTGGGGGGGGTAGACCGTCCCCTTGCATACATACCCGGGAAGGGGTCCCAGGGCCTAACCCCTCCCCTACCTGCCCATGGCCCCAGATCCTGGCATATGGCGACATGAACCACGAATGGGTGGGCAACGACTGGCTGCCCAGCCTGGGGCTGCCCCAGTACCGCAGCTACTTCATGGAGTCGCTGGTGGACGCTCGCATGTTGGACCACCTCAACAAAAAGGAGCTCCGCGGCCAGCTGAAGATGGTGGACAGCTTCCACAGGTGGGGCTGCCGCCGGGACAGGCCAGGGGCGGGGGTGGGGGGGATGGGGGGGGCACCCTCCTGCAGAGCCTGGGCCAGTGGGACTGGTGATGGGATTCTCCGGAAATCGACCCCGTGCCTCTTCCGTCAGTAAGATGGCCCACTAGGGAGAGTCCAGATTCTGAGGCAGCTGGGCTAGCTGACCCCACCCTCCTTCCAGGTTTGCGAATAGGAGCTGCCTGTTGAAAGTATCCCCAGCTCTGAGGCCGGCAATCACCAGAACCGACCCAGCAGAACAGTGGTTCTCAACCTTCTGGCCCTTTCAATACCGTTCCTCATGTGGTGACCTAACCATAACATTATTTCCGTTGCTACTTCATCACTGTCATGTTGCTACTGTGATGAATCGTCATGTAAATATCTGATGTGCAGGATGGTCTTAGGCGACCCCTGTGAAAGGGTCGTTCGACCGCCAAAGGGATGGCGACCCGCAGGTTGAGAACCGCTGCAATAGAACAACACTGACCTCTCCCAGAAGACCAGGCGGTGGGGAGGGCCCCGCGGGAGCAGCGGTCACTGGGGGGTGAAGGCTCCCCTGTGACCCCGCTTCCCCTGCTGCTCAGGGTGAGTCTGCACTACGGGATCATGTGCCTGAAACGGCTCAACTACGACCGGAAAGACCTGGAGCGGAGGAGGGAAGAGAGTCAGACCCAGATCCGAGGTGAGTAGAAGGGGGTAAGTGGGAGCCGGTGGCGAGGTTTGGGGCAGGGCTGGAGAAAGGCAAGGGGAGGGAGGCGGGGGAAGAGAAGCGCTACCAGAAGCCAGGGGGTGGAGCCGGTATAGGCGGCATGGCCAGGAAAGAGGGTGAAGGGATGGGCTAAATGGGACGGGCCTGCAGCTGAGGGTTCCTTTGGTCCCCCAGATGTGATGGTGTGGTCCAATGAGCGGGTCATGGGTTGGGTGTCCGGACTGGGACTGAAGGAATTTGCCACGAACCTCACGGAGAGCGGGGTGCACGGGGCGCTGCTGGCCCTGGACGAGACCTTTGACTACTCCGACCTGGCCTTGCTCCTGCAGATCCCCACGCAGAACGCACAGGTGGGTGAGCGGCCGCTGGGCCGGATCGCGCCGGGCCTCCCCACCCCGCAGTCTGCAAGCTGCAACCCCTTTCCCGCCTCTCCTCCCCAGGCCCGGCAGCTCCTGGAAAAGGAATTCAGTAACCTCATCTCCTTGGGCACAGACAGGCGGCTGGACGAGGTGGGCGCCCAGCTCCGGAGGCTGGCTCCTCGCACCTTCAGGGTGGGAGCCGAAGGGGGGGGCTTGGCTGCCCAGAGACGGGGTTGGAGGCGGGGCCAGGATCGGGGCGGGGTGGGAAGAAGCGGGGAATACGGAAGGGGTGGAGTCCAAGGAAGGGGCGGGTCAGAACCGGGCCGGGGCCCCACACCGGATGCCCGGCTCCTGTACCTAGGACAGCGCCAAGTCCTTCAGCCGCTCCCCGTCCTGGCGGAAGATGTTCCGAGAGAAGGACCTCCGAGGCGTCAGCCCCGACTCCGCTGAGATGTTGCCTCCCAACTTCCGTTCGGCCGCAGCGGGGGCCCTGGGCTCGCCGGGGCTCCCTCTTCGCAAGCTGCAGTCGGAAGGTGGGCGGCTCCCCTTCTTGGGGGTTGGGAGCAAAGCACCCACTCTCCATCCCAGAGGCCTCCTCCTGCAGGCTCTGAAATGGCCCGGCCCGTTCTCCCCCGCTCATGGCACATGGGCCGCTCCAATGTGCCAACTCTGTCCTCCGGGCGCGGAAGGGATTGCTCTCGCACCCTCTTTCCAGGGTGGGAAACGCGCTCGCCCTGTGTCATCTGGGGCACCTTGGACGAACCTCGGGGAAAGGGAGGGAAGCCGGCGAGGATTCGGGCTGGCTGTCATCCCCAAAGGGGAATTCCCAGGAAGGAAGCTTGGGGTTGAGGATCGGAGAAACCCTGGGGAGGACAGGGCGCGCGCGCGTGTGGATGTGGGTGCGCGCGCGCGCGTGTGTGGGTGCGCGCGTGTGGGTGTGGGTGCTCGCGTGTGGGTGTGGGTGCGCGCGTGTGGGTGCGCGCGTGTGGGTGCGGGTGCTCGCGTGTGGGTGTGGGTGCGCGCGTGTGGGTGCGTGCGCGCGTGTGGGTGTGGGTGCGGGTGCGCGCGTGTGGGTGCGGGTGCGCGCGTGTGGGTGTGGGTGTGGGTGCGCGCGTGTGGGTGTGGGTGCGCGCGTGTGGGTGCGTGCGCGCGTGTGGGTGTGGGTGCGGGTGCGCGCGTGTGGGTGTGTGCGCGCGTGTGGGTGCGGGTGCGCGCGCGCGCGCTGAACCGCTGCCTGCTCTCCCTCCAGGCCAGCCTTCTGGGAATTCCCGGGCAGACGGCGTTTCGGTCCGGACCTATTCCTGCTAGTGCAGGCCTCCAGGTGAGGGCTGTGCTGGGCGATCCTGGGGGTCTGGGGCAGCACAATGGATCTTCACTGCTCCACGTGCCGCCGGCGTCGGTGGAGGCGACCTCACGCGGATGAAGAATCTCCCGGAGGCCGGGCTCCTCCCCTCCTGCCCGGTGCGGTCTCCGGGGAGCGCGCGCCGCCGCCTGGACCATCCGCACAGACTGGAGGGGGGCGCGCGTCCCCGCCTCACACGTGGACCGGGCCTGGACCAAACCACATGAACTGGACCGAGGGGGGGGGAAGGAGAGGGCAGGAAGAACTCCCGCCCCAAACCTCCATCTCCCTCGGCTCTACTTTGTAATTTATTGATCAGTTTCCGACGGGAGACGGGTGCCCATTCCCCACGGGGAGGGGCCGGGGCTGCCCTCCCGGGCCGCATGCGAGGACAGGCCGCCCCCTCCCCTTTCTCCCCGGTCGCGGGGCCCAAGTCTTCCTTCTCCGTCCGAAAGGAGGGGAGGGGGGACTCGCTGCTACAAGCCTCGCCCCCAGTGCCACTCAGCCCCGCCCGCCGCCTCGGGTCCCCGGTGGCCGGAGGTCAGCTGTGGGCGGGGTCCCTCTCCCCAGTGTCTCGTGTCCCCGGGGCCCTCCGCCCCCCGTGCTGTGGCCGTGTCCGTGCCCCAGGAGTGGGGGGCGCAGAGCGCGCTCCCCGCTCCCCTCCGGCCCCGGGGTTTGCATGGGAGAATCCTCTTTCCACGGTGCCACTGGGCGATGTGCCGTGGGGGGGAGGGCGGACGGTGGGAAGCCCTCGCCCCGGACTCGTGTCGGCCCCCCTGCCTCAGGCGTCACTCAGTGATCACGGGTAAAGAGAACTGTTTCAAAACGCGCCCGTGTTGACTGATTTATTCATCAGGACCTGCAACCGACCACCCGCCCCGAGGCCCCGGGAGCACGGGCTCCGCGTCCTCTGACCCGCGAGTCCCGAGTCCCTCGGTGCCCCGGGAAGCCAGACCCCACGCCTGACAGTGAGGTTTCGGGGGTCACGTTTATTCAGAGAAATAAATATGGCTCGTGGGAAGGTGCTGGAGGGCCAGGGAGGGGCGTCTGCGCCGCAGCCGCGCGGCCGGGTTAGGGTTCCGGAGTTTCCAGCATGTCCGCCAGGGCCCTGGAGAGGAGGACGCAATGGTTAGACCACCCACCAACGCGCCCCAAGCTCACCCGAGGGCGCGGAGAGGTCGTTCACCTTCCCGTTCATGGGACCCAGGGCCGCCTCTAACCGGGGCCCTCACACCCCCCGACACACACTCACTGGTACAGGGACGAGGAGAAATAGTCCACGTAGCTTCCTGTGGGAGAGGAGAGAGAACCGGCTTGAGGGGTACTGCACGGGCGAAAGTAGGGGCCACTTTTCACCGCGCCCGGGACCAAGGCCAGCTCCGCCCTCTTTTCCTAATTCCTTCCCCAAACCGAGTTCCTTCCCCTGGGAAGGTCCCGATCGGGTTCCCCATTCTCCCGCAGCCTCCTCGGCCCTTCAGTTCCTCTTGCTTAGGCCCCGCTCATTCCGTTCTAGGCCCACCCCTCAACCCGGCCTCCCATCTTGGGGGATGGATGCTCCCAGGCTGCAGCATCTACCCCCCAACTTCTGTGTGCGCACAGGACGCCCCCCTCCGTCCTCGCCCGACCCCACCCACCGATTCAGCCTCGGCCGAACCCCTAGCCCCGCCCCACAACCTCCCAGTCCCCACCCGGGTCCGCTCCCTGGCCCCGCCCCTTCCCCGGGGCTCTCCCGAGGCCGCCCTCCGCTCTTACCCGGGGTGCAGACAGTTTCGCAGACCAAGGGGCAGAGGTAGCAGAACTGGCAATGCTGGGAGGGGGCGGGGAGAGAGAGTGAGTGGCAGGTCGTGGTCAAAGGCAGAGCAGGATGGGGGCGTGGGACTGAGGCTTGCTTAGGTGGAGGTCGAGGTCAGAGGCAGGGTTCGAGTGTGGAGTCAAGGCTGCATGGGGGTAAGGGGTTTGGTCAGTTTGAGGGCGGAGGCCAGGATTTGGGGCTGGGGGGTCCTGGACCATCCTGAGGCGGGCGGGGGGAGCCTTGAGTCCTGGGGGGGAGGCGGGGTGTCTCACCTGGCACTGGTCACAGTGCTCTCCCATGTTCTCCTCGTCACAGTGGCAGTTCTCACATTCAGTGCATCGCTGGGGACGGGAGAGGGCAGGTTAGACGGAAACCTTCACCCCTTTGGGGAGCCACCTGCCAGTCTCCCACCCTCCCCCCAACCCCTCAGCCTCATTACCTCCAACCCTGAGCTCAGTATCATCCCCCAAAGCCACCTCTCCCTGCTTGGTTTCCTATGGCAGGGGGACGCCCCATCCTCCCATCACTGCGGGCTGGACCCACGGATGCTCTCTGCTCCCCCTTTTATATTTCCCTGCAGGCCCAGGGACACTCCCATCCCCCCCCCGCCCCTTGTCAAGGACCTTCCTCTCTCCCTACACCCTCCCCTTCCTGGACCATGGCCCCAGCCTCCTCCATCGGCTCCTCGCCGCCCGTCTGTCCCCAACATGGCCCCGGAAGTGTCTTTCTTCACCTGGAACTATCCCTGCCTTCCTTTGCTCAGGGCCCTCCCAAGGCCCCCCGGGCACCAGGGACTGCTTGGTGGGTGGGCCTGGGCTGGGGACATACATTGCAGAAGGAGCAGTAGCCACACAGGGACCCTGGCTGGTAGTTGCCGTACTCCTGGGCGTCCTGCGGACCTGTGGGGACAGGAGGACAGCAGTGACCCACACTGACGCGGCTCCTCCCGCTCCCACCAGGCCAGAGCACTTACCGGCTTCACCGCCCTCTTCCTCGCTGGGGCCACCTCCAGCCCCCTCCCTCCTGGCCAGTGGGTTGGGGATGATGGTGAATGGAAGCTGGTTTTCCTCCAGCCCCTCCTCCTCCTCGTCTTCCTCCCGGCGGTGGTCTTGGCTCCGTGGGGCCTGAACCTCAATCCTCTCTTCTCTCCTCTCCTCTTCTTCTTCTTCATCCTCCTGCTCCTCCTCCTCCTGGCTCAGGCGGAGGCCATGGCCTTCCTCCTCATCTTCCTCGTCCTCCTGGGCCGGGCTGCCTCGGTGGGGGCCTTCTTCCTGTTCTGAATCTCCCTCATCTTCCTCCTGGGAGATGTGCTCTTCTTTTTCCTCTTCCTCTTCCTCCTCAGAATCGCTTTCCCCCAAATGGCTTCTATCCTTGGCCCCGGTGTGCTCTGGGGCCTGGGGGCTAATGTCTTTGATGGGCACTCTCTGGCCGGTCTCTTCATCGCTGTGGCCTTGTTGACGATGGCTAGGAGCTTGGTGGCCCAGCTGGGCAGAGCTGTCCTCGTCTTCCTCCCCGGGGACTCCGTGGGGGTGATGGCGGGGGACCCCTGCTTTGTACTCGTCTGGGAGGTACTCCTCCTCGGTGCTCTTGGAGCCTGGCGGTTGGGAGCTGGCAACGTGGTGACTGAACTTGACTGTGGCCTCCTCCTCCTCCTCCTCCTCCTCCTCCTCCTCCTCCTCCTCCTCCTCTCCAAGGCCGTGGGGAGTATGTCTGGAAAACCGGTGCCAATGTTCAGTGGACACATCCTCACCCTCGTCTTCCCTGTCTCCATGGCCTGGATGTCCGCGGCTGGGGGCATGATGGCGGTGCTCGTCCGAGTCCGCATCCTCGTCCTCCACGTGGCCTTGGTGCCTGGGGGCTAGGTGTCCGTACTTGATGGAGGCATCTTCATCCTCATCCTCATCCTCATCCTCATCTTCTTCTCTGTGGCCTTGGGGTCTGTGGCCGGGGACATGGTGGTGGTGTTCATCCTCATCTGACTCATCTTCCTCCTCTTGCTCACTGTGGTCCTGGTGCCTGTACGCCCAGCGTCCATACTCAGTGGAGGCATCATCATCATCGTCATCATCATCATCATCATCATCTTCTTCTTCTCTGTGGCCTTGGTGTTCATGGCCAGGGCCATGGTGGTGGTGTTCATCTGAGTCATCGTCATCTTTTTCCTTCCTGTGGGCTTGGGACCTGTGGGCCTGGAGGCCATACTCATTAGAGTCATCATCATCATCATCATCATCATCATCTTCTTCTTCTTCTTCTCCGTGGCCTCGGTGTACCTGCCTCATCATGTGATGTTGATACTCACTGGACACAACTTCGTTCTCATCCTCGTCGTGATGGCCATGGCTCCCGTGGCTGGGGAAGTGGTGCCCACGCGCTGCCGAATCATCCACGTGGTCGTTCCCACGGCCACGCTCTGCGAAGGCCTCCTCATCAGAAACGTTCTCGTCTCCGGCCTGGCGGCCTTGGGACCTGTGGCCTTGGAGTTGGTGACCATATTCCCGGGAGACATCTTCGTCCTCTTCCCCGCGGTCTCTGTGGCTCCAGAACGGAGGCCCACTGGCCGTGAAAACACCCTCGCTCTCGTCTCCGTGGCCTCCGTGGCTGTGGGTGGGGTGGCCGAACTCACCTGACATGTCCTCTGAGGAGACTCCTGCATTGTTGTTCCAGTTGCTGGGGCCGGGCCCAGCCCCTCTCAGCTGCTGGGTCATGGCTGGAGGGAGGAGCAGGCTGGCCACGGCAGCCCAGAGGACAGATGTGTGCAGCCATGGCCCACGGCGGCCCATGGGGACGGGCGGGCAGCAGACCTTCTCCCAGGCTGGCTCTGCTTGCCCCTTGTGGCGACGTGGACGAATGTTGAGGGGGTTCTTGTCTCTTCTCTGGAGTCTTTCTCTTTCTCGCTGCTGTTCCTTTGCTGTGTCTCTCCCACCTTGGCCCGCCTGCCTTCCTCTGGCCCTCGCTGCCGGCACTGGACACCCCTGTGAGGCAGTCTCGGGAGCCCCCTGACCCCCCTCTCAGGCCCTCCCTCCCACCTCCCAGCCAATAGGGTCTCTCCCCTCCCCTCTCTGTGGCTAAATTTACTCTCAGCCCTGAGTTATTCTGGGTCAGTCCGCCTGTCCTTCCCCTCCCGCTCCTCCTCCTCCTCCCAGCTGGGCAGAGGTGGGTGAAGGGGTCTCTCCTTGGTCAGGAGTGGGGGGTCCAAGGGACTTGACTTTGGACTCCCAACAAGCTCATGTTTGGCAGCTGCAGAGACAACAGCCAGACTTGTAACGGGCCAACTTGGGGGAGCCCGGGGCAGCTGGGGGCCAGGAGAGATGTATTTGAGGGGTGAGGCTGCCAGGTGGAAGGACTCGGGTTAGACTACGGGGGTTTCTGGCAGGAACAGGACACTGCACTGAGCGAGTAGATGCCAATGTGGAGGCCTTAGCGAGGGACTAAGGAACCCGCTCCCAGCACCCGTGCCCATGACCTCCTGTCCCTGGAACTCAGACCTGGGGGCAGGGGACTGGGCCAGGCCAGAGCTATAAATACACAGGGGGTCCGGTTACCGGAGGCCAGGCCAGCTGCTGTCCCTGTCAGAGAGCTGGCAAGGGTCATGTGGCCCTGCCCGTCTGTGTGTCAGTGTTTCCCACTCTTCACGCCCTCACCACAGCTCTTCGGGTCCCCAGCCCTCTTCACGGGTCTTCCTCTCTCTCTCACAGTGCCATTCCTCACCCTCTCAGGGTCCCTATCCTCGCTCCCCAGGATCCTGTCCCCCCCAACTCTTCGGCTTGCCTCGCCCTCTCACTCTTGAGTGTCTGCCCTCCACCCAGAGCTTTGCCACCCTCTCAGGGTCACTGTGCCCCCTCCCTGGTCTCTGGCATTTCCTCTCTGGGCGTCTGTCCCCCTCTCTCTGGGTGTCTGTCCCCCTCTCTCTGGGTGTCTGCCCCCTCTCTCTGGGTGTCTGTCCCTCTCTCTGGGTGTCTGTCCCTCTCTCTCTGGGTGTCTGTCCCCCTCTCTCTGGGTGTCTGTCCCCCTCTCTGGGTGTCTGTCCCCCTCTCTGGGTGTCTGTGTCCCTCTCTCTCTGGGTGTCTGTCCCCCTCTCTCTCTGGGTGTCTGTCCCTCTCTGGGTGTCTGTCCCTCTCTCTGGGTGTCTGTCCCCCTCTCTGGGTGTCTATCCCCCTCTCTCTCTGGGTGTCTGTGTCCGTCTCTCTCTGGGTGTCTGTGTCCCTCTCTCTCTGGGTCTCTGTCCCCCTCTCTCTCTGGGTGTCTGTCCCCCTCTCTCTGGGTGTCTGTCCCCCTCTCTGGGTGTCTGTCCCCCTCTCTGGGTGTCTGTGTCCCTCTCTCTCTGGGTGTCTGTCCCCCTCTCTCTCTGGGTGTCTGTCCCTCTCTGGGTGTCTGTCCCTCTCTCTGGGTGTCTGTCCCCCTCTCTGGGTGTCTATCCCCCTCTCTCTCTGGGTGTCTGTGTCCGTCTCTCTCTGGGTGTCTGTGTCCCTCTCTCTCTGGGTGTCTGTCCCCCTCTCTCTCTGGGTGTATGTCCCCCTCTCTCTCTGGGTGTATGTCCCCCCCTCTCTCTGGGTGTCTGTCCCCCTCTCTCTCTGGGTGTCTGTTCCCCTCTCTCTGGGTGTCTGTCCCTCTCTGGGTGTCTGTCCCCCTCTCTCTCTGGGTGTCTGTCCCCCTCTCTCTCTGGGTGTCTGTCCCTCTCTGGGTGTCTGTCCCCCTCTCTGGGTGTCTGTGTCCCTCTCTCTCTGGGTGTCTGTCCCCCTCTCTCTCTGGGTGTCTGTCCCTCTCTGGGTGTCTGTCCCTCTCTCTGGGTGTCTGTCCCCCTCTCTGGGTGTCTATCCCCCTCTCTCTCTGGGTGTCTGTGTCCGTCTCTCTCTGGGTGTCTGTGTCCCTCTCTCTCTGGGTGTCTGTCCCCCTCTCTCTCTGGGTGTCTGTCCCCCTCTCTCTCTGGGTGTCTGTCCCCCTCTCTCTCTGGGTGTCTGTCCCTCTCTCTCTGGGTGTCTGTCCCCCTCTCTCTCTGGGTGTCTGTCCCCCTCTCTCTCTGGGTGTCTGTCCCTCTCTGGGTGTCTGTCCCCCTCTCTCTCTGGGTGTCTGTCCCCCTCTCTCTCTGGGTGTCTGTCCCCCTCTCTCTCTGGGTGTCTGTCCCCCTCTCTCTGGGTGTCTGTGTCCCTCTCTCTCTGGGTGTCTGTCCCCCTCTCTCTCTGGGTGTCTGTCCCCCTCTCTCTGGGTGTCTGCCCCTCTCTCTCTGGGTGTCTGTCCCCCTCTCTGGGAGTCTGTCCCCCCCTCTCTCTGGGTGTCTGTCCCCCGCTCTGGGAGTCTGTCCCCCTCTCTCTCTGGGTGTCTGTCCCCCTCTCTCTCTGGGTGTCTGTCCCCCTCTCTCTCTGGGTGTCTGTCCCCCTCTCTCTCTGGGTGTCTGTCCCCCTCTCTCTCTGGGTGTCTGTCCACCTCTCTGGGTGTCTGTGTCCCTCTCTCTCTGGGTGTCTGTCCCCCTCTCTCTGGGTGTCTGTGTCCCTCTCTCTCTGGGTGTCTGTCCCCCTCTCTCTCTGGGTGTCTGTCCCCCTCTCTCTCTGGGTGTCTGTCCCCCTCTCTCTCTGGGTGTCTGTCCCCCTCTCTCTCTGGGTGTCTGTCCCCCTCTCTCTCTGGGTGTCTGTCCCCCTCTCTCTGGGTGTCTGTGTCCCTCTCTCTCTGGGTGTCTGTCCCCCTCTCTCTGGGTGTCTGTGTCCCTCTCTCTCTGGGTGTCTGTCCCCCTCTCTCTGGGTGTCTGTCCCCCTCTCTCTCTGGGTGTCTGTCCCCCTCTCTCTCTGGGTGTCTGTCCCCCTCTCTCTCTGGGTGTCTGTCCCCCTCTCTCTCTGGGTGTCTGTCCCCCTCTCTCTCTGGGTGTCTGTCCACCTCTCTGGGTGTCTGTGTCCCTCTCTCTCTGGGTGTCTGTCCCCCTCTCTCTGGGTGTCTGTGTCCCTCTCTCTCTGGGTGTCTGTCCCTCTCTCTCTGGGTGTCTGTCCCCCTCTCTCTCTGGGTGTCTGTCCCCCTCTCTGGGAGTCTGTGGGTCTGTCTGCGCCTCGGTCTGGCAGCCCTGCCCCGCCTCCGCCCCGCCTCGCGCTCTGCGCGTCTCGGGGACGCCCCGCCTCCCGGGCCCGGGCCTCCGGACCGCCGGGAAGTGGCAGATCCGGTTTGTTCGGGCGGATCCGAGGCCGGGCTGGGGAGGGAATGTGGGGAGCCGGATAGGCGGCGGCGGCGGCATGGTGGTTCCGGAGAAGGAGCAGGTACCGTGGCCGGACCCGGGTGCGAGGGCACCGGGGGCGGGGCGCCTGGTCCCCGGTTCCCGCAGAGGCGGGTGCTGCGGACCCAGATTCGGGGGGCAGACGAAGAAGGGGTGTCGGCGGGGCCCGGACTCGCGGGTCCGTGGGAGCGGCTCGGAGGCGGCTGCGTGTGCGGTCGGGACTCCGCGGTCCCGGGGGGGCGGGCGCTGGGGTCCCTGATCCTGGTCCTGGGGCAGGACACGGGGTGCGGGGCTGCGGGTCCCCGAGACGTGACCTGGAGCCCCCCGCCCCGTCCCTGTCCCCAGAGTTGGATCCCCAAGATCTTCAGGAAGAAGACGTGCACGGCGTTCATCGTGGACCCCGCAGACCCGGGGTGAGGAGTTCGCGCTGGGGACCCGCCCGGGGCGGTCCCCGCCCGCTGGCCCCGCCCCCGGCCCCCCTCTTCCCCGACGCCTGACCCCGGGGACACTTCCAAGGGCGTTCCCGGCGGCGTGTCCCGCGGGGAGGGTGCGGGTCGCTGCGGACACGTCCCGTCCCTCACGCTCCTGCCCAGGGTCAGTGTCCACGCCGGACTCGGTTCTGTCTCTTTCCTTCCCCTGGGCTGTCCCCTGTGTCACTCTCTGTTTTTCTTTCTTGCCTGTCTCTGTTCCATCCATCCGTCCGTCCGTCCATCCATCCATCCACCCATCCGTCCGTCCGTCCGTCCATCCCTCCGTCCGTCCGTCCATCCATCCATCCACCCATCCGTCCATCCCTCCATCCACCCATCCGTCCGTCCGTCCGTCCATCCCTCCATCCCTCCGTCCATCCATCCATCCACCCATCCGTCCATCCCTCCATCCACCCATCCGTCCGTCCGTCCGTCCATCCCTCCATCCCTCCGTCCATCCACCCATCCACCCATCCAGCCAAGAAAGCTTCCCTCAGGGCCCCCAAGACGGCCTACTTTTCAGGAGCACAGGCCCTGCCAGGGCTCAAATTTCACCTGGGGGCGCGTGCTGTGTGGCTTTGGGCAAATGACTGCCCCTCTCTGGGCCTTACCTGGCCTCTGTGCGTAAAAGCAGACCCTACCCCCCAGGGCTGTGGTGGGCAAACTGCGGCTCGCGAGCCACATGCGGCTCTTTGGCCCCTTGAGGGTGGCTCCTCCTAAGCCTTAGGAGCACCCTAATGAAGTTAATAACAAGGTACCTACCTGTATAGTTTAAGTTTAAAACATTTGGCTCTCAAAAGAAATTTCAGTCGTCGTCCTGTTGCTATTTGGCTCTGTGGACTGATGAGTTTGCCGACCACTGCGCCCTAGGGTTACGGTGAGAAACGTTGGAGTTATTTCTGGAACCGTGCCGGGCCCAGGGTAAGCCCTGAGAAATGCCTGCAACTCCCAGGGGCAGGGAGCTGGTACCGCCTGGGCAGGCCCGGAGCTTACGCAGGGGGTGGGGGGGGTGGGGGGGTGGGGGTGGGGCAGAGGGGTTGCCACCCCTGAGCTGCTCCTGGCCCCTGGCAACCGGCTCTCAGGTGGGTTTGGGCTGTCTCGTTACTGGCAAGACAGCCTCGGGGCGTGGGAATGGCAGTCTGCCTCGTGGAGTGTGTTTTGTCCTGCGCCTGTTATGTGGCTGCAGTCTGGCTTGCAACGATGGCTCAACAAGCAGCTGTGCATTTAGGGGGTGAGTGTTCTAACACCACCTGGTGGGCACTAGGCTGTGGTCAAGAAAGTGTAGGAACCTCTGGTCTCGCGGGCGGAGGGTAGCGGTAAGGCCAGGCAGGAGATCCAGGTGTGAAGGGTGTGCCACCGGGTCCTGCGGGAGCTGGGGAGGAGACGGGCATCACTCATGTCCTGGGGAGGAGGGGCCGGTGCGGTGACATCTGAAGGATGAGCTGGAGTTGGACAGGTGAAGGCTGGAGAGAGGAAGGCGGGAAGTGATTCCGGGAGTGGGAACAGCATGTGCAAACTGACCACGTGATGAGGCTTGAAAATGGAGCGGAGTTCAGGGTGCACTGTCCGGCGAGTGGAGGCCAAGGAGGTTGGTGGGGCCAGACCTCACGGGGCCTCCAGTACCACTCGGGGGGTCAGGGACCCTGTCCTAGGTTGCTGGGGGCCCACAGGAGGGGCAGGGGCAGGTCTGGGTGGCCACGTCAAGATGAATAGGAGTTCAGGAAGGCAGGGAAGAGGTTGCTCAAGGGTCCAGGTGGGAGGGGAAGAGGCCTGAGCCAGGCCAGGTCGGTGAGGCCACAGGAGGGGACACAGAGAGGAGGGGACGCGCACTCGGGTAGGAGCTCGGGGACTGGCGGATTTGGGGAGTAAGGAGAGTGGCTCCTGGACATTTGGTTTGGGGACTGAGAGACAGTGGGGCTGTCCCCACAGTGAGGGACCCAGGAGGATGAGCAGGTTTGGGGGTGCGTTTTGGGGCTCAGTGAGAGATCTAGTGAGCTGGGGCCCAGGGGCACTCCGGGCCTCACAGACCTGGGTTGGGGACTCAGGGGAAGGCCTGGGACTTCCATCCAGGCTTTGAGAAGTGCTAGCTGTGGGTGGTAATGGAAACTGGAAGTGGGGGAGGTGTTATGGGAGAAAGCGTGAAGTCAGGGAGGTTGCCAACTGGCAATTCCGTGACCTGTTTTCCCCCCATGGAAGAGCAGTTTGCAAACACCTGTCTCCAAACGCCGCCTCACGTCCCAGGCCTGGGACGGCCTCTTCCTTCCCTGAAGCGACTTGCCTGGCCCCTGGGCTTCAAGTTTGAGACTGGTGTGGGGAAGCCGCCTGGTCCTGGATCTGGGGACCACCGGTGCTCAAGGGGGGAGAAAGCCACGGATGAGGAAGGACGAGCCAGGAGGGGGGCAGTTGTGCTCTGCCAGGGGGAAGGTTTCTGCCACTTCTGGATGGTCAGATAAGACCTGAATAGAGGCCATTGTATTTGGGGACACGCGGTAATTGCCGATCTTATCGGGAACAATTTCAGTTCCGGTGGCCGCACTGAGAGGGAGGCCGGGGAGGAGGTGCGAGTGCAGAGGGAGGCGGCCAGCCCCGGCCAGCGAACGTTCGGCCGAGGTGGACTGTCCTGCAGCCACTGGCCGCACGCGGCTCCTGACCCCTCCGAGAAAGTGGACTTTTAACGTTTATTTATTTATTTTTAATATATATTTTTATTGATTTCAGAGAGGAAAGAAGAGGGCGAGGGAGATAGAAACGTCAATGAGGAGAGAGAATCACTGATCGGCTGCCTCCTGCACACGGCCCCGACTGGGGATGGAGCCTGCAACCAGGGCATGTGCCCTGACCAGGAATCGAACCGTGACCTCCTGGTTCATAGGTCGATGCTCAACCACTCAGGCTGGGCTGGATTTTTTTTTTATGTTTTCTTTTTTCCCCCTTGACCTTCTCCCAGCCTCCCCTACCCCCCAGTGTCTTATGTCCATTGGTTATGCTTATATGCATGCATACACGTCCTTCGTTGATCTCTTACCCACCCCCCGACCCCTACCCTCCCCGGCCTTCCCGCTGCAGTTTGACAGTCTGT
Source organism: Myotis pilosus (assembly GCA_036010255.1). Lineage (NCBI taxonomy): Eukaryota > Metazoa > Chordata > Mammalia > Chiroptera > Vespertilionidae > Myotis > Myotis pilosus. The sequence goes on from JASKON010000029.1 coordinate 5,733,448, forward strand.
TTGAGGCAGCTCTGCCTCTGTATCTATTTTTGTTCATCAGTTTATAATGGTCTTTATTATCCATGAATGAGTGGGATCATGTGGTATTTTTCCTTCATTGACTGGCTTATTTCCCTTAGCATAATGCTCTCCAGTTCCATCCATGCCGTTGCAAATGATTAGAGTTCCTTCTTTTTTACAGCAGCATAGTATTCTATCGTGTAGATGTACCTGGGCTGGATTTTTAATTGTATTTCATTTTAATTTATTTGAATACTAGAGGCCCGATGCACTAGTAGGCCTTCCCCCGGCTACCGGCTCCGGCTTCCCTCTGGCTCCCGGGACCCAGGCTTCCCCGGCTTGTCTGGAAGGATGTCCAGTCTAATTAGTATATTACACTTTTATTATTATAGATAAAGAGCCCCATATGGCTAGGGGCTCCTGTATGGACAGCTCGGGTTCTGGAACATTCCTTGGATAAGTTTTGCAGGGAAGGGCTGGTGGGAAGTCGATGGAAGGGAACAAGGGAGTCCAGGGATGAGGCTGAGATGGGTGAAAGGATCAGGGGGGGAAACCGAGGCATGCCAGGACCCTGGAGGTAGACCCAGGAAGGAGGTGGGGTGCGTCCCCCTGAGGCTCTCCCTGTGCCAGGTGCTGGGCCGAGCGTATTCTGTTTGCGGACCGGGTGGCCGTTCTCTTGTTGACCAAAGTTCGGTCTTCACAGCTCTTATCAAGTCCATGGGCCGCTTAGGCTGTTGTCCCTCCCATAAAGTTGGTCCTCACTCATGGCCTTTGTGTAAACGTGGGCCCCCGTTCTGGAATCGAGGACCAAAGAGATTCAGATACATTTGCAGCTAAACCCCGCCTTCCCCAAACCGGGGTTCCTTGCTTTCTAAACCTCTGCTGCCGGCTCTGGCCGGTGTGGTTCAGTTGGTGGAGTGTCATCCCAGGCACTGAAAGGATGCGGGTTCGATTCCTGATCAGGGCACATGCCCGGCTGCGGGCTCGATCCCTGAGAGGGAGCATGCAGGAGACAGCTGATACTTTGCTCTCACATTGATGTCTCTCTCTCTCTCTCCCTCTCCCTTCCTCTCTCTCTATAAGTCAAATTAAAAAATCTTTAAGCCTGGCCGGTGTGGCTCAGTGGCTGAGCATCGATCTATGAGCCAAGAGGTCACAGTTGGATTCCCGGTCAGGGCAGGTGCCTGGGTTGTGGGCCCCAGTGGTTGGTGTTTCTATCCCTCTCCCTTCTTCTCTCTCTAAGAGAAATCAATAAAAACATATTTAAAACCCACCTCTGGCCAATGGCGTTGAGATAGCAGGGGCTACGTGTATGTTTGTTTAGGGGGGAAAGTATCACATGCGATGCACTTGCCACAGAGAGAAACGAGCCACACAAGACGATCGCAATGAAAACCGAAGAAAGGAGTTGGCCCTCTCGCCGGGAGCTGTCACCAGCCCCGTTTCGGAGCCTGCGGCGGCATTTCTGTTAGAGAGAAAGCTGTGCAGGGGCTGGGCGCCCCGTCCGGCCCGGCCGAGCCTGCCTCCCGGGCAGTGATCAGGACTGAGAAAGGGATGACGCCCTCGCTGTGTTTGCCATTCGAGGTTATTTCAAGCTCTGCGTGGGGCCGGAGCAGCGCCTGGCAGGTCGCCCTCGTTCCAGGGCACGTTGCACGATGCGCTGGCGCCTCTCAGCGCTACAAGCCAGGCTGTGTTATCGTCGCCTTTTGCTTTGAGGGGGTTTAGCTCAGAGAGGTGGAGCCACTCGCCCCAAGCCACACAGCTGCCTCGGCGTCTATGGATGGCTCTTTCCTCGGTGAATACCGTCCGTGTGGACGGGGCAGCGAGGACCCACCACCCTCCTGCTGGGCAAGGCACTGTCTCTCCTCCCGCCCGTGTCCCCCTCAGGCTGGGCGCCAGGAAGGGGCAGGGCCGGGGTCAGCGGGGACGGGGACGGCTCTGGGGCGCGGGCAGAAGGATGGACACGTCTCCAAGACGCTCGGGGCCAGGGGCCATCTCTGGGTTCACGCGCCCCCTTGTCCCTCCCCTGCAGAGGGACCCTGTGCCAGTGCGGGCGTCCCCGGAGCGCCCACCTGTCCGTGGCCGTGGAGGACGCGTTCGGGGCGGCCGTGGTGACCGTGTGGGACAGCGACTTGCACACCACGGAGAAGCCCACCGATGCCTTCGGGGACCTGGACTTCATGGGCGCCGGCCGCAAGGCCAGCAATGTGAGGCCTGCATGCTGGGCAGGGCCGGGGCGGCCAGTGGGGCGGCGGGCGGGGGCTCTCAGAGCTGGGGCCTGGGGCGCCCCGGCTGAACAGGTGTCTCCCCATTTGCCCACCCCTGTCTTCACCTCCCTCTGGGTGTCTGTCCCCCTCTCTCTGGGTGTCTGTGTCCCCCTCTCTCTGGGTGTCTGTCCCCCTCTTTCTGGGTGTCTGTCCCCCTCTCTCTGGGTCTGTGTCCCCCTCTCTCTGGGTGTCTGTGTCCCCCTCTCTCTGGGTGTCTGTGTCCCCCTCTCTCTGGGTGTCTGTCCCTCTCTCTCTGGGGCTCTGTCCGCCCTCCGGGTCCCTTTGGGCCTCTGCTTCCTACTTGGTCTCTGTGCCCCTCCCGTGTCCCCCCTCCCCTGTGTCCACAGTTCCTCCGACTCTCTGACCGCACGGATCCGGCTACGGTTTATAATCTGGTCACGCGCACATGGGGCTTCCGGGCCCCGAACCTGGTGGTGTCAGTGTTGGGGGGGTCGGGGGGCCCCATCCTCCAGACCTGGCTGCAGGACCTGCTGCGCAGCGGGCTGGTGCGGGCCGCGCAGAGCACAGGTGACTGAGGCGGGTGGGGGGCTCTGCCTCCTGGGCCGGGGCTGCTGCTCGTCTCCCCCACTTCTCTGGGATGCTGCCTGCCCCCCTCTGTGTGTGGGGGTTTGTCTCACACTCTGTTCTCTCTCTCTCTGTCTTTATGCACCTGTGCGTTGCTGGGCCTCACCATCCTCACCCCCTTTGTGTCTGTAGGGGCCTGGATTGTCACCGGGGGCCTGCACACCGGCATTGGGCGGCATGTGGGCGTCGCTGTGCGGGACCACCAGACAGCCAGCACTGGGGGCGCCAAGGTGGTGGCCATGGGCGTGGCCCCCTGGGGAGTGGTTCGCAATAGAGAGGCCCTCACCAACCCCAAGGTAGGACCGGGGGGCTTGGAAAGGAGGGGCTGGGGGCCTGGACCCCTGGGTCTGAGGGAGGAGGGGCTGGGGGCCTGGACCCCTGGGTCTGAGGGAGGAGGGGCTGGGGGCCTGGACCCCTGGGTCTGAGGGAGGAGGGGCTGGGGGCCTGGACCCCTGGGTCTGAGGGAGGAGGGGCTGGGGGCCTGGACCCCTGGGTCTGAGGGAGGAGGGGCTGGGGGCCTGGACCCCTGGGTCTGAGGGAGGAGGGGCTGGGGCCTGGACCCCTGGGTCTGAGGGGATAGGTGCTGGGGGCCTGGACGCCTGGGTCTGAGGGGGGAGGGGCTGGGGGCCTGGACCCCTGGGTCTGAGGGAGGAGGGGCTGGGGGGCCTGGACCCCTGGGTCTGAGGGAGGAGGGGCTGGGGACCTGGACTCCCGGGTCTGATGGGAAGACTCCCTGGTCTGGCCCCTCACCCCCCAGGGCTCCTTCCCTGCGAGTTACCGGTGGCGTGGGGACCCCCAGGACGGGATGCAGTTCCCGCTGGACTACAACTACTCGGCCTTCCTCCTGGTGGACGACGGCACCCACGGCCGCCTGGGCGGCGAGAGCCGCTTCCGCCTGCGCTTCGAGTCCTACATCGCCCAGCAGAAGACGGGCGTGGCAGGTGCGTGGCATCTCCTCTGGTGCCGGCTCGGGACCCAGCGGCCTGATCCGGTCAGGATTCGGGGTTTGGGGCGAGGAGGAGGTTTCTGTGGTCAAGGCCTTCCCGGCATTTGCTGTATTTATAAAAAAACCACCTTTATCTGAAATGGGAAATGCACAGGAGTGGACAGCTCGCTGATTTTTATTTTTATTTTTAATAAACTAAATTTTCTTGTGCCACCAGCACCGATCGAGAAGCAGTATTAGCGGCCCCAGAAGCCTTCCGCCCGCACCATGGGCATCTTATCCTGCTTCTAGCATCACAGAGTAGTTCTTTTTTTAAAATATATTTTATTGATTTTTTACAGAGAGGAAGGGAGAGAGATAGAGAGTCAGAAACATCGATGAGAGAGAAACATCGATCAGCTGCCTCCTGCACACTCCCTACTGGGGATGTGCCCGCAACCCAGGTACATGCCCTTGTCCGGAATCGAACCCGGGACCCTTCAGTCCGCAGGCCGATGCTCTATCCACTGAGCCACACTGGTTAGGGCTCTTTTTTAAAAAAATATATTTTTGTATTCATTTCAGAGAGGAAGGGAGCGGAAGAGAGAGATAGAAACATCAATGATGAGGGAGAATCGTTGATTGGCTGCCTCCTGCACGTTGGACGGAGCCCGCAACCCAGGCATGTGCCCTTGACCGGAATTGAACCTGGGACCCCTCAGTCCACAGGCGGACGCTCTATCCCAGGGGTCCTCAAACTACGGCCCGAGGGCCACATGCAAATACAAATATTGTATTTGTTCCCGTTTTGTTTTTTTACTGCAAAATAAGATATGTGCAGTGTGCATAGGAATTTGTTCATAGTTTTTTTTTTAAACTCTAGTCCGGCCCTCCAACGGTCTGAGGGACAGTGAACTGGCCCCCTGTTTAAAACGTTTGAGGACCCCTGCTCTATCCACTGAGCCAAACCGGCTAGGGCCCGGCATCATTTCTGTGGGCTTCATCCGTATCATTGCCTGAGTTGTGGTTTGTAAATAACCCATGAGTAAAAGAAAAAGAAAACAAAACACGTTTTGAATCTATGACATACCGATGCTTTTGAGATGCAGCTAATGCAATACTTAGAGGAAAATGTGTAGATTTAAGTGCATCATATCCAAAAGGAGAAGAAGGGCTGAAAATGGTTGATTTAAGCCTCCAATTTGAAAAACTTTAGAGCCCTGGCTGGTGTGTCTCCGTGGTTAGGCACCTTCCCGTGCACCAAAAGATTTGATTCCGGCCAGGGCACTTGTCCGGGCTTCAGGCTCCATCTCTGGTAGAGGGTGTGCAGGAGGCAGCTGGTCGGTGTTCTGCTCTCACATCAATGTTTCTCTCTCTTTCCCCATCTCCCTTCCTCTCTCTCTAAAAAATGAATAAAAATAGTCCTAGGCAATTTGGCTCAGTGGATAGAGCGTCAGCCTGTGGACTGAGAGGTCCTGGGTTCGATTCCAGTCAAGGGCACATGCCTGGGGTTGCGGGCTCGATCCCCAGTGGGGGGCGTGCAGGAGGCAGCCGATCGATGATTCTCTCTCATCACTGATGTTTCTATCTCTCTCTGCCTCTCCCTTCTCCTCTGCAACCAATAAAAATATATTTAAAAATAAATAAATAAAAAGCAATGAAAAAAAAAAGAAGAACCCTAGAAACAAAACAACAAATCAAATCTAGGGAACATAGAAGCAAGGAAATAAAACAGAAAAGGGCAGAAATTGATGAAGTAGATACATGTAGAGTGAAGAATATCAACTAAGACAAAAGTGGGTTTTTTTGCAAAAATTTCTGTTCCATTTTTAAACTTTACTTCGCTTTCTGGCTTCAATAATCTTTTTTTTTTTTTTTTAACGTTCATACAGTGAAACTTATTTTTGGGGGTGTGCAGCTCTATGGCTATAGATGCATGTGACCATTTCCACAGTCAGGACACAGCGTGGGCCTCTGACCTTGAGGGCATCCATTTCTTTTGTGCCCCAGCCCCTAGCACTGATCTCTCACCACCACTCTCATCTTCTCTTTTCCAGGAGGCCATATAAATAGAATAATAAAATGCATAACCTTTTGAGACCGGCTTTTCATGCAGCATAATATGTTATGGCAGTTCTAACGTTCGCCCTTTGGAACAAATCAGCTCATACCAATGTATACAAAGAAACAGTTAATTACCTTCCCTACCTAGCTCCCACCCCTCTATTGGGGTAATTAGTCTTACACAATTTAGACTTTATCCCTTTATGCTTATAAAATTCTACGCAATTATATTTCCAGCTATATGGTGTTTCTTTCTTATATTATACATATTACACTTTCTTTTTTTTTCCCCCCAAGGAAAAAATAAAGTATTTATACCCTTTGTGTGGGGGGCTGTTTCTCTCTTTTCCATGTCCCGCATGGAAAAGGAAAGAGTCCATTTGCTGAGTGGAGGAGCTGGGGATTAAGAAATTAAAGAAAGACCAAGACGCAGAAATAGATTTTAAGCTGGGGCCAGGTGGGCGCCATCCTCTCTGATGGAGAGGTGGCAAAAAGCCTCTTTTTTTTAATATATATATTTCTTTATTGATTTCAGAGAGGAAGGCAGAAGGAGAGAGAGAGAGATAGAAACATCAATGATGAGAGAGAATCACTGATTGGCTGCCTCCTGCACACCCCCACTGGGGATCAAGCCTGCAACCCAGGCACGTGTCCTTGGCCGGAATCGAACCCAGGACCCTTCAGTCCACAGGCCAACGCTCTATCCACTGAGCCAAGCCAGCTAGGGCTCATATTACACTTTCTTATGGCCATCCCTTTAGGTCCGAACTTCTTTATTGGGGGGGAGTGGGGGGAGGGTCCCAATTTCTTCACCTTGCTCCCACTTCTAATAAGTAGTTGTATGATATTCCTTAGCTTTGGGGGTATCATCTGTTGTTTATGTTTCTGAGTTGATGGATACTTAATGCTTTACCAGTGCTCGGCACTATAAGGAATGCTGAATAAATATCCTTGTGTGGACATGCAGAATTACATTATAGGTGTTTTAAATTCTACACAGTATATTCCCCGAGTGATATTGCCGTGGGTGTATATCAATAGGTAGACTAGATAATTTTTCTAGAAACTTGTAGTGCCCTGACTGGTTTGGCTCAGCGGATAGAGCGTCGGCCTGCGGACCGAAAGGTCCCAGGTTCGATTCTGGTCAAGGGCATGTACCTTGGTTGCGGGCACATCCCCAGTGGGGGGTGTGCAGGAGGCAGCTGATCGATGTTTCTAACTGTCTATCCCTCTCCCTTCCTCTCTGTGAAAAATCAATGAAATATATTACAAAATAAAATAAAATAAAATAAGATAAAAACTTGTAGCAATTTTCACTCCCATCGAGAATATATGAGAATGTCCTTTTCCATTTAGTCTCAACCAGCTCTGGATACTGTTGCTTTAATTATTTTATTTTTCCCAATTTGATGGGTAAAAAGTAACATCTCACTTTTAATTTGATTTTTTTAATTCATCTAATAATATTAAGAGATGTAAACATATTTTGTTGGCCAATCAGGTTTCCTCAGTTACGAATTGCCTATTCATATTCTGTGTACATTTTGTTGTTGTTGCCAATCCTCATCCAAGGATGTTTTTCCCTTTAATTTTTAGAGGGAGTGGAAGGGAGGGAGAGGGAGGAGAGAGAGATAGAGAGAGAGAGAGGGGGCGGGGGAGACATCAATGTGAGAGACACATCTGTTGGTTGCCTCCTGCATGCGCTCCTACCTGATTGAACCTGCAACCCAGGTACGTGCCCTTAACCAGGAATTGAACCTGTGACCCTTCGGTGCACAGGCGGATGCTCTAACCAATGAGCAACACCAGCCAGCATATTTTAAAATTGGATTCTTTCTTTCTTGTCTTTTTATAGGCATTTTTTTGTATCCTGTCAATAGTAACCCTTTGAATATTAGATGTATTATAAACTTTAAAAAATATTTGTTTTTTATTGATTTCAGAGAGGAAAGGAGAGGGAGAGAGAGAGAGAGAGAAACATCAGTGATGAGAGAGAATCATTGGTTGGCTGCCTCCTGCATGCCCCCTACTGGGGATCCAGCCTGCAGCTCAGTGCGTGCGGTGACCAGGTTTGAACCGTGACCTCCTTGTTCATAGGGCTCAAAAATTTCTTAACTCTGACATTTATTCTTCCATGTGAATTTTAAAATTATCGTGTTCCATTAAAAAAACACACAAAAAAACCAAAATGGAGCCTGGCTGGTGTGGCTCAGCGGTTGAGCATCGACCCAGGAGCCAAGAGGTCACCGGTTCGATTCCCAGTCAGGGCACATGCCCGGGTTGTGGGCTTGATCCCCAGTAGGGGCCGTGCAGGGGGCTGCCAGTGGATAGCTTCCTCTCTCATTGATGTTTCGATCTCTCTATGCCTCTCACTTCCTCTCTCTCTAAAAATCACTAAAAAATATATTAAAGAATAAAATAAACCGAAACACTTCCAAATTCCTCCCACCCTCCTTCTTTCCCCAAACTGCATTTAATTCCTTTGTTACTTTGTGACAGGTTAACATGGCACTAGTTTTTCCATTTATTCAGGCCTTGTCCTTACATAATTTTTTTTGGTCAATTTCTTCATAAAGGTCTAGTATTTTTCTGGATGAATTAATTCCCAGGTATTCTATACCTTTTAAAAAAACAAAACGTGAATAAGAGACACGTTTTGAGAAAAGTTCTTGATTTTTGTTTCTTTTTTTTTTTAATGTATTTTATTGATTTTTTACAGAGAGGAAGGGAGGGGGATAGAGAGTTAGAAACATCAATGAGAGAGAAACATCAATCAGCCGCCTCCTGCACACCCCCTACAGGGGATGTGCCCACAACCAAGGTACATGCTCTTGACCGGAATCGAACCTGGGACCCCTCAGTCCACAGGCCGACGCTCTATCCACTGAGCCAAACCGGTTTCGGCGGTAGATATTTTTATTATGTTTGCATAGTCCTTTCTTTCCTTATTTCCTTCATTTCCTGTTTGAACCTTCATCTCCTCCTGGCTCCTGATCTCCAGCCACCACAGAACTGCCGCTAAGAAACCGGCCTCGCTCGGGAAGCCAGGAGTCTGGGCCCGGCCCCTCCTTCCTTGGGGAGCTGAGCATTCCTGTCTTCAAAACCGGGCCCCTCCCCAGGGGCTCAAAGACAGGACAACTCCCAGGAGCCTCAGGGGCAGAGGACTGGGCAGAAGCCAACCTTTGCCGCAGGGACTCCTGGCAAATGTCCACCGTCCCTGGCAAAGGTGGACGGAGGTGACCACACCCTGGCTCTCTGCTCTCCCCAGGGACTGGCATTGACATCCCCGTCCTCCTCCTCCTCATTGATGGGAATGAGAAGATGCTGAAGGTACAGTCAAGGGCCCAGACGCCTGGGTGTAAGGGGCTGGGGGGGGGACCCCTGGGTTTCAGGGGAGGAGGGAGCAGGGGACCTGTACTTCAGGTGGGGTGAATCCCTTCATCCCTCCCTTCCCTGACCTAATTCCCCCTTTTATCTTGTAGCGGATAGAGAATGCCACCCAGGCCCAGCTCCCCTGCCTCCTGGTGGCGGGGTCTGGGGGCGCTGCCGACTGCCTGGCGGAGATCCTGGAAGACACTCTGGCTCCAGGGAGAGGAGGGGGCAGGCAAGGGGATGCCCGAGATCGGATCAGGCGTTTCTTCCCCAAAGGGGACCCCGAAGTCCTGCAGGCCCAGGTATGACATGGAGGGCCCGGTTCTGGATCCTGAGATGGAAGGGAGCTGGGGGCCTGAGCTCCTGGGACTGGAGAGAAGACGGTGCATGCTGAGGGCTGGGAGTCCTGGGTCCAAAGGAAGAGGGTAGCAGGGACCCAGACTCGTAGGTTTGAGGGAGGAGAGGCCTGAGGGAGGAGAGGCGGGTTCTGGGAGTAGAGGGAGCTGGGCACCTGGAAGACCAGGTCCGGAGGCCCCCTGTGTCCCTGTGGCCAGGGCCCCGGTGGAGGGGCTGGCGATGCGGAATTTGGTGTTCTGCAGGTGGAGCGGATCATGACCCGGAAGGAGCTGCTGACAGTCTATTCCTCTGAGGACGGCCCTGAGGAATTCGAGACCATTGTTTTGAGGGCTCTTGTCAAGGGTAAGACTTGGACCCTCAGATTCTCCCACTCTGTCTGCTCAACTTTGGACAGTTCTCCTGGCCCGGGTGCTTACTCATTCCCTCTCCTCTGAGGCCGGGCCCCTCCTCCTCTCTTTCTTTGTATCCTTCCCCTTTGCACTGTTTCCTGAGGCTTTGCATGGTGCTTTTGAACAGTTTCCCAAGATACTTTCTTTATATTCCAGCATGGCTTTCCTTCTGTCAGATCCATTTATCCATCCTTTCATCCTTTATCCATCCATCTATCCATCCATCCATCCATCCATCCATCCACTCATTCCTCCATCCATCCATTCACCCACACATCCATCCATTCATCCATCTATTCACCTACACATCTATCCACCCATTCATCCATCCATCCATCCATCCATCCATCCATCCATCCATCCATCCATCCATCCATCCATCCATCCATCCATCCATCCACTCAATCATCCATTCATCCATCCATCCATCCATCCATCCATCCATCCATCCATCCATCCATCCATTCACCCACACATCCATCCATTCATCCATCTATTCACCTACACATCTATCCACCCATTCATCCATCCATCCATCCATCCATCCATCCATCCATCCACTCATTCATCCATCCATCCATCCATCCATCCATCCATCCATCCACTCATTCATCCATCCATCCATCCATCCATCCATCCATCCATCCATCCATCTACTCATTCATCCATCCACCCATCCATCCATCCATCCAACCACTCATTCATCCATCTATCCACCCACTAATCCATCCTCCCATCCATCCATCCATCCTTCCATCCATCCATCCATCCATCCATCCATCCACTCATCCATCCATCCATCCATCCATCCACTCATCCATCCACCCTTTCTTCCTCTTCTACGTGCCTCCAGTATGTTATGTTTCGAGCGCTGCAGGGTGGGGAGTCAGAGATGAGCCAGAGCACTGCCTCCCAGTGAGGAACTCCTGCTGTTTCACTGGAGGAATGAATGGTGAAAACCAAGGTCAGGAGCATGATGGCAGCTGGTGGAAGCTGAGGACAGGGCTGGTTTATTCATTCAACAAGCACCATCCTAGGCTCCAGAGGTTATAGCAGATCCGTATCCTGCTCTCAAGAACCCCTGATCCAGGGCCATTTGGATGCAACCTTAAATAAAATTTAAGACAAAAGCTTGGGGGAGGAACTGCCGTCAGCAAGGGGAGGAAATTCTAAGAGGAATGGTGTTTAAACTGGGCCTTGAAGACCCAGGGGAATTTGGACTTAGTAAGATGAGGAGATGGGATACCTAAGTGGTCACGGGGATTTCCCAGGGCTCTGTGGGGATGTGGGGATGTGGGCGGGGAGGTTATTTTTGGTGTTAGACGAGTCTTACAGGGAAAACACCCCAGCTAAAAACTCCTAAGAGGCATAGTATCAATTTACAAGGTGTTCTCAGCCCCAGGCCGCCCCCCCCTCGTCCCCCCAAATCGTATCCACCGTGTTCTGTGGAGGCAGAAAGAACAGTTACTTCTGATTTTGGAGTCAGATAAAGCTGTGTGCATAGTGGCCTTGAGAAAGAGACTTTAGTTTCTCTCTCTCTGAAAAATGGAGATCATACCTTGCAGGGGTGTTGTGAGCTGAGAGGCAGCTATGAGCAGTGCCTGGTGCCTGGGTGGGGGTGGGGGTGGGGGACCCAGTAAATGAGAGGTCTTCTCAGTGTGACCCTCTTTCTCACGGGGACGCCTCCTCACACAGAGGATGACAGTGGGCCGATCGGCTTCGCTGTATGGAAGTTCAGGTACAAGCTCCTGGGGAGAAAACAGCAGCGCAGCGAGACGTGGTTTAGGGGTGGTGGCAGAGACGTGGTTTGGGGGTGGTGGCGGAGACGTGGTTTGGGGGTGGTGGCAGCGGCAAGCCTGTCCCCTGCAGAAGTGGAAGCGATCCGGTCACACTCTGCGGGGAAATTGGAGCTGGCGGGCGGGCTGCGGGCTGGGTGATGGCCGAGTGGAGTGGATGGGGTTTCAGCAGGTGAGGAAGGAGGGAAGGGGGAAGGGACGAAGGCTCCTTAAGAGTCTAGCGGGAGCCACGCACTGTGCTGAGCAGCTGGCGTGCATTTCTGTCCCTGACCCTCCCTCCCCGCCTGCAAGGACTTCCTCCCCACTTTGCAGATGAAGAAAACTGAGACACAGAGAGGGGGGAAGTGACTTGCCCAGGGTCACACGAGGTAACAGAGGCCAGGCTTCAATTTGGGCCTGTCTGACCCTCCAGCCCACTGCACGGGCTGTGTTTGGGGCGGGGGGGGGGGGGCACGTAGATGGCATGCAGCACGTGGCCTGAGACAGCCAGTGAGGGGGGCAGGGCCAGACCACCCTGACCTCAGCTGAGGCTTTGTCCTGAGGGGCATGGGAGGGACAGGGTCAGTCCTATGTGCAGAAGGACCCTGGAGGTCAGGAGGGGCAGACTAGAGAGGAGAGGAGAGACTGAGGAAAGGAAGACTGCAGCGGAGGTGATGGGACAGGATGGAGCTGGGGCCTCGGGGACAGTCAGGGGCAGGGAGAGCGTCAGGGGCTGGAGAGAGAGGGCTTAGGCCAGTGATGGCGAACCTATGACACGCGTGTCAGAGGCGACACGCGAACTCATTTTTTTGGTTGATTTTTCTTTGTTAGATGGCATTTATTTTTATTTTATTTAATTTATTTATTTTTAAAATATATTTTATTGATTTTTTACAGAGAGGAAGGGAGAGGGACAGAGAGCTAGAAACATCGATGAGAGAGCAACATCGATCAGCTGCCTCCCGCACACTCCCCACTGGGCATGTGCCCGCAACCGAGGCACATGCCCCTGACCGGAATCGAACCCGGGACCCTTGAGTCCGCAGGCTGATGCTCTATCCACTGAGCCAAACCGGTCAGGGCAATGGCATTTAAATATATAAAATAAATATCAAAAATGTAAGTCTTTGTTTTACTATGGTTGCAAATATCAAAAAATTTCTATATGTGACACGGCACCAGAGTTAAGTTAGGGTTTTTCAAGATGCTGACACGCCGAGCTCAGAAGGTTCGCCATCACTGGCTTAGGGACTGAGGAGTTTTGTAATATGCAGGAAAGGGAGGGACCAGCCTCGCTGACTGGGTGGACAAAGGCGCTGCCCCTGAGATGGGGGACCCAGGGGAACCTCTGTTTTGAGGAAACAGCCTGAACTCAGGATGGGACATGGTGAGCAGGCAGGGCCTGGGGTCGGGCCAGCTGCTACAAGTTAAGGCAGAATATAATGCAAGATATTATCCATCTATTTTTTTCTCCCCTGGAAACTGTGAGGAAAGTAGGGGAGATTCAGAGTTACAAAATCCTGCTCTGAGTTGGCTTCTGGGATTTGAAAAGCAACATCAAATTGTGCTTTCTCCCCTCTCAGCCTCAGTGGTTACGCCGGTCAAGCTGCGGCGTCCTCCCAGTTCGGAAGGCCTTCCTGCGGTTGTTATTGACACCGTAGCGTTCCCATTCTGTAGATGAGGAAACTGAGGCTCCGGGGCCGGTGGCTTGCCTGAAGCCCTGCAGCGGGTCTTGGTGGAGCCGGGATCGGAGCGGCCTCAGAGCGCATTGCCCATCCCCTCTCCGCCAGACCACCTCGCCCTGCCACCCTTCCTTTGCTTTGGCGATAGGTGCAGAGCAAGTGGGCACAGAAGGGAAAAGTGACTCCACAGCCAAGTGCCCAGAGGCCCAGCAGTGTCTAGACACGCGGCTTCACTTCCTGCACGCCCTGCAGGCTGCCGACGGTTCAGGCCCCCGTTGCGTGCACACGCTCTGCACCCATTCAGTGGTTGGATCCAAGTTTTAAAGGCCTCTTGATCGTTCTTGCTCTTTTTTTTTTTAATACACTTTATTGATTCTCTACAGAGAGGAAGGAAGAGGGATAGAGAGCTAGAAACATCCATGAGAGAGAAACATCGATCAGCTGCCTCCTGCACACCCCCCACTGGGGATGTGCCCGCAACCAAGGCACATGCCCCTGACAGGAATCGAACCCGGGACCCTTCAGTCCACAGGCCGACGCCCTACCCACTGAGCCAAAGCAGTTACGGCTTCCTTGCTCTTCTTAAGGACCCCCAGTGTCTCCCAGAGTCCCTAGAACAGTGGTCGGCAAACTCATGAGTCCACAGAGCCAAATATCAACAGGACAACGGTTGAAATTTCTTTTGAGAGCCAATTTTTTTAAACTTAAACTATATAGGTAGGTACATTGTTACTAACTTCATTAGGGTCCTCCTCAGCTGGCCTTTGCTAAAAACGTCCTCAATCTGATTGAGGTACGTTCGCTGAGGTCGACCCCTTCCAACTCTCCCATCCGCACTCGTCTTGCACACTTGTTTCGTCTATATTCGCATTTTTTCCTAACCTCATTTTCCGCTCCTGCCCCCTCTCCCCTCTTACACGTACTCCACGTTTCAGGACGTGAGGGCGACTTAGGTTTGCGATCGGATCCTGCGTTTTCCTGCATCGGCCTTTGCTCCAGCCTCTCCTGCTGCTGAAGGCGCTTTCCGCCTTAGATGCACACCTTCAACTCCCACCGCCTCCCCGAAGCCCTGCTCAGACCCACCTGTCGCACTCAGACCCCGGTGACTGCAGCCTCCCTAACCCTAATCACATGCCATGCCCGCCTCCGGTGGTGCCCATCACCCTGAGGGTAGCTGTGTGGTTCTGGGACCTACTTCCCTGGAATGAGCTCCTTCCGGGCAGGGACTGGATCCAATTTCTCCATCCCTCCCAGTGCCTGGTCCATAACGTACCTCAATAATGTTCAGGGAGCGAATGATTCCCTTCCTTCTTCCTGGTGCCTCTACACACTGGCTGCTCTCTCCCCCTGAGTTGAATGACCTTCTGCTTGACTTCTGAAGACCCCAGAATCTGCCAACAGCACCACTTATATGGGATTTTAAAAAATTTTTTATTGTTTTTTTTTTTTTTTTAGAGAGAGAGAGAGAGAGAGGAAGGGAGAGGGATACAGAGATAGAAACATCAATTGGCTGCCTCCCGCACGCTCCCTCCTGGGGATCGAGCCGGACACCGGGTCATGTGCCCTGACCGGGAATTGAACCAGTGACCCCTTGGTTCATGGGTTGATGCTCAACCACTGAGCCACACCAGCTGGGCTTAATATGCAACCCCAAAAGCAAAACAGACACTCATCCGATGTCCCCGCCCTCCCCTGACTTTGCCCTCCGCCTCTCTCCCCTGCAGCCTGCGGGAGCTCTGAGGCCTCCGCTTACCTGGACGAGCTGCGTTTGGCTGTGGCTTGGAACCGCGTGGACATTGCCCAGAGCGAACTCTTCCGGGGTGACATCCAGTGGCGGGTGAGGGGTCGGAACCGGGGCTGGGGGTCCCTACATGGGGAGGCACTTGACATGTGGCCTGTCCATGCGCTTCTTATTGTCCAGTGTCCGCATCCTGTTCCCTCTCCATCCGTCACTCAGTTCTGTACCCCCATCCCTGGCCCTTCACCTCTGGCCACACCTGGCCTCCTGCCTGCCCCTGCTCATCTCTCCCCCCCGTTCATCCCGCCCCGTCAGTCCGTCCACCTGGAGGCCTCGCTCATGGACGCCCTCCTGAACGACCGGCCGGAGTTCGTGCGCCTGCTCATCTCGCGTGGCCTCAGCCTGGGCCACTTCCTGACCCCGACGCGCCTGGCCCAGCTCTACAGCGCGGCGCCCCCCAGCTCGCTCATCCGCAGCCTCCTGGACCAGGCGTCCCACGGCGCGGGCGCCAAAACCCCAGCCCAGAAGCCCTCCGCCGAGCCCCGGCTCCCCGACGTGGGGCGGGTGCTCCGGATGCTGCTGGGTGAGATGTGCGCGCCGAGGTACCGCGCGTGGGCCGCGGGGGATCCCCACCGTGACCACGGCTGCAGGGACAGCGACCATGGCTGCCCCGAGAGCGTAAGGACCCGGGGGTGCTGGTGGGGGAGGCCCAGAGCGCTGGGGGTGGGGCTACGCTGGGAGGGGGTGTGGCCATACTGCGAGGGGGTGTGGCTACGCTGGGAGGGGGTGTGGCTACACGGGGAGGGGTGTGGCTACACTGGGAGGGGGTGTGGCCACGCTGTGAGGGGGTGGGGCTACGCTATGAGGGGGTGCGGCCATGCTGCGAGGGGGTGTGGCTACACTGCGAGGGGGTGTGGCTACACGGGGAGGGGTGTGGCTACGCTGGTAGGGGTGTGGCTACACGGGAGGGGGTGTGGATACACGGCGAGGGGTGTGGCTATGCTGCGAGGGGGTGTGGTTACGCTGGGAGGGGGTGGGGCCAGCTGATGGTGTGTGATGGGACTGGGGCAGGGGCCGATGGGGGCGGGACCAGGGCGGTGTTGGGGGCGGGACCACACCTCACCACGCCCCCTTGCCTGCAGTCCCAGTTGCTCTGCCACAGGGCCGCCTCGGAGCTCATGCTGGACGCGGTGCTGGGCCAGACCCCCTGGAGCGACCTGTTTCTCTGGGCGCTGCTCCTGAACAGGGCGCAGATGGCCTTGTACTTCTGGGAGATAGTGAGTGCTGCCTTGGCCGCTGATTCTGCTCTCCGCGTCCCTGTCCTCTGGTTCTCCCAGACTCCGGTGTCCCCCGTGACTTCTGATGTCACCCTGACCCCCACCACCCAGTCCTCTGTTCTCGGTGTATGACTCCAGCTGCTGCTGCTGCTCTCCCCCCCCCCCCCCCCAATGTCATGCATTTCTTGTAACTGGCCTTTTCTGTTAACAATATATATTGGGCCTTTCTCTTGTGCATACATGGGAATTAACCTTTTTCTTTCAAACTGTCTGTACAAAGAAGTTAGACGTTATTCGGTAGCCAACGGGCGTCATTTAAACATTGGTACACTTGCAATTTATTTTTATTTTTTAAAATATTTTTATTTTTAAAAATATATTATTGATTTCAGAGATGAAGGGAGAGGGAGAGAAACATCAATGATGAGAGAGAATCATTGATCGGCTGCCTCCTGGACGCCCCACACTGGGGATAGAGCCCACAACCTGGGCCCGTGCCCTGACTGGGAATCGAACTGGCACCTCCTGACTCATAGGTTGACACTCAACCACTGAGCCATGCCAGCCGGGCAGCACACTTGCATTTAGATACCTTGTTGTAGCTGCAATGTAGAAGGGGCAAGACTAGAGAGAGACAAGGAAGCAGGTAAGAAGCCACGCTGGGCTGTCCAGGCAGCCGACGTGAGGGCCTGACTCCAGCAGGTGCAATAGAGGTGTCAGGACACATTTGAGAAGTTGCAAGGTTAAAAAATAAATAAAAAGCTTGTGGGAGTTAAATCGGATCTAAGATAGAGCTTATTTTTATGCCTATATGCGATAGAAATATCTTGACAGGACTCTTCAGCCGATCAGGTCAGGGGGTGAATACAGACTTTATTATTATAATTTTTTTAATCCTCACCCAAGGACATTTTTCCATTGATTTTTAGGGAGAGTGAAAGAGAAAGGGAAAGACAGAGAGAAGCACATTGATTGGTTGCCTCCTGCACGAGCCTCTCCCCGGCCCTGATTGTGCACCGGTTGGGTCCGGGATTTCGAGAGGGCGCAGGCCACGCTGAGGGACCCCAACGGTGCACGAATCCGTGCACTGGGCCTCTAGTTATTATATGTAAGTGTTTAATCCTACATGTTAATTCTACTGAGGTTCCTTGTGCGAGTCACTTCTCTCTCTTGCTGTTTTCAAGATCCTTTCTTTTTGACTTTGAACAATTTGATTTCTTTCTCAGTGTGGATTTCTTTGAATTTTCCTCTTTGGAATGCCTTGGTCTTCTTGGATGCGTAAATTCATGTATTTCATCAAACTTGGAAAGTGTTAGGCCATCTCATCTTCAAATGTTCTTTTGTTTCTTTCTGCCTATCCTCCCCTTTGGGGAATCCCACTATGCATATATTGGTATGTCTTACGGTGCCCTACAGACCTCTCGGGGCTTGTTAATTTTTGGTTCTTTTTTCCTTATGTGCCTCCAACTGTATAATCTCCATTGATTTTTCTTCAAGTTCACAAATTCTCTTCTGCCTCCTCAGAGCTGCGGCTGAGCCTTTCTGGTAAATTTTTCATGTCAGTCATTGCAGTTTTCTGCTCCAGAATTTCTTATTTGCTTACTTTTTTATTATCATTTCTCTCTCTTTATTCATATTCTCTACTTGATATGACATCATTTACCTGGGTTGTTTTAGTTCCTTTTTCATAATTTCCTTTAGCTCTTTTAGTATATTTAATACAGTTGCTTTAAAGTGTCTAAGTCTGAGTTTCCTTAGGGACAGTTTTTATTAATTTCTCTTTTCTTGTGAATAGGCCATACTTTCTTGTTTCTTTGCACGCCCCACAATTTTTTTTGTTGGAAACTGGAATTTTTAATATTATTATAAAGTGGCCATTCTGGATATCAGCTTCCCTCCTCCCTCCAGGGTTTCTCGTTGCTTCTTCTTCCGGCTTGTTGGTTGAGTGACCTTTCTAAGCTATTTTTGTAAAGTCTGTATTCTTTGTCATCTGCGGCCACTGAAGTCCCTGTTCTGTTAGCTCAGTGGTCAGCTGGTGACTTGATAGAGATTTCCCTAAATGCTTGGGGGCGGGGAGAGAGAAACCCAAACCCTCCCAGCCTGCAGATTCACTCCGGGTTGGAGCTGTCTTTCAACGCGCAGGCAGGCTGTTTACACTTCTACTTTATCTGTCGCTTCCTGGTTTGGTTGCCTAAAGGTCAGCCTGAAGTGAAAGCTCGGGGCTTTCTCCAGTCATTTCTGGGCAGGCATCCAGGCTTGTCAATGCATGTAGCCTTCTAAGTCCCCTGGTACACACAGGAGCTTTATAAACCCCGAGTCCCCCCAGGTTCTCCCTCCCCAGCCACTTCCCTCCCGAGCTGTTCAGTACGTCCATTACTACCTGGGCTGCTATTCTTTGGTCTTTTTTTTGTTCTTGAGTTGTAAGAGGGCCGCTCTTTATTTTTAAACGCTTTCAAACACCACCTGGGAAGCCACTTCTGTCCTGGGGAAGTTCCAAGGACAGTGGAACAAAGGCAAGCTCTTGAGCTGTTTTCTTCAGGGAGCCGCACACAACCACACACACAACCACAGTTACTTAAGAGTAAGATCTGAATTGCCGCCCTAACCGGTTTGGCTCAGTGGATAGAGCATCAGCCTGCGGACTCAAGTGTCCCAGGTTAGATTCCGGTCAAGGGTATGTACCTTGGTTGTGGGCACATCCCCAGTGGGGGGTGTGCAGGAGGCAGCTGATCGATGTTTCTCTCTCATCGATGTTTCTAACTCTCTATCCCTCTCCCTTCCTCTCCGTAAAAAAATCAATAAAATATATTTAAAAAATAAAAATCATCATTCTCCCCTTTAAAAAAAAAAATCTGAATTGCTCCTTCTGGTACCCCAAACCCACACCTTCAGGCGCCACCGAGCTGGGGAGTTGGCGATGGCAAGTGGGTTAGTTAAAATGTCACAATGCTCTTAAAATAAATAAATAAATATATATATATATTTCCCAGGGAGGAAGGGAGAGGGACAGATAGAAGCATCCATGATAAGAGAGAATCATTGATCGGCTGCCTCCTGCACACCCCACACTGGGGATCAAGCCCGCAACCCAGGCATGTGCCCTTGACCTGGAATCGAACCGTGACCTCCCGGTTCACAGGTCGAAGCTCAACCACTGAGCCACGGGCTTACTGAAATTTAACAGTTTCGTTCTTCATTAAGCACTTTCCTATTTGTTGTACGTTTTATATGAGGCTCCAGAATTTTTTAAAAAGTGGATTCTGACAGTTTGGGCCAGCTTGTGTGTTGCTTTTGTGGAGGGATGGCGTTTGAAGCTCTCTCCCCGGCATTTTGGGTGACATCTCCAGCTGCTCCCGGCCTGTCCTTAATCTCTGAGGCCATTCTAACCAGCCCCGCCCCTGCTCTCTGAACTCTCTGACATGGTGGTTCTCAACCTTCCTCATGCCGCGACCCTTTAACACAGTTCCCCATGTGGTGGTGACCCCCAACCATAAAATTATCTTCGCTGCTACTTCATCACTGTCATGTTGCTACTGTTATGAATCGTCATGTAAATATCTGATCTGCAGGGTGTCTTTTCATTGTGACAAATTGAACATAATGAAATCCTATTGATTCATCACAAAAACAATATGTCATTATATCTGTGTTTTCCGATGGTCTTAGGCGACCCCTGTGAAAGGGTCGTTCGACCGCCAAAGGGGTCGCGACCCACCGGTTGAGAACCGCTGCTCTGATGCCTGACCTTTGCACCTGGTGTCCAGTGTCTTCCAGATCCATCCACGGACATCCCTTATCCGTGGCCTCTGTTGACCCTGAACTCTGGCTTTGTCCCTTCCCTTGACCTCAGGCTTGCTGCCCCCGCCTCGCCCTCGGACCCCATCCACCACCTCCCTCTGTCTCTCCAGGGCTCCAACGCCGTGGCCTCGGCTCTAGGGGCCTGTTTGCTGCTCCGGGTGCTGGCGCGCCTGGAGTCCGAGGCGGAGGAGGCAGCGCGCAGGAAGGAGCTGGCAGCCAAGTTTGAGGGGCTGGGTGTCGGTGCGTGGGGCAGGGGTGCCTGGGGGCAGGGGTCCGGGGCTGCGGTGACGGGGGTCTGTGGGTCTCCCCGCTCCTCTCATAACCCCGCCCGCTCCCCCCCACCCCTCCTCTCTGCGCTCACACGGCCTCCTTCTCCTTCTGCCTCTCGCTGACCCTCCGGCGCCCAGACCTCTTTGGCGAATGCCACCGCAGCAGCGAGGACCGGGCTGCCCACCTGCTCCTCCGGCGCTGCCCGTTCTGGGGGGATGCCACCTGCCTGCAGCTCGCCATGCAGGCCGATGCCCGCGCCTTCTTCGCCCAGGACGGCGTCCAGGTGAGCGCGGAGGCCGGCGACACGGGATCCCCGATGAACCCCGAACAAGTCCCTCCCGGTTCTGGCCTCACCCATGACCTGGTATTTGGCACAGAAACTCTGGGTTAGGAAATGCTGCCCTTCCTGCAGGAATGCCCCTCTTTCCGGAAGCCCTGCTGTCCTCAGTACCCGGCGTTCTGCCTGCAGACAGGAAGTCCAGCTTATCCCAACAGGAAGTCCCGCCCCCCCCAGCCGTGGGAATGATTTGATTGGCATTTCAAATAATTACCCAGAGTTCTTTGCTCCAAACAATGGTTAAACTCCTGGGGTCTTTTTTTTTTTTTAATCTGCTTTTATTGGTTTTTAGAGAGAGAGGAATGGAGAGGGAGAGGGAGACAGAAACATCAGTGATGAGAGCAAAACATCTGCTGGCGCCGCCTGCATGCCACAACCCGGGCATGTGCCCTGACCCAGAATTGAACCGTGACTTCCTGGTTCATAGATCTGCGCTCAACCCCTGAGCCACACTGGCCTGGCTCATGGGGTCTATTTTATGCCCTTATCTTAACCCCCTTGTGCTCTATCTGTGACCAGGGAGAAAATACTTGTGCTTGTTTTCCTAGGGTGAGGCGAGGGCTATGTGAGGTAATCTATGCAGAGTGCTTAGCCCAGTACCTGGCATATCCTTTATAATAAAATCCTAATATGCAAATCGACCGAATGGCCGAACGACCAGTTGCTATGATGTGCATTGACCATCACTACGATGTGAGCTGCTCCCTGGTGGTCAGTGTGCTCCCACAGGGGGAGTGCCACTCGGCCAGAAGCCGGGTTCATGGCTGGTGAGCATAGCGGTGGTGGTGGGAGCCTCTCCCGCCCCCACTGCAGGCAAGCGGTAAGGAGCGAGGGATCCCAGACTGTGAGCCCCAGACTGTGAGAGGGATGTCTGATTGCCAGCTTAGGCCCAATCCCTGGGGGAAGGGGGGGGAGTGGGCCTAAGCCAGCAGGTGGACATCCCCCGAGGGGTCCTGGACTGTGAGAGGGCACAGGCCAGGCTGAGGGTCCCTTTCCAGTGCACGATTTTCGTGCACCGGGCCTCTAGTTGTGTTAATAACCATCGGCTCGAACCTGAGGGAAGATGGTCAAAGGCCAGGACCCCAATAGTTGCGGTCCCCACATTGAGCACTTGCTCTGGGCCCTGGAGCCGTGGGCCAGTTCTCGCCTGGGGTCTTCGGGAAGGGCTGGGGGAAATTCAGGCTCTAACCTTCCCCACCCCCACAGTCTCTGCTGACACAGAAGTGGTGGGGGGAGATGGACAGCTCCACGCCCATCTGGGCCCTGGTTCTCGCCTTCTTTTGCCCCCCACTCATCTACACCAACCTCATCACCTTCAGGTCAGTCCCGGGGTTAGGTTGGTAGGAGGGCGCTGCTCATCATTCTTCCTGCTCAGCTCTGCCCACCTCTCAGTCCGCCCAGTGCTCCCACCTTATTGCTCTCTTTCCCTCCCCAAGACTGGGGCACGTTCTGGGAGGTGAGCTTTTGGGGGGCTCCCTGTCTCTACGGGCAATTCTTCTGCCCGCAGGCATGGCTCTGGGATGGTTCCCTTTAGGGTGACTCTTGTGGGGCACCTCCCCGCCTCCCTGCCATATCTCTGGGTAAAGAAGCTGGGTATCTCTGGAGAATTCCTCTCCCACTCTCCCCTCCCCCATTCTCACTCTGTGCGTCTCTCCATGCCAGGAAGTCAGCGGAGGAGTCCACACAGAAGGACCTGGGGTTTGACATGGATGGGAGCCTCAACGGGGAAGGGCCTGTCAGGTGAGCGCAGCACCAGCCCACACGCGGTGGGGCGGCCTGGGCAGCCGCAGGAGCTCCGGGTACGGGGAGCAAGGCCAGAGCAGAGAAGGGGGGCTTCCGGAGTTACTGGTTTCACACAGCCACTGAAGATACGGAGGCAGTTTCCCAATGCTGATAAATGATGTGTGTGTGGGGGGATATAAGAGACTAAATCTATGGTCACAGGGAAACAGAGGCCCACATGTATACCCATCTTTGCAGCCTCTATTTGTACTTTAGCCACATAAATGGGGAAAGGGAGGCCTTGGCCCCCAGTCTCCCGCAAGTAGAAATGTTTTTGGGGCTGTAAGGAACATAATCAGACTCCTAGAAGTCTACGAAACCCACTACATCCCTTAGAAAACAAGTCAAACGTAAATATATGTGTGTGGGAGTGTTTTTCTAGGACGATGCACAAAAAATACAAAATATTCGCCAAGATAGAAAACTAAGAGAAAATGTTGGACTACTCCAAAAGCAGGAGTGAAGGCCCCAGGGTCAGGGTCAGGGTCAGGGTGGTGTCCTCGCCTTGTCAGGGTCAGAAGTGATGCCCCAACTTCTGTACCTTCTGATGGTGATGATGCCAATGACAGGAGCTGATGTGACAGAACACTTACGGTGGGCAGCCACCGAGCCACGTCCTTTGGAAATCAGCTTAATTTCCTCAACAGCCCTATGCAGTCTGTTATTGATCTCAGTTACCCATGGAGTCACTGAGGCCTTAATTTCTGTGACCCAGATCACGTGGCTGGTAAGTGGTAGAGCTGGGATTTGAACCCAGATCTCCTTGTGCCAGAATCTGTGCTCTTAGCCACTGTGGGGCGCCACCTTCCTGGAGAGCTCTGTAAAAGGACGGCCCCTGCCTCCTCTCCCAGGGGCCTTGCGATGGGCCCGGGAAGCCGCGTGGGGCCTGGCTGTGGGTGGTCAGAGGTGGCAGTCTTTGGGAAGCACGCTGACGCGCCGCGTATCTTCCGGACCAGGACCCTGCAGAGGGCGAAATGGAAACACCGGGGCCGTTTCCCTGGTCATCAGGGAACCCGTGCTCCTCTCTGCCTCTCACTGTCTTTAGCGTGGACTGTTGTTTCCGCTTAATCTCTTTGGAACAGCTTTACTGAGACACAATTCACGTACCATTCCGTTCATCCGTGGAATACATTTGCAATGTTATACAATTCAACGGATAGAGCACATTTATTTATCCATTCGTCAGCTGGTGAACATTTGGGATTATTATTTTCTGCTTGGTTTATAAAGAGAAAGTGCTTCTCCAAACCCGTTCATTTTTCCTTCAATGTTCTTGAATATATTATTTTTATACTAGAGGCCTGATGCACAAAAGGGCCCCCACCCCCACCCCACTGCCACTGCAGCTGTCTCAGCAGCTTCGCCTGGAAGGTCATCTAGAAGGATGTCCGGAAGGATGTCTGGTCTAATTAGCATAGTATTATGCTTTTATTATTATAGATGTTTTTATTGATTTCGAAGAGAGGAAAGGAGAGGGAGAGAGAGAGAAACATCAATGATGAGAGAGAATCATTGATCGGCTGCCTCCTGCACGCCCCCTACTGGGGATGAAGCCCACAGCCAGGGCATGTGCCCTGACCAGGAATCGAACCGTGACCTCTTGCTTCATAGGTCGATGCCCAACCACTAAGCCACACTGGCCAGGCTGAACATATTATTATTAGAATTACTCATTTGGGCATTTCCCTTTGGGTCAGAATTAAGAGTCAGGATGAAATTGAGACAGAGGACCAGAACTCAGGAGAGAAGGGTCAGAGATATGAGTGGCCCGAGAAAGCTGGAATTCAGGAGCCAAATAGGGCTGGGTGGTCAGATATCAGATATGGGGGCGGAAGACTTATGTGCGAAAACCCGACTGCATAGTCTAATCTCAGAATCTGTGGGTCAGAGGTTAGTAGCCAGGGACTGAGTTTTCAAACCTGGGGAGCCGAGGTCATAAACATGAGGGGGTCAGAGGTCATACATGAGGGCCCCAGGTCAGACAGAGCAAGTCAGAGATCGTGATGGTGAAAGAAGGGGGATTTGGACTTCAGACAAGAGTCAGGAGCCACCCCAGGGGCCAGAGGCCAGAGGGGTGGCGCTAAGAGGCGAAAGGTCAGCAGTCTTGATGGTAGGGGCTTTCAGAGGTCAGAGGTCACAAGTCAAGGAGACGGCAGGCGGACCGCGGACTTAGTGTCAGTTCGGCAGGGTCAGAAGTCGTGAAGGTGCAGGAGGTCACGTGACAGGTTAGCGGTCTGGACAGTGGTGAGGTCGGGTTCAGAGGTCAGGCTGAGCCCTTCCTTCTCTCCCCCCGCGCCCCCCAGGCCAGCAGATCCCCCTGAGAAGATGCCCCTGGGGGTGTTGAGCCAGCCCAGCCGGAGGGGGTGCTCCCCACGCCTGCGGCGCTGGTCCCAGTTCTGGGGGGCGCCGGTGACGGCCTTCCTGGGCAACGTGGTCAGCTACCTGCTCTTCCTCATGCTCTTCGCCCGCGTGCTGCTCATCGACTTCCAGCCCTCGGCGCCCGGCGCCCTGGAGCTGCTGCTCTACTTCTGGGTGTTCACCCTGCTCTGCGAGGAGTTCCGCCAGAGCCTGGGGGGCGGCTGGGGCAGCCTGGCCACCGGAGGGCCCGGGCCCGGCCACTGCCAGGCCCCGCTGCGCCGCCGGCTGCACCTCTACCTCATGGACACGTGGAACCAGTGTGACCTGGTGGCCCTCACCTGCTTCCTCCTGGGCGTGGGCTGCCGGTGAGTGCGGGTGGCTTCAAACCCCTGGTCCCTGAGAGGGAGGGAGGGAGGGGGGGGAGGGAGAAGGGGGAGGGGGGAGGGAGGGAGGGAGGGACATCGATTCGTTGTTCCAATTATTTTATTATTATTATTTTTAAATATATTTTTATTGAT
Source organism: Myotis pilosus (assembly GCA_036010255.1). Taxonomy (NCBI): domain Eukaryota; kingdom Metazoa; phylum Chordata; class Mammalia; order Chiroptera; family Vespertilionidae; genus Myotis; species Myotis pilosus. Next base: position 5,758,942 of record JASKON010000029.1, read on the forward strand.
TTCAGAGAGGAAGGGAGAGGGAGAGAGAAACATCAATGATGAGAGAGAATCATTGATCGGCTGCCTCCTGCACGCCCCCTACTGGGGCTCTAGCCTGCAACCCAGGCACGTGCCCTGACCGGGAATCAAACTGTGACCTCCTGGTTCATAGGTCGACACTCAAGCCCTGAGCCATGCCAGCTAGGGCTATTATTATGTTTTCTAAAAATATTTTTATTGATCTCAGCGAGGAAGGGAGAGGGGAGAGAGATAGAAACATCAATGATGAGAGAGAATCATTGATCGGCTGCCTCCTGCACACCCCCTACTGGGGCTCGAGCCCACAACCCGGGCATGTGCCGTTGACCGGAATCGAACCCGGGACCCTTCAGTCCGCAGGCTGATGCTCTATCCACTGAGCCAGACCAGCCAGGGCTCTTGTTCCAATTATTTATGCATTCATTGGTTGCTTCTTCTAATGCCCTGACGGGGGATAGAACCCGAAACGTTGGTGTATCTAACCAACTGAGCTACCCGGCCAGGACCTATCTCCGATTATTCTTAAAAAACAAACAGAAACCCATTCTTGATGGAACGTACTGGGTAAAGATGGTCTAGGAACAATTTGATCCCGCGGGGAGAGATGGCTAAAGGGCGAACCCGCTATTTATGCTCGACCTGGAGCTCACTGGAGGTTTCTCTGAGCCCCTAGACCTGGCCCGGCATTGGCACCACCCTCACCTCTTTCCTCTATCTCCACAGCCCAGGCCCTGGCCTCCTGGCCCCTGCCTCTCTGTCCCCCCTCTCCGTCTCCATGGTTGCCTTTCTTGCCTGGACCCTCACCCCAGCCTCCTGGACTCCGGCTCTTCCCTCCAGCCCATCCCACAAGGGTCCCTCCACGCCCAGCGCTACCCCCCCCCCCACCCCCCCCACCCTCACCCCCTGCCCTGGACCTGGCATTGGGGCCCCACCCCTCTAGGCCGCCCCCTCTCTGCAGTGCTGTCTCCCGATTTCTTTGTTTCTCTTCATCTGCACCCCGGCCTCTCTGAAACCTCCCATTTCCTGCATCCCAGGTCCAGGGGCTGTGGCCTTGACCTTGGTATTTTGAGTCCGCGTAATTATAGATTTGTAATCAGGATTTCACCGGAGCTGACGGATTCTTACCAAAGGAAGTATTTTGAAACGGCCTTGATCAGTTTTATGTGCAGGGCAATGAAACTAGCTGCAGTTATTCTCCGTTTCTGACATGATCTCCGCATGGTCACCTAGCATTTGGGTTGAGTTTTACACCAACATCGGTTCATCATTGGCGTTTTTTTGTCTGGATTGGATTTTGCCAAGTTTCGGGTCTGTGTTTGTGAATTGTTTCTGTGTTTCCCGGGTGAAATGTCACCGGTGCAGATTTCATCAGGGAGGCCTGAATGTTGTGTCCGTGATTTAGGCCACAAAAACGCTGACCGTTTCTACCATGTCTTAGCTGATTTATAAAAAAACAGATTTTGAAGAATTTCCCCCTCAATTACTTTCTGTTGCCAAGAATGGGCGACATAAGGTCGGTTCCTTTCTGCCATAGTTCCCAGATCATGCTGTGTGGTGCCCAGAAAGGGGCACAAAGGGCATATCTGAACTCCTCGGGAACGCATTGCCTTGTCTTTGGGTCTTGGCACCTGCGGGTCCCCCCTTCCTGAAACACCGTCCCTTCCTCTCCTTGGCCACGCCAACTCCTGCACTTCCTGTTGGCCTCAGGCTTGCGGCCTCTGTCTTTAAAGCCTTCCTTTATCCCACCCAGACTCTGGGTCCCTCCGTTGTGCTCCCCTAATGTCTTGAGATCACCCCAAATGGTACTTAGAGTATGGCCTGCACGCTCTCTCTCTCTCTCTCTCCTTGAGTCATTCTATCTCAATTGAAAAGATCTTTGAAATGTAGTCTATTGCCAAAGAAATGCAAAAATCTTTCCTCACTGAACAAGATGAAGCAAGTGAAGGAATAGAACAGGAACCAACGATTTAGTCTTTTTAAGTGTCTCACTTTCTCAGCAGTGACTGCCCTCGACAGTTGGGTGCACACCCTGCCTGTTCTTTCTCTACACATTGACATCAGCGGTTCTCAACCTCCTGGCCCTTTAATACAGTTCCTCATGCTGTGACCCAACCATAACATTATTTCCGTTGCTACTTCATCACTGTCATGTTGCTACTGTGATGAATCATCATGTCAATATCTGATAGGCAGGATGGTCTTAGGCGACCCCTGTGAAAGGGTCGTTCGACTGCCAAAGGGGTCGCGACCCACAGGTTGAGAACCGCTGATTTACGTGGAGAGACGCTACACAGACGACACTGTATTTATGTATCCTTCTGCAACTTTTCCTGTTCCCCAGAACATGTCCTGACTTTTCTCCCGTGTCAGTGTTTGTAAATATGCGGTTTTCTTTGAAAATACGCTGCATCGGGTTCCAGACAAAGGGAACCGATGGCTACAGATCAGACAAGACGGGCTCCTCCTGGCCAGAATGTAACGAGTGAACGCGTTCTCTTCCTAAGGCGCGGAGACAGAAATTCCGCACTTGAAGAGATAGAAATCAGGCCCGAAGCGTCTCCACAAAGTCTCTCTCATTTCCTGCTCCAGAGCGTCATCACGTATTAGCTGCTCTGGGGCCAGTCCTCTGCTGATCATGTTTCTTTGTCTACAAAGTCCTCGCTGTGAGGACACAAAGAGCTTTGTGGACACCGTCTGGTGACTATTTACAGGGGATACACCCTCGTCTCTTCTCAGCGGATTCACTGGGAGGAATGCCCCTTCTATGCTGTGTTAGAAACGCTACCCATGAAGACGACATGATCACTTTATTCCAACAGCAACGCCGGAGAGTTTGGCAGGACCCCGAGCTTGCGTTTATCTCTTGTATTTTGTATAAAATCTCTCCTGAGATGAAAGGGGAAGGCCTTGTTCGCCCAGGCTCTAGGGCAGCGGTTCTCAACCTTCCTGATGCCGCGACCCTTTAATACAGCTCCTCATGTGGTGGTGGCCCCCAACCATAAATTATTTTCGTTGCTACTTCATAACAATAATGTTGCTACTGTTATGCATCGTCATGCAAATATCTGATATGCAGGATGTCTTTTCATTGTTACAAATTGAACATAATGAAAGCATAGTGATTCATCACAAAAACAATATGTCATTATATATGTGTTTTCCGATGGTCTTAGGCGACCTCTGTGAAAGGGTCGTTCGACCCCCAGGTTGAGAACCACTGCTCTAGAGGTACCAGCGTATTTTAGCCATTTTGTCAAGCTTAGCGTTTTGTAGGGGAAAGGAGAGTATTGCGTGGAGAAAAAAAAAATCCCAAGATCTTGGCTCACCGTGGAGAAATTTCCAGTGAATTCCAGAACTGCATGGATGAATTGTTTTGTTTTACCAATCCCTTCCAGATGGACATTTTGGTTGTTTCTAATTTTTTATTATTCCAAAGTAATACAAGTTTACATGGGAGATTTAAATTTTGTAGGTTGAAGTGAACCTATTCTTGATGTGGATAGATTTCACCCACCGTTAGGGTAAGAAAGTGCCCTCTTGCTGAACCGGTTCGGCCCAGTGGATAGAGCGTCGGCCTGCGGACTCAAGGGTCCCAGGTTCGATTCTGGTCAAGGGCATGTACCTTGGTTGCCGGCAAATCCCCCCTGGGGGGCGTGCAGGAGGCAGCTGATCTCTCTCTCTCATTGATGTTTCTAACTCTCTATCCCTCTCCCTTCTTCTCTGTAAAAAATCAATAAAATATATTTTATAAAAAAGAAAGTGCCCTCTTAAGGACATGCTTGGCAAAATCTAGTATTTTCAATCTTTAAAATTTTGTAGCTCTCAATTTAGCTTAACTTTCTACTTTTTTTTTTTTTTTTGCCAAAAATGACCTCTCTTTTTTATATTTATGCATCCTTGACTACTAGTTAAGTTGGGCATCTTTTCATAACCAATGGTCACATGGACTTCTGTCAATTATCTTTTTCTTTTTTTTAAATCCTCACCCGAGGATATTTTTTTCCAATGACTTATAGAGAGATGAAAGGGAGGGAGAAGGGGAGAGAGAGAGAGAGAGAGAGAGAGAGAGAGAGAGACATGGATGTGAGAGACACATTGACACATTGATTGGTTGCTACCGGGACTGGGGAACTTGAAACCAAGGTATGTGCCCTTGACCAGGAATCAAACTTGTGGCCCTTCGGTCCAAGGATCGACGCTCTAACCATTGAGCAAACAGGCCAGGGCTCAATTGTCTTTTCATATCCTTTGCCTCCACTTAAAAATTTTCATGTTCATTGATATATATATATATATTTGAATCCTAACCCTTGGTGGTTTTGTTCTATATATCTTTTCAAACTCTGAAGCTTGTCTTTTTACGTTGCTACCTTAAGCATTCTTTTAGTCTGTAACTTTTCCTTTGAAATACCCCAAGACTAACAACAACAAAAAAAAAACATTGCAAACACAGTGCAGAGAATGGCCATACACCTTTCACCCGGATCCTCCAAATGTTAACATCTTACCTTGTCGAGACCCGAAATCTTACTCAAACTCCCCAGCTGTCCCACGATGTCCTTTTCTGGTCCAGCAGCCAGTCCACGGCCCCATACTGCCGTCGGTTGTCACGTCTTGAACTTGATGTTACAGGGAGGGACCCCCTAGGTTTTTGTTAAGGTGTGCTTCGGGCGGCTGGTATTTAGTGGGTGCCAGTGCTGGCCCGGCCCCGCTGGCACTGTGAGGTCTGCGTACACCCGGGGTGAATGGACGGTCGGGATCCCCCCCACCCCCACCCCCACCACACCCCGGGGGAGGCCACAGCCTCATCGGCAGCCTGGTGCGGGGAAGGCGCAGGTTTCCTATGCAGCCTGTGACCCTTGAGTGACCCCTGTCTCGCCTCCCACCCCCCAGGCTGACCCCGGGCCTGTATGACCTGGGCCGCACCGTCCTCTGCCTGGACTTCATGGTCTTCACGCTGCGCCTGCTGCACATCTTCACGGTCAATAAACAGCTGGGGCCCAAGATCGTCATCGTGAACAAGATGGTGAGGGGTGGGGCCTGGGTGGGCGGGGCCACAATCCGGAGGGCGGGGCCAGAGCCCTAGGGCGGGGCCAGATCCCCCGGGGGCGGGGCCAGAACCCAGAGGGCGGGGCCAGGTCCCTGGGGGCGGGGCCAGAACCTGAGGGCGGGGCCAGAACCCGGAGGGCGGGGCCAGAACCCAGAGGGCGGGGCCAGAGCCCTGGGGCGGGGCCAGAACCTGGGGGCGGGGCCAGGTCCCGGGAGGTCGGGGCCAGGCTTGGTCTCATCTCCCTCTCCTGCAGATGAAGGATGTGTTCTTCTTCCTCTTCTTCCTCGGAGTGTGGCTGGTGGCCTACGGGGTGGCCACGGAGGGGCTCCTCAGGCCCCGGGACCAGGACCTCCCGCAGATCCTGCGCCGCGTCTTCTACCGGCCCTACCTGCAGATCTTCGGGCAGGTCCCGCAGGAGGAGATGGACGGTAAGGAGGGAGCGGGCCTGGCCCCTCTGAGTCCCTTCTCTCTCTTCCCCGTCCCTGGGTGGGTCTCCACACCCTTCTCTCTAGGTCCCTGTCTCTCTCTGCGTCTCTAAGCAGCCTCCCCACCCCGCCTCCCCTTCATCCCTAGGGGACTCTGGCCTCCTCTCTCTGCATCTCTGTCCTCTGTCTTTAGGTCTCGGACCCTTGCTGTGTTTCGTTGGGTCTTGTCCCCTTGCTTTCTGGGATTCTGTCTTCCTCATGCCCATCTAGATTTTTAAAAAAATTGATTTCAGAGAGGAAGGGAGAAAAATAAACAAACAGAGAGGATGGGAGAGGGGGAGAGAGAGATAGAGAATCATTGATTGGCTGCCTCCTGCACGCCCCCCACTGGGGATCAAGCCTGCAACCCGGGCACGTGCCCTGACGGGGAATCGAACTGTGACTTCCAGTTGATAGGTTGATGCTCAACCCCCGAGCCACGCCGGCCGGGTGCCCCTGTGGATTCCCGTCTTCGTTCGGTCTCTGTCTCTCTGCCCCCATCTGAGTGTCTCCCTCCACAGTGGCCCTCATGGAGCATGTCAACTGCTCCTCGGAGGCGGGCTTCTGGGCGCGCCCGGTGGGGGCCCAGGCGGGCTCCTGCGTCTCCCTGTATGCCAACTGGCTGGTGGTGCTCCTCCTCGTCATCTTCCTGCTCGTGGCCAATATCCTGCTGGTCAACCTCCTCATCGCCATGTTCAGGTGAGGAGCCCCGCCCGCTCTGATCTGAGGTCACCCACCACAACATTGACCCTGGCATGACCTTTGACCCCAGCATGATTGATTCTTGATCCCAGCCGAATCAACTCACCTTTAGTCCCTAAGATCTAGTGCTAGCCTGTCCCCAGACCCAGGCAGACTCTCCTTCTGACCTGGACGGTGGACTCTGATCCTCTCCTTGAGCCCAGGCTGAGGGTTTAAAAAATTTTTTATTGTGGCAAAATATATACCTATAACATGAAAGTCACCATTTTTGCCATTTTAAGTATACAATCCAATGGCATTGATTACATTTATTATCCTATAAAATAAAACCCTAATATACAAATTGACTGAATAGCAGAACGACCAGTCGCTATGATGTGCACTGACCACCAGGGGGCAGACACTCAATGCAGGAAAGGTCAGTGCGCTCCCACAGCGGGAGTGCTGCTCAGCCAGAAGCCGGGCTCACAGCTGGCGAGCGCAGCGTGGTGGCGGGAGCCTCTCCCGCCTCTGCCTTGGGGAGCGGGCCTAACCCTGCAGTCAGACATCCCCCGAGGGGTCCCAGACTGCCAGAGGGTGCAGGCTGGGCCAGGGGTCCTCAAACTTTTTAAACAGGGGGCCAGTTCTCTGTCCCTCAGACCGTTGGAGGGCCGGACTATAGTTTAAAAAAAAACTATGAACAAATTCCTATGCACACTGCACATATCTTATTTTGAAGTAAAAAAACAAAACAGGAACAAATACAATATTTGTATTTGCATGTGGCCTGCGGGCCGTAGTTTGAGGACCCCTGGGCTGGGCTAAGGGACACCGCCCCCCCCCTCCCCCCCCCGCCAATGCATGAATGTCGTGCACTGGGCCTCTAGTGTTTTATCATCATCACCACTATTTCCAAAACATTTTTCTCTCTCCAAACAGAAAGTATGTACCCATTAGGCAAGCAATGACTCCCATTTCTCCCTCCTACCACCCTGATAACCTCTAATCTATTTTATGTCTCTATGACTTTGCCTATTCTAGGTGTTTCTTGTGTGTGTGTGTGTGTGTGTGTGTGTGTGTGTTTTAGATGTTTCTCATAAGTAGAATCATACAGTATTTGTCCTTTTGTGTCTGGCTATTTCACTTAGCATAAAGATTTCAGTGTTTGTTTAAGCTGGGGCATGTGTTGGCACTCCATTCCTTTTTATGGCCGAATAATATTCCATTGTATTGATCTATGCCATTTGGTTTATTTATTTTTTTAAATATGTTTTATTGATTTTTTACAGAGAGGAAGGGAGAGAGATAGAGAGTTAGAAACATCGATGAGAGAGAAACATCGATCAGCTGCCTCCTGCACATCCCCCACTGGGGAAGTGCGCGCAACCCAGGTACATGCCCTTGACCGGAATCGAACCTGGGACCTTTCAGTCCGCAGGCCGATGCTCTATCCACTGAGCCAAACCGGTTTCGTTCCATTTGGTTTATTCATCTGTCGATGGAACCTTGGGTTGTTTCCATCTTTAGCTACTGTGAATAATGTTGCTATGAACATTGGTATTGACATATCTGTTTAAGTCTTTGTCTTGATATCTTTTGGGTATGTTTCTAGAATAGAATGCTGGGCCATATGGTAATCCTATGTTTTGCATTTTGAGGAATTACCAAGTTGTTTTCTGTAGAGGCTGCACCATTCAAGTCTTCTTTTTTTTTTTCCATTGATTTTTTTTTTTTTAGAGAGAGAGTGGAAAGGAGGGGAGAGAGAAAAGAGAGAGAGAAACATTAATGTGAGAGAGACACATCAATTGGTTGCCTCCCGCATGTGCCCTGACCCAAGGCCGGGGAACCAGCCTGCAACCAAGGCACATGCCCTTGACTGGAACCAAGCCTGAGACCTTTCAGTCCAAGGACAGACGCTCTAACCACTGAGCAACCAGCTATGGCCAAGTCTTTTGCCCGTTTAAAAAAATATATATTTTATTGATTTTTTACAGAGAGGAAGGGAGAGGGATAGAGAGTTAGAAACATCGATGAGAGAGAAACATCAATCAGCTGCCTCCTACACACCTCCTACTGGGGATGTGCCCACAACCAAGGTACATGCCCTTGACCGGAATTGAACCTGGGACTCTTCAGTCCACAGGCCGATGCTCTAGCCACTGAGCCAAACTGGTCAGGGCTCTTTTGCCTGTTTTAATTGGGTTGTTTGTCTTTTTGTTGTTGCACTTCTTTATATATTCTAGATACTAAACTCCTATTAGATATATGACTTGCAAATATTGTTTCCCATTCTGTTGGTTGTCTTTTCCTTTTCTTGATAATCTCCTTTGATATGCAAAAGTTTTAAGTTTTGATGAAGCCCAATTTATCTTTTTTTGTTGTTGTTACTTGTACTTTTGGTGTCATATCTAAGCACTAACACCAAATTCAAGGTCATGAAGATTTAGTCCTATGTTTTATGGTTTTAGCTCTAATATTTAGGCTGTTGGTCCATTTTGACTTAATTTATGTATATGGTGTGAGGTAGGGACCCAGCTTCATTCTTTTTGCTGTAAAAATCCACTTGTTTCAGGCCTATTAGTTGAAGAGAGTATTCCACCCCCTCACACACACGGACTGGACTTGGCACTCTGGAAGGCAGCTATGCTCACCACTATACCACCAACGCCTTTGGACTTGGCACTCTGAATCAATTGCCCATGATGTTAGTTTTCTAGGGCGTCCCTAACAAAATACCAAAAAGTGGGTGGCTTTAAATTACAGAAGCTTATTGTTTGACAATTCTCAGAACTAGAAGTCCACAATCAAGGTATGGACAGGGTTGGTTTCTTCTGAAGGCTGTGAGGGGAATCTGTTTCATGCCTCTCTTTTAGTTTCTGGTGGATTATGACAACCTTTGGCTGGTAGATGCACCATTCCAATCTCTCCCTTCACCTTTACAAGATGTTCTTGCTGTGTACATGTCTGTGTCCAAATTTTCCCTTTTTAGCCGAAGCCAGTTTGGCTTAGTGGATGGAGCGTCGGCCTGCGGACTAAAGGGTCCCAGGTTCGATTCCGGTCAAGGGCATGTACCTGGGTTGCGGGCACATCCCCAGTGGGAGATGTGCAGGAGGCGGCTGATTGATGTATCTTTCTCATCAATGTTTCTGACTCTCTGTCTCTCTCCCTTCCTCTCTGTAAAAAAATCAATAAAATATATATTTTTAAAAATTTCCCTTTTTATAAGGACACCATAATGACCTCCTTTTTACTTGATTATCTTTATAAAGATCCTATTTCCAAGTAAGGTCACATTCTGAGATACTGGGGGGTTAGGATTTCAGTACATCTTTGGGGGCGGGCACAGTTTGAGCCACAGCACTCACAGATGTATGGGTTTATTTCTGAACTTCCAATTCTGTTCTGTTGGTTGATATGTCTCTCCTTAGGCCAGAACCATACTGTTTTGATTTTGTAGCACATTTTTGAAACTGAGACGTGTGAGTCCTTCGACTTTGTGCTTTTTCAAGATTGTTGTGGCTATTCAGGACCTTTGCAATTCCATATAAATTAGAGGGATTGGCTTTTCCATTTCTACATAAAAGGCTGTTGGAATTTAGATAGAGATTGCAATTGATACTGTCGATTGCTGTGCAGATAGTTGACTCTAAACAATATTACAGCTTTGTACTCATGAACAGAGGATGTCTTTCCATAATTTAGGAGCTCTTTTACGTTTCCTTCATCACTGTTTTGTAATTTTCAGTGTACAGATCTTTCACCTTTTTAGTTAAATTTATTCCTAGGTGCTTAATTATTTTTTAGATCCTAGTGTAAATGGAATTGCTTTCTTAATTTCCCTTTTGGGTTATTCATGGCAGATGTATAGAAACACAATTGATTTTTGTTTGTTGATCTTGTATCCTGCAACTTTGCTGAATTCATTTATTAGCTCTAGCAGCTTTCTTGAGATTCTCTGGGATTTTCTCTAACAGAATCATGTCACCCGTGAATAGAGATAGTCTTACCTCTTCCTTTTGATTTTGGATGCCTTTTATTTTTCTTGTCTAATTGCTCTGCCTAGAACTTACAGTACAATGATGAATAGCTGTGGTGAAAGTGGGCATCCTTGTCTTGCTCCTGATCTTAAGGGAAAGCATTCAGTCTTTCTTTTCCTCCTCCTCCTCCTCCTCCTCTTCTTCTTCTTCTTCTTCTCCTTCTTCTTCTCCTCCTCCTCCTCCTCCTCCTTCCTCCTCCTCCTCCTCCTCCTCCTCCTCTTCTTCTTCTTCTTCTTCTTCTTCTTCTCCTTCTCCTTCTCCTTCTCCTTCTCCTTCTTCTCCTCCTCCTCCTCCTCCTCCTCCTCCTCCTCCTCCTCCTCCTCCTCCTCCTCCTTCTTCTTCTTCTCCTCCTCTTCCTCCTCACCTGGGGATATTTTCCATTGATTTTTAGAGAGAGTGGAAGAGAGAGAGAAAGACAGAGAGAAATATCAATGTGAGAGAAACACATCGATGGGTTGCCTCCTGCAGGTGCCCTGACCAGGGCTTGGACGGGCTCTCAAAGAAAATTTCAATCGTTGTACTGTTGATATTTGGCTCTGTTGACTAAAGAGTTTGCCGATCACTGCCCTAGCCCAATCATGTCAAACTCCAGCCAGCCGCAAGTTTGACATGCTTGCCCTAGCCAGTTTCTCAGTGGTTAGAGCATCAGCCTGAGGGCTGAGGTTTGCGTGTTTGATTCCGGTCCAGAACATGTACCTCGGTTGCAGGCTCCATCCCCAACTGGGCCACGTGTGGGAGGCAGCCAATCAGTGTGTCTCACATTAATGTTTGTCTCTCTGTCTCTCCCCCTCCCTTCCACTCTCTAAAAATCAATGGAAAAAATATCCTTGAGTGAAGATTAACAAAACAAAAGAAAACAAGAATATTGATCTGTAATTTTCTTTTCTTTTGATATTGATATAATGGGAAATGCTGGCATCATAGAATGATTCAGGGAACGTTCTCTCCTATTCAGCTTTTTCGAAGCGTTTGAAAAGGATGGGTGTTGTTTTTTAAATGTTTGATAGAATTCACCAGTGAAGCCTGGCCCTGGGCTGTGTGTGTGTGTGTGTGTGTGTGTGTGTTTGATTAGTTATCTCTTTACTTGTTAATAGGTCTTTTGAGATTTTCTATTTCTTCTTGTGTCAGTTTAGGTAGTTTGTGTGTTTCTAGGAACTTTTCCATTTTATCTAGGTTATCTTTTTTAAAAACTTGATTTTAGAGGAGTGTGGAGAAGAACATTGATTTGTTGTTCCGCTTATTTCTGCATTCGTTGGTTGATTCTTGTATGTGCCCTGACCGATGATGGAACCCACAACCGTGGCGTACTGGGTTGAGGCTCTAACCAGCTGAGCTACCCGGCCACCATACTACAGTGGGGCCTTGACTTACGAGTTTAGTTCGTTCCGTGACGGAGCTCGTAACTCAAATTACTCGTATGTCAAATCAACAGTGAACGAGTGAGACACGTGATGCTGGGCTGATGTTGTGGCGTTCACTGTAACGTTCGCTGCGCCAACTAGCGGTGGGGTATCTGAAGCTGGCTCATAACCCGAATTTTAGCTCGCAACTCAAAGCCAAAAATCGGCTGAGAGACGGCTCGTATCTCGAAAAACTCGTTAGTCGGGACACTCGTACGTCAAGGCCCCACTGTATTCTCTTCTAATCCTTTTTGTTTCTGTAAGTTTGGTAGTAATGCCCCCATTTTATTTCTGATTTTAATTGTTTGTGTTCAGACTGACTTTGGAACCTGACTACAACCTCTACCCTAATCCACGACACCATCCCCAACTTGACCTCTAACCTCGGACCCTTGGCCCTCCTACCCTAACTACTAATTGCATTTCGGAATAACCTCCGACATGATTGATTCTGACTTCTATCCGCCTGCTGCCTTGGACTTTGAACGTATTGCCTGACATCTAACCTTGATCCTCCGCCCTTGACTGGGCAGCGACCTCTGGTGACCCTTGACCTCTGGTCCCCACAGCTACACCTTCGGCAAAGTACAGGGCAACAGCGACCTCTATTGGAAGGCGCAGCGCTACAGCCTCATCCGGGAATTTCACTCTCGGCCGGCGCTGGCCCCCCCCTTCATCATCATCTCGCACGTGCGCCTCCTCTTCCGTCGATTGCGCAGGCACCGGGCCAGCATGCCGGCCTCCCCCAACCAACGGCATTTTCGTGAGAAGCGGGTCTTGGCCCAACACAGAGAAACCCCAGGGGCGGGGCCCTGAGAGAAAGAACGCGGATAAGCGGGGGAGGATGGCGGAGGCGCCGGTGGGCGTGGCTCAGGCCGTCGGGGGCGTGGTCTGAGAGCTCAGGCAGGGTTTTGGGTGGGGATTGCGGGACGGGACGGGTTCCGGCCCCAGGAGGGGCGGGCCCGTGACTCTGCCCTGACCTGCCCTCCAGGGGTCCACCTCCCTAAGGTAGCCGAGAGGAAGCTGTTGACGTGGGAATCGGTGCAGAAGGAGAATTTCCTGTTGGCGCGGGCGAGGGACAAGCGGGAAAGTGACTCGGAGCGTCTGAAGCGCACGTCGCAGAAGTGAGGGCGGGGCCTGGCCGGGGGCGGGGCTTCTGGCCTCTGGGGTGTGGCCGAGGCATAGATTGGTTGGGAGGACGGGCTGGGTTTGCAGAGCACCAGGCTGGAGGCGGGGCCTGAGTGGGCGGGGTCCTGGAAAGCGGGGCCCCAGGTGGGCGGAGCGCGGTTCTAGGTGGGCGGGGCCCCGGGTGGGCGGGGTCCTGGAAAGCGGGCCCCAGGTGGGCGGAGCGCGGTTCTAGGTGGGCGGGGCCCCAGGTGGGCGGGGGCTCTAGGGGGCGGGGCACAAGGGGAGGCGGGGCGAGTGGGCTCCCCGCGGATCCGGCCTGAAGTCCTGGGTGCGCAGGGTGGACATGGCGTTGAAGCAGCTGAGACAGATCCGCGAGTACGAGCAGCGTCTGAAGGGGCTGGAACAGGAGGTGAGGAGTGCGGGCCAGGCTGGGGGGTGTGGGCGGGGCGGGAGGCAGTGGGTTTCCGTAGGGCCCCCCCAGCCCATACCCCATCTGCTCCCCAGGTCCAGCACTGTAGCCGCGTCCTGGGCTGGGTGGCCGAGGCCCTGAGCCGCTCTGCGTTGCTTCCGCCAGGGGGGCCTTCACCCCCGACCCCGCCTGGGCCCAAAGGTGAGTGCGTAGGGCCGCCCTGCATGTACCTCCGGCCTCTGTCACTGCCTCCTTTCCCGGCCCGTGTTCCCCTGTTTCTCTTTCTCATTCGCGATCCTTTCTTTGTCCCTCCTCCACCCTCTCGGCTTCCTTTGGACCTTTCCTGGGTCTTTCTGCTTCTCGCCGGCCTCCCATTGTTTGTCTTCCGCTCTGTGCCCACCACCTGTTCTCGCCCCTTTCCCTCCCCCAGACTGAGCCCTGATGGCAGGCTTCAAGGAGTAGCGCCATGGGGAGCTGTTGCCCCCAGAGGAAGGCCTGGCTGGCCCTGGACCCCAGTACGTGGCGGCCCTGTCTGGAGGTGGGCCCCATGCCGTGGACTGGATCGCTGTTGGCACCACTGCAGGAGTCTCACCCGTTGGAACCACAGCAGGCCCGGCCCCTCCCAGAACCAGCCCCACTCTGGGAGGAGCAGCCTCAGGAGCCCAGGCAGGGGCCCCCCCTGAAGGCCCCGCCACAGCCCGCTGGGCGGGAGAAGGCTACAGGGCCCTGGGGGCACAGGGACCACAGAGGGCACTCAGCTCCCCACACGGGGGAAATAAAGCCACTTGAGAGTCTGGATGCTTGATTCTTGGGGAACTGGTGGTGTCCAGATCCTTGGGGCATGGGGGTTAGAGCTGGCGGGGAGGTGGGGGTTGTGATCCTTGGTCAGTTTGCTGTATTTCCGACATCTCGGGGTCTGCTCCCTCCTCTCAGCCCCACTATTCCTATCTGACTCCGGCCCAGCCCCTCTTGTCGGCGCTGTTTTGATGGCTCTCACTTCAGCGGGAAAAGAACCGCTCGCACCCCCCAGCTCCCTGCTTTACAGAACTCAGGGGTGGAAGCAAATTCCATCTCTGAGCGGGGAGGGTGGGCGCTGTGTACATCTGCATTGGCAACAGGGGAACAGATGATGCAAATTTGAGCAGATAACAGCCTATGTGTCTTTAAAAAGTCTAATTAGTGGGAAATTACAGGCCACGCGCACATGGAATCAAACAAATATGCATCATTATCCAGGCAGTTTTAACTCAACAACCCACAACAAACTAAACTGGTAATGACAAGGCTGAACTGACAGCGATTATTAGTTAAATAGCAGGAAAGCCAGCAACAACCAGCGCCTCCAGAAATCACAACCAAAACAGCCTTTCTCCACGTTGGAGCGGTTCCAGCTGCCTGCCTCTTTGGGTGCAGAGTGGCTTTGAAACATGGCCAAGTGTTGTGCGGCAACCAGATTTCAATGGGAAAAAAGACCCTCGGGTAAGGATTCACAAACAAAACAAAATTAGATTAAAAAAAAAAAAAAAGTAAGAGCGAGGCTTCCTCTTTGCCTCATCTACTGCGAGGATGACGACCATTCTCAGCGATCAGACTGTGGACGTCCCAGAAAATGTGGACATCACGCTGGAGGGACGCACAGTTATTGTGAAGGGCCCCGGGGGCACCCTGCAGAGGGACTTCAACCACATCCATCTAGAGCGCAGGCTCCTTGGAAAGAAAAAGAAGAGGCTCCGGGTTGACAAATGGGAAATAGGAAGAACTGGCCACAGTTCGCCCTATCTGCGGTCATGTGCACAACAAGATCAAGGGCGTTACACCGGGCTTCCGTTTCAAGATGAGGTCTGCGTCCGCTCACTTCCCCACCAACGTCGTTATTCAGGCGAAGGGTTCTCTCGTTGAAATGAGAAATTTCTTGGGCGAAAAATACATCCACAGAGTTCGGACGAGGCCTGGCGTCGCTTGATCAGTATCTCAAGCCCAGAACGATGAGTTGATTCTCGAAGGCAATGACATTGAACTTGTGCCAAATTCAGCTGCGTTGGCTCAGCAAGCCACAACAGTCAAAAACAAGGCTATTGCCGAACCGGTGTGGCTCAGTGGATAGAGCGTCGGCCTGCGGACTGAAGGGTCCCAGGTTCGATTCCGGTCAAGGGCATGTACCTTGGTTGCGGGCACATCCCCACTGAGGGGTGTGCAGGAGGCAGCTGATTGATCTCTCTCATCGATGTTTCTAACTCTCTGTCCCTCTCCCTTCTTCTCTGTAAAAAAATCAATAAAAGCCGAAACCGGTTTGGCTCAGTGGATAGAGTGTCGGCCTGCGGACTGAAAGGTCCCAGGTTCGATTCCGGTCAAGGGCATGTACCTGGGTTGGGGGCACATCCCCAGTAGGAGATGTGCAGGAGGCAGCTGATCGATGTTCCTCTCTCATCGATGTTTCTAACTCTCTATCTCTCTCCCTTCCTCTCTGTAAAAAAATCAATAAAATATATTTTTAAAAAAATCAATAAAATATATATTTTTAAAAAAAAAACAAAAACCCCCCAAGGATATCAGAAAATTTTGGGACGGTGTCTCTGTTTCCGAAAAAGGAACAGTTCAGGAGCCTGATGAATAAGATCTAAGTTGTCCAGCTTTAGAAAACACCAAGATGCCAAGTGATTTGTCACACTTGTTTGTGAAACTATAAAGATGTACAATAAAAAGAAAGAATGAATGAACTGTTTGGTCCTGCAGCCTCTACCTACCAAGGAGGTCCAACAAGGACCAGCCTTTATGGATCTTGGACACAGTATGTCCCACAGAGAGAACTTCCACTCAGGCTGATGCTGCCGACCCTGACTCAGGCATCTTAGACTCCTTGGTCCACATTCCCCGCAGGAAAATGCACCTGAATTCACTTGAGGAGGCTCCCGGTGGGGGAAGAAAGCTGTGAGGTAGGGACCTTTGGGCCCATTCAGTGTGCAGTGTGGCTTCCAGTATTTTTTTTAAAAAATATATATATATATATTTTTTATTGATTTCAAAGGGGAAGGGAGAGATAGAAACATCCATGATGAAAGAGAATCATTGATTGGCTGCCTCCTGCGCGCCCCACACTGGGGATTGAGCCCACAACTCAGGCACAGGATAGAACCGTGACCTCCTGGTTCACAGGTTGATGTTCAACCAACCCCTGAGCCAAGCCATCCAGGCAGTGGCTTCCACTAGTGAAGGGACAATTAATACTGATGTCCCCCCTGCTCACCCTGTGGATATCCTATAAGTGTCGGGGTTCTGCCAACCAGCAAGGGCAGTATGTGCCGCCCTCTCCCCCTCTTCGTGGGAGTCTACCGGAACAATGCAGAATCCAGAAGGAGAAAGGGAAATCTCTCCTGTGATGATTTAATGGCTGCGAACTGAGGCCATGTCCCAGCTCAACAGCGCCACCTGCCGGAGGTAGCCACCATGTGCACCCCCCCTTTAAAAATATATATATTTTTAATTGATTTCAGAGGGGGAGAGGGAGAGAGAGAATCATCAATGATGAGAGAGAATTATTGATCAGCTGCCTCCTGCATGCCCCACACTGGCCATGGAGCCAGCAACCTGGGCATGTGCCCCAACTGGGAATCGAACCTGGGACCCTCCAGTCCACAGGCTGACGCTCTATCCACTGAGCCACCCCAGCAAGGGCCATGAACACCTCTTTTAAGAAAAGGCAGCTATGAAGCTCTCCTTGAAAGCAGCCAGCGGCCTTGTGACTCCCCCAACCTTACGTTTCCATTTTGGAGAAGGCCAACTCAAACTTGACAGCTAGTAAGGTCTGACATGGTTAAGGGTAAATGGTATTTTCGGGCGTGCAGCCGGCCTGTTCCTCATATATCTGTTTTGCAATGGAAGAGTAGCAGCTACCCCTGTGGAGGGAAGGCTGTTCCCCACTCTACTGCCTGAAGCAAGGCCACTGGCTCAGTGTGCCCCCCTCCACCCCAATCTCCCCATTTCCAGAGGTTCCCACAATCCACTGGGCCTGGTTTGCTACCTGTTGAGCTCAGTTAAGAGCTGACAGTTCTGGCCTGTGTGACTTCATTGGTTGAGTGTCGTTCTGTGCACCGAACGGTCGCCAGTTCGATGCCCAGTCAGGGCATATAACCCAGATTCGATCACCCATCGGCGTATGTGAGGGAGGCAACCAATGGATGTTTCTCTCTCACACTGATATATCTCTCTCTCCCCCTCTCCCTTCCTCTCTCTCTAAAAATCAATTTTTAAAAATGCTGATGGCTGCATGGCTGGTGTGGTTCAGTGACTGAATGTCAACCTATGAACCAGGAGGTCCTGGTTCAATTCCCAGTCAGGGCACATGCCTGGGTGGCTGGCTCGATCCCTAGTGGGGCGTGCAGGAGGCAGCCGATCAATGGTTCTCTCTCGTCATTGATGTTGCTCTCTCATCCTCTCCCTTCCTCTCTGAATCAAAAAAATATTTAAAAAAATAAATTGAAATGCTGGTGGCGTCCATTAGGGTGCAGCAGCCAGCCAACCCATCAGACACATTGCAGTTGATAGTTAAGGTATTGGACGGGTCTTCCTACTTTTCCCACCATCCGCAAGCATCTGGTGTTATTGTTGCAACAGTGTCCTCAAAATCAGTTCAAAAATATGTTTCTGACTCTACCTCCTGGTTCACACACCATAGTCAGGGAGTCTGGTCACGAAATGGGGGTGTTTCTAGAGGCGTTCAACTTGGCTGCTTCCTAGATAGTGACTGAGAGCGAAGGGGTGGGAGTTATACGACCTGTTTTAAAAATTAAAGATTCCATCTCTGGCTCTTCTTGAGTCACGATTCTTCCTGCTGGACAACTTGGTGGCTACACCCTCTGGGTGACAGCCTGGCCCAACTAGAGCTGACCAACCAGGGCAGTGGTCGGCAAACTGCGGCTCGCAAGCCACATGCGGCTCTTTGGCCCCTTGAGTGTGGCTCTTCCATAAAATACCATTGCGGGCATTCATGTACAATGTGATTGAAACTTTGTGGCCCATGCACAGAAGTCGGTATTTTGTGGAAGAGCCACACTCAAGGGGCCAAAGAGCCGCAGGTGGCTTGCGAGCCGCAGTTTGCTGACCACTGAACTAGGGCATTCAAACTAGATTCTGGGTTAGCCCCCAGCATTCTCTTGTGGGCCTGACATGACCCTAGATCAGGGGTTGGCACATCGTGGCCTGTAGGATCAATCTGGCTGGCCAGCTAAGAATGGATGTTGCATATGTAAAGAGTTGTAAGAAACAAAGAAGATGCAATAGCGATCACATGTGCTGCAAAGCTGCAACTATTTATTATCGGGCTCTCTCTAAGAAAAGGTTGCTGACTCTAGTCTTGGCAGCAACTACTTGCTAATGCTGCCCATGTAGCTCAGCCAAGTCAATGAAGTGGCCGTCCCAGTCAAGGTCAACAACAAACTCAACCACCCATGTTGCAAGGCTGTCCTAGCAGAGTTGCCGCTTCCACCAGAGCCCACTCCACGGGGGACCCCACCTTCCCCGAGACCATCAAACTCCCTGTACACCGAGGTCACCTCCCATGACCTCATTTTCCCCTCCCAGCTGCGGGAGCATCTCCGATTGGGGGATGTAGGTTACCATGCCTGCATGCTAGCTTCGCCATGGTCAAGGAGCCTTTAATCTGGTGGGAATGAGAAATCAAAGGATCCCTGACTAGGAGACAAGACCGCATTCTTTTCCCACCTTCATCACTGGCTGCTTGTTTGGCCTCAGGGCTGCTCTTTCTCTTCCCTCTCACAACATCCCGCCTCCAGGAAAGAAGAAGTGAAGGAGCCCCGAGAAGGGCCTGTCCATTGCTTTGTCTGAGTATTTACCAGCCCCAGGCTCCAGGAGGGCAAGGCAGGAGGCAGGGTGGGGTGTCTCAGGGGCAGGAAGGGTCTGGGGGCTTCTGCCTCTGACCTTGGCCGGGCTCTCCGAATTGGGCTGTAGGAGCCATTACATTGGGGACGCAAGAAGAAAAAAATTAGAATTTCCACTTCAAAATGTTCTACTTTAGCCCGGCTGGCGTGGCTCAATGGTTGAGCATCGACTTATGAACAAGGAGGTCACGGTTCGGTGCCCGGTCAGGGCACATGCCTGGGTTTCGGGCTTGGTTCCAGTGAGGGGCGGCCAATCAATTATTCTCCCTCGTCATTCTCCCCGAAATCAATAACAATATACACTGAGTGGCCAGATTATTATGACCACCTGACGTTTGTAGGCAAATTAGCTATAATTTCGCGCTGAAGTTGCTAGAGGGCCAGACCATTATCCATAGGGAAGCAGGTTGTTTACCACAACAGTAGAAATGATTTTTTTCTGAAGATATGGGTAAACAACACGATTTAACAGCCTTTGAAAGTGGAATCTATATAAGGGGCCGAAGAGCCACATGTGGCTCGCGAGCCGCAGTTTGCCAACCACAGGCCTAGACTTACCATGGGCAGGCTACCGTCTTGGTAGTAGCAGCGAGATGACAGTTCGAGGCCGATTCAGTACGGCCCCCAGTTGCCAACGTAGACTTAGGGGTTAACTCGTGTTCTGGTTTGAGCGATACAGGTTATTGCCAAAAAGCTGCCCCACAGTTTGGCTCAACCCCGGGACGAGGACAGGGTCTAGAAACTCCGTCTCTGTGTCTTGAAGGGAGATTGGAGTCACCAGCTGGACACTGCGTTCACCCGGGGTTGGCGATTTGGAGGGGGTGTGGCGGACGGTGGGGTGGGGGTGGAAGGGGTGGGGGGTCGCTCACAGAAAGAACACCAGTCCCAGAGGACGGCTTTATTCACCCCCAGCCCGGTCCCCCCTGGTCCAGGCAGGGGGTGGAGGTGGGGGGCTGTCTGGCTCCAGAACTGGGGAGTCAGGTCCTGGAAGGTACTGGGATGGCCCTCCCCCTCAGGCCAAATTGGTGCCCCCACTTCACAGGGAGGAAGGGGGCCCTGGGTCTGGCCCGGGAGCTGTCGGGCTGACTCCCCCCCGCCCCCCCGGGTTATCTCAGAGCCGAGTGTCCCACTGAAGTCCAGTCGGTACCGATCCAGGAGGGGCGGGAGCCTGGGGTCCCCCATTTCCTTCCAAGGCCGAAGCTGGCTGGGTAAGTTTTTCACACGCCCCTCCCCTCCCTTTCCAGCAGAACCAATGCGTCCTGGGCACCCAACGGGCACCCATGCCACCGCCGGCCGCCCGGGCAGCGTGGCTCCATGGAAACGATGGTGGAGGCGCCCGTTAGGGGGCAACCTTCGTGTGCAAATTGTCCTCCCCAGTCTTGCGCCTGTCGCTGTTGGCGCCGGAGGTGGGCGGGCTTGTGGAGACGACCGACGGCAGGGAGGAGACGAAGGGCAGGCTGAACCCCGAGTAGCTACCTGTGCGCCGGCTCCAGGTCGCGTCTTCCTGCCACTCGGGCTCTAGGTTCGAGTCCCTGGGCGCGCTGGACCAGGCCAGCGAGCTCTCGCTCTTCCTGTCCTGGAAGCTGGGTTTGGCCAAGTGGTACTTGGGCCAGTCGGAGGGCTTGGTGGGCACCACGCTCTTCTTGGACAGGAGCTTTTCGAAGGGGACGTTGGCAATGTGGTCCTGGAGGTACCACCAGCGCTGCAGCGGGTAGATGGGGATGGGCAGGAGGGCGACGACGCTGAGGAAGGTGATCCAGCCCAGGGTGCTTTGCAGGTAGGGCTGCTCGACTTCCTGGCACTGGAGGCAGAGATGGGGGGCCCGGGTGGGAGGAAGAGGCCGTGATGGGGTTTGGGCCCAGGCCAGGTGGATGACCAGGTTCCCCGGGGGCTGGGAAGCGGGGGAGGGGGTCCCCGGGGGATGGTAAGGGCACCGATCGGGGGAGGAGATCTGGCCGTGGGCGCCCCCCCCCCGTGGGAGTGGGAGGCCAGGGCAGGGGGCTCACTGTGCTGCTGTTCCAGGCGATGTAGTGGGGGGGCACCTTCCGGTAGAGATGGACGAGGCAGACGGACAGGAAGGCCAGCAGCCCGGGCATGGTCACGTAGCGCCACAGGAAGGGGCAGGAGGACCACAGCAAGCGTCCCAGATCGCTGTACATCTCCTCCCTGAACCTGCGGCGGGGGGGGGGGGGGCGGTGGGCACGGGCATCGGGGACGGAGCCCTCCTCTGGCCGCCGGGGCCGGGAGCCCTTGGGAAGGCAGGCCCGCCGGCTCCAGAGTTCTCTCACCAGGTCTCAACGATTCGGGGAGGCTGCGTCCTGCCGCACCCCCCCCCCAAGCCCGGGCCCTGCATCTGGGCCTCCCGGAGGAATGCCCCTATCCAGGGGGCACGCACCACGCCGGCCCTCCGCCTTCAGACCAGCCCCATGTGGCCCACGGGTTGGGGGGGGACCCGCGCCCCCAAGGTCCTGGCGGCTGGTCCCCTCAGAACCCACCCGGCTGCCTCAGGCCCCTGCCTCCTGCCGCCCCCCCTGCTCTCAGATCGGGTCCTCGCTCTCCTCGGAGACCCGGGAGCGGCCCCGGCTGGGAAGACCCTGTCGGTTGGCACGTTACCTGTAAGCTCCGTACACCCAGGCCAGGGTCCCGTTCTGCAGGACCACGATGATGAAGAGGGTCAGAGGGACCAGGATTTCGTCCAACAGAGACACGATGTAGCTGCCGGACTGGCTGGTGAAGACGATGCTGCCCAGAAAGCCTCCCAGGCAGACGACCACTAAGGCGGAGGCAGGGTTGGCCCCGTTGAGGTCGGTTGGGCAGGGCGGGGTCAGGGGGTCAGAGCGAGCCCACCGAGATGGGGGTGGCTGGGGGGAGGGAGGGAGGCAGTAAGACAGGGTTGGCGCCGGCGCAAGGAGCCACCGTACCTGGGAGCAGCGTGGGCTGCTGCTTCCTGATGGTGGACATGGCATTGTGGATGGGATTGACAATGCTCTCCACGATCTTGACCAAGGTGGTCAGCTGTATCAGGAGCAGGACCAGGAAGAAGAGAAAGGCCCAGAAGGAGGCACCGGGCAGCGTGGAGATGGCTTGGGAGAAGGCTGGGAATGCCAGGCCAGGGCCCTGCATGAACTGAGGGGGAGAAGGGCTCTGAGGCAGGGGCAGGTCTGGATGGGGTGTGGGTGGGCGGGAATGGTGCGGTGGTCGATTAGCAATGTCTGTCCTGGGCAGGGGCGGGGGACAGGCAGTGGGGAGTGCATGGCAGCGTGTTTGCCCTTCTCGGTTTCCTAAGTGGTGTGAGTTTCACCTCTTGGGGCCTCAGTTTCCCCCTCTGACAAATAGGGGGTCCCAGGATCCGTGTGAGAATTCAAGGGGAGTGACAACCTAGCCGAGGCCCTGGGCCACTCAAAATGGTGGTGGACATGTGACAGCAACCGTTTCCTGCCTCAGAAGATGCTTGTGTGGCCCGTGAGGCTCCTGAGAAATACATTTCCCAGTGTGTCTGGGGCCCTTGGGATGCACCCTGCCACCCCCCCGCCACCCCCGGAAACACACCTTTTTAAAGCCCAGCACCTGGATGCTGCAGGATGAGGAGGCCTGCATGATCTTGTACTTGAGGTGCTCCGGGAGGCTGTCTATCCACTTCAGGTAGTCCAGGGGGGGCAGGAGCAGGATGTCCAGGGGCGGGTTGACATTCTTAGGCAGCATCCCCGTTTTCACCATGTTTTTCACCAATAGGACACTCCTGAAAGGGAAGGAGAGGAGAGGAAAGGTGGTGGAGACCAGCTGGCCACCCTGCTATTGACAGAGGGAAGCTGAGGCCTGGACAGGAAACCGGGTTACCCACGATGAGTGCCGCTAAGTCACCCGGGCAACTGGACAGGGACCGGACACACGTCACATAGACTGGGGGCGATCACCCCGGGAGGTCCACCTAAGGGGCAGATCATCTGTGCCTCTCAAGAAGATTGTCCATTTCCTTTAAGTTATTGAATGTATTGGTATAAATTTGATCATATCGGGTGTCCCCCTCCCCCCAAGAAAATGTATACACACTTTTAACAGCTGTTAACACACTTAATTTTCACTCCTTTTCGGGTTTCACTGATTTGAAATAATGGGTGAAGCCAGACGAAGCTTTGAACAAAGAAAGTGTATCCACTAGACTTTTTTATGGGGATACAGAAAAGATAAAGCTTACAGTAGAAAACGGACAACAGTGGATGAATTGGGGGCACACAAATACCAAACAAAATGATTCTTTTATTTTCTTTTTTAACATGTAATCACCTTTATTTTTTGTTTGTTTGTTTTTGTTAATCTTCACCCAAAGATATTTTTCCGTTGATCTTTTAGAGAGGATGGAAGACGGGGCGAGAGAGGCGGGGTGGGGGGGGGCAGAGAGAAACATCAATGTGAGAGAAACATCAATTGGTTGCCTCCAGCAGGAGCCCTGACAGGGCCCCGGACCAGGGAGGAACCTGCAACCAAGATACATGCCCTTGATCGGAATCGAACCCGGGACCCTTTGGTCCGCAGGCTGATGCTCTATCCACTGAGCCACACCGGCTAGGGCAGTGATGGCGAACCTTTTGAGCTTGGCGTGTCAGCATTTTGAAAAACCCTAACTTTGGTGCCGTGTCACATGTAGAAATTTTTTGATATCTGCAACCATAGTAAAACAAAGACTTATATTTTTGATATTTATTTTATATACTTAAATGCCATTTAACAAAGAAAAATCAGCCAAAAAAATGAGTTCACGTGTCACCTCTGACACGCGTGTCATAGGTTCGCCATCACTGGGCCGCTGGGGCGTTTCCTGATATTTTCAATCTGCATTTCCTTTCTTTTCTATCAGCTCCTGAAAGGGAATTGTTGACATTTCCAAGTATGATCATGATTTATTGCTTTCTTGCTTTAGTTTGGAAATTTTTTAAAATATATATTTTTTATTGATTTTTTTTTACAGCGAGGAAGGGAGGGATAGAGAGTCAGAAACATGGATGAGAGAGAAACATCGATCAGCTGCCTCCTGCACACTCCTTACTGGGGATGTTTCCACAATCAAGGTACATGCCCTTGACCGGAATCGAGCCCAGGACCCTTCAGTCTGCAGGCTGACACTCTATCTACTGAGCCAAACCGGTCAGGGCTGGAAAATTTTTTAAAAAAAAATATTTTTATTGATTTCAGAAAGGAAGGGAGAGAGAAGAGAGATAGAAACATCAATGATGAGAGAGAATCATTGATGGGCTGCCTCCTGCACGCCCCCTACTGGGGATCGAGCCCGCAACCCGGGCATGTGCCCTTGGCCAGAATCGAACCTGGGACCCTTCCGTCTGCAGGCTGATGCTCTATCCACTGAGCCAAACCAGCTAAGAGCTAGTTTGGAAAAATTTTTATTTTGAACGTCTGTTTTGAGGTATATAAACATTTATTATTATTACTACTTTTTGGTACATAAACATTTAGATAATTCAGTCTTCCTGCTGAATTGACCCTTTGATCATCATGACATGCTTTTCTTAATCTCTGGTATTACTTGTTCTGACTTTGATATTAATATAGCCACACCAGCTTTCTTACAATTATTTGTGCATGGTATATTTTTCCATCCTCTTAACTTTGTTTTTTTTAGCCTTTACTTTTCTTTTATAACATCATTTTTTTGTTTTGTTTTGTTTTTGTTAATCCTCACCCGAGGATATTGTCTCCACACTGATAATTTTTTTAGAGTGAGAGGGAGGGGAGGAAGGAAGGAGAGAGGGAAACATTATGTCAGAGATACACACGGGTTGGTTGCCCCTGGCACGCACCCCAACCAGGGCTGGGTGTGGAATCTGCAACCCAAGTCCGTGCCCTTGACTGGGAATCAAACCCAAGACCCTTCGATGGGTGGGCCAATGCTCTAACCACTGAGCAACCAACCAGGGCCATTCTCTGAGCTCGAAACCTCTGTGCCTTTACACAGGACCTCGCTTGTAAACAGGATACGTTTGCTGCCTTAGCCAGTCTGGTAACCACTGCCTTTTACAGAAGGTGATTAATTAATGTAATTAACGACATGATTTGATTGATGCCTACCTTCTCGCTAGTTGTTTCTTTGTCTCTTCTCTCTTTTTCCTTCTTTTTAGGCTCTTTTATTTTTGGGGTGTGGGGGAGTATTTACCAAATAATTTTGTTTATATTTTACCTTTTCTATTGCCTTCTTGTGGCATGTTTTTTGTTGTGGTGGTGGGGTTTTTTTTTTGGCTATTACTCCACAGCTGTGCTGAAACAGCGGCCACAAACAGGATGTGGCTGGGAATACTTGAAATATGACCAAGGAAATACATTTTAAATTAAATTTTATTTTAAAATTTACAAGATAGGCTATTCAGTTATTGAGAAGCTTTTAAGTATATTCAGAACAACTTGGGTATGTGAAACTGCTTTTTCCACAGTATTCTCTTACGAAATCTAATAGAAACCAAAATTGAGCCCTAGCCGGTTTGGCTCAGTGGATAGAGTGTCGGCCTGCAGACTGAAGGGTCCCGGGTTCGATTCCAGTCAAGGGCACATGCCTGAGTTGCGGGATCCATCCCCAGTAGGGGGCGTGCAGGAGGCAGCCAATCAATGATTCTCTCTCATCATTGATGTTTCTATCTCTCCCTCTTCCTTCCTCTCTGAAATCAATAAAAATATATTTAAAAAAAAAAAGAATTGATTTTGAAATCTTTACACCATTTGTAACTTATGGAAACCTTTAGAAGTCACTTCTCTGAGACCATTTTCTTATCTATAAAAGTGGTGGCTATTAGAATATTGCCTTTTTGGTTGTTTTCTCTGACTTATTAATATACATTTATTATTATTATTATTTTTTAAAATATATTTTATTGGTTTTTTACAGAGAGAAAGGGAGAGAGATAGTTAGAAACACTGATGAGAGAGAAACATCGATCAGCTGCCTCCTGCACATCTCCCACTGGGGATGTGCCCGCAACCCAGGTACATGCCCTTGACCGGAATCGAACCCGGGACCCTTGAGTCCGCAGGCCGACGCTCTATCCACTGAGCCAAACCAGTCAGGGCTATTGGTGAGGTTTGAGCTTGACAGCCTATGAGCCCAGGGAATTGCTAAGGTAGAGAGAGGGAGGGGGGACCTCTTCTTGGACCTGCCAGGCTGTCATTACTCACTTCTCAACACAGGCATGGCCACTGGTGGTGATCCACAGCCCCAGCACCATGAAGATGATGGCCGTGGCCACCAGTGAGGTCACCAGGTTGGCCATGGCCACCAACAGGGCCACCAGGACGTAGTTGTTGCTCCCGGCCTTGCAGGAGCAGATGTTGATGGTGGTGCCCAGGCCCAGGCCCAGCGAATAGAGCACGTGGCCTCCCGCCTGGTGCCACAGGTCCAGCGAGGTCCAGGACGAGCGCTGCGGATGGGGGTGGGTTCGAGCAGTTTGGGTGGGGGCCCAGCGGCTGGGACCCCCGTGGGCGGGAAGCGGGGTGGGTTGGGGCAGGAGGAAGGAAGGGGGCGGGGGAGGAGATTCAGAGACGTTCTGAGGGAGGGAGAAGGCGTGGGGCCCCCGGCCTCACCTCTATCGTCACCATGTGTTTGAGGCCAGTGGCGGCACCTTCCAGGAAGAAACATCGGACCAGCAGGCCGAGTAAGAGGAGGTAGGGGATGAATATGGTGATGATCAGGAGCTGGCCAGGTGGGTCAGGACAGAGGCCGGAAGTCAGGAGCAGAGGGGAGGAGGGGAAGGCGGAGGCAAGCATTAGCAGGCGACCACAGATCAGCAGGAGGAGGGAAGTGGAGGTGAGCAATGTTAAGGGACCCACCCTCTTCCTGGGGGGGGGGGGGGGGGCCCTGCTGGAGAGGCGGGGCGGCCATAGCTGAGCTGTCATCTGGGTGAGGAGGAGGGCCATGGAGGCGGGAGGAGAGAGATCATCCAGAAGGGAGTTGGGTCGTGTCTGAACCAGGAGCGGGCAAACTTTTTGACTCGAGGGCCACAGTGGGTTCTTAAACTGGACCCGAGGGCCGGGACAAAAGCATGGATGGAGTGTTTGTGTGAACGAATATAAATTCAAAGTAAACATCATTACAGAAAAGGGTACGGTCTTTTTTTTTTTTTTTTTTTTTTTTTAGTTTTATTCATTTCAAACGGGCCCTTTTCACTAGTCAGATCCTGAGAATCTCAAGATTTGTAAAGGTGCCGAAACCGGTTTGGCTCAGCGGATAGAGCGTCGGCCTGCGGACTGAAGGGTCCCAGGTTCGATTCCGGTCAAGGGCAGGTACCTGGGTTGCGGGCACATCCCCGGTAGGGAGTGTGCAGGAGGCAGCTGATCGATGTTTCTCTCTCATCGATGTTTCTAACTCTCTATCCCTCTACTTTCCTCTCTGTAAAAAATCAATAAAATATATATATATAAAAAAAAGATTTGTAAAGGGGAAGGGATGGTGGGCCCGGGGTCGGGGTGGCTTACCGGCATGGAAAGCTTCAGGCCTGTGATTATGATAATGAAGAGGAGTAACCAAGTTCCTAGGGTCCCCCCGGTGAGCGTCAGGACGAGGTGCTCGCTCCCTTCCTCAATGCTGATGGCGGCATTCAGGGTGGTTTCGTACCAGAAGTACTGGTAGGGCACAGTCCGAACGCAGGAGAGGCCTGGGGAACCAGGCGCTGCGGCACCACCTCAGCTGGCGCCCACCTCTGCTCCCCCCCTGCTCCTTCTGCTCTTCCCCCCTGTCCCTTGCTTCTTGGAACCCTTGTCGCCCTTGGCCCCGCCAGCCCTCTCTCCCCCTCTCCTCACCGGTGACATTGTTCACCTCTGGGCACTGGGTCCAGGGCAGAGGGTGGTAGAAGGAGTTGCCCAGGTAGTAGAAGCCCCAGCTGATGATGACGCTGTTATACACGCTCACTATGCTGCACACCTGAGGGTGGACACAGTGGGCCTGAGGGGTGGGCAGGGAGGAGACAGGGGGCTTGGAGACCACAAGGGGTGGGGGGAGCTAGGGTGCCTCTTGGCCAAGGCCCTCATTCACCAGCATGCTAACGTAGCCGAGGCCGCCCAGCAGGGGGACGAGATGTTTCCAGATCCGGATGCTGTCGACGCGCAGCCATTGTCCCATGACCATCTCCATGTACAAAAGGGGAATCCCGAACAAGATGAGCAGGAGGACGTATAACAGGATAAAGTCACCTGAAGAAGGGGGGCCAGGAGCCGTGCTTTAGGAGCCAGGAGTCCTGGCCCCCATCCTCCTTACGAGGGCTTTTCTCCTGCATCCTATGAGTATGATGGATAACACGAATTGGTTTACTCTACGGGGATGAGGGATGGTGTGCCCTCCCTCCGTTCTGGGCGTCCTCCCTGAGTTCCCTCCTCTCCCAGGACCCAGAAGTCTAGACTTCTATCCTCAAAACGTCTTCCTTAAACTCAGGAGCTAGGTCCCTGGCCTTACCTCCTCCGTTCTGATGACAAAGGTAAGGGAAACGCCACATGCTGCCCAGCCCAAAGGAGAAGGCAATCTGGAGTAAGACAGTCTCAGTTCTTTTCGTCTGAACGACGAAGCTTTGGGTCTTGGCGGTCAGAATCTTGCCCGAGACTCTCATGGGTGAGGCTGAGAGCGTCTGGGACTGTTTGTGGGACCCTGTCTCTTTGTTTTCAAAGGACGCCATAGCTTTCTTCTAACAGGTCCAATAGCTCCCGAGGGGATCCTGGGGTCACCAAAAAGAGCAGACTTTAGGGGTCATGTCTCAGATACCAGACTGTAAAACTCCACAAGAAAGACTAACGTAGAACAATGAGGGCTAGAGTTTAAATCTTGGCCCTTTTCACTAGTCCTTGGCTTGGGGCAAATATTTTCATCTCTCTGAGACTCAATTTTCTCATCTGACAGGCACAAAAGAATTGAAAACTATTTAATGACCGTTACAGCATGAGCACTAACCAATCAGATTGTGGAACAAGTTATTCGTTAGAGCTTTGGGGGGGTAAGGGGGGAAGAAAAAGAAAGAAGGAGAAATTATCTGGAATTTAGTGAATCCTAAAATCTGGGTGTAGCCGAAACCAGTTTGGCTCAGTGGATAGAGCGTCGGCCTGCGGACTGAAAGGTCCCGGGTTCGATTCCGGTCGAGGGCATGTACCTGGGTTGCGGGCACATCCCCAGTGGGAGATGTGCAGGAGGCAGCTGATCGGTGTTTCTCTCTCATCGATGTTTCTAACTCTCTATCCCTCTCCCTTCCTCTCTGTAAAAAATCAATAAAATATATTAAAAATAAAATAAAATCTGGGTGTGGTGAGGGGGAAGAGAAAAAGAGAAGCTTCTTAAAACCACTGTCATCCCAAAGTTATGGTGCATGCCGGAGGCTGTGTCCTTTGAGGATTATATAGAGTATGATGTATCCCAGGAATGCAAGGTTGGTTCAACATCGGAAAATCAATAATTGTTATACATCTTGTAAACAGAATACAGGACAAAAGCTATCATCATATTTTTTGGAAGAAAATGGCAGGCTAGCCCTCGCCAGTTTGACTCAGTGGGTAGAGCATCCACCTGTGGACAGAGTTCAATTCAAGTCAAGGGCATGTACCTCAGTTGCAGGTTTGATCCCCGGCCCTGGTTGGGGTGCATGCAGGAGGCAACTAATCAATGTGTCTCTCTCACATTGATGTTTCTTTTATATATATATTTTATTGATTTCAGAGAGGAAGGGAGAGGGGAGAGAGAAATAGAAACATCGATGGTGAGAGAGAATCATTGATCAACTGCCTCCTGCATGCCCCCTACTGGGGATCGAGCCCACAACCTGGGCATGTGCCCTTGACCTGATTCAAACTTGGGACCCTTCAGTCCAGAGGCGGACGCTCTATATCCACTGAGCCCAACCAGCTAGGGCTCACATTGATGTTTCTGTCTCTCTGTCTCTCCCTCTCCCTTCCACTCTCTCTAAAAATCAATGTGGAAAAAAATCAATGTAAAAAGATACTCAGGTGAATATTAACAACCACAACAAAAATGACAAGCTGGTGGTAAACTTCATATGAAAATCTGAGGAACTTAGTACAGTTAAAATAATCATGAAAAATAATGTTGAATACTCATACTTACCAATTTGAAAACTTACTACAATGCTACGGTAATCAAAGCAGAATGATACTGGAATAAAGATACACATATAGAACAATCGGATAGAATAAAGAACCCAGAAATAAACCTTCACATGTATAGTCAAATAATGGTTAACAAGGATACCAAGCATATTCAGTGGGAGAAAGGATGGCCTGTGCAACAAATGGTATGGAAAAACTGGATCTACACATGAAAAATAATGAAGTGGGACCCTTTCCTCACACTATGTACAAAAACTAACTAAAAATGGATGAAAGACCTAAATTTAAGGGTGAAACTATAAATCTCTTAGAAAAAAAAAACCATATGGGTAGATCTTCATTTCCTTAGATTTGGTCATGTTTTTTTAAAATATGACACTGAGCCGAAACCGGTTTGGCTCAGTGGATAGAGCATCGGCCTGCGGACTGAAAGGTCCCAGGTTCGATTCCGGTCAAGGGCATGTACCTGGGTTGCGGGCACATCCCCGGTGGGGGATGTGCAGGAGGCGGCTGATCGATGTTTCTCTCTCATCAATGTTTCTGACTCTCTCTCTCCCTTCCTCTCTGTAAAAAATCAATAAAATATATTTAAAAAATAAATAAATAAAAAAAAATAAAATATGACACTGAAATATGTCCTTTTGTGAATCAAATGACACTAACAAGCAAGTAAAAAAAAAAAAACCCATAGAACGGAAGAAAAATATTTGCAAGGCATATATCTCCTAAGAGTCTAGAATATATAAAAAACTCTTATAACTGAACAACTGAAAAACCAAGCAACACAATTAAAAATGGGCAAAGGACTTGAGTAGATAGTTCTTCCAAAAAGATATACAAATGGCCAACACACACACGAAAAGTTGCCCAGCATATCAAATCATTAGGGAAATGAGATACCATTTCACACCCACTAGGATGGCAATAATAATAATAAATAATAATAATAATAGGAAATGATGCCTGGCTGGTGTGGCACAGTGGTTAAGTATCAACCTATGATCAAGGAGGTCTCAGTTCAATTCCCAGTCAGGTCATATGTCCGGGTTGCAGGCTCAATCCCAATAGGGGGCGTGCAGGGGGCAACTGATGGATGATTCTCATCATTGATGTTTCTGTTTCCCTTTCCCTTCCTCTCTGAAATCAATGAAAACATATTTTTTAAGAAACAAAACTGAGGGTGTGCTGGTGGGAATGTAAAATGCTGCCGCCACTGTGGAAAACTGGCCGTTCCTCAGAAAGTGAAACATGGAATTACCATATGATTGAGCAATCCCACTTGGAGGTTTATACAGAAAAAAATTGAAAGCAGGGGTGCAAACGGATACTCGCACACCAATGTTCAGACCAGCACTATTCACAATAGCCAAAAGGTTGAAATAACCCAACTGTCCACCAACAGATGAAAGAATAAACAAACTGGTATATCCATATAATGGGATATTACTCATCCATAAAAGGAATTAAATTCTGATACTTTCTATAACACGAGTGAATTTTGAAAACCTTGTAGTACATGAAATAAGCCAGAGACAAAAGGACAAATATTGTATGATTTCACTTACATGAGATATCTAGAACAGGTAAATTCACAGAGACAAAAAGTAGATCTGAGGTTGGAATTACCGCTTACAGAGTTTCTGTTTGGGGCGATAAAAGTGTTTTGAAGCTACGTAGAGGTGGTGGTGGCAGAACATCACGAATGTACTAAATTTCACCAAAATTTTCACTTTGAAATGACTAATTTAATGTTATGTGAATTTCGCCTTAATAAAATTATAAAAAGCGGAGGTGAAATAGCAATGCTATCTCATCAGCAGAATATACTAAGGAAACTCTTTTGGCTGAAGGAAAATTATTTCAGATGGAAGTAGAGCTATACAAGAAGGAAAAAAGAACACTTAAAAGGGTGACTATGCAAACAACTATAAGAGACTATTGACTACTTAAAGCGACACAAAGAGCAATATATTTGGGGGTTTATAATGGGTAGAAGGAAAATACTTTAATAAAAAATGCCAAAGATGCGGGGAAACTAGGAATAGGAGATACTTCCTTAATCCACAGCTTCCTTAAACCTATAGCGAACGCCACACTCAGTGGTGAACTGTGAGTACTTTTCTCCTGCGGTTGGAAACAAGACAAGAATGTTGAATGAATCTTCTATTCAACATCGTACTGGAGAGCCTGTCCATTCCAATAAAGCAAGAAAGAAAAAAATCTCTAAAGACCACAAATAAATAAGTCTTTCCTTATTTGAAAGTGATATGAGTAGATGTGTGGAGATTATATGTGTAAAAGGAACCTACAAACTCCATAACCTTAAAAGATACCATGATTGTATTATTTTTAAAAAATATTTTTATTGATTTTTTAAAATATGTTTTATTGATTTTTTTACAGAGAGGAAGAGAGAGGAGAGATAGAGAGTCAGAAACATCGATGAGAGAGAAACATCGATCAGCTGCCTCCTGCACCCCCCCACTGGGGATGTGCCCGCAACCAAGGTACATGCCCTTGACCAGAATCGAACCCGGGACCCTCCGGTCCGCAGGCCGACGCTCTATCCACTGAGCCACACCGACTGGGATTGGAAAGATTTTTAATGGCTACTTACTATTCCAGATCATTGCATAAACCGGACCCCCAGCCCCCCACCCCCATCCCCGCACCCCCATCCCCCACCCCCATCCCCGAACCCCCACCCCCCGCCCCCTCCCCGCACCCCCACACCCCCACCTCCCTCCCCGCACCCCCACCTCCATCCCCGCACCCCCACCCCCCTCCCCCCCCCCCCCCCCCCCCCCCCCCCTCAGGCGCCTGGGTCCCCAAATTCGTGGAAAGGGAGCTGGGGGGCGGGGGCCTCGGAAGTCTAGGTCCAGAGGTGAAGGTCTGGCGGGGGGAGCAGCCGCCTGGGGCCCTGAGAGGTCGGGGGTCGGGGGCCAGGACGACTGCACCCCCTTTACCTGCCGCCGCCGCCGCGCGAGTCTGGAGACCGGTAGCGGCGGGCACCGCGGGGGAGGGGGCGCCGCGCGAGGCCGGGCCCCACGGGAGCCAGGGCTTTGGGGCCGAGGAGCTTGGAGCCCCCGCGGGCGGTTCGCCTCCAGACCCCAGCCCAGCACCTGCCCCTGCCCCTGCCCCTGCCCCTGCCCCTGCCGCTGCCCCTGCCCCTGCCCCTGCCCCTGCCGCTGCCCCTGCCCCTGCCCCTGCCCCTGCCCCTGTCCCTGCCCCTGCCCCTGCCCCTGCCCCTGCCCCTGCCCCTGCCGCTGCCCCTGTCCCTGTCCCTGCCCCTGCCCCTGCCCCTGCCCCTGCCCCTGTCCCGGCCCCTGCTCCTGCTCCTGCCCCTGCCCCTGTCCCTGCCCCTGCCCCTGCCCCTGCCGCTGCCCCTGTCCCTGCCCCTGCCCCTGCCCCTCCCCCTGCCCCCGCCGCTGCCCCTGTCCCTGCCCCTGCCCCCGCCCCCGCCCCCGCCCCCGCCCCTGTCCCTGTCCCTGCCCCTGCCCCTGCCCCTGCCCCTGCCCCTGCCCCTGCCGCTGCCCCTGCCCCTGCCCCTGCCCCTGCCCCTGCCCCTGTCCCGGCCCCTGCTCCTGCCCCTGGCCCTGGCCCTTCCCCTGTCCCGGCCCCTGCCCCTGCCGCTGCCCCTGCCCCTGCCCCTGCCGCTGCCCCTGCCCCTGCCCCTGCCCCTGCCCCTGTCCCGGCCCCTGCTCCTGCTCCTGCCCCTGCCCCTGCCCCTGCCGCTGCCCCTGCCCCTGCCGCTGCCCCTGCCCCTGCCCCTGCCGCTGCCCCTGCCCCTGCCGCTGCCCCTGCCCCTGTCCCTGTCCCGGCCCCTGCTCCTGCCCCTGCCCCTGTCCCGGCCCCTGCCGCTGCCCCTGCCCCTGTCCCTGTCCCGGCCCCTGCTCCTGCCCCTGCCCCTGTCCCTGCCCATTTACTCGCCTGGGCGCTTGGCCCGTCTCTGAAGGGTCCCGCCTCCCCCACGGTTGAGCTGTGTGCATAGGTGAGGCGCAGGGGTCACCTCTTCCCAGCCCTTCCCACCCCGTCACCCCGACTCCTGGGAGCATCCTCTCTCCGCCTTTACGCTTTGGGGAGGGTCCCCGGGGTCGCGGGTTAATGGGCAGGGTGGGCCCTGGGGAGGGGAGAGGGGGACCGCGTCAGGCTCAGTGGCCAACGGGATTGAGGCAAGGGGAGGGCCACGAGGGGAACCAGGCGGCCTGTTTCAGAGCTGAGGGTCTAACCACTGTGCATAAAGAGTCCACACGGCAGCCCTGACCGGTTTGGCTCAGTGGATAGAGCGTCGGCCTGCGGACTGAAGGGTCCCAGGTTCGATTCCCGTCAAGGGCATGTACCTGGGTTGTGGGCACATCCCCAGCAGGGAGTGTGCTGGAGGCAGCTGACCATCCAAAGCCCAAAGCCGGGTGGTTCTGGAGTAGATTTGCATCAGGCGCCTGATGGCACAGGGTACAGAGACGAGGAGATGAGGTGGGTACCAGTGGAAATCAGCCTGCGACCATGCGCATTTCAAATCAGTGGACAAACATGAATTATTCGGTGATTGGGGTGGCACAACGGGCAAGACAGCTGAGAGCGGAATCATGCTCCTTCTATCAGAATACGTTTCGGGTGGGTCAAGGGTCACAGTGTAAAAACTGAAAACATAACTCACTAGAAATCAGCATGGGTGGCCCAGCCGGCTCTCAGTGGTTGAGCCTCAACCTATGAACCAGGGAGGTCAGGGCAACGCCGGGGTTGTGGGCTCCATCCCCAGTAGGGGGCGTGCAGGAGGCAGCTGATCAATGATTCTCTCTCATCATTGATGTTTTTCTCTCTCTCCCTCTCCTTTCCTTTCTGAAATCAATAAAGATATATTTAAAAAAATAAATATGGGTGAACATTTCTACAATCCTGGCACCCGGAAGGGCTTCCTAAGAATAACATGAAAAGCAAGAATCCATAAAAGTTTGATAAGTTCAACTATATAAGAACAAAATCTCGCCCTAGCTGATTTGGCTCAGTGGGTGGAGCGTTGGCCTGTGGAGCAAAGGGTCCCAGGTTCGATTCCGGTCAAGGGCACATGCCCAGGGTTGCGGGCTCAATCCCCAGTAGGGGGCGGGCAGGAAGCAGCCAATCAATGATTCTCTCTCATCATTGATGTTTCTATCTCTCCCTCTCCCTCTCTGAAATCAATAAAAATATATTAAAAAAAAAAAAAAAGAACAAAATCTCTGTGCCCTGGCCAGGTATCTCAGTGGTTAGAGCATCGCCCCAATACCCCAAGGTTTCGGGTTCTATCTCCGGTCAGGGCACATACAAAGAGCAACCAATGAATGCATGAATAAGTGGAACAACAAATCTCTCTGTCCCTCTCCCTCTCCCTCTATCTTCCTCTCTCTCTCCCTCTTTCTCTAAAATCAATTTTTAAAATGGATAAATAACTACATGAAAACAAAATCTCTATAGGATAAAATAAGAAGAAACTTAACCAAGTTAAAAGATATCAAACTTGTAAAAAAAAATTCAACCTTTATAACAAAAGGCTTAATTTCCCTAATATACCAAGACCTTTAAAAATTACATAAAAGGCCGAAACCGGTTTGGCTCAGTGGATAGAGCGTCAGCCTGCGGACTGAAAGGTCCCAGGTTCGATTCCGGTCAAGGGCATGTACCTGGGTTGCGGGCACATCCCCAGTGGGGGATGTGCAGGAGGCGGCTGGTCGATGTTTCTCTCTCATCGATGTTCCTGACTCTCTGTCTCTCTCCCTTCCTCTCTGTGAAAAAATCAATAAAATATATTTTTTAACAAAAAAAAATTACATAAAAGGACCAACTGCCCAATAGTCAAATGAGCATACAAAAAAAACAGACAGTTCAAGAATAAATGAAGCACAAACGGCCTTATGGTCTGGCAATCCCACTTCTGGGCATGTACAGTGGGGCCTTGACGTACGAGTGTCCCGAGTAACGAGTTTTTCGAGATACGAGCCATCTCTCGGACGATTTTTGGCTTTGAGTTGCGAGCTAAAATTCGGATTACGAGCCAGCTTCGGATACCCCACCGCTAGTTGGCGCAGAGAATGTCACAGTGAACGCCACCACATCAGCCCAGCATCACGCGTCTCACTCGTTCACTTTTTGATTTGACATACGAGTGATTTGAGTTACGAGCTCCGTCATGGAACGAATTAAACTCGTAAGTCAAGGCCCCTCTGTATCTGGGAATGAAATCACGGTCTCAAAGTCCTCCCCGCACCCCGTGTTCATTGAAGCGTTCTTCACGATAGCCACGATATGGAAACAAGCTAAGGGCCCATCTGTGGACGAATGAATGAAGAAAACACTGTCCCCATATAAAACAATGACCTATTATTCAGCCGAAAGCAAGAAGAAAATCCCAACATTAGTGACAACATGGATGAACCCCAGTGAAATATGTCAGAGAAAGATAAACATATGACCTTCACTTACGTAGAATTTACAAAATCCAAACTCTTAGAAACAGAAGAGAATGGTAGCTGCCAGGGGCTGGGAGTTGGGGGGGATGGGGAGATGTTGGTCAAGGGGTACACACTTCCAATTATAAGAGAGATAAGTTCAGGGGATCTAATGTAAGATGGCGACTAGAGTTAACCGTACTGTGTTATATACTCGAAAGTCACTAAGAGAGTAGATTTCAAATATTCTCAGCACACACACACACACACACACACACACACACAAAGGCGATGATGTGAGGTGTTAACGTGTGCTCTTGAGGTCATCGTTTTGTAATAGATATGTGTTTCAAATTATCACGTATACACCTTAATCCTACCTGGTGTGGTATGTTGGTTACGTTAATAAAGCTGGAAAAAGAAAAGAACTGACATAAAAATAATAGTGGTCCCAAATATAAAGGGAATAGATGGAGGAGAAGCAATAAGTAAACTAGCAATAGAAGATACTGTCCCCCATGAACGAACCCCCATTTTTTTTTGCATATTTAAAGGCTTCATTGGGTTGTTTCCAGGCAGGTTTTTTAAAAATATGTTTTTGTTGATTTTAGTTTTTTAATATATTTTTATTGATTTTAGGGAGAGAAGAAGGGAAGGGAGAGATTGATAGAAACATCAATGATGAAAGAGAATCATCGATCAGCTACCCCCTGCATGCCCCCCACTGGGGACTGAGCCCGCAACCCTGACATGTGCCCTTGACCGGAATCGAACCCGGGACCCTTCAGTCCGCAGGCTGACACTCTATCCACTGAGCCAAACCGGCCAGGGCTCTGTCTTCACCTGCCTTTAAAACAGTGGTTCTCAACCTTCCTAACGCCGCGACCCTTTAATACAGTTCCTCATATTGTGGTGACCCCCAACCATAAAATTATTTTCGTTGCTACTTCATCACTGTAATTTTGCTACGGTTATGAATCGTCATGTAAATATCTGATATGCAGGATGTCTTTTCATTGTTACAAATTGAACATAACTAAAGCATAGTGATTAATCCATCCATCCATCCACTGCTTTAAAACCAAACTCTCTAAGTTACCAGAGAGTGACAACTGCTTCAAAGTAGTTACTAGCTTTAACATTCGCTTATCTATCTGAATCCAAGCTGAGGCTTAATTTTTGGCCTCTTAAAGCTTTCTCTTAATTTCTTTTAAGCTCATCTATGAACTTAAAGAGGACTGTTCAAATGTGTTCTATTCTGTATTTTAGGTGTCTTATAATATGGTGCGTCTTGATTGCCCCGTTTTATTGTCACTTTGCCCCAGATGACGTCCTCCTGGGGGTTCTTTCTATCTGTGCAGTCGGCCTCTGCCCTAACCACCATTCCTGCCAGATACCTTCAGGCCCCTGGGCCACCTGGATGTAAATATAGGATGGTGTATAAAGTTTTAAGGCCTTTGGTAGAGTTGGTAAAGTAATCAACTATTCCAAGTATTTAAGAGATATATGAGGAGGGAGATCACCAATTAGCAGATGTTTAACCGCTTTGCCATGATCAGCGAATTCTCCATTTTTTGAGCAAATTGTCCCAACCTGACCCAGTTTTCTTACAGGAAACACCGGGCAGAGGGGATCTGGGATTCTAGCATTCGAATTGGACAGAGTCAAGGGAAGGCAAGACTGGGAGTTGGACACTTTCTAAATTTTTTTTAATGACAAAAGTACATTTTCACGGAACTGACTTTGCCACCACCACTTTTGCCCTCGTTTCATAGGGACCAGGACTTACACAGACCAACTTCGAGAGGAGGAAGCCCAGGGGAGGCCGTGCCAGCAGTCAAGAGCCAAATACTGGAATCCAGAGAGCACCAGTCTGATGAGGGAATGTGCGGGAGATTTGAGGAATGACTATGTTCATCTCCGTCAGCCAGAAAAGTTTTCCTGCTGGAAGCTAATTCCAGCCTGTCATAAATGCAAGAAGGTTCATCAAAAGGTTGATGGAGCCGAAACCGGTTTGGCTCAGTGGATAGAGCGTCAGCCTGCGGACTGAAGGGTCCTGGGTTCGATCCCGGTCAAGGGCATGTACCTGGGTTGCAGGCATATCCCCAGTGGGAGATGTGCAGGAGGCAGCTGATCGATGTTTCTCTCTCATCGATGTTTCTAACTCTCTATCCCTCTCCCTTCCTCTCTGTAAAAAAATCAATAAAATATATTAAAAAAAAAAAAAAAGGTTGATGGAACCTTGAGGATTGCCTGCTGAAAATGGCTAAGGGCATTGCCCCACACCTAAAGATCTGCATAGATGATTGCTTGCTGCTTGACAGCTGAGGGCATTTTAATCTACATGTTATTGTCTCCTACTGGACAAACACCCAAGCAGCCAGCCGTAGGCAGTCGCCCCAGTCTGACAATGGATTCTGTATTCTAAACCTTGCCTTTGATCTGTACATCTCCTTTGCCTCAGGACAGTGGTTCTCAACCTTCTAATGCCCCGACCCTTTAATACAGTTCCTCATGTTGTGGTGACCCCCAATTTCATTGTTACAAATTCAACATAATGAAAGCATAGTGATTCATCACAAAAACAATATGTCATTATA
The DNA here is from genome assembly GCA_036010255.1 of Myotis pilosus. Lineage (NCBI taxonomy): Eukaryota > Metazoa > Chordata > Mammalia > Chiroptera > Vespertilionidae > Myotis > Myotis pilosus. Next base: position 5,798,142 of record JASKON010000029.1, read on the forward strand.
GATGTGATTTCCAATGGTCTTTGGGGACCTCTGTGAAAGGGTCGGTCGACCCCCAAAGGGGTCGCGACCCACAGGTTGAGAACCGCTGCCGTGGGACAATTGGCGTTAATAAAAAGCAAGGGGTCCTGAGACAAGCAGAACTTGGTTCCTATAGCCCAGCTCCTCGGGCTCCCCAAAAGGCCTTCCAAAATTACGTTTCATCTCTAGACTCTAATACTTTACAGCAGCCCCTTCTCCAGATTCCTGAACCCTTCTAGATGCTGGACAAGACCCCCTGCATTCCTTTCCCCATCCAGGAAAAACAAGAGACTTTGGGTCCAGTTACATTAGCAATTCCTACATTTCCCTCTTTTCATGTCAACTCGCCAGCCAGGGAGTTCCACTTTGAAAAGCCTGTGATGTGCTCTGGCGGGTCAGTGGTTAGAGCGTCAGCCTGTGGACCAAAGGGTCTCTCTCGGGCTCAATTTCCAGTCAAGGGCACATCCCCCGATTGCAGGTTCCCCAGCCCTGGTAGGGGCACGTGTGTCTGTGTGAGGCATCCCATTGAAATGCCTCACGCAGCTATTCCTCTCCCTCCCCCTCCCCACTCCCTTCCGCTCTCTCTGGAAATGAATGGGGAAAAAATCCTCAGGTGAGGGTGAAAACAGCAACAACACACAGTGTGAAAGGGCGAGGGCTACGCCCTCCATCTTACCCTGGATCCTCCATTTTTGGGCAGCCATGTGCTCAGCAAGGAGCTCCTTCCCAGAAGCCCAAGCCTCTGCTAGCCACACCCAGAAACCAATGACAATCAAGGGAAGTGCGCGCCGTAGATGTGACCACATCCTGTGTAACGAGACACCGATTTACGCCTGGCCCATCGGCAGGGCCCACAGTCCTTTCTCCTCCCCTCACTCCAACCCCCTATCAAACCCCTCGCTCTCTCTGCCGCTTGCCGCTGCGTCGGTGAGTGTGGTCGGGGAGCCGAGCTAGCCCGAATAAAGACTCGTTGCTTTTGCATCGGACTGGGCTGGCTCCCTGGTGGTCTTTTGGGGATCTTGAAATCTGGGCATAACAAGTGACATGATGCCAAATGAGCCAAGTCTTTATTTCAGAGAGGAATTACTCCCGTGGCGGCAAGTTTGTTTGGCTGGTTATCTGTTTTTATTCATCTTCTTGAGGCTTTGCCCCACGTGAAGCCGAGGACGCACCTTCTTTTTCTCCGCTTTAGTTTTACGTCTTAGGAAATCGGTGCCCCTGTGTTGCCTCGTGGAGGCTGGGGAGATCCGCTTCAGGAGGGTGTACAAGAAGTAGGCAGGGATGGGCAGGATGGTGAAGACCGTGAGCAGGGCGAGCAAGACTTTCCCCCACGGCGGATAGTCATGGAGCACTTCGTTTGACTGTGGGGGAAAGGGAGGAAGGTTGAGAACGCCCAGGTTATCTGAAGTGAGATGCAGAAGGTGGGGGGAGGAGATGAACCAAGGCAAGAGACCAGATCACTGGATCCCCAGGGAATAAGGTGATTGGGTGCCAGAGGCAAGAGTGGATTGAAAAGTCTGTCCCCATTCCCTCGAGGGGGGGGCGGGTGTGGGGTCCGTGGTCCGTGGGGGGAACTCACGATGCTGGAGTTCCAGGCCATGTAAGTGATCGGCCTCACATACAGATGAATCAGGATGATTACAAACAGGACGAGCAGCACAAATGGAGACACAAAGCACCATAGCCAACGATAAATGGGGGAGATGGGGCGCCCCAATATGATAATCAAGTCGGCAAGGAACCTGGGGGGAAGGGTCATAAGGCTTTAGAAGGGCCCTTCCGGCCTTACCCAGCTCTGGGGGAGGGGTCAGCCCAAACCCAGCCTCCGAAAGACGCCTTCACATTTCTTAGACCTTTCTGTTCATCTCCAAACCAGTCTTCTTACCTCTAAAATCCATCCCTTTTCAGGCGAATTTCTGTCCCAGCCCCAGAATTAAAAATAATAATTTTTTTTCACCTTCAGGATGAAGCCAAGTTCCTAAATGTAGCTTCTTTAAGCCCAGGTACCCCACTATCTTTAGTAATGCGATACCTTCTTTCAGGTTCCTTCTGCCTAGAATGCTCATCTCTTTCCCTTGATGAACTCCCCTCCATCTGTCCAGATCCTGTTTAGGCGTCCCCTCATTGCCTGACTCGATTGCTAACCACCTGTGTTTCTCCAGCACCCTGGGCAGCCTCGACCATCGACTTACCACCTGCCCCAGGATCTGCTTCTGTGCCTTCCTCTTTGGACTCTGAGAGAAGAAGCTAAATATAATTTATCCCGGTATCCGCAGGACTCACTACAAGACCTGCTTGGAGCGTGGGAGGCCCTAAGTCATATCTGAGCGGGAGCGAGTGTGTGGGCGAGCATGCGTGATGCCGAGAGCCACCATCGCCTGGAAAGGCTGCCACCCTTGGACGACACGGTGCTTCTCAAAGGTTAGGGCGCATCGGAATCCCTTCGGGCAGTGGTTCTCAACCTGTGGGTCGCGACCCCTTTGGGGGTCGAACGACCTTTTCACAGGGGTCGCCTAAGACCATCAGAAAACACATATATAATGACATATTGTTTTTGTGATGAATCGCTATGCTTTAGTTATGTTCAATTTGTCACAGTGAAATTGGGGGTCACCACAACATGAGGAACTGTATTAAAGGGTGACAGCATTAGGAAGGTTGAGAACCCCTGTTCTGTAAACACGCAGCCACCGGTCTGAAGTGGAGCCTGAGGGCCTGTATTTCTAACAAGCTTCCCAGTGAGGCCAGTGCCGCTGCTCCATCGAGCACATTTGGAGAAGCAAGGGCGTACATGTTTCAGATGTCCAGACTACCCTGGTCAACAGTAGGGCTCAGGGTCCCCTAGGTCCTGCTACAGACTGTTCACCGCTTTGCCATTGTACCTCTATTTTCTCCCCAAACCAGCTCATGTCTTTCTCCTTCCCACCCTCCTGGGAGCTGTCCAGAGCCCTGGGATCAGAGCAGGAGGGGCCCAGTTCTCCCCGAGGGTGCGTGGAAGGAGAGCCTGGGTTTGGGACATCACCTCCGGGCCCCGTAGATCCAGGCCATGGATACATTCTCCAAGATGAGAATGAGGAAGAGGGGCAGAGAGGCCCAGTAGTCATCCAGCAGGTTCACGTAGTAGCTGCCCGAGGGCTGCACGAAGAAGCAGCTGCCCAGGAACATGGCCAGGCAGATACCCACTGGAGGGAAAAAAAAAAAAAACAGACTGGGATCAAGGTCAGAATTCAAGCTGGGCTGGAGGAGTCCTGGTGGGGTTAAGCTACACCACAGCCCGCCCGCCGGCCAACGGTGAGAGTGAGGTCATAGGTCAGAGCACCTGTGAGCAGCGTTGTGTGTCTCCTAAGGCAAGAGAAGGTGTCCTGGAGAGGGGTGATGATGCCCTGCAGGATCCCTTGCATGGTGCTCAGCCCCATGGTCACCAGAAACACGAAGGTGATGATGGCCCAGAAGGTGGATCCAGAAAACACAGCGATGATCTCAGTTAATGCCACAAAGGCCACACCTGGCCCCTCCATAACCTGTAAAGTGAAAGGAAGAGGAGGGGCCGGATCAGAGAGCCCGTAGAGTCCTAACTCGGCTCCTGTCCCCGCCCCCAGGAAGTGATCTGTAGCGCTGTTCCTTAGTGACTTTATAAGGAGGACTTCCGCCCACAACAGCTGCTGGTCTAGCATCTCTCTGGTGTTGGCGCTCAGCAGGCTTGTAGGAACTCTGGCGCTTGCTGCTCCAGAGCCTACAGTTGCCTTCTCACTCAAGGAGGCTGGTAACCTTGCTCGGTTGCCCAGGATGCTACTCAGAATTGCCTCCCTGGATTCTATGGCCCCTAAGGAGAGCTGGAGTTTCTAGTGCTCTGGGGGAGGTGAGGGGAACTCTAGGACTCTCCTCCCCCTCCCTCCAACCCTTACCTACCTCCTTTAATTGCTCAGGTAAGTCACAATTGGACAAGTAGGGTAGGGCCACGAGTTTGGCTCCTTCAGGGAGGTTGCCAAACCACCTGGGGTAGGTGTAGCTCATATGCTGATACAGGCTCTCTGGGAGCCGGAGCTCAGGAGGCAGCACACCCGCAGTGACCAGGTTCATCATTCTCTCAGCATTCCTGGTGGCAGGAGTGGGATCATATAAAGTCATTTGGGCCTTTAATACAACTTCTCTCTTATTTTCTAGACGAGAGGGGAAATCACTAGCTGGGTCTTGGATCTGTAGTTTTCCTGAGGGCAGGGATGATAGTCTATTCACCATTGGCTATGTTTCCAGAACTCAACACAGGGGTTGGTAGATAGGAGATGCTTTATAAGGAAATGTCTGATAAGCACTTTTTGAAATGAATGGCACAGGAGATGAAAATAGGGAATAGGCAGGGGACAGACATATGTAATACTTTCAACAATTAAGAATTATTTTTTTTAAAAAACGAAAATAGGAAATAGACTATAGGGGTTCGTGCTGTGGGCATTTTTTGTGTGTGTTTGTCTACTGGTTCAGTTGAAGAGATCCCCTAATTTTTCCCTGGCGACTGCCATGGAAGGGGGCAAACACACCTTTGAAAACATGCAAGTTTGGGGTTTTCTTCGTTTAGAAAGGCAGCTCGGAAAGAGAGAGATTTCAAATGTTTCTAAAGTTTAGGACGCTCACATCTGAGGGGCCCATGTTGACTGAGCCCACATCCCTGAGGGATGGGGGCCTAGACTAGAGTTCTACGAGCTATTTCTAAACTTGGGTCTTGGCGATGCAATCCATATGAAATACTGGGCTCACTTCAGGTAACATTTCTCGCTGTTCTCTGTGGCCAAGTAGCCCAGCGTGGCAAATACAAACAGCGTGGCCGTCACGGAGACAATCAGGTTGAGAAGAGCCACGGCGGAGGCATCCATGATGCAGTTGTTGGACCGAGGGACGTATGAACTGATGGCAGTGAAGCTGCCAAAGCCGGAGCCCATGGACAGAAAGAGGTGGTTCCCTGTCCGGCGCCACACGTCCACTGAGTACAGGGCTGGTACCTGAGGAGGAGAGGTGCCAGGTGAATTGGGATATAAAGGGGGGAGGGCAGAAGACAAAAGAAGGGGATGAAAGGGGGATCTAGGAGGGCCTCTACCAGACTACACAGTCCCTGCTACCCCCGCTGGGATGAGGGTTAACGGGTGAGGGACACCTCACCTGGGCAGCCAACAAACTCTTGATACCAAAGTCTGCTCCTTTCAGCATGAGACTCCGGATTAGGACACAGATGAAGATGATGTAGGAAAGGAATACTGAGACATACAGCATCTGGGTAGGAAGTATGATTCTTCAAAGAAAGTTCAGCAAAAGCAAAAGTTGGGATAGTAGGGCCAAACTATTGGGAATCAGAGGTCAGACGAGGAGAAATGAGAAGTTGGAATGGCTGGTTTGGCTCAGTGGCTAGAACATCAGCCCGCAGACAGAAGGGTCACGGGCTAGATTCCCATTCAAGGGTACGTGCCTTGATTACAGGTTCAATGCCGGCCCTGGTCGGGGCAGGAGCGGGAGGCAACTAATCGATGTGTCTCTCTCACATTGATGTTTCTCTCTTTCTGTCTCTCCTCTCTCTCCCTCCCCTTCCACCCTCTCTAAAAATCAGTGGAAAAAATAGCCTATACAAAAGCGGTGGGACATTTAAACAGTGGAATACTACACAGCTGTAAAAAAGAGGGGCCTCTTACCCTTAGAGACGGCATGGATGGACCTAGAGACTATTATGCTAAGTGAAATAAGCCAATCTGAGAAAGACAAATATCACATGATCTCACTTATTTATGGAATCAAAGAACAAAATGAATTGACCCACAAAATAACACCCAAAGCAGGGAGAATGGGACAGACTGACATACCTCAATGTGGGGGTGGGAGGACGAGAAGAGACAAACCGAATAACTTATATGCATAGCCCATGGACACAGGCAATAGGGTGGTGAAGACCTGGGGGAGTGGGTAGGGGCTGGGCAAAGGGAGGTAGTGGCAGGGAAATGGGAGACATCTGTAATACTATCAACAATAAAAAAACATATATTAAAAAATGATGTTCTTTTATTAACATGCTAGAGGCCCAGTGCACGAAATTCATGCATGGGGCGGGGTGGGGGGGGAGGATCCCTCAGCCCGGCCTGCAACCTCTCCAATCCGGGACCCTTTGGAGGATATCTGACTGCCTGTTTAGGCCTGATCCCTGCATCAGAAATCCCTCTCGCAATCCAGGACCGCTGGCTCCTAACCGCTCACCTGCCTGACGGCCTGGTCACCCCCTAACTTCCCTCCCATGCCAGCCTGGTCACCCCTAACTGCCCCTGACTTGGCCCCACCACTGTGGCTTTTTCCGGAAGGACATCCAGATGGATGTCTGGAAGATGTCGGTCTAATTAGCATATTACCCTTTTATTAATATACATATCTCTAAGCACGAACATCTAACCTAATAAAAGACAAACATGCAAATTGACTGTACCTTCACTATGCCTTAAGCCATGCCCACCAGCCAATCAGAGTGACTATATGCAAATTAACTCAACCAAGATGGTGGCCAGCAGCCACGGAGCTGGAGTGAGCAGGAGGCTTGGTTGCTCCAGTGATGGAGGAAGCCAAGCTTCCTGCCTGCCGCAGCTGGCTCTGAGCTCCACTTAAGGCAACAAAGTTTCAATTATAGAAGATAAATAAATCCCAGATACCTGCTTTCAGCCAGCTGTGGCCACAGAGCTGGAGCGAGCAGGATGCTTGGGTTACCCCTGGCAATGGAGGAAGTCAAGCTTCTCGCCCGCTCTGGCTGGATTTGAGCTCCACTCAAGGCTACAAAGTTTCAATTATAGAAGGTAAATAAATCCCAGAATAAAAGAAAAAAGAAAAAAAGGAGAGGCTGGGAGCTTCCATCGCTGGGGGGCTTGGCCAGCCTAAAAATGGCCCTCAGCCCCTCACCCAGACTGGCCAGGCACCCCAGTGGGGACCCCCCACCCTAAAGGGGGTGTGACCAGCCTGAAAACAGCCATCAGCCCCTCACCCAGGCTGGCCAAACCTCCATGGGGTGAGGGTCCCCACTGGGAGGAGCTTGACCAGCCTGCAAACAGCCATCAGCCCCTCATCCAGGCTGGCTAGGCACCCCAGTGGGACCCCCACCCTGATCCAGGACACCCTTCAGGGCAAACCAGCCAGCCCCCACCCATGCACCAGGCCTCTATCCTATATAATAAAAGGGTAATATGCAAATTGACCCTAACAGCAGAACAACTGGGAATGACTGGTCACTATGACACACACTGACCACCAGGGGGCAGACGCTCAATGCAGGAGCTGCCCCCTGGTGGTCGGTGCACTCCCACAGGGGGAGATCTGCTCAGCCACAAGCCAGGCTGATGGCAGCCAGTACAGCAGTGGTGGTGGGAGCTTCTCCCACCTCCTCAGCAGCGCTAAGGATGTCCAACTGTAGCTTAGGCCTGCTCCCCGCTGGCAGGTGGACATCCCCTGAGGGCTCCTGGGCTGCCAGAGGGATGTCTGATTGCCAGCTTAGGCCCAATCCCCCGGGGAGCGGGCCTAAGCCAGCAGGTGGTCATCTCCCGAGGGATCCCAGACTGCAAGAGGGCACAGGCTGGGGTGAGGGACCCCTCCCGAGGGCACAAATTTTTGTGCACTGGGCCTCTAGTTTTAAATAAAAATTCAGGTTAAAAAAATATATCGTCACTCCTCAGGTGAAAAATTTTTTAAAAGCCCAGCTGGTGTGGCTCAGTGGTTGAGCATCGACCTATGAACCAGGAGGTCACAGTTCAATTCCCAGTCAGGGCACATGCCCAGATTGTGGGCTCGATCCCCAGTAGGGGGTGTTTAGGAGGCATCCAATCAATGATTTTCTCTCATCACTGATGTTTCTCTCTCTCATCCTCTCCCTTCCTCTTTGAAATCAATAAAAATATATTTTTTAAAAAGAAGTTGGGGCCGAAACCGGTTTGGCTCAGTGGATAGAGCGTCGGCCTGCGGACTGAAAGGTCCCAGGTTCAATTCCGGTCAAGGGCATGTACCTTGGTTGCGGGCACATCCCCAGTGGGGAGTGTGCAGGAGGCAGCTGGTCGATGTTTCTCTCTCATCGATGTTTCTAACTCTCTATCCCTCTCCCTTCCTCTCTGTAAAAATTCAATAAAATATATTAAAAAAAAAAAAAGAAGTTGGGACCTACAGGCATCAAGTTTGGAGAATAATAGGGGTCTCCGGTAGAAAGGAGTCCATCAGATGAGTAAGTTAGAGGGTAACTCACCTTCCCAGTGGACTTGAGCCCTTTGATCATACAGATGCAGATAATTAACCAGGACACAAGTAGAGAGATAGAGAGATGCATGATTGGTAGCCCACCCAACTCAATTTCATCTGTGGTCTTCAGCACATGCCGGTACCAGAAGTATGTGGTGGATGTTGTCCGTGAACATTCAGGATCTGAGGTGAACTGGCCATGGAGGAAACTGCAAACCCAGGTTCCTCCCCTTCTTTTCCTCCACCCGCTCCTTCCCATCCCATTTCACCATCCATCTGCTTGTCCATCTATCTCAATGATCCTCTTCTCCCTTCATCCCCCTTTCCTCTTCTCAGCCCTCCCACTTGCCCTTTTCTTCCCTCCCTTCTCACCAAAACTGGAGTTCTTCATTAAGGGGCACAATGACCACGGCAGGGGAGACTGGAAAGACTGAACCAAATAGTAGAGACTCCAAGCCATGAGCACACTATAGTACAAGCCCACGATGAAGCACACCTAGGGACCATGAAGAATTCTGGAGGCAGGGGAAGAAAGATAGGGCAGCAGAAGGGAGGGAATTGGACAGAGGATTGGGGCATTGAAGGGACTGGACCCACTGAAATGAAATCATGGGACCCATTCCGGGACAAGGGTTGGGATAAGGGTCAGTGTAAAGGGTAGGCCTGGGCAGCCAGGGCTCCTCACCATGAAGCTGCTATACCCCACACCACCAAACCAGGGGCTCATGTTCTTCCACACACCAATGCTGCCCTGATGCATTCTCTGACCAACTGCTATCTCCATCACGAGGAGAGGAAATCCGACCAAAATCAGCATAAGGATGTAGATGATGATAAAGCTCCCTGTGCAGGGGATTCAGGAGGGCCTTGAGGAACATCTGGTTTTTTAGTCCCTGGCCTTTTCTGGGAGTCCAGGAAAACACATTCCCTACCAGTGACCTCCCTCAGGGCCAAGGGCATCAGGCTTCAACTATTTCCACACCACTCACAGTCCCAGGTGTTCAGTCCCTTATCCCCGAGTTCCTAGAAGACCCAGATACCTAGTTTCTACTCCGACTCCTGACCCAGACCTCCAGCCCCATCTTATGAACCCAAGTATTCAGATATCCCGTGTTCACCCTCCCAAGGTCCTATGTATTCACATCCTTGGCTCTTGCCCCATTCAGGACCCCAAATCCTCATCCCCTACCTAGCTCAGAGACCCCAGAGAAGCCAGAACAAGCCTCTGGCTCCTTGACCCTTCATGGGTTCGAGGTTCCTCCTCCCCAGGCTTACCACCTCCGTTTTGAAGACACAGATAAGGAAAGCGCCAGATGGTGCTCAGCCCAACAGAGTAGCCCACCTGGGCCATGAGGTACTCAACCTTATTGGCCCAGGATGGTCGGTCAGTGGCCAAATCGTCCTTTGGCTCATCTTTGTCTATGGCCTCCAGTGTTTTCTCGATTTCTTCATTAAACCAATCCATACCCGGTTCCTCCCCATTCAATTCCTCAGTAGGCAACACCTTGGCATTTTCGGTTGGGGGATCTGAGGTCGTAGCTATCACAGGATTGGAATCTGAAGGTCCAGCTATCACAGGATTGGAATCTGAAGGTCCAGCTATCACGGGTTTGGAATCGGGAGAGCTAGACATCTGGGAAGTCTCATCCTGGGACTCCATGTTTTCAATAACATCCATCATTCTGAGAAGGCTCTAGTTCCTGCTTCTGCAAGGATGGGGCCTCCTTCCTTCTTGACCTTAAGGACATCAAGAACTTTACATTTTAGCTGTATGAGTTGAGGAAAGACAAGACTAATCTTACAAAAACCCTGAGGCTTGCCTGGATGGCATGGCTTAGTGATTGAGCATCGACCTATGAACCAAGAGGTCATGGTTTGATTCCCAGTCAGGACACATGCCCTGGTTGCAAGCTCAATCCCCAGTGTGGGGTGTGCAGGAGGCAGCTGATCAATGATTCTCTCCCATCATTGATGTTTCTATCTCTCTCTCCCGCTCCCTTCCTCTCTGAAATCAAGAAAAATATATTTAATAAATAAATAATGAGTTAATAGAAGAATCAATAGATGAACACCCTAGCCTAAGCCATTGTTAGCTCCCATTTAAAATATTACAATAACTCACTACTGTCCTCCTTGCTTCACTTTTGACTCCTAGTCTATTCTCCACACAGCAGTTATAGGTATCTTCTTCTTTTAATATATTTGTATTGATTTCAGAGAGGAAGGGAGAGGGAGAGAAAGGTAGAAACATCAATGATGGACAGCGGTCCAGAAGACAACCTGCCCATGCTCAAGGTGCCCCGAAACCGCGCTTGATACAGTGAGGACCCCCAGGCCTCTGCAGAGGAGTACCTATGGTAGAAACCAGTCTCCCGCCGCGGGATAGTCCCCATTGAAACAACCCGGCGAAGGACCTTCGACAAGTGGCCTGAGAGAGAGAAATCTAGAGGAGGAGGAGGGCGCGCGCCAAGAGCTTCATGCCGCTCCCATCGTTTACCCAGTGAGCCCCTACTTTTCAGTACCTCCCCCACAGGCTCTGCTCCCACAGCTGGAACCGGAGGTTGGGGGTCAGAAAGGAGGATGAACACCTGGGTTCCCAAAAGGAAGGCGCTTGGACACTCAGGCTATTTGACCATGAGAAGGTGACTGCGTCCTCCCCCCCAGTCCCACCTTACCTGACTCAGTAGCACGGGTGGGTCTTCGGGGGACAGGTCGTTTGGCTGCGGGCGGGGCCACAAGGCGCAGGAGCCAATGGGCGGGGACGTGGAGCAGCGGGGGGCCCCCCCTCCCCCCGCCCGCCCATCCTCGAGCTGGGGGAACGCGGTGGAACTGCTGAGGCCCGGAGCCGTTGGGCATCCCTGCTCTTCCCATTCAGCAGACCCACCCCTAGGGTTCCGCCCGCCAGCGAAGGGTCAGGAACGTCTGCTTTTTCCTCCTTTGTCACAGACACGTATGCGGCGACAGTCTCCCTGTGGGAGCTGAGCAATCCGAAGTCCTGGAATCTCTTGAGCATTAAATTTTCCAGGAAACCTTCGGTCTTGGGGAATCCCAACCACCTCTACCCACAAGCCCCCGTTCCTCCTCCTCCCCCCGGCCAATGCCTCAGCTCAGTTGTGGACTCAGCGCTCCCACAGGTTCCTGGAGACCCACTCAGTTTCCACCCCTGAGTGAACTCATTTGCTTTAGCCCCGTGGGAAAAGGTAACTTACACTTAGATAGGGACCCTGGTGGGCTCAGGGTACCACGCGGTGTCCCCAAACTGGTTACGTTAGTTCACAGATCACTTCGTCTGTGTGAAGGACTTAGTCCTCAACAGTCATGAGAATCTATTTCCCCCCTCATTCAAAGATGTTTTTATTGATTTTAGAGAAAGAGGAAGGGCGAGGGGGAGAGAAATATCCATGTGAGAAACGTATCTGTTGCCTCCCCGATGCACCCTGACCAGGAATCAAACCCTCGACCTTTCCGTGCATGGGACAACACTCCAACCGAGCCACACTGACCAGGGCAGTCTTGGAAACTCTAACTAAAATTTTAGACCTATGATAGGAGTACCATGTCCCATGAGCAAGCACATTAATATCCTTTCCATCTTTGCTGAAACCACTACAGCCTGGGTATTTCTTGGCTAAAGTCCAGTCCCTGGATAAAGCAAGTCAAGTAATCTAGCATCTGAATTTGCCACCGCGAGGAGAGGGCAGGAACTCGGGTCTGAATATGTAGCTCTCAAAAGGGTGGAAGTCTCCTGCAAGTAAGACGGAATGTCTGAGACATTTATAGAAAATAAAAACAGATCTGCTCACACCCAGTGCTTGGATTGATTTATTGATCAACAGCATTACTCCTCCAGCTCCGTATCAGTCCGATTCAGTTAGCATCGCTGACAGTGTGAACGTGTACACACTGAAAGGGGATGGGGAAAATGACAGTGGCAACCCGAGGGGTCTAGGAGGGGGGCTGCAAAGCCAGGTCCCAAGAGCCCCCAAAATAATGCTATATTCTCGGGGGGAAAAGGAGTTCTGGGTCCCAGGCCATCACAATTGGTAGCTGATATTAAGAGTTGCCTGTTAGGTCTGTTTTGAAGGATGTGAGATGTCAGGCCACATCGAGGAAGTTGGGATGTCACACAGCTGGTGGACCAGCGGTTTCCTTACCACCTTGTGGGGTTTCCTTCTTTGGGGCCTCGCTACTGAGACTTAGGGATTTGGAGGATGTGAGAGGTTCACCCAAGCTTCTGGATTTGAAGGGAATGCCATGGACGAAGCTGTATACGAAGTATATGAGGATGGGGAGGGTGACAATGAGGAAGACAAACATCAATGCAAGCAGCGCCCATGATGGGTATGGTCGAGGCACCTGTTTGGACTGTGGAGAGATGGGAAAGGGGTTCAGAAAATTGAAGCCCCCAGAAGACGAAAGGCTGTGGAAGGGAAGAGTGGGAGGGGAACCCGGGCAGAGGACTGAGTCTTCAGGGAGCAGAGAATGAGATGATAAGGTCCCTTTAGGTCAAGAGTGGATGGAAAGGTCTGGCCCCCACTCCCTAGGAAGGTCGGGGGTCTGGAGAGGGAGGCTCACAGTGCTTGAGTCCCAGGCCACATAGGTGAAGGTCTTCAGAGACAGAAAAATCAGAATTATAGTAAACAGGATGAGCAGCACAAATGGACACACACAGGACCATAAGCAGTGAAAGATGGGCTGGATGGGGCGGTTCCACAGAGGCCCCAATTCTGCAAGGAACCTGGAAGAAAGGGCCAGGAGACTGTGGCAGGCCCAGTCGAGCCTTACCCTTCCTTGGGGGCCAAGGCCAGTCTGACCTTGTTTAGCATCTTCTAAATACTCCACCTCACTTCAGCTCAGGCCCCCTCTTCTCTCCTCCTCCCAACCCAAGAAAAAATGTCCACCATTCCTCTACTGCTCTAAAACCTTTCATGGGTACCCCAAGGCCCTCAGATAAAGGCCAAGTCTCTTTCATTCATCCCGTAAACATGAGAGTGTTTATGATGTGCCAGGGACTATTCTAGGTGCTGGATATGCATAGTGAACAAACACAGGCCCCCAATAAAGTGAACATGTGACCCTCAGGGAACTTTTCTTAGTTTCTTCCAGCCCGTACATCCAACCTCCCTTCAGTGCAGGTTCTCAAACTTAATCAATATACAAATGGGGTCCTTTGGCCTAGCCAGGGGTCGGCAAATGGCGGCTCGTGAGTCATATGCGGCGCTTTGGCCCCTTGAGTGTGGCTCTTCTGACTTCTGCGCATGGGCCACGAAGTTTCAATCGCACTGTACATGCACGCCCGCATGTGCTATTTTGTGGAAGAGCCACACTCAAGGGGCCAAAGAGCCACATGTGGCTCGGGAGCCACAGTTTGCCGACCACTGGCCTAGACTATTCATCTGTCCAGACTCTGCTCAATTGTCCTCTCCTCTAAGATACCTCCTCTGACCTTCCAGGTGCCCCTACAGTGCTGCCAGCACCTCTCCTCTAGACTTACCACCTTGTACCGCGATTGTCTGCTTGTATATGTCTTCCTCTTCGGGCTCTGTGCTCTTTAAGAGGAGGAGCTAATTCTAAGTCATTTATATCAAGTACTACAAGGCTTTCTCAAAACAGAGAAAAGTCTCGAGAAATATTTGTAGAGTAAATAAATGTGAATAAACTGACTGCAAGAATTACTGTCACCTGAAAATACTGCTATCTGAGCCTTCTGCCCTTGAATTATACCACTTGGATGTCCACATACCAGCCTGGTAAAAAGCTGGGCTCAGGAGTCCCCTGTGTGTGACTTGGATTCTCCCACTCTCCCATTCCACAGTTATAGCTACCAATTTCCAGTCCCTGATTAGTTTGTTCTCTCCCCCCTGGTCGTTCTTCCTTGAAGAATTAGACCACATCTCTCAATCTACCCCTCTAACACCCTAGCCTAAGCCATTGTTAGCTCCCATTTAAAATATTACAATAACTCACTACTGTTCTCCTTGCTTCACTTTTGACTCCTCATAGTCTATTCTCCACACAGCAGTTATAGGTATCTTCTTCTTTTAATATATTTGTATTGATTTCAGAGAGGAAGGGAGAAGGAGAGAAAGGTAGAAACATCAATGATGAGAATCATTGATTAGCCGCCTTCTGTAATGTCCCCCACAGGGGATCAAGCCTGCAACCAGGCATGTGCCCTGACCAGTGACCTCCTGGTTCACAGGTCAATGCTCAACCACTGAACCACACCAGCCGGGGTATAGGTATCTTTTTTTTTTAGTAAATCTGGCCCTGGCCACAGGGCCACAGGTTCCATTCCCAATCAAGGCATGTACCTCGGCTGCAGGTTCTCCGGTCCTTGTGGGAGTGCTTACGGGAGAGAGCCAATCAGTGTTTCTCTCTCTCTCTCTCTCTCTCTCTCTCTCTCTCTCTCTCTCTCCACCCACTCCTCCCTCCCTTCTACTCTCTCTGGAAATCAATGGAAAAAGTATCCTCCGGTGAGGATTAAAAATTGTTTTAATCTGGCCAAAACCGGTTTGGCTCAGTGGATAGAGCATCGGCCTGCGGACTGAAAGGTCCTGGGTTCGGTTCCGGTCAAGGGCATGTACCTTGGTTGCGGACACATCCCCAGTGGGGGATGTGCAGAAGGCAGCTGATCAATGTTTCTCTCTCATCGATGTTTCTGGCTCTCTATCTCTCTCCCTTCCTCTCTGTAAAAAATCAATAAAATATATATTTTTAAAAAAATTGTTTTAATCTGATTATGTCATTCCCCTACTCAAAACCTTCTAGTGCCTCCTCTATCATCCTATACAATAAAAGAGTACATGCAAATTGACTGAACGGTGGAATGACCGGTCGCTATGATGCACACTGACCACCAGTGGGCAGATGCTCAATGCAGGAGCTGCTCCCTGGTCAGTGCGCTCCCATACAGGGAGCACCGCTCAGCCAGAAGCCAGGCTCATGGCGGGAGCCTCTCCCACCTCCACTGTAGGTGAGTGGTAAGGAGCCAAGGGTCCCGAACTGTGAGAGCCCCGGACTGTGAGGACTTCTGACTGCCAGGTTAGGCCCGATCCCCCTAAGCCAGCAGGCGGACATCCCCCTGAGAGGTCCCGGACTGTGAGAGGGTGTAGGCCAGGCTGAGGGAACCCCCCACCCAGTGCATGAATCTCGTGCACCGGGCCTCTAGTTCTGCATAAAAAGCCAAGTCCCACTATGGCTTTGAAGGCACTCACAATGTCTCACTAACTCTCTGGCCACATATCGTAACACTAGAGGACTGGTGGGGTCCCTTGGCCTGGCCTACGAGGATTGGGCTGAAACCAACTCTCTGACATCCCCCAAGGGATCCCGGATTGTGAGAGGGCACAGGCCAGGCCAAGGGACCCCATCAGTACACAACCGGGGCCTGGGAGGGACCACAGGAGGGCTCCAGAGTGTGTCCAGCTTGTCTCGTCCAGTCCCAATTGGCCAGATCCCAGCAGCAAGCTAACCTACTGGTCGGAGCATCTGCCCCCTGGTGACTAGTGGGCGTCATAGCGACTGGTCAAATGGTCAAACGAACGGTCAGACTCTTAGCATATTAGGCTTTTAGTATATAGGATTCTATTCCGACCTCTCTGATCTCCTCAATCCTTAAAGCTTCCAGGCATAATGCTGCTCTTACCATGGTACCTACTGCTCCCTCTACTTGGAACACACTTTCTCAGAATTCTATCTGACTCCTTCATTCAGGAGTCTGTTCAAATGTCTCCTTATCAGAGAGGTCTTCTTTGCAATCCTACCTCAATTAACACCCATACAAACTCACACTCTTGATCATTTTACCTTACTCTATGATTTTTCTCCTGTCAATTATTACCAACTAACATTTCTTTTGTTCTTTATTTGGTTCTTCATGCTCTACATTCCACCACTAGAATGTAAACTCCCTGAAGACAAGTGTGATTGCTTTGATACTGCGTCTGGTGACTAAAAAAGTGCCTGGCACATATTAAGTACTGAATAAATATGTTCAATAAATGAGTGAATTAAAAGGTTTTGCAGAAGGCCCTGAAGTTGAAGGTCCCTAATGTTGCTCTAGTTGAGTGAGAATGGAGGCAAAAAGAAAGGGGTGAGCCCCGCCAGTGTTGCTCAGTGATTGAGCATCAACCCATGAACCAGGAGGTCACAGTTCGATTCCTGGTCAGGGCACATGCCCGGGTTGTGGGCTCGATCCCCAGTCGGGGGCATGCAGGAGGCAGCCAATCAATGATTCTCTCTCATCATTAATGATTCTCTCCCTCTCCTTCCCTCTCTGAAATCAATAAAAATATAGTTTAAAAAAGAAAGGAAGGAAGGGAGGGAGGGGAGGGAGGGAGGGAGGGAGGGAGGGGGAAAGAAGTCACCCTTCCCTTAGCCCCAAGTGATCACCTCCTGGACCCATAGGCCCAGCTCACAGCCATGTTTTCAAATATGATGATGAAGATGATGGGGAGGACCACCCAGTAACCATTCAGCAGTTTGATGTAATAGATGCCTGCAGGTTGAATGAAGAAGATGCCACACAGGAACATGAGTCCAAAGAGAACCACTGGAGGAAACATTGAACTTGGATCAAGGTCAGAGGTCTGGCTGGCGGCAGGGAGGTCGGGGGGGGGGGGGGCGGTTAAGCAGAAGTTATTATCAGGGCTGGATTAGAGTCTCAGTGAAACCAGGGTCATGGTGGGAGTAGGGCCATAGGTCAGAGTACCTGTAAATAGCTTTTCATGTTTCTTCCAAAAAGGAAAGGTGTTCTGGAGTGGCGTCAGGACACCTTGCAGGAGCCCTATCATGAAACCCATCTCCAGGAGCAGCAACAGCAGGAAGAAGAGGAAGGACCAGAAGACAGACCCAGAAATGAATGACATGGCTTCAATGAAGGTCAGGAATGCAAAGGTTAGGCCCTCCTTAACCTGTTAAGGGGCGAAGAGTCAGGAGTTAAAGTGTCCTTGAACTTCAGCACAATACAAATAAAGATACGTTCTACCTTCCCTGGAAAAGTTCCCAAAAGTCTCGGGTCACTGTAAAACTCGGATATCAAGCTGACCCCCTGACAAGGAAAACCCATCCACGTAGCATTATCCAGGGGAGGGCATTCTGCAAGCTCTATTTCTCTGCATTATCAGGGCTGCAGGTTATCCTGGTGTCTCTGGGATTTTTTTTTTCTGGTGCTAATAAAAGATGAGATTTCTATTTTACATAAGGCATTAAGGAACTCTCAGCCCAGTGCACCTAGTTTTACTAACCTTCAAAAACTGCTTCTCTAAGTTGCACTCAGTAATGTGGGGGAGGACCAGGTCCTTGATGGGCTGGGAAAGATTGTTGAGCCAGGAGGTGAAGGTGACGTATGGATCATCTGGCATGTTTAGAGGGGGCAGGGCCTCCTCAGGCAGTTTCCCCTGGACTACCAGCTTCAAAAGCAGTTCAGCATTCCTGGGGATAAAAAGTTGGATCTCACAGAACCATCTGGCTCCTTAACTTCCAGAGAAGAAAGGACGTCTCTAGCCTACCATTTACTGATCTGAGTAAGGTACAGCCTGGGAGGAAACTGAAAAGGCACCCACCTTCAGGGTCATGAACTTGTGTGAACCAGAAGTCTTTCCTATAATCCGCTGGGGACTCCGGGGTCCCTGCTCTAGTGATGAAGTCTCCTATTCATCCTCACCTCTGCCCTTCCTCCCGTTTTAGACTAGTAGGCAAAAGTCAACCTTCTAAGACCAGCCCCACCCCTGCCACCATTCTTCACTTGGTTAATTCCTACAAATCCTTAAAAATCAGCTCATTGCTCCATAAGAACTGCAATGGGAGGCTTGCCTAGGCTTACTGATAAGAGCAAAATGCAAGCTGCAGGAAAATAAGTCTAGTTTGATCGAATTTTATCAACTAAAATACTGTATGTTCTTCTGGTGGTGATTGGCACACGTTAGGATCTCTAGGGACAAATTCAGGTTAGGTGTGCCTCCTCCAGAAGTCCTTTCCTGACTAGCCTAGGCATAGTTAGTGGCTTTGTCTTCTGTCTTCCCATCACTCCTGCTACCAGTTATCATGCCTTTGTGACTGTGATTAAGTATCGAAATCCCTTCCCTTCGTCCCTCCAAAACTGAAAACACAACGAAGGCAAGGACTGTGGTCTGATCCACCTGCCCAACGATGTGCAGCACCCAGAGTATTCTAAATGCCTGAGGGATAGTTTTTATTCATGCCTACAGACTAGAACAGGCTGAGAAGACAATATAGGCTCTAGTCCTGAGCGTCCTGGTGGGGCTTAAGTATGACAGATGACTGACACCCCTAAATTCAGGAGTTGCCAGTGAAGAATGACTGGCATTCGGGAGCAGAAGGGTGTGGTCTTAGAGGCTGCCTGAGACTAGAGTAACGTTGACTGTTTGCCACTTTTCGAATTTCTCTGTTGAGATCCGCTGAGTTGAGCAGTTGGCAGTCTCTGACAGGGAAGATTTCCGGGGCTAGAAAAGGGCTCTGAGAAGGATGACGTGACGGGGATTCTCCTGTCTGTTTTTCATTCTAGGAGAGAGCAGCGGCTTGCAAGTGCACCTGTGTGAAGGTGGGTCTGTGCAGCAGCACCTGTAAGATGAGGGTCTCTGGGTTTTGTAGTTCCCTAAGGCTGACCCTCTCAACTCAGGGGCTGGCCTTACTTCTCAATGCAGTTGTTTATGAGGACAGTGGCCCAGAAGCCCAGCACGCTGAAGATAAAAAGCATGGCGAGTATGCAGGATCCCAGGTTGATGAGAGCCACAACCAACGCGTCACTGAGACAGTCGTTGGGCTGGTCCATGTACGAGGAGTAAATGACAACAGGGCCAAAGCCGAGACCTAAGGCAAACAAGACTTGGATCCCTGCTTGGATCCACGCAGTCATGCTGTACATAGCCGATACCTATAAGGGACAAGAGAAGACTGAGGAGAGATGTCAAAGAGGAGGAGAACCTTAACAAAATACAGGGGCTACAACGGGAGGCAGTGGGGAAAGGACACTGAGAGCAGACACAGGTGTCCTCTAAGGTCTGAGAGGGGAGTGAAGAAGATATACCTTCATAACCGCCAAACGCTGAAGCCCGTATCGTGCCCCAGACAGCAGTACACTCCGGATGAGTAAAGAGATTGTGATGATACCAGTCAATGGTACCAAGACATATAATACCTGAATTCAGGGGAGGGCATATCAGCAACCATGTACAGGGGGGTGGGGGGGTCAATCAACAGTCAGCAGGGATAAAACATTCTGAGCCAGAAATGAGGAGGAGTTAGAAGATAGCTTTCAGCAGGGTTCAGGGGCTAAGTGGGAGTGAAAGGCAGGAGGGAGTGGGAAATCAGGAGATCGATGAGTAGTAATGTTAGGCGAGGGCTAAAGTATCTCAGACTGTTACAGAATCCAAAAATAGAGACTCACCTTCCCGATGGACTTGATCCCATTAATCATGAAAATGCCAACCAGACACCAAGCCATCAGAAGGGGCAGGAGCAGAGAGATGACGGGTGGCCCACTATCCTCAATGCTGTCTGAGGCTTTCAGGGTCAGCCGGTACCAGAAGTACATGGAGGGTGTGGTCCGTGCACATTCAGGATCTGGGGGTATCTGGCTTTGGACTCCCTTGCTAGACAGGGTGACCCCTCCCCTCTTCATTAACCCTTCCCCCACATCCCTTTCCTCTCATTTCTTCTTTCTTCCTACTACCTGCCCCTTCTTTATCCCTCCTCACTCCTTTCTCCTCTTCCAAATTCCCTTCCACCTCTCTGTTTCCCCTTTCTCTTTCTCTTTCACTTCCTCCTCACCAAAGCCACTGGAGTTCTTCAGGAGAGGACAACGCTCCCATGGAACGGAAAACTGGAAGGACTGGCCCAAGTAGTAGAGGATCCAGCCATTGACCACATTCAAGTACAAGGCAGCGATGAAGCACACCTGTGGGGCCAGGAAGGCGGTGGCTGGGGAGGAAAAGTGGGGACGGGAAAAAGGAAGGGATTGGATAGAGGATTGAGGAATCAAGGGGACCTGACCCATGGAAGTGAAACCAGGGGACTCATTCCAGGACAAGGGTAGGGGTGGGGGTGGGATGTAAAGGGGAGGCCTGGGCAGCCAGGGCTCCTCACCATGAAGCTGCTATACCCCACACAACCAAACCAGGGGCCAATGACCCTCCATGCGCAAATGCTGCACTGGCGCATCCTCCGACCAACTGCCATCTCCAGGAAGAGGAGAGGGATCCCCACCAAGAACAGCAAGAAGATGTAGATGATGAAAAAACTCCCTGTGCAGGGGATTTAAGGAAGGGCTCTGAGACTCATCGGGCTTTTCAGCGTTTGGATTTCTCTGCGAGTCCAGAAAAAGACACTCCCTCCCAGTGATCTCCCTCAGGGCCACAGGCATCAAGATGTAACTATTTCCACATCCCTTAAAGGCCCAGGTGTCCAGCCCCGTGCCCCCCAATTCCTGGAAGACCCAGATACATAGTTTCCACCACAACCCTGATACAGGCTTCTAGCCCCACCCTGATGTTCAGATCTCCTGGGCCTCTACCCCTCTCACCACCCTCGGTGTTCGGACAGCTGGCTCCTATCCTGCTCAGGGTACCAAGTCTCCAGCCTCTACAGATCCCAGAGACCTTGAAGTTTGAGGCCTGGATAAGTCTCTGTCTTGCTAACCCTCTGTGGTCCCATGATTCCTGGTCCCCAGACTTACAACCGCCATTGTGAAGCCACAGGAGGGGAAAACGCCAAAGATGGGCTGGCCTCAGGGAGAAGCCCACCAGGGCGAAGATGTACTCAGCCTTGTTGGCCCAGAGTGGACGGGGGGAGACGACCTCCCTCTTTTCCTTCTCTGACACCTCCACCTTCTTAAGTGAGGGTCTCTGTTTCACCGGGGCATCTTCCAGCTCAAACACAGAGCCTTGCCTAAACTGGCTGCTCCTCCTCTTCTCAGCTTCAAAAGCCTGAGTCTCCCAGGCCTCGGCCTCGGCAATTCGGGACGCCAAACTCTGCTTCTCGTAGGGCACCGGAAGCCTGTTCTCTGGGCCCTTGCTTTGCTGGGTGTGGGTGCTTGGGGAACCCTGTACAACGGCTGGATCAGGAGATGAGACCTTCGCCTGTAAAGACTGGGCCTCTGTCTTCGCTTCAGGCAGACTCTCCGGACCAGCGTCCACTTTTCCAAGGGAGGGTCTGCCTTCCTGAGCAGACCTTAAGGACACCAGAAACTAGATTTTAGATTTTGAGTTTCAAAATGACCCTCCACACCTCCTTAAAGCAAACCTTTTATTTCTGTCTCTTCCACCATTGAAATTCAAAGCACAAATAATTCTCTTACATAAGTTTTACTTTTTTTAAAAATATATTTTATTGATTTTTTTTTTTACAGAGTGGAAGGAAGAGGGATAGAGAATGAGAAACATCAAAGAGAGAGAAACCTCAATCAGCTGCCTCCTGCACGCCCCCTACTGGGGATGTGCCCACAACCAAGGTACATGCCCTTGACCGGAATCGAACCTGGGACCCTTCAGTCCGCAGGCCGATGCTCTATCCACTGAGCAAACCAGTTAGGGCAGTTTTACTTTTTAGAAACGCTTTGGTGCACGAGCTAAGAGTAGAGATAGGAAAGCTAACAATAGTCAGGAATCCCGTTCAAGAAGTTTCTAAAAAAAAAGAAGTTTCTAAAAACACTGACGTGTACTCCTCACAGAGGGAGGTGCCATTTTGAGTGAGCCTTTGAATCACAGAAACTAATTTAACACTAAATCTGTCTTGTTACCGCAGGAAACTTGTTTTCCCTCTCTGAGCTTTCTCATCGGTAAATCAGCCGGGTCTCTGTTCAAATATCATCTCACCAGAGTGCCTTCCCTGCCCACCTATCTAAAAGAGTAGCCTGCCTATCCACCACGCTCTCCGCTCTCCGTCCCACCCACTTTTACTTTTCTTCATAGCATTTCTCACCTCCTGATGTGATTAACTCTTGATTGTTAGTCTAGTTATGGTCCATCTCCCCTCCCCTCCCCAACTGCTCTACCCCCAGCAAGAGGATGGTGCTCTACCTCATATTTGGAGCCAGTCTCCTCTCTGCTCTCTGTGCTTCTACCGCTCTGACCTTTCCTTGGCTCCTCAAATACTCTACAAGAGAACGGGCAGGGCACGTGCTGAAAAAGAAAAAAGAACAGGATGCAACAGGTTCACTGATCAAAGTCTAATAAATATTTAAAGAAGAAATTATACAAATTCTCTACAATCTCTTTCAGAGGACAGAAGCAGAGGGAGTACTTCCTAACTCGTTCAACAAGACCAGCATTACCCCAATAGCAAAAACATGACAGAAAACCGCTGACCAATATCTCTCATTAACAGAGCTATAAAAATTCCAAACATAAAAATCCTAAACAAAATATTAGCAAACCTAATCAACAATGTATATAAAGAATTATATACGGCCGAAACTGGTTTGGCTCAGTGGATAGAGCATCGGCCTGCGGACTGAAAGGTCCCGGGTTCGATTCCGGTCAAGGGCATGTACCTGGGTTGCGGGCACATCCCCAGTAGGAGATGTGCAGGAGGCAGCTGATTGAAGTTTCTCTCTCATCAATGTTTCTAACTCTATCTCTCTCCCTTCCTCTCTGCAAAAAATCAATAAAATATATATAAAAAATATTTTTTAAAAAAAGAATTATATACCATTATCACGTGGGATTTATCCCAAGTATGCAAGATTGGTTCAACATTCAAAAATCAATTGATGTAATCCATCACATCAATGAGCTAAAAAAGAAAAATCAGCCCAGCCAGTGTGGCTCAGTAGTTGAGTGTCAACCTATGAACCAGGAGGTCACAGTTCAATTCTTGGTCAGGGCACATGCCCAGATTGCAGGCTCAATTCCCAGTGTGGGGCATGTGGGAGGCAGCTGATCCATGATGTTTCTCTCTCATCCATGTTTCTATCTCTCTTTCCCTTCCTCTCTCTAAAAAATAAAAATTAAAAAATTTTAAAAAATCAATAAAAAACACCTCAAAGTTCCACTAAGTAAACATTTAAAAAATATATATGTATATATAATCAAATTAATGAACTGTAGAATATCCAAACAAAAGAAGACTGTACATATGTAAAGAAAACAAAGGTACTACAACTACTTTCAACATCATAAATTAATCTCACAAGGTTGAGAAAAAGAAGCATGACTCAGCCTTGCCAGTTTGGCTTAGTTGGTCGGGAGTCGTCCTGTGCACCAAAAGGTTGGTGGTTCAATTCCCAGTCGGGAGGTAGCCAATCAATGTTCGCTCTCACACCAATGTTTCTCTCTCTCTCTCCCTCCCACTCTCTCTAAAAATCAATTAAAAATCTTAAAAAAAAAAAGCACGACATAAAATATTCAACAGAATGACTTCATATTTCCAAGTTCAAAATGAAGCAAAATTATATAGTTTAGGGATGCATATATACATGATAAAAGTATAAAGTGAATGATTATCACAAAAGTCAGATTAAAAGGTACCTTTAAAAGGAAAGAAAGGATACTGTAGGGCAGTGGTTCTCAACCTTCTGGCCCTTTCAGTACAGTTCCTCATGTGGTGACCCAACCATAAAATTATTTTCGTTGCTACTTCCTTTCTGTAATGTTGCTACTGTCATGAATCGTCATGTCAATATCTGATAGGCAGGATGGTCTTAGGCGACCCGGGTGAAAGGGTCGTTCGACCGCCAAAAGGGTTGTGACCCACACACAGGTCGAGAACCACTGCTGTGGGGGAAGACGGGGTACTGATTGAGAGCTGATAATGGGAAATCTTTTTGAGTCATGGAAATGTCCTATTTCTTTATCTGGGTGTCAGTTACCCATATATAAACTTTATAATTAATCATTTGAAACTCTGCTTACATGTTCCAGGCATCTTTGTGGATGCATATTCTATTTCATGATTGAGAATGTTTAAATAAATATACAAAAAAGCCCTAACCGGTTTGGCTCAATGGATAGAGCATCAGCCTTCGGACTGAAAGGTCCCAGGTTTGATTCCGGCCAAGGGCATGTACCTTGGTTGCGGGCACATCCCCAGTAGGAGGTGTGCAAGAGGCAGCTGATCGATGCTTCTCTCTCATCGATGTTTCTAACTCTCTATCCCTCTCTCTTCCTCTCTGTAAAAAAAATCAATAAAATATATTTTAAAAAATATATATACAAAAAAAAAAAATGGCCAACCCTGCCTGCATGGCTCAGTGGTTGAGCATCAACCTATGAACCAGGAAGTCACGGTTCCATTCCCGGTCAGGGCACATGCCCAGGTTGGGGGCTCCATCCCCAGTGTGGATCGTGCAGGAGGCAGCTGATCAATGATTCTCTCTCATCATTGATGTTTCCTTCTCTCTCTCTCTCTCTCTCCCTCTCCCTTCCTCTCTGAAATCAACAAAACATGTATTTTTTAAAAAATCGTATTCCTGCCCTGACCGGTTTGGCTCAGTGGATAGAGCGTCGGCCTGCGGACTGAAGGGTCCCGGGTTCGATTCCGGTCAAGGGCATGTGCCTTGGTTGGGGGCACATCCCCAGTAGGGAGTGTGCAGGAGGCAGCTGATCGATGTTTCTCTCTATCCCTCTCCCTTCCTCTCTGTAAAAAATCAATATATATATATATAAAAGATCGTATTCCTTAAAACAGTTGGGGGGGGGGTGGTAAACTGGTAATCTGGTTTTTTCTGCGAACGGGCCACCGTGACGCCTATAAACCCCCTGGTTTCCCCGCAGACCCTTCTCGGCGCTGGAGAGGTCGGGGCGCGGCCCAACCCGCGAGACTCCACACCATCCGGGTTCCTCAGGCACCGGAAGTGGCTGTTGGTCCCTGACAGGCCTGTGGCGGGGTGGGACCCGGTGTCGGCTGTCCCGGACCTTGAACCCCTGGGTTTCACCCACGGGCACGGACGGCGGCACGGCCGAGGCCTGTGAAGGGCGGGCCTTGGCGTGGCTCAAAGTCGGATTCGATGAGCACAGGGGCTAACGCCAGCTTTCCGGGCTCCGAGGGAGGAAAACGGGGGCACCTCTGCGGCCTCTCTGATCCCTCAGTTCCGCAGACGCCGGGGCGGCCAGGAGGCCCGGCCTGTTACACCCCCGGGGGGTGGCGCCCGGCCCCACACCCCCCAAATCTAGGAGCGTTTCCGGGCTCCCGAGGGCGGGCCAAGTCGTCCTCACCCTGGCCTGGCGGCCTGGCCTCTCCGGTCCCGTCAGTTAGGCGACAACGAGGGTCCATCAAGAAGCTTCCACTGAGAAGTCTAGCGACGCTCTCGGGGCCCTTTAGGCCTCGAGGCCTGCTCGCTCCAGGCACCTGGGTTCCTCTGCGCATGCGCCACGCTCTCCCCGCCCCGCCTCCCGAGACTCCCACGTGACTAGCAGCCAATGCTGCCCGCCTCGTCCTTTGCAGCTCCCGCCCTCCGTCCACGCATGCGCATGTGCTTCTCTTGCTTCACGCACGCACGCACGCACGCACGCACGCACGCACGCACGCACAGAATGGAGTGTTATTCAGCCATAAAAAAGAAGGCAATCCTACCATTTGCGACATGGATGGAACTGGAAGGCATTATACCAGGTGCAATTAGACAGAAAAAGACTAACTAGCCAGTGGTTAGAACGGCAGCCGCGCCCCAAGGGTCACAGGTTCAATTCCCTGTCAGGGGCAGGTGCCTGGGTTGTGGGTTCTGTGAGGTAGGCAACCGGTCTGTAGTGTGTGTGTGTGTGTGTGTGTGTGTGTGTGTGTGTGTCCCTCCCTCCCTTGACTCCCTCTGAAAACAGTGGAAAAAATATCCTCAGGCGAGGATTAATAAACAAACAAAAAAAAAAAAAAGAGGGGGAAAATAGTCATTTATACGTGAACAATTTTTTTAAATTTTTAATAATAATAATAGTAGCAGAGTAGAATGGTGGTGGCCAGGGGCTGGAAATGGGGAGCTGTAGGTGAAAGGATATGAACTTTCAGTTAAGAAGAATAAATTCTAAGGATCTGATTTATATCATGGTGCTTATACTTAACTAGGGGCCTGATGCACAAAATCTGTGCAAGGGGCTCGGCCCTCACAGCCCTGGCTTCATCCGGAAGGACATCCAGAAGGTCATTCAGCTGTCCAGTCTAATTTGCATATCATTCTTTTATTATTTTAGATAGTACAGTATTATATACTGGAAAGTTGCTAAAAGTAGATCTTCAGTGTTCTCACCAGGCACACAAACTATGTGAGATGGTGAACCTATTAATTATTTTAAGTTTGGTAATCATTCCACGATGCGTATGTTTATCAAATCATCACGTTGTACACTTTATATAATTACATTTGTCAGTTATTCCCCTTGAGGAGGGGAAGCCCAGCATTAAAAATCAAAATAATGCCAATATGAATTGATCTTTTTATAAGAAAATAAATTGCATTTCAAGCCTTAAAAAAAAAAAAGGATAGCAGGTTAGATCTCTCAGAAGAGAGAAAGGGTGCAGTATTCTAAGCGGGGGTGGTTTCCCGGGGCTTGGGTGGATGTCATGATGGTAGGAACATCCCTAGTTTAAGTCGGAAATCTGTGAGGACTTAGGATTTGACAGGATCGGGGAGCCTGTGGGGTGTCAGGGGAGACTTCAGAGGCTGCTAAGCATGCAGCTCAAGCGGAGAGAGATGCTGCAAACCTGAATCCAAATGCCAAGGTCCCAGGCTCAACCCCGGCTCCTCTGGGGCCTCCTCCTCTAGCGGCCCCACTGCAGAGGCAGGAAGTACTGCCTGAGGCTCAGCTTCCGCTCTGGGTGTTTGGCACTGCCCGGCCACCTCTCTCACTCCCACAGACCTTCCCAGTTGGGGCCTGCAACACTTTCACTTCCCTCGGGTGCCCAGCCTCTGCCCCAGCACAGGGGTGCACCTGGTCTACACTTGTTGCCAAAACAGGATGCAGACTCTGAGAAAGGGGCCGTGACAGAAGGGGGGGAGAGTGCTCAATAGAGAAAGGACAGGCGTGCAGAGAGAAGGTGCCAGAAATCCAGAGAGGGAGAGGATAGAGACTCGGAGGTTGGGGGAGACAGAAACCCAGAGTGAGGGGGACAGACATTCAGAGGAAGACAAAAGTCTCAGAGGGAACCCCGCCGGCGGCGTGGCTCAGTGATTGAGCATCTACCTATGAACTAGGACAGTGGTCAGCAAACTCATTAGTCAACAGAGCCAAATATCAACAGTACTTCTTCAAAATAGACTCGCCCAGGCCGAAAACCGACGTCTGCACATGGGCCACGAAGTTTCAATCGCACTGTACGTGCCCGCAGGTGGTATTTTGTGGAAGAGCCACACTCAAGGGGCCAAAGAGCCGCATGTGGCTCGCGAGCCGCAGTTTGCCAACCACAGAACTCAGAGATCACAGTTTGATTCCTGGTCAGGGCTCCATCCCCAGTGGGGACTGATGGGGCTGAGGGGTGATTCTCTCTCATCATTGATATTTCTATCTCTCCCTCTCTGAAATCAATAAAAATATTTTTTTAACTCAGAGAGAAAAACACACACACACACACACACACCAAAAAAAAGGGGAGGGGGAGGGGATATACAAAATAAAAAGACTCAGAGAGAAGGAAACAGACCCAGAGAGGGAAGGACAAGGGACCCAAGGCTGGGACGTGGGGACAGAGATGGATGCAGAGATGGCAGAGCTCAGCAGGCAGTGAGGTCAGAGTGTCTGTGAGGTCGGCCGCTGTCCGGAGCCAGCCTGGGGTCCTGGTGCCCAGAGTAAGTGGGTACAAGTGGACCAGGAGTCCCTGTGGGTCCCCCAGCCTGCGCCATGGACACCTGGGAGGAAGGGCCCAGGGTGTCCTTGGTGTCCACAAATTCCAAGGCCCCTCAGGTACTGGTGTGTGTGGGTCCCAGTGGGGCGGGTGAGGGAGCCAGGGACGGAGACAGAATAAAACCACTTTGTGTGTAGAGGGCGGGGGTGAGGCTCCACCCCGGGTACTTCCTCTTTCTCTGTGTTCTTCCTTTCTGTCTGTCTTGGCCTCTCCTCCTCGTTCAAGGCTTCTGCCTCCCCGTCTCCCCACTGCCAACTCCTCTTCTCGTCACTCACCCCTCCAGGCCACGATGTCGGCCCAGGACAGCTGCCTCAGCCTCATCAAGTACCTCCTCTTCGTTTTCAACCTCTTCTTTTTCGTAAGTTGTCTCATGGCTATCCAGCCTGGACCCCGGGCCCCGCCGTCGCCGCCCCACCCCACCTCGTATCCCCACTTGCCCACCACCACCGTCTCCTCTCCTCTCCGAAGGTCCTAGGCAGCCTGATTTTCTGCTTCGGTATCTGGATACTCGTGGACAAGACCAGCTTCGTGTCATTTGTGGGTGAGGGGGCCAGGGCGTTTGGGGGGGGGCCTTCCTGGAACAGCATGGACCCGACCTCCCAGCAGGTAGCCTCCTGGGGCCTCCCTTGCCCCAGGGAGCCCCTCAGTGCCCATTCTGCAGGCAGGTCCCGGGCTCTGCAAAGCTGGCCACTGCCACTGCCGCTCCAAGCCTCAGTGTGCTCCTCTGACAAACAGTTGTGCGGACGGACCGCTCAGAACAATAACAGTCATTTCTTAGGCACTTCCTATGGGTCAGACCTTGTGCGAACGCCCATCAGAGCCTCCCCACAAACCTTTCCTGAGGTTCAGAGAGGGGGAGTCAC
Source organism: Myotis pilosus (assembly GCA_036010255.1). Lineage (NCBI taxonomy): Eukaryota > Metazoa > Chordata > Mammalia > Chiroptera > Vespertilionidae > Myotis > Myotis pilosus. The sequence continues at coordinate 5,827,052 of JASKON010000029.1, forward strand.
ATACTGGATGTCACTCAGCAAGGAAGTAACACGGATATAACACTAATAATAATAATAATGAAATAATAATGGGGTAATAGCTAAACTCCTCATGGTTCCTAGTTCATGTGTTTGCCCTGGGTTGAGGACTGGATTGAACACGTAGCTCCCAGGTCCCTCAAAGCAACCCCAGGAAATAGATAGCATTGCCCCTAGGCCGCAGGGAGGTTAAAGTGACTCATCCGATGTTGGCAGAACAGGTGATGGGGCTGAAACCACGGGGAGTGAGGAGGAGCTGGAGGAGGAGAGAGACAGAGTGAGAAGGAGAGGCTGAGAGCTGAAGGGAGGAAGAGAGATAGAGGCTCAGAGAGAGAAGAGAATCCCAGAGGAGAGGGACAGAGGCTCAGGGTGGGGCAGGGTCGGAGGCCCAGAGAAAGGGGTGCCCAGGAGCCCAGAAAGAAGCCCCCAGGACACTGCTCCCTCCTGCGTGGGTGGGAATGGGGCTGCAGGCTGCCTGGCGGCTGTGCACATCAGACTCAGTGTTGCTGCCTCTCCTCCCCTAGGCTTGTCCTTCATGCCCCTGCAGATCTGGTCCAAGGCGCTGGCCATCTCAGGGGTCCTCACCATGGGCCTGGCCCTGCTGGGCTGCGTGGGGGCCCTGAAGGAGCTGCGCTGCCTCCTGGGCCTGGTGAGTGTGCGGCCCGTCTCCATCCCTAGGACCACTCCCCCCTCCCCGGGGCAGGGGCTCAGCCTGACCTCTCCACTCTGCCCCCCAGTATTTTGGGATGCTGCTGCTCCTGTTTGTCACCCAGATCACCCTGGGGATCCTCATCTCCACTCAGAAGATCCGGGTAAGCTTGCCTGCTCCCCCGCAACCACCCCCCCCCAACACACACACACACCCTGCTTTCCGCAGCTAGTGGGTGGACTTGGAGGGGGTGGGGTGGAAAAAGACGTAAACAAAGGCAGACAGGGACCGACAGACACATAACACAGAAGCAGTAGAGAGAAACAGCTGCGAGGACAGAACAGAGAGAGAGAGAGAGAGAGAGAGAGAGAGAGAGAGAGAGAGAGAGAGACAGGGAGAGGCAGAGACCCGCACGGACGGAAGAAGAGAGACAGAGATCCCGAGGGAAGCAGGAGAGCCAGACAGAGAAACGGGCTCTGAGGAGGAGACAGCGGCCTAGTGAGAAATGGTGGGAAAGGAGGAGAGAACCAGAAAGACGGTAGAAACGGGCAGAGAAAGATTTTGAGGAAGAGACACAGGTAACAGCCATTCAGGGAGGAACCGATGCTCCGGGATCCCTGGGGTCGGCGCAGATGGGGGGGGGGGGTGGAGGCAGGTGAGGGTCCAGCCTCACTCTCGGCCTCGCAGCTGGAGCGGAAGGTGAAGGAGCTCGTACAGGAGACGATCCAAAACTACCGCTCGGACCCGGAGAAGTCCGCGGCGGAGGAGAGCTGGGAATACGTGCAGTTCCAGGTGCGTGAGGCCCCCGCCCGCCCGCCCTCTAGCTCCGCCCCGAATGTCCCCCCACCTGCGCACCCCTCTCCCGCCACGCCCGCTGGGGCCCCGCCCTCCGATGACCCCATAACTGGCCCCATTATGGCCCAGTTCCCCAGCTCCCTGCAGACCCTGGAAAGGCCCGGCCCTCTGCCTCGACAGGACCCGCCCTCACCCCCAAGGCCCTAGCGTGACCCCAATCCCCCCCCCCCCCAGCGACTCTGGGTCCCACGGGACCCGGCCCACCTGCGTTCTCTGGTCACTCTTGTGGCCCCGCCTCCCCATCCACCTGCTCCCTCACTAAGGCTGAATGCACTGCCCACCCAATTTCCGGTCCACAGCGTGATTTTTTTGCAGCTTCTCGTCTAGCCCCAGGTCGCCCCGTGATTCGTCTCTCCCAACCCCATGTTCCCCTAGTGTCCCTTGACCCTGTCGTGACCCCAGCCCAGCCCACAGCCCCCACCCTGCACCCCATTACTCGGCCCCCTGCTCCCACCTTGACCTCATACCATGACCCAGCCCCCTGATCCCCCAAACCAGGGGTCGGCAAACTCATTAGCCAACAGAGCCAAATAGCAACAGTACAACGATTGAAATTCCTTTTGCGAGCCAAATTTTTTAAACTTAAACTATATAGGTAGGTACATTGTTATTAACTTAATTAGGGTACTCTTAAGCTGGCCTTTGCTAAAAACGTCCTCAGTCTGATTGAAGTACGTTCGCTGAGGTCGACCCCTTCCAACTCTCCCATCCACACGCGTCTGGCACACTCGTTTCATCCATCTCCTTTCCAAAAACCGACTTCTGCGCAGGGGCCACGACCTTTCCATCGCACTGTACGCGCGCGCCCGCACGTGGTATTGTGTGGAAGAGCCACCACACTCAAGGGGCCACAGAGTCGCATGTGGCTCGCGAGCCACGGTTTGCCGACCAGGGCCCCCAACCATCTTGCCTCGCCCGCGCCCGGGCCCCTCTGACCCTGTCCCTCTCCCAGCTGCGCTGCTGCGGCTGGAACTCTCCCCAGGACTGGTTCCGGGTGCCCAGCTTGGGAAACAACGCGACGGTGTTCAACGTGCCCTGCTCCTGCTCTAACTCATCGGGGGCCAACGACTCGGCGATCTTCAATCGGACCTCCCTCCCCCAGTTCAGCCGCGGCGGGGCCCTGGCGCGGCCCAGACACAGCGGGGACCTGTGCGTCGTCGCTGCAAACAGCGGCACCTACCGCGAGGTGGGAAGCGGCGCGGCCTAAGGCTGGGGTAGGACGTCTGGGGGTGGGGGTGGGGAAGTAAGGGGTACGGTCTCCCGGAGGCGGGACCTCACCCTGCGAAGCGGCGCCCTAAGGCTGGGGTAGGACGTCTGGGGGGGGGGAGGGTAAGGGGTACGGTCTCCCGGAGGCGGGACCTCACCCTGCGGGCGGGGTCTGAATGGAGGGTGGGGCTACGAGAAATCGTGGCGGGTTCTTTTTTTTTTTTTTTAATATATTTTATTTATTTTTTTAAATATATTTTATTTATTTTTTTACAGAGAGGAAGGGAGAGAAATAGAGAGTAAGAAACATCGATGAGAGAGAAACATCGATCAGCTGCCTCCTGCACATCTCCTACTGGGGATGTGCCCACAACCAAGGTACATGCCCTTGACCGGAATCGAACCTGGGACCTTTCAGTCCGCAGGCCGACGCTCTATCCACTGAGCCAAACCGGTTTCGGCTAATATATTTTATTGATTATTTACAGCGAGAAAGGGAGAGGGATAGAGAGTTAGAAACATCGATGAGAGAGAAACATCTATTCAGCTGCCTCCTGCACACCCCCTACTGGGGATGTGCCCACAGCCAAGGTACATGCCCTTGACCGGAATCGAACCCGGGACCCTTCAGTCCGCAGGCCGACGCTCTATCCACTGAGCCAAACCAGTTAGGGCAGTGGCGGGTTCTTGGGGAAGGTGGGGCCCTAAAGAGAAGGGAAGGGGGAGGACCTGGAGCGCTGATGCGGGGGGAGGGGGGTTGTTTTGAGCGAAGAGATGAGAGAAGCCTGGTTACTGGGGTACCAGGGGCGTGAGAGCGAACCCCAGAAAAAGCCCTGCCTTCCGCCTTTCTCTACACCCGCAGGGCTGCGCGCGGAGCCTGCAGAAGTGGTTGCACAACAACCTCATCTCCGTAGTGGGCATCTGCCTGGGCATCGGTCTACTCGAGGTAATCGGGTCTCAGCCTCACTCGCGATTGGCTGCACAACCCTTAGGGGGCCCCGCCCCAAATTGCACGCAGCCGGTTCCGGCTTTTCGGCCGCCCCGCCCGGGAGAGAGACCTGGCCGCTGCGAGCTGATGGCTTGCACACCGGGAGGTATCCCCCCTCCCGGCTCTCCATCGCGAGCCTCCCACCGGCCTTGCTGGGCCAACCAGCCTCTTGCTATTGGCCGCCATGGCCCCCCCCCCCTTTCCCGGCAGGTGAGTGTGGCGGGGCTGAGCCTGCTCCTGCCACGCCGAGCAACCCGCCGGGGACCCCAGCCGCCGGGGCCGGGCGCCGAGGGTTCGAGCCCAGGGCCGGGCCTGAGCGCGGATGGCGGCCACGGGCGAGGCGGTGTGCTGAGCAGCTGCGGGCGTAGCGGCAGTCTGTGGGGTGGCTGGGGCAGGGCGGATGCTTGCCCCAACTGGGGGGACAAGGCCCCGCCGGGCAAGCTGCCCATGGCCCTGGGGCCCTGGCCGCTTTGGGATCAAGAGGAGGAACCGCCTGAGGCCGGGGACGCAGAGGCGGAGGCAGAGGGGAAGACAGAGGAGCCTCCAGAATAAAGGGCTTGCTGCAGATCGCACTGCTTTGCCAGACTCTAGACCTGCGTTAGACGCAGCTGGTTCCTCCTACCCCGACCTATTCCTACCTCCCGGCCGGTCAGCATCTTTTGGTTGACCCATCCCATGACCTCCTGCCCTTGTACCCTTCACTCCACCCCCACCCCCTCTTCTTCTCTTCCCCTAAACGCCCTTCCGGGACCCCATCTTTCACAACCAGGCCCAGTTCTCCCTGGAGCCCGGCCCTACCCAACTCTAGGTCTCATTTCCTTTTCTGGACCCACCCCCTGACTTTCCTCCCATAGGACCCCCACCCCCACCCCATCTTCCTCTCATCGCCACCCCCTCGACCTCTCTGATAGCGTCTCCTTTCTCTGTAGCTCAGCTTCATGACGCTCTCCATATTCCTGTGCAGAAACCTGGACCAAGTCTACGACAGGCTCGCCCGGTACCGATAGGCCCCGCCCCGCTCCCCAAAGTCCCGCCCCTGCCCCTTCAAGTACCCTGGGATCTTACCTCCCTGTGGCCTGTAAATATTTGTTTAAACCCCAGTTCTCCCCAGGCACTGAGCCCTCTGCCTCCTCATGCCCCCGGGGAACCAGGTGTCAGCCTGCCCCCCTATCATCACCTCTCTCGTGGGACTTGGGGCTTCCCACCACCAACTTCCTGTCCCCAAAGATACCTCATTTCAGTGACTCATGTCAGTCTACCACCGCCCGCAAGATCATTTCTCACTCAAACTTCAAATAAATCCCCTACGTTTCGGTAAAATAGCTTTATCCTCTGTCAAAACACAAACCAACACAATTTGGGGCGGGAGGGATGGTGGTGAACAATTCAGGCTAGTGCTGGCTCAGGTAGAAGAGGGGAGACATTAAAAAGCTACCCCCCTCCTCCCTCCCCACCCCACACACACACTGCTTGCCCAGCTGAGAAAAAAGTCACGACCCTAACACCCACTTATAAATATCTGTTATATTAAAAAAAAATTTTCCCAGGGCCCACCTGGCCCTGCACAGAAAGGGTTAACCTTCAGTATTTGATGTCAGGGTCACAGGGCGGGGGGTGGTAAGGGGAGGCAGATTGGGAAAAGAAGGGGTGAAAAACAAAGAGAGGACAAGCCAATATCTAAGTAGGGCTCTCCCAAACATCCAGACGGAGCGGGGTGAGGGCCCCTGGTAGAGACAGAGGCGTGCCCTCAGGGTACCCGGTCCCCAGTCCCTGGTGCTCTGGAGTGACCTGTCCTTCCACACCCATGAGGTCCCAACATCAGGATCCATCCCTTCCCCTCGGTCGCAGCCCGGCTTGCAAGGTCCCCTCCAACAGGAGCAGCCCCCTCTCCAAATAAGAGGCCTCAGGCAAGCTGGGGGTCCATTCTGGGGGGAGCCACTTTCGGGGTTCCCCCTTCAGTCCCTGACCAGGCGATAGATGTGGTGCTGGGCGCCCCGCTCACTGGTGGAGACTTCGAAGACATAGGCGGTGCAGAGCAGCAGCTCCTGGGTGTCTCGGTTCGTCACCACCTGCCAAGGGGGCCAGAGAAGGGGTTTGTGCTTAGAAGGGACCCCTGTGCCCTCCCTCAGTCATCATGGGGCCCCCAGGAAAAGGTTCCCACCAAGTCACAGGTCCCAGGCAGAGGGGATGCTCAACATGCCCGCGAAGGGCCTCGCATCAGATGGTAAATCACGTGTTACCGGGTCAAGGAAGTCCCCACATCACATCCCCAGGGGAAAGACCCCCAGCTCAGCACATTCCTCAAAGTCAAAGGGATCCCACCCAACCATGTTTCCTGGGCTAAGGTTAGGTTCCCTGTACAGAAGGTCCCCTCAGCTAAGGACCCACCATGACTCCTCCAGGTCAGTTCCCCAGGGAAGGGGGGTCCCTCGTGAGAATGCTGTGGAGTCCCCACCCTATCAGTCCCCTGGGTCATGGGATCCCCTAAGCCAGTGGTCGGCAAACTCATGAGTCAACAGAGCCAAATATCAACAGTACAACGATTGAAATTTCTTTTGAGAGCCAAATTTTTTAAACTTAAACTATATAGGTAGGTACATTGTTATTAACTTCATTAGGGTACTCCTAAGGCTTAGGAAGAGCCACACTCAAGGGGCCAAAGAGCCGCATGTGGCTCGCGAGCCACAGTTTGCCGACCACGGCCCTAAGCCACGGGTTAACTGCAGGGTCCCCAATATGTCAGTCCCCCAGGTGGGAGGGTCTGGGGCTGAGGGGCTGTGGTGGGCCCGCCCTCCACACCTGGGCCCCCGTGGCCCAGCCTCAGCGCATCACCTGGAGCAGCGGTTCTCAACCTGTGGGTCGTGACCCCTTTGGCAGTCGAACGACCCTTTCACAGGGGTCGCCTAAGACCATCCTGCATATCAGATATTTACATGACGATTCATCACAGTAGCAACATTACAGTTATGAAGTAGCAACGGAAATAATGTTATGGTTGGGTCACCACATGAGGAACTGTATTAAAGGGCCAGAAGGTTGAGAACCTCTCACTGACCTGGAGGATGGTAAAGTTCTCCAGGACGCTATTCATCATGTAGCGCTCGGGCAGCTGCCGCAGCTTGTGCAAGAAATTCACCAGGTACTCGCACATGGGCGAGCGCAGCAGGCGGTACACGAACCTCCCGTCCTCCAGCTGGGCGCGCTCCGTCTGAGCCAGGTGGAGAGGAGTGGGGAGGACGGCGACTGAGACACACATGGGTCACCCCAGGAGCCCAGCCACCCCACCCCCCACTGCCATCTCCCCTCTCCGCTGCCCCATCTGCAGTGACCGGAGACAGGCCTGAACCCTCAGGTGTCCAACTCAGCATCACTGAGCCTGCAAACCAGAGACACCCCCAGCCCCTCAAAGCCGTGCTCTGAACCCTCCAAGACCTCTGAACTCCTCTGATCCCTGGTTACCCTCAAGCCCTCCAGGCCCCTCAATGAGATCCCCAAACTCTATAACCTTTGAAATTGAGACCCAGCAAGTCTTTAGCAACCCAACTGTGACCACTGAACCTCCTGGCCCTGTGAACTCTGCCACATTCCCAGGAATCTTTTGCATCTTAGTGATTGTGCATTTCTGTTACATGTGACTTTAGAACTCCACATTAGTTCTACGCCTGTGCATTAAACCCCCAAAGAGGCTGGGCCACCCCCACCCCACCATGAAGACAACCCCAAGGCCTGAGCTGTCGTGGCTCCCGGTCCGTTTATTTACTCTGCACCCCCAGAGTGCCAGGTGCCTGGGTGCTCCCCCGCCCAGAGCTCCACCCCTCCGGCCTCACCTCCACTTTCTCCACCACCTGCTTGCCAAAGGAGCAGACTTTGGAGGAGCAGGTGAGAGTCATGTGCTCCAGGCTCTCGTACTGGCTGCTCACACCATAGAAGCCACCACTGCTGCCAGCGGCCCCCACCTCCTCACCACTTGGGCCCCAGTTCAGGTCCGCCTGGGGGATGGGGAGACACAGGTTAAGTTGGAGGAGACATCCCTTATAGACGTCCCTTATAAATGGTGGAGACTCAGCCCGGCCGGTGTGGCTCAGTGGTTGTGTATCGACTTATGAACCAGGAGGCCACAGTTCCATTCCCAGTCAGGGCACATGTCTGGGTTGTGGGCTCGATCCCCAGTGTGGGGCAGGCAGGAGGCAGCCGATCAATAATTCTCTCTCATCATTGATGTTTCTTTTGTTCTTTTCTCTTTTTATTAATTTCAGAGCGGAAGGGAGAGGGAGAGAGAGATAGAAATATCAATGATCATTGATCGGTCACCTCCTGCACGCCCTCCAGTGGGGACCGAGCCAACAAACCGGGCATGTGCCCTTGACCGGAATCGAACCTGGGACCCTTTAGTCCGCAGGCCGACGCTCTAGCCACTGAGCCAAACCAGATAGGGCTCATCACTGATGTTTCTATCTCCCTCTCCCTTCCTATCTGAAATCAATAAAAAAAATTTTTTTTAAATAAATAAACGGTGGAAACTCTGTAACATAGGAACTCTGTTAGAAGGAGCCCATGGCCTGGTTTCTCCCATTTGCCCCGTAGCTGCCCACCTCACTTCCTCGTGTTCAAAGTCCCCACCTCTCCAAGTGCCGGCTTCAGAAGTCTGAGTCCCCAAAAGGATCCTGACCCTCTCTGCCCAGTGAGCCCCCCACCCAAGGAGCCCTGCTATTCAACAGTTTTGCTTCTGAAGCCCCCAACTCAAGAGTTCAGCCTCTTCCAAGGGCCTGGTTACTAAGGAGGGAGTTATTGCCTAGCAACCGGAGGCTCTCCCCCAGAGCCCTTAGCAACCCTGGTTGCTAAGACAAGGGGCTACTTCCTAGCAACGGAGCCTGGATCCTCTTCAGAACACCCTCTGGGGCCCTTGCAGCTGATTCTCAGAGGTCAGACCTCTCATGTCCCAGTGGCCAAGTGAGCAGACAATCGTTAATGCCAGGTGGGAGTCTGAGACCTCATAGCACCTTTGGCCTGAGCCCCCTGATCACCCTACCTTCCTGGGAAGCAGACCTCTTCCTCTCCCTAACTTGAGCTACCAGCTTGGCCAGGTCCTCCGAGGCCTGACTCCATCCATCCCCCCAGCACCAGGGCCTTGTGAAGCCAGACAAATACTGAAGGCCTCTCCAGCCACCCCCTGCGTCCCTTCAGATGCAGGGCTCCTATGGGCCGCTCTCCACCCCTGGCACCTGGCGTGGCCCGTCTTAAGCCCTAGCAATGCCTATAGCCTCAGCAACACATCCCCAGAGCCGTCTCAGGCCTCCACTTCACACACTAGAACCCTTGGTAACCGCAGAAGCTACGGGTCCAGCAAGGCCAGCAAACTTCAGGCCCTCTGCACGCTTCCTTCTCAGAGACTAGATCCCTCCACTGCCCTGGTTACCACAAGAGGTAACACCCCCCCCCCAAACATTCACCTATATTGAACCCCTATAGCAGTGATGGCGAACCTTTTGAGCTCGGCGTGTCAGCATTTTGAAAAACCCTAACTTAACTCTGGTGCCGTGTCACATATAGAAATTTTTTGATATTTGCAACCATAGTAAAACAAAGATGTATATTTTTGATATTTATTTTATATATTTAAATGCCATTTAACAAAGAAAACTCAACCAAAAAAATGAGTTCGCGTGTCAGAGGTTCACCATCACTGCCCTACAGCATCAGCCACTGTACTGGACACCAAACCAAGAGGCCTAAGAAAGACCCAAATGGACCCACAAATATTTATATGGTACGGGACTTTACAAAGCCACCCCCCCAACCCCCCCACTCCCCAGCAGCTGCTTCAATGGTACCCTCAAGGCCAGACATTCTCTAACAACAGAGTCTGGTGGAAAGTAGCAGCCCCTCTTAGAGGCCAAAATTCGCCAAGACTTCATTTGCTAAGGGGAGGAGGACATTCCCTAGCAACAAGGCTATAGTGTGGGCAGGTGGGATGTAGGGAAGTCTGAAATGACACAACCCAATCCCAAGGGCTGTATCAGTCACACGACTTGGTGTGGCAACGTCGAGTGGGATCTGGGGGGGTCCAAGTCCTATTCCTACACCTGCACAGGTCCCCTGCATCCCGCCCTGGGGACCAAACTCCCTGGAGCTCCTGGTGCAAAGGGGGCTGATACTCAGCCATGAGGAGCGGCAAGGCCCAGGCTGACCTGGTGGAGCCAGAGGCCTGAGCTGGGCGGCCATGGGGTTTATGAGCACTTTTGGTTTCGGTGGCAGAACTCACCCAGAACTTGACCAGGAAGAAGGCGTGAGGGGGCCCACGATCGTACAGCTCCCTCAGACCCCCCTTTTTCTCAGGGAATTTGTCATAGATCTGCCGAACGTCCACGCTCTCGAGCGGGGGAGCTCCAGGGCTCGGGCAGTGCTGGCTGATGTGTACGAACAGGTGCCTCTGGTACTGGGGAGAAAGAGCCGTCGGTGAGGAGTGGGAGATGGGCTGGACCCCCGGCCCGCACAGCCCTGTCACCACCCCCAGAGCTCCTGCTAGCGGTTCCGCCCTGTCCACCCAGACCCTGGGCCCAGCTCCCAGGCATCTCTCCACTCTCTTCTGCCCCTTCACTCCCATAGTACCTCAGTCCCCAAGCCCTGTCCCCTACTCTCCATCCTCATAGGCCTGTCCTCTCCCACTGTCACCCCAGCCTCCTGCCTGGCCTCCCAGCCTCCCATCTCTCCTCCCCAGTTCATCAGTCATATGGCTCCAGAGCTGACCCTTAACCTCCCCTGCTCATAATTTTCCCATGGCTCCCCAGCACCCCCAGGACAAAGACCATACCCCCCAACCTGGCCATGTTTTGAATAGTTGTTCATAAATGTCCCATCAATGGAAGGCTGGGTGGATGGGAATCCACATAGCCCACATTAAGACTGTCTCTCTGTTCCCATTCTTATCACTTCTTGTCCATGTCCTGAAATCTTCCCCATTTTTTTCTTCTGACACAAATCCTCCTCCATTTTTCCAGGTCATCCAAATGTGCCTCTTTCTGGAAGCCTCCACTGATCACAAACAGATGGGCTCTCTCTACCACCTCCAGATGCCCCATCACCAGGAGAAAGTCTGGGTCCCTGAGCTTGGCAATGCCAGCTCCTCCAGAACCAGCTCCTGCCCAAATAGCCACAACCTCCCCAGCTTCCCACCATATTCATTATTTTGTTTCTCTGAAAGCCTCAATGTTGTTTCTACCTCTGTACCTGAAGCCCCCAGTTCTGCACATGGCAAACTCCTATGTAACCCTCAAAGCCCAACTCACATGTTGTCATCTCAGGGAAGCAAGCCTTCACTGACTCTCCAGGCAGAATTACTCCTCTGTACACCCACAAAAGCTTGAGCTTCCCCCATCCTAGCACATACTCAGACATCGATTGAGAATCTGTTGTGTAGAGGTACTACCCTGGGTCCCAGGGCTACCAGGTAAAGTCCCTGACCTCATGGAGCTCACAGTCTCCTGGCAGAGACAGAACAAATTTCAAATCATCTTATGGATAATATAAATTTTGGAGAGTCATGCACACTATGAGAAAAGTCCTAATAAAGCATAGTAAGGGAGTGGAGAGTGAAGGCAGCCAGTATTTTCCATAGGGTGGTTTGGGAAAACCACCCTGAGAAAATAATCAAGCCGGAACCTGAATGAACGGAGTGATGGAATGGGGATATCTGGGGAAAGCACACTCCAGGCGGCAGGAACAGCAGATGCAAAGGCCCTGAAGCAGGAGTGGGCTGGCGTGTGTGAGAAAGGGCATGGAGCCCAGTGTGGGCAGAGCTGAGCAAACAAGGGTGAGAGGGCAGGAGGTAAGGGCAGAGCAGGACTGAGGGTCAGATGGCTCATAACTTTGTGGGCAACTGAAAGGACTTCAGCTTTTGCTCCAAGTGAGATGGGAGGGTTTTAACCCGATTTGACTTGGGTTTTAGCAAAACCACTATATACAGTAATTGGTGTTTATGTGGCTGTGACAGAGACAATGGGTTCACAAACACTAGTGCCTTTTTCCACAGCTAAACTACATTTCCCAGACTCCTCTGCAGTTACATGTGATCACATGACTAAGTTCCGGCCAATGGGATGTGAGCAGACCTGCTAGTTGCCACTTCCAAGCCAGACCCATACAGCATCCTCACTCTTTCCCTTCCACCATCTGCCAGCCAGATGCAGAGAATCCAGCAGCAAATTCTGAAGCCCTAGAAAATGGCAGAGCCACAAAATGGAAAAAGCCTGGATTCCCCGAATCACTGGGTGGGAGGCTGCTGTTGAACACCCACGCTGAAATGTTACATGAGCGAGAAACTTCTATGATGTTTCTGGGTGTTGCCCAGGCTAATATGGCATCTGTCTCCATCCTAGCCCAGGAAAAGCTCAAGCCTAGAAACAAGATCTGCTTCCCCAAGTTCCCAGCATCCACCACAAAGCCTGGTGCATACTAGACACTCAGAAGCGTTCCATGAATGAATAAATGATGTCCTAGGCCAGTGGTTGGCAAACTGTGCTCACGAGCCACATGCAGCTCTTTGGCCCCTTGAGTGTGGCTCTTCCACAAAATACCACGTGCGGGCGCACACGTACAGTACGATTGAAACTTCGTGGCCCATGCGCAGAAGTCGGTTTTCGGCCTGGGTGAGTCTATTTTGAAGAAGTGGCGTTAGAAGAAGTGGGGGGTGGACAGATAGAGAGGATGAATGAAAGGAGAGAGACGAAACAAGTGTGCAAGACGAGTGTGGATGGGAGAGTTGGAAGGGGTCGACCTCAGCGAAGGTACCGCAATCAGATTGAGGACGTTTTTAGCAAAGGCCAGCTTAGGAGTACCCTAATTAAGTTAATAACAATGTACCTATACCTATATAGTTTAAGTTTTAAAAATTTGGCTCTCAAAAGAAATTTCAATCGTTGTACTATTGATATTTGGCTCTGTTGAATAATGAGTTTGCTGACCACTATCCTAGAGTTTCTCTGACCTTCCCAACCCACAACCTCATGACCTTCCTATTCCTTTATGCTAAGAGTTGTAAAAATGTGGTCCCTGCAGCATCAACATCACCTTGGAGCTTGTTAAAAACTCAAATTCTTGCCCAGCTGGCATGGCTCAGTGGTTGAGAGTCGACCTATGAACCAGGAAGTCACAGTTCAATTCCCGGTCAGGGCACATGCCTGGGTTGCAGGCTGGATCCTCAGCATGGGGTGTGCAGGAGGCAGCCAGTCAATGATTCTCTCTCATCATTGATGTTTCTATATCTCTCTCTCTCTCCCTTCCTCTCTGAAATCAATAAAAAAAATATATTTGAATTTTTTAAAAATTCAAATTCTAAGGCCCCACACCAAACTTAATGAATCAGATATTGTGAGGGTGGGACTCAGCAATCTGTGCTTTTTGTGTTTGTGTTTGTGTTTTGTTTTTAAATATTTTTTTTTATTTATTTTTTACTTTTTTTAAATATATTTTATTGATTTTTTACAGAGAGGAAGGGTGAGGGATAGAGAGTTAGAAACATCGATGAGCGAGAAACATCGATCAGCTGCCTCCTGCACACTCCCTACTGGGGATGTGCCCACAACCAAGGTACATGCCCTTGACCGGAATCGAACCTGGGTCCTTTCAGTCCGCAGGCCGACGCTCTATCCACTGAGCCAAACCGGTTTCGGCTTTAAGTATTTTTTAAAATATTTTCTTTATTGATTTCAGAGAGGAAGGGAGAGGGAGAGAGAGAGAGAAACATCAATGATGAGAATCATTGATCGGTTGCCTCCTGTACGCCCCCTACTGGAGATCAAGCCCACAACCCGGGCATGTGCCCTTGGCCAGAATCGAACCGGGGACCCTTCAGTCAACAGGCTGACGCTCTATCCACTGTGCCAACCCGGCTAGGGCAGCAATCTGTTTTAACAAGCCCTCCACGTCATTCTGATAGATGCTAGTTTGAGAACCACTACTTTATGCTTTCCCTTCCTATAACCCTCTGCATTCCAAAACACCCACAGCAACTATCCCAAAATTGGACTTACAGAGTCAACTGCATCCGGGGGTTCCACAAAGGCCGAGAATTCCACCAGCTGTAACCGGGCAGTGCCCAGGGCCCGAGCCTGCCAGGCTGGGGGTGACGGGGCAGGTGGGGGCAGGGCAGGGGGTGAGAGGGCTTGGGGGGGCTCGTACCCTAGAGAGAGAAGAACAAATAATAAAAATTGCTAACATTTATGGAACATATCAAGTGCTGTTCTCTCTTGCCTGCCTCCACTTAGAAGCTGAAAAAGCTAAATACTCACTTTCCCAGCCTCCCTTGCAGCTAGAGGTGGCCATGTGACACAGTCCTGGCCAATGAGACGTTAGGGGAAATCTGCTCGGGGGCTTCTGGGAAGGAGTTTCTTCCTGAATGAAAAAGATAGAACTTTGGGAGGAGAAAGCTTTTGGTTCTGGTCAAGTCCTGTTTGGGACATGGTGCCTGGAGTCACAACAGTCATCTGGGGACAGGAAGAGAGAGGCCAAGGGACCTAGAGAGACGCTCGTCCTGATATCGCCGAGGTGCTGAGCCAGCACGTTAGCAGCCCACCTTCAGACTTTTTGTTACGTGGAATCATTAAAGCCAGCGGTTCTCAGCCTGTGGGTCGCAACCCCTTTGGGGGTCGAACGACCCTTTCACAGGGGTCGCCTAAGACCATCGGAAAACACATATATAATTACATATTGTTTTTGTGATGAATCACTATGCTTTAGTTATGTTCAATTTGTAACCATGAAAATACATCCTGCATATCAGATATTTACATGACGATTCATAACAGTAGCAAAACTACAGTGATGAAGTAGCAACGAAAATAATTTTATGGTTGGGGGTCACCACAACATAAGGAACTGTATTAAAGGGTTGCAGCATGAGGAAGGTTGAGAACCACTGATTAAAGCCTTTCTATTTCTGGCACTATTACTTTGGGTCTTGTTACTTGCAGCCAAGAGCGTTCCTAATTGATGAATCTGTGGAACCTAGGTGTAATTTTTCATCAGTGTGAGGACCACATCAGCATGGACTGCTGGAAGCCATCTTTGCTTCCATCAGAGGGATGGGACAGAGCCTGCCTGGGAATGAAGCCACCAGGGGAAGGCAAAACCAAGCAAGTCCTGATGCTACCATTGGAGCCCCTAGATCCAGCCATACCTGAAGCCATAACCCCTGAAATATCAGTTACCTGACCCAGTAAACTCCATTTTGTTGTCTTTGTTGTTTTTGTCACCTAGCCTCACTCGGGTTTCTGTCACTTGCCGCTGAAAGAACCTTGAGTAATACATCTCCCCATGTCCTTTAGGCTAGCAAGTGGCAGAACACAAACCCGGCATGTGTGGCTACAGAGGCCGTGCTCTTAACCACGACAAATCCTGTCACGTCCTTCCATACCTCCACACACCCTGCCTCAGAGCTGGACCTCAGGAGGAATGTGACCCTGATTCATGGGAGGTTGGAGGAGAGGCAGTGAGCGTTGACAAGAGAGACGGGAGAGGAGGGAGGGTGGAAAGCGGACTCTTACCTGGGAGGTCAGTAGATGGGGGAGTCAGTGACAAGGAGAACGGCGTCTGCGAGAATGGCTTCACGCTGAGGGAGAAAGGAAGCTGAGGGTGAGCAGGTGGAAGGATTCTAATCGTACCAGCGACCGTTACTGAGGCACCGGGACAAGCTGGACCCTGTGCTAGCACATGATATGCACTTTTTAAAAAATGTTTTACTTTTGCCGAAACCGGTTTGGCTCAGTGGATAGAGCGTCGGCCTTCGGACTGAAGGGTCCTGGGTTCGATTCCGGTCAAGGGCACGTACCTGGGTTGCGGGCACATCCCCAGTGGGGGATGTGCAGGAGGCAGCTGATCGATGTTTCTCTCTCATCAATGTTTCTAACTCTCTATCTCTCTCCCTTCCTCTCTGTAGAAAATCAATAAAATATATTTTTTTAAAAAAAATGTTTTACTTTTTAGTGTGGGGAAAGGTTAGGGTTTGGGTTAGGGATCGGCTGCCTCTTGCACACCCCCCATTGGGGATCAGCCTGCATCGAACCGGTGACTCAACCAATGACCCACACACCAGCTCAGCACATTATGTGCACATTTTACTTTATTTTTCTTGATTTCAGAGAGGAAGGGAGAAGGAGAGATAGAAACATCAATGATGAGAGAGGATCATTCATCGGCTGCCTCCTGGAGGCCCCACACTGGGCCTCCAGCCCACAACCCAGGCATGTGCCCGGACCGGGAACCGAACCATGACCTCCTGGTTCATAGGTTGATGCTCAACCTCTGAGCCACACTGGCTGGGCTATGTGCACATTTTACTTTATTTTTAAAAAATATATTTTATTGATTTTTTACAGAGAGGAAGGGAGAGGGATAGAGAGTTAGAAACATCGATCAGCCGCCTCCTGCACACTCCTCACCGTGGATGTGCTCGAAACCAAGGTACATGCCCTTGTCCGTAATAAACCTGGGACCCTCCAGTCCGCAGGCCAACACTCTATCCACTGAGCCACACCGGCCAGGCTATGTGCACATTTTAATCGAAGCCTCACAGCCTATGAAGTAGGTGTGTTACTGCTCTTCTCGTTTGCACAGGGGTCAGCCAACCCACCCAGTCACACAGCTGTGGAGCCTGGGCTCAAACCAGGGCAGTCCCAACCATGAAGCCTGGGGTCTTGGTGATAGTTTGGTACCTCTCCCAAAATGGCAGAAAGAGAACAGAAATGGGGTCTCTTGGGTGAGGAGAAGAATAGGAAATCTGGAGAAAGAGGAGGAAAGGGTCGGGAGGGGGGCAGGAAATGACCGGCAGCCCAGAAATAGGACTTCAGGTCAAACTTTGGGGTGAGGCGGCAGGACAAAATTCAAAGCAGTGAGTCCAACAGAACTTCCTGCGATAATGAAAGTGTTCCCTATCCGTGCCGCCCAGCACTGTGGCTCCTGACCATGCGACATGACTACTGAGCAGGAATGTGGCTCAGGTGTCTGAGGGATTGAAGTTTTAATTTTATTGCATTTGCGTTAACTTCAATTTCAATAATCGCCCGTGGCCAGTGATGGTAGTTATCTGATAGCGTAGAGACCAGTAACATATGGGTATCCCAGGAGATGGTGGTGAGACTGAGAGGTCAGAGATCAAGGAGACATGATGAGGTCAGAGGTCAGTAAGAGGTCAAGGGTCCAAAGATCAAGATCAGAAAGACACAGCTCAGCTGTGTGGCTTAGTGGTTGAGCGTCACGGTTTCATTCCCAGTCAGGGCACATACCCGCCCGGGTTGTGGGTTCAATCCCCAGGAGGGGGCATTCAGGAGGCAGCCCATCAATGATTCTCTCTCATCACTGATGTGTCTATCTCTCTCTCCCTCTTCCTTCCTCTCTGAAATCAATAAAAATATATATATTTTAAAAATCCCTAGTGGATAGAGCGTTTCGCCCAGTGGATAGAGTGTCGGCCGGCGGACCAAAGGGTCCCAGGTTCGATTCTGGTCAAGAGAACATACCTTGGTTACAGGCTCTCCCCGGCCTGGGACCTGGTCAGGGCTCGTGCAGGAGGCAACCCATTGACGTGTTTCTCTCATGTGTTACCCTCTCTCTTCCACTCTCTCTAGAAATCAATGGAAAAATATCCTCGGGTGAGGATTAACAAACAACAACAACAAAAAATCAGAAAGACACAAACTCCAGGGACTTTCCGGCTTTGGCTCCCTACGGCCTTTACTTGCCATCCCAATTCTGAAATCTGAACTCCAGTACCCAGCCCACCGACTTAATTTCTCATCATTAGGCCACCGCCCAAATATCACCTCCTCCAAGGCCTTCCCGACTTCCGTCTAAATAGAGCACATTAAAAAAATTAAAAATAAATAAATAGAGCATGGATACCCTGCTTTATTTCCCACATTTATTCTTTTCTTATTAATGCTTATTTGGTTGTTACATGCTTATTGTCTGTCTCCTCCACTCCCCAACTATATAAGCCCCATGAAGGCAGGAATTATCTCTAATTTGCTCAATGCTGTGTCCCCAATTGAAGCAGAGTAACAGGCACTTAATAGCTGCTCAGCAAACATTTGACTGACTGGCCCGTGGCCTTCTCTCAGTTCCTGAAACTCACTGCTTTCCTACCACTGGGCCTTGGCATATACTGTTTTCTCTGCCTAAAATATTCCCACCTTCATTCTTCACCTGACAAAGTCCTTCTCAGCCTTCCACACTACCTCCTCAGAGAAACTCCCTGGAACTCTCTCCCTCATCCCAGAGCCTGCTGCAGTTCTATTTTTTCTTAATATTTTTATTGATTACAGAGAGGAAGGGAGAGGGAGAGATAAAAACATCAATGATGAGAGAGAATCATGCACGCCCCCTACTGGGGACTAAACCTACAACCTAGGCATGTGCCCTGCCAGGGAACTGAACTGTGACCCTCTTGGTTCATAGATCCACGCTCAACCACTGAGCCACACCGGCCGGGCCCTGTTGCAGTTCTGCACACCACATCGCATATACTCTTCCGTTGTGTGTTTATGCACATGATTTAATTAACATTCGTCTCCTCAAGTTGACTATCAGCTCCATAAAAAGAGGAACCCTCGCGACCAGTGCAGAACACCCCCTTTCCAGATCAGCCTCCTCCCCTTCGGCTCTGGGGACTGGTCCTGACCTTCCTATGTCCCCATCCGGCAGCACCTCCCGGCGAACTCTTCTCTCCCAGCCTGGATCCCACAGCCTGTCACTTGACTCTCTTTGGCAACACTCTCAACACTCCCGCCTCACCGTCCTGAGGCCACATTGCCCGACCAACACCCAGCCTAGAACCATTGGCTCCTTTCTGGGCTGAAAACTACACTTCCCATGAGCCTCTGGGCCCATTTCTGTCTTTCTAGCTAGAAACATATCCTGTCACCCTCGTGGCTCTCTCATAGCTACAACAGACACTCCAATTTACCTCTGAAGCCATTTTCTTTCTTCTGATTCTGAGATGGACCCCTGTTCAGGCCCAAGAACCACATCTGTGGGATGAGAACCGGCCTTCCCATGAGCCTCTGGGGCTCCACTCAACCCTCCCTGGAGTTTCTAGACCTACAACTGCCTTTCCCATGAGCCTCTGGGGCCCAGCCAATCTGACCAGAAGGCCATTATTCCCATGGACATTTTTTAAAACTGTTTTTAAAATATTTTTTATTGATTTCAGAGAGGAAGTGAAAGAGATAGAAACATCAATGATGAGAGAGAATCAATGATTGGCTGCCTCCTGCATACCCCTCACTGGAGATCCAGCACGGGCAGGCATGTGCCCTGACCGGGAATCAAACCGTGACCTCCTGGTTCATAGGTTGATGCTCAACCACTGAGCCACGCCGGCCGGGCCCCATGGACATCTTACAGGCCTCTCACACTCATCAAGTCTCATGCTGAGCTCATTTTTCCCCAAACCCATTCCTCCCACAAGTTGCACATCTGTGGACAGTCCCACCAGCCAAGAGCCCAGGCGCTGTCCCTGCCCCCGCCCTCCTTCTCAGCGATTCAGGCCCCAGCGCCACCCCTCCTCCTCCTGACTCTCCTGCCCCATCCCCTCCTCACTATCCCATCACAGACCTAGTCTTCCTCTCAGGCCATCACCTCCCCCTCCTGCCTGGGACTCAAATCCAGACAGCCTGGCTCCAGAATGGATGTGCACAAGGGAGCTGGGAGCCGGGTCGGGGGGTGAGGAAGGCCTGTGGGAGAGAGTGGAGGAGGGGGACAGGTGCTGATGCAGGACAAAAAGTACTCACTCTGGAACATTCCAGGGGGTCCCAGAGCCCCCTGACCAAAACTGGAAAAGCTCAGAGGCCTGGAGACAAAACAAAGGGGGACAGCCAGTTAGTCCCCAGTTGAAACCACCCCCCACCCCACCCTCCAGCCTTGCACCCACAGTCCCCAACCCAGGCCACCTGAGGACCAGCGGGACCCAGTTTGGCCTGCAGGGAAGGTGCTGAGATGAGCTGGGCCGAGGACATGGTGGCCATTGTCTGGAAAGCCTTATCCTTGGAAACCTGGTCCTGGAGGAAGTGTTGAGGGTCCATGTTAACGGGGGTCCCAGTGGACACAGCAAGGGTGGGGACAGTGACGGGGTGGGCAGGGTAAGCATGGGGGAGCTCAGAGATGGGAGGTCATGGTAAAGGGCTGGGGAGGGTCCCAATCCCTCTCACTACAGCCCCTTAGCCCTCAAGAATGTCTGGGGTAAGGGAGGGGGTGGGAGGATTCGCAGAGGGACTTACCACATTCAGGGCCTGCCCATGGGGGAGGGAGCCAATGAAGGAAAGAAAACAGGATTTAGGAAGTGAGGCTTGGGCACCCCACCTTGCCTCTCTGACAACCCCTGTAGCCCACCACCCTGAGCAGAGCAATGAGGAAAGCGAAATGAAGGATGACTATGGAACGGGGTGGGGGGGGGGGGCAGGGGGCAGGCCTGGAAGGGTAAAGAAGTTCCCAATGTCCAGAATAAAGGACAGTCATGAAGATTTCTACATCAATAAAGACCCGGAAGTGAAGGTTTCCGGATATGCAGGCAGCAGGAAATGAGAATTTCGAACCCAGAGGGAATAGGCAGTGAGCGTTTCCTTGCTGAGACAGGACAGAGGGGAGCAGTGAACTCCAGAGAAGATCAGAGGGCCCTGGCCAGTGTGGTTCAGTGGGTTGAGTATCGTCCTGTGCACCAGAAGGTCGCCAGTTCAATTCTTAGCCAGGGCACATACCCTGGGAGGCTATTGATGGATGTTTCTCTCCTACCCCTGCACCAAGTCAGTTAAAAAAAAATAGTGTTTAAGAAAGAAAGAAAAGCCCTGGCTGGTTTGGCTCAGTGGATAGAGCATCGGCCTGCGGACTGAAGGGTCCCAGGTTCGATTCCAGTCAAGGGCATGTACCTGGGTTGCAGGCACATTCCCAGTAGGAGTTGTGTAGGAAGCAGCTGATCGATGCTTCTCTCTCATCGATGTTTCTAACTCTCTATCCCTCTCCCTTCCTCTCTGTAAAAAATCAATACAATATATTTTTTTAAAAAAAAGGAATAGGAAGTGATGGTCCCCAAATCCAAAGAAAGAGGCAGAAAAGACTCCCTACTCAGAGTAGAAAATGAGGGTCTGTGGCCAAGAGGGAACCAACCGGAAACCCAGAGGATGGAGAAAAGAAAGGGGATGTGAAAAGCTCCAGAAGGACATGACGGTATCTGGGCACAGGAAGAACAGGCAGGCCGCACAGGGACCGGAAGTGGGAAGATGGATCAGAAGGAGACCAAGAGGAGACCTTCACAGCACAAGAGGGAAGAGCGACGAGGGCGCCAGGAAGAGCACAGGAAGGACAGGAGGGGAGAGGAGGGAGGCGGGAGGCAGCAGTAGCCGGAGGAGAGGCCCGACACCCCATTCTTCTTGCCTGCCCCACGCGAGATCTCTGTGCCCCTCTCTCTATGGACCTTTCCCATGGTCTCCATCCACCCACTCACTGCTGCACCATTAACCCCCACCTTGGGTTTCTGCTCCCCCCATTCTGTTCACCTTTCTGTGTGAATCTATTCCCATGTCTTGGTCTCTGTCCCCCACCCTACATCACTGTCCCTCCTTCTCTGGATCTGTTACCCTCTCTGAGTTCTTGTCCCCTCTTTCTGGGCCCACCCCCCTCTCAGGATGTCTGCTTTGGTCTCTACCTTGAGCTTGGACTGGATTTCCCTCGATTTCCTTCGGGCCAAGACCTGGATGTGACTAGAGACCTGGAGAGAGTGACAAAGAAGTAGATTCAGGCGAGAGTCACTTGCCCCTGGCGTCCCCTACCCCTTGCCTCCCTCCAGGTGCCCCATGAGCAGCTGGGACCCGGGAGATGACACGCAGAATATGCCGGCTGTCTCAGGAGCAGGCACACAGATGCGACCATACAGGCCACTCTTCTCTCTAAGATTTCTTCCCCAGACCCTGCAAACCCAGCCCTCCCTCTCCCTCCCCTTCCCTGTCCTTCTCTTTGGCTCCTTTAGTCTCTCTTACTCTGGTTCCAACACAACTGCTAAGAGAGCTATACCAAACAGGCACAGTGTACTGAGCTGAGAAGACAGACAAAAGCACCTGGACCACACCGTCCTCGAACCTGAACCTGCCCACACCAGTACGGCCCTGAGGAGACCAGCCCGTCCCACACACAAGCCCCAGAGTCAGTCCTGAGACCTGTTTGCGAGTTCGGGTCTTCCCTGTTCTCAGCTTGATGTAACGGGCAATCAGCTCATTCCGACCTGCGGGGTCAAAGATGGAACAGAGTTAGCCCCTCAGCGGAATTTCCCAACAGAGAGGACACCAGGGAAGGAGAGAGAAGCCAGAATTCCCAGAGGCCTCCAGCAAGCTGGTTGCTACATGGAAGACGAGTTACAACTGCAGGTTTTGGAGCCACACTGCCTGGGTTCAAATCCCAGCTCCACCACCCACTAGCTTTGTGGCCTCAGGCAAATCACGTAGCCTTTCTGGGCCTCAGTTTCCTCATCTGTGCAAAGGGGATGCTAGCTCCTACCTGAGTCATTGTGAGGCTATGAAGTGCTTTTATGTGAACAGTGTTTAAAGTGCCATAAATGTTGCTTGTTGTCTTTTATTAATCAACTAGAGGCCCGGTGCACAAAAATTTGTGCACTCGAGGGGGAGGGAGGTCCCTCAGCCCGGCCTGTGCCCTCTCACAGTCTGGGACCCCTCGGGAGATAACGACCTGCTGGCTTAGGCCTGCTCCCGGGTGGCAGAGGGCAGGCCTAATCCCTAGGTGCAGCCAGCAGGAGAGGGTTGGGGGCAACCGTGGGTTGGGGGCGTGACTGCGGGCGGACGCCGCAGCCGCCCCGCCAGCCCTGGTCTGCTGGCGGGAGAGCTGGTTGGGGTCTTGGCCAGTAGGGGACAGCTGTGGTCACGCCCCGCCAGCCCTGGGTTGGGTCATCCGCCATCCAGGTCACAGAGAGCAGGCCTGGATGGCGGAGGGGCAGGCAGGATGGCGCTGTCCCATCCTGCCTGCAGTATGCAAATTAGCTGCCATCTTTGTTGGCGGTTAAGTGCCATCTTAGTTGGCAGTTAATTTGCATATCGCCGTGATTAGCCAATGGGAAGGGTAGCGGTCGTACGCCAATTACCATGTTTCTCTTTTATTAGTGTAGACTAGAGGCCTGGTGGACGAATTTGTGCACAAGTGAGGTACAGCCGGCCCAGCCCGATCAGCCAATCAGGCCAGGCCAGCCAGGGGGAGGGGATGCGGGAGCCATAAATGTTGCTTGTTGTCTTGTATTAACCAATGAGGCCAGGGCCAAGGAGGGGTGACTCACCATACATCTTGCCTTCATCGGACAGAATGATTTTCCGCCGGCCGCAGGGTGGGTAGATGGCCAGGGCCTCCTGGAAGCTCTGCTCGATGTCTGGACTCCAGACACCCTCAGCATCCGGACCCCCGTCTCCCCCAGCCCCCTCGCTGCCTCCGGTGCCCTCCTCGCTTCCTTCCTCACTTCCTGTCCAGGCGCTGCCATCGTCCAGGGGGGCCCCAGCCCGGGGTTCCCCCATCTGGGCCTGGAAGAACACAGAACTCAGCAAGGCTCCCCCGCCCCACCCTCTCTCAGGGCTTGGAGAGCTGGGAGTCCAGACCCCGGGGTCTGGGGGAGGAGGCTGAGGCTGGGAGTCCTAGGTCCTGGAGAAGGGGGCTGAATTTCTGGAGAAGTTTAGGGTGAGAAGTGTCCTCCTCTGGGTTTCCAGGGGAGCCTGGGTTGGGGTGAAGTTTTGAAGACCCCATAGTCATGCACAGGGCCCATGAGGGCCAGTCATGTGGGCATGGATTACTAGTTGAGAGAAGACAGGAGTCAGGGCCTAGTTGCGGGAGGAGGGTTGTGAGTGAGATCTTACTCCCACCCCAAGAACAGGTGCTAGGACGTGAGCAGCAGCTGCTGGGAAAGACGGGGCACAGGCCCTAGTCAGGCTAAAGGGAGATCCAGAGAGAGGGGGACAGAGACCCAGAGGGAGGGGCACAGAGAGCCAGAAAGAGGGGGCCAGAGACACAGAGGGTGGTGCACAGGGGCTCAGAGAGAGAGGGGGACAGAGACCCAGAGGGAGGGGCACAGAGAGCTAGAAAGAGGGGGCCAGAGACACAGAGAGTGGTGCACAGGGGCTCAGAGAGAGAGGGGGACAGAGACCCAGAGGGAAGAGGGACAGAGATTCAGCGCAGAAACTCAAGTGGAGACCAGGAAAGACCCGCAGAACCACAGAGTTGGGGGGGGTCAGGGGCGCCCTGCCATCAGGAGAGCCAGAACAAAGGGCCCAGGCATCCCCTCCCCCAGTTTCCCACAACCCCCATAAGGGGAGGGGCTGGCCAGCCAGGGCCCCTCCCCTCCAGCCCCCGGCCCCGCCCCTGCCCTCCCCACCCCCTGCGCTGTGGGCTCGGATCCAACTCTGCTACTTCCCAGTGACTTTCCGGAGGCCGGGACCAGGGGGAAACTTTTTCCAATACAGTCCGATCCCGCCTCCCTGGCGGCCCCACGTCTCCCACAGCTTTCCCAGGACCCCAGAGTCCAGGCTCCCATCCCCCTCTCCTGCCCAGGACCCCGAGTCCCGGCCCCGGCAGACAAAGACCCCAGGCCGAGCCCAATGGCGCTGCGGCGGTCAGGACCCCCATAGGCCAGAATCCCAGCCCAGCTCTCCCCCATGCGGCCAGACAAAGGGACGGAGGGGCCGGCTAAGAAAGGTCCCCCCGAATTTCCCGCCCCAGGCCCCAAACTTCCCAAGAGACAAGACTGGAGCTCTAGAAGGCTCCGTAGCCCGCCCTCCGCCACCCGGGAGGCCCCTTTCTCCACGAGGAGGGCCAGGCGCCCACAGATGACACAGACGGACCAGTTCGGTCCAGAAACACGCACAGGGTCCTTTCTGGCTTCCAACCCACACCGCGCAGACACGCACGCCCCGCGGACACCCCGCCGAAGTTCCCTGCGCTCGCCCACGCCCAGGCCCACACTCCCGCACTTAGGCGCCCAGCAGACACCCCAACTCGGGCAAAAGTTCCAACCCCGCACACAGACTCGGTCCGAAGCGAAATCTCGAGCTCCCCACGTCCCCCCCATAACAAGAAGGCGGCATGCAATTCAGAGGGGGTCCCCCACACACACCCCTAAAACTCCTAGCACGTAACTTTCCACCCCAACTCACACACCCCAAAGCAGGATCCCCGACTCCCGCCGGCGCCTTCCTACCTCCCGGCCTGGGGCTGGGGAGCCGCGGCGGGCGGGGCGCTGCGCAGGAGAAAGTTGCCCGGGAGCTTTGTTTGGGAAAAGTGGGAGGGACCGGAGGGGGGGCGGGCCCGGACACCGGACAGCGGGAAGGGGGATCCGATGGTGACAGTTGGAGGGAGGATTTTTTTGTGTGTGTGTTTTTTTTTTGTTTTGCTTTGGCAAAGGAAAGGTGAAGTCTAGCTGGAGTCTGGTAGCACCTTCGGGATTCGTATGCTTAGATTCCTGAGACAGGAGGGGGGTATGGAGGGTCGGGGCTCCTGGGTCTGCGGGAGGCGGGGGCTGGGGCCTGGACTCTGTCCTGCCAGTGTGTTTGTGTATTGGGGATGTGGCAGTGATACGAGCACAAAAGGTTCTTTCCTGTTCAGCCTCAAGCATATCTTTTTTGAGGATTGATGGATAGGGGTGTGTGTGTGTTTTTTTTAATATATTTTATTGATTTTTTTACAGAGAGGAAGGGAGAGGGACAGAGAGCCAGAAACATCGATGAGAGAGAAACATCGATCAGCTGCCTCCTGCACACTCCCCACTGGGGATGTGCCCGCAACCAAGGGGCATGCCCTTGACTGGAATCGAACCTGGGACCCTTGAGTCCGCAGGCCGATGGTCTATCCGCTGAGCCAAACCGGTGAGGGCTGGGGGTGTGTTTTGATTGATTTCTATAATAACACGATTTCCTTGGGACCGCACCAGAGTTAAGAGACGTGGGCAAGGCGAGATCCATGGAGGTGGAGACTCCCGCACCCACACGCACTCATGGACTAGAGGCGGCGCTGTCCCAGGACCGGAGAGACGCTCGGTATCTGACTGTTCACACTCATGGGACCAGAAAAGGCTGGTGTCCCCGGACTCTGGGGACCTGAGGGAGAAGGGAGCCCGGATTCCGAGTCCTTTTTTTTTTTTTTTCCTTTTCTTTTCTTTAAACTGACGACTATAGTAAATTTCTCAATCTGAGCAGCAACGTAAATGTGTTTCTTGAAAAAAGTCCGAGTTTCTTGGAAACTGGAACAGAAGGCTGGATTTCGGGTTTCTGGAGAGGGTTTGTGGGACCGAAGAGGGGTTGGAGTGCATTCATCGTTTCAAATGCTGGAGAAGACGAGAAGCGACACGGAGAAACGCTCAGGGAGGTGCAAAAATGGGAGGCGACTAACCAGGAGGGCGGCTCGTGGCGGAGGGAGCCCCTCGGAAAGAAACTGAGGGCGCTGGGAGCAAGAGCTGGACCCAACACAGAGGCGGGGCCCAGGGCGGGGGCGGGGCTCTAGGGCGAGGGGCGGGGCTCTAGGGCGAGGGGCGGGGCTCTAGGGCGAGGGGCGTGGCCACCTGCGGTTGGAGCGGGTCTGGCCAGACTCGGTCGCCAACGGCGAGGTCAACCGAAAGGGGCGTGGTCTGACGGAGCGTGAGCGTGAAACGAACGGCGGACTGGCTCGAGGGGCGTGGCTAACAACGAATAGAGGCGTGGCTAACCAATAGGGGGCCCGGCTAGTGGGTGAGGTCACATGTGGGGGCGTGGCCAGGCCGTCGGGGCGTGGCTAGGGCTCGCGGAGCTCATTCAACGCTCCAGGTGTCCCGCTTGGCTCGAGACCTGAACTGTTTGGATTTAACAGTCCGTGGACCGCCCGAGTCTGAGAGTCCAGTGACCGGACCGTGATCTAGTGTAAAGGCGAGGCCCAGAGGGTGAGAAGGAGAAGGCGAGACATGAGATCTGGGTATGAATGTGGGGGAAGGAGAGGGATGCGATCCGGGTATGAAGCCAAGCCCAGAAGAGCCGGGCCTGGGAGGATGCGCGCGACCTAACACGATGGAGGGGGTGGGAGCAGAAGAAAAAGGGAGAGGGGAAATGGGTTTGGGGGTGTGGGGGAGATGCTTGGACAAGGGGTAAAACCTGGGCAAGGGATAGGAAAGGCATGATTGTCTTGAGTGGGGGCTCTGACCCCTACCGATGCCACAGCCTCCCACCCCGCCCCGCCATGTGGCACACGCTGGTCCTGCTGCTGCTGCTCCCCTCTGCCTTGGTGCCCCCCTCCACTGCAGCCCCGATCCGTGACACCGACGCCCAGGAGAGCTCCTCGGGTTTCCTAGGCCTCCAGAGACTGCTACAAGGTTTCACCCGGCTTTTCCTGAAAGTGAGTGATGGTAGGGGGTGGGGAGAAGGGGTCCCAGAGAAGAGGGACCGGGATGGATGGAGACTGAGAGGTGGAAGGGGCTGGGGGGTTGGGGGGAGGACAATGGGAGACAGGTCAGGGCCAGGCAGAAGGAAGGGAGGGAGTCGAAGGGACAGTGAGCAACAGGAAGACGGAGAAATAGAAAGAGGGAGGGAGACAGAAAAGAGACTGAAGGGTGGGCTAGAAAAGAGACAGTAGGGCATGAGGGGCAAAGATAGGAAGGCAATGGGGCAGAGAATGAGAATGGGGGCAGGAGGTGACTAGTTAGCCCCTAAGGGTCAGGAGACGGAGAGGGAAGGGGGTGAAAGGGACATGGCCAGGCCTGGAGGGCATCCTGGCAGGGCTGCAGATGGACTGGGGTGTCCTGAGGCCCAACAGCTCACCTGTCCCTCCTCTGGCCCCAGGATGACCTGCTGCGGGGCATGGACAGCTTCTTCTCCGCCCCCTTGGACTTGCGGGGCCTCCCTACGAACTACCACCAAGAAGAGAACCAGGAGCGCCAGCTGGGGAACAGCACTCTCTCCAGCCACCACCAGATCGACAAGGTGCCTAGGCCGGGAAGTCCCTCCTGGGGGCTGCCTTGGATCCCTCATGCTGTCGTATCTGCTGGGAGGAGGGCGGAGGAGGAAAGCAGTTTTTCGCTCTCTCTCTCTCTCTCTCTCCTCCCACCCTCACAGGTGACCGACAACAAGACAGGAGAGGTGCTGATCTCCGAGAAGGTGGTGGCATCCATTGAGGCAGGAGATGGGAGCGTGGAGAGTGACTGGAAGGTTAGGAGAGACCCGCACCCCACCCCCACCCCCCGAAAAGTTTTGTCATCGGTTGAA
Source organism: Myotis pilosus (assembly GCA_036010255.1). NCBI lineage: Eukaryota > Metazoa > Chordata > Mammalia > Chiroptera > Vespertilionidae > Myotis > Myotis pilosus. Next base: position 5,855,019 of record JASKON010000029.1, read on the forward strand.
AGGGACTAACCAGCTCTCAGTAATGAGATATATACAACCTCAGAGCACATCCCCACTCACTTAGTAAACTCTAGAGGGTTTTGTAAACCGGAAGTGCTTTTCATTCCAGGTGCCTGGTAAGCTTCACCCTCCCAAACCTCAAAGTGTGGCTTTATCTCAAAGCACTCTGCAAACCTTTTCCATATTTTCTCAATGTATCCCAAAGTGGTAAATCTGTCCCTCGTAAACGCCAAAATGTGATTTTTTTTTTCATTCCAAAGTTCTTTATGAACCCGAAATGCTTCATGTCTATCACCTTTGTGAACCTTTGAGTCATTCTAATCCCAAAGGACTTTTTTTTTTTTAATCCTAACATGTTTTAAGGACCTTCAAGTGCTTGGCAAACCCATGCAGTTCTCTCTCACACACACAGAGAGGTTTTTATTTTGAAATTGTCCAAGTCTACAGAAAAGTTAGGGGGAAGTGGTGCAATGATTCTATCTGCACTCCTTTTAGCATAGAGCAGGGTTTCTCAGCCTTAGCACCATCCTGTGTACTACATCCTAGACCAAAGCACCACGCCCACCACACCAGCTGTGACGACCAAAAATGTCTCCAGACTTTAGTTGAGAACCAATGGCCTAGATTCACACTTGTTAACATTTTACCACTTTTACTCTATTTTCACTTTTGTATTTTGGAACCATAAGACAATGGATTATTATTTTTTAACATATCTTTTATTGATCTCAGAGAGATAGGGAGAGGGAGAGAGAGATAGAAACACCAATGATGAGAGAGAATCTTTGATCGGCTGCCTCTTGCATGCCCCCTACTGCGGCTCGAGCCCTCAAACCGGGCATGTGCCCTTGACGGGAATCGAACCCGGCACCCTTCAGTCTGCAGGCCAACGCTCTATCCACTGAGCCAAACCGGCTAGGGCCAAAACATGATTGACATCATGGCACTTCACCCCTAAGTCCTTCAACAGATCAAAGAATAATGCTTTCTTCCACATGACCACAGTACCACTTTAACGCCCAAGATATTTAATGTTGAAGTCAAATTGTTGTCTCCATATTAATTTGCGAGGGCTGCCATCACAAAGTACCAAAATAACAAAAACTGGTTGTCTCAGGGTTCTGGAGGCTAGGTGTCTAAGACCAAGGCTGGTTCCTTCTGAGGACTGTGAGGGACAGTCCCTGCCATGCCCCTCTCCTGCTCTGGTGGCTTGATGACAGTCTTTGGCAATCCTTGGTGTGTAGCTGCGTCACCCTTATCTCTGCTTCATTTCCATAGGACGTTCTCCCTGTTTGCCTTTCTATGTATAAGTTCCCCCTTTGCATAAGGACACCAGCCATACTGGATTAGGGCCCGCCATGATGACTTCATCCTAACTGACTAAACCTGCAATAATTCTATTTTCAAACAAGATCACGTTGTGAGGTCCTGGGGGTATGGACTTCGACATAGAAATTGGGAGGGGCACAATTCGACCCATAACAATCTACAGGGCTTCTCAGACATCTAAGTTATTTTTTTAATATTCTTTTATTGATTTCAGAGAGGAAGGAAGGGAGAGAAAAACATTAATGATGAGAGAGAATTGTCGATCTGCTGCCTCCTGCACGACCCTCCCCCCGGCAATAGGGATTGAGCCTGCAACCCAGACCAGACATGTGCCCTGGCCAGGAATCAAACCATGACCTCCTGGTTCATAGGTCGGTGCTCAACCACTAAACCACACTGGCCGGCCTCAGACTTCAACTTACTAAAATGCAGACCGATTCAGTAGGTCTAGATGGGTGGGGTGGATCCCACTAATTTGCATGTCTAACCAGCTCCCAGGAGGTGCTGACCACAACGACGACGCTGGTCCACAACCCACACTTTGACCAAACTCTATCTCTGTGGCCAACAGGCCGGAGGCTTTGTTCTGAAGATTATTTGAAGCTGGCCAGAACCTCATTGTCCTGAGGGCTCCATGCTTAAGGGAGTGGTCATGCAAGGGCTTGTATGGCAGTCATATGAGGCCATTCTCCAGCCCCCTTGTTCCTTTAAGGGAGTCCACCACGTGACTAGTGACCTGCCAGGGAAATAAAGGTCAGGGGAGGGTCCAAACTACACGACCAGCAATATGCAAGGGAGGAGACGTCACCTTGGGGTGAGGTCCCACTCTGCAATATTCGTTTCCCCAGTTTTGTCCATTGCTAGGCACACTGGGGCTTTCTGCCTGGTGACCTGTACCTGGCTTATCATTCCTACTTGCACACACCTACCTAACTGCCTACTACATTCCCCCTCAATGATTCTTGACTCTGAATTCTCTAAGGGAAAGGGGAGTAGGGTCTCTTCTGCAGCTGCTTCAGCTCCTCGTTTTTTTTTTGTTTTGTTTTTTGTTTTGTTTTTTGCTTTTAAATATATTTTATTGATATTTTTACAGAGAGGAAGGGAGAGGGATAGAGAGCTAGAAACATCGATGGGAGAGAAACATCGATCAGCTGCCTCCTGCACACCTCCCACTGGGGATGTGCCCGCAACCAAGGCACATGCCCTTGGCCGGAATCGAACCCGGGACCCCCCAGCCCACAGGCCGACGCTCCATCCACCGAGCCAAACCAGTTAGGGCCAGCTCCTCGTTTTTATCAAAGAACCAAATTCAGACCAATTTATTAAGTCCAGTTTCAATTTGGCCTGATTATTTGCATAAACACAACCAGAATAGTAATTGATCGCATAGGCTTTTAAAAATCTGCTTTGCTGGGATTTCATGAGGAATCTCCAGATTGAGCTTCCATTAGCCTCTCGGGGTGAAGAAGCCAAGCCATACAGTCCCATCAGTCTTTGCTGGCATGTCTGTGTGAATTCCTCAATACTTGAGGTCCCCCAAAATGTCTTGAGGTTCTTTATTTCCCATCTCCCAGGAAAGCGACCTTCATTCCTTATCTGGAAAGATGGGGCATGAACCATATAAATAAAATGAGCAAGGTACCAGGCTGGGGTTTTTTGTGTGTGTGTGTGTTTTTTTTTTTTTTATGGGGCTTTTATCAGCTTCCAAAGTCAATCCTAACTCCTTAAAGCTTTTCTGATAACAACCAGAGTCTATATGTGTCCCTCTCAACCATGACATTCTGGTCAAAGTCTTGGCTAATAACATAAAAAAACAACACTCCCCATACGCATTGCAATTATGGCCCTGATTCTTTCTTTTTTTTAAATATATTTTATTGATTTTTTACAGAGAGGAAGGGAGAGAGATAGAAACATCGATCAGCTGCCTCTTGCACATCTCCCACTGGGGATGTACCCGCAACCCAGGTACATGCCCTTGACCGGAATCGAACCTGGGACCTTTCAGTCCTCAGGCCGAAGCTCTATCCACTGAGCCAAACCGGTTTTGGCGGCCCTGATTCTTGAGTAACGCCAAGAGCTTTTAATACCAAAGTGCTTTGCACATTTCAAACTGCTTTCCAAACCTCACAGTACGTTTAATCCTAAAGTGTTCTGTAATCCCAACAGACATTTTAAACCCCAAAGTGCTTTTGAAACCTCCAAAGTGTGTTTTCAACCCCAAAGTAGTCTATTAACCTCCCAAGTCTTTTGAATCCAAAAGTGTTTGTAAACCCAAGTGCTTTGTAAACAGCTAGGAGAGTTTTTAACTCCCAAAGCGGCCTGTAGGTGGCAAACTGAGTTAAATATGCCAGCGGGTCTGAGAATCCGGGGGTTGTCATGCGGTTTGAGACGGTCTCCTTGTCCCTCCTCCCCAGGTACCCAAGATAGAGGAGAAGGCGGCCCTGGTGCCCCTCCCCAAGGCCATGGACAGCTTCCACCCAGAACCCCACCCCCGAGTGGCCTTCTGGATTATGAAGCTACCGCGGCGAAGGTCTCACCAGAGTGCCCCGGAGGGCAACCGCGCTATCAGCGAGAAGGAACACCGCCTGCAGGCCATCCGGGACGGGCTCCTCGAGGGGACCCGAGAGGAAGCCCTGCAGAAAGGGACCCAGGCCGCCCCCCACTTCAAGCCGCCTGCCCGCAAGACGCACTTCCTGTACATTCTCAGGCCGTCTCAGCAGCTCTAGGTGTGAGGATGGGAACGCCTGCATGTACCCACAACCAGACCCCACCCCAAGCTCCATGTGGAAATAAAGTTCTTACATCGAAAAGCACAATCTCCTTTTAAGGGTATGTCCCCCAAGCCTCAGCTAATCAGGCCATGGCAAGTCCCAACAATAAGATACCTAGGCAGTCATAGAGTATTTGAAAATGAAGCATTACACCACTAAAATAATGCACAGGTCAAATTAGAAAATTTTTTTTAAAATATATTTTATTGATTTCTTACAGAGAGGAAGGGAGAGGGATAGAGAGGTAGAAACATCGATGAGAGAGAAACATGATCAGCTGCCTCCTGAACACCCCCTACTGGGTATGTGCCTGCAATCAAGGTACATGCCCTTGACCCAAATTGAACCTGGGACCCTTGAGTCCACAGGCCGACACTCTACCCAATGAGCCAAACCGGTTAGGGCAGTAAACTTTTTTTTATAGTAAATATTTTTTTAAAATATTGATTTCAGAGAGGAAGGGAGTAGGAGAGAGAGAGATAGAAACTTCAATGATGAGAGAATCATCGATTGGCTACCTCCTGCACGCCCCCTACTGGGGATCAAGCCTGAAACCCAGGGATGTGCCCTTGACTGGAATCGAACCTGGGCCCCTTCAGTCCACAGGCCAACGCTCTATCCACTGAGCCAAACCAGCTAGAGCAAATTAGTAAATATTTTAAACAATGATAATGGGAATGTGACATAAACTTGAGTGTAGCTCAAGAGGTTCTAAAGGCCAGCCTGTGCGGCTCAGTGGCTGTGAGTCAACCCATGCACCAAGAGGTCACTGGTTTAATATCTGTTCAGGGCACATGCTCAAGCTGGGGCTCAATCCCCGGCGTGGGGGGGGGGGGATGTAGGAGACAGCTGATCAAGTTTGGTGTTTCTCATTGAAGTTTGGTTGTTTTTTACATATATACTTTATTTCAGAGATGAAGAGAGAGGGAGAGAGAAACATCAATGATGAGAAGAAATCATTGATTCGCTGCCTCCTGCATGCTTCACACTGGGGATTGAGTCTGCAACCCGGGCATATTCACTGACAGGGAATCGAACCGGGACCTTATGGTTCATAGGTTAGTGCTCAACCACTGAGCCATACTGGCAGGGCATCTCATTGATATTTCTATCGCTCCCTCTCCCTTCCGCTCTACTTTTTTTAAAAACAGTTCTCAAAGCAAATTATGTCCTTAAGTGCATATATTAGAAAAGAGGCTAAATGAAAAATATCTAAGCACTCATCTCGAAAAACTATAAAAATTTAATTGAGCTATAACTTAAGATTTAGCACTCTATATGTAATCACTATAGTATAAAAAAAATTAAATTTTCAGGTGTTACAGCTCATCATCATTCTACACGCCCCGCACCTGCAGGCATGAACTCCATCCAACTCACTCATTCAACTTTAAGTGCCCTCACTGGGCCCGGCATGCTCTGGCCCCCAAGCAGTCTCCTCCTGCGCATAACTACATTCCCGCCTGGATGACAGACAGATGCACATATAGAATGTGTCCCGTTTTAGGACGGGCCGGGAGGACCACTAAAAAGTGGATACTGCCGTAACCGGTTTGGCTCAGTGGATACAGCGTTGGCCTGCGGACTGAAGGGTCCCGGGTTCGGTTCCGGTCAAGGGCATGTACCTTGGTTGAGGGCACATCTCCAGTAGGGAGTGTGCAGGAGGCAGCTGATCGATGTTTCTAGCTCTATATCCCTCTCCCTTCCTCTCTGTAAAAAAGTCAATAAAATTTATTATTTTTTTTAAAGTGGATACCATGAGCTAGCAGAGAGTTTGAGTGGCTGGGACATCTTTTGTTCCAAATTCCCTTGCTTGGGAGCTAACCTTGGATCGACTCTCTCTAGCTGGAAAAGCTGAGACTATTTTGTCCGATTTTCTCCCAAAAGGAGTGAATGGAACCGATTGGGAAAGACCTTCGGGGTCTATCCATACGTTGGGGCTGAGGTCACAACAGGGCGCAGGCGCAGGAGGAGTTTGAGACGTTATTGTGATGGCGACGGGCAGCCGTCGGGGGCGGGAGGGCAGAAAGGCCACGGCTTGGAGCTAATAAGTGGGGATAAGGAGACTCTCGGCCCAACTCCCCGTTCCTTGCTTGGGTCTGTTTCGCCGAAGCCCGGGGACGCTGAGAGACATCAGCGCGGTGGACGCAGCCCCCTGCCCCTTCGCCTGAGGGCGATCGGTAATCCCCCACTGGGCTGGGCGCGCGCCCGAGCAGCCCTACGCATGCGCAGCCCCGCGGCAGCAGGTAACCGACCAGCGCGCGCCTTCCCTTAATGTGCGCCTGCGTCAGGGGAGGAGCGCAGCGTGGCGGGGTATAGACGCTGCGCATGCGCGCCCCGCCCCCCGCTAGCTTTTGCTTTTCCGGCGGGAGTTGCGTACGTGCACCTCCACGCGGGCAACTGCTGGTCGTCGTCCGTCGTCCGTCGTCCGTCGTCTGTCGTCTGTCGTCGTCGTTCGTCGTTCGTCGTTCGTGGCCCTCGCCCGTGTCCCGGGAGTGGGACGTGACCCCAGGTGCGCCCTGGCTGTGCGAGGTAGCCCTGTTAGAGCCCCCCTCGAAATCCTCGCAAAACCCACAAATCCTGGGGGAGCGCCCCCAATATCGGGGCCTCTTCCATGTCTTGTTAAAGGCCTTCCTGAAATCCTGACCAAATCCCCTCAGAAATACTGAAAGGAACCTACCAGGAAACCTTACAGATGACCCTGAAATCTTGTCAGAATATTTTAGAAATTCGGTCAGACTTCCTCGAACCCTGCCAGACACCCGCGAAGGCCCGTTCCTCTGCCTCCCCAAATCCTACCAGAGACCCTCCGAATCCTGTCAGATACCCCAGAAATCTTGTCAAAATCCTTTCAGTTTCCTCTCCCAAAAATAAGAGAGCTCTGACATCCAGTCAGAAACGCCCCCCAGAAATCATTTTAGAGACCCCACAGAAAACCAGTGGGATACCCCAGAAGTCCAGACCCTGTAGAAATGTAGAGATACCCCAGAAACACAGCCAAAGATCCCCCGAAATCCAGACACCACAGAAACCCAGTGAGAGAAACCCCAGAAAACCAGTCAGAGAAACCCTAGAACTCCAGTCAGAGAGACCCCAGACACCCAGTCAAAGAAACCCCAGAAACCCAGTCAGAGAGACCCCAGAAATCTAGTCAGAGAAACCCTAGAACTCCAGTCAGAGAGACCCCAGACACCCAGTCAGAGAAACCCCAGAAACCCAGTCAGAGAGACCCCAGAAATGTAGTCAGAGAGACCCCAGAAATCTAGTCAGAGAGACCCCAGAAATCTAGTCAGAGAGACCCCAGAAACCTAGTCAGAGAAACCCCAGAAATCTAGTCAGAGAGAATCCAGGAATTCAGTCAGAGAAACCCCAAAAATCTAGTCAGAGAGACCCCAGAAACCCAGTCAGAAACCCCAGAAACCCAGTCAGAGAAACCCCAGAAACCCAGTCAGAGAAACCCCAGGAATCCAGTCAGAGAAACCCCAGAAACCTAGTCAGAGAAACACCAGGAATCTAGTCAGAGAGACCCCAGAAACCCAGTCAGAGAAACCCCAGAAACCCAGTCAGAGAGACCCCAGAAACCTAGTCAGAGAAACACCAGAAACCTAGTCAGAGAGACCCCAGAAACCTAGTCAGAGAAACCCCAGAAACCTAGTCAGAGAGACCCCAGAAACCTAGTCAGAGAGACCCTAGAAATCTAGAGAAACCCCAGAAATCTAGTCAGAGAGACCCCAGAAACCTAGTCAGAGAGACCCCAGAAACCTAGTCAGAGAAACCCCAGAAACCTAGTCAGAGAAACCCCAGAAACCCAGTCAGAGATACCCCAGGAATCCAGTCAGAGAAACCCCAGAAACCTAGTCAGAGAGACCCCAGAAACCTAGTCAGAGAAACCCCAGAAACCTAGTCAGAGAGACCCCAGAATTCTAGTCACAGAAACCCCAGAAACCTAGTCAGAGAAACCCCTGAAATCTAGTCAGAGAAACCCCAGAAACACAGTCAGAGAGACCCCAGAATTCTAGTCACAGAAACCCCAGAAACCTAGTCAGAGAAACCCCTGAAATCTAGTCAGAGAAACCCCAGAAATCTAGTCAGAGAGACCCCAGAAACCTAGTCAGAAATACCCCAGGAATTCAGTCAGAGAAACCCAGAAACCTAGTCAGGGAGACCCCTGAAATCTAGTCAGAGAAACCCCAGAAACCCAGTCAGAGAAACCCCAGAAACCCAGTCAGAGAGACCCCAGAAACCTAGTCAGAGAGACCCCAGAAACCTAGTCAGAGAGACCCCAGAAATTTAGAGAAACCCCAGAAATCTAGTCAGAGAGATCCCAGAAACCCAGTGAGAGAAACCCCAGAAACCCAGTCAGAGAAACCCCAGAAACCTAGTCAGAGAGACCCCAGAAACCTAGTCAGAGAAACCCCAGAAACCTAGTCAGAGAGATCCCAGAAACCCAGTGAGAGAAACCCCAGAAACCCAGTCAGAGAGAACCCAGAAACCCAGTCAGAGAGAACCCAGAAACCCAGTCAGAGAGACCCCAGAAACCTAGTCAGAGAAACACCAGAAATGTAGTAAGAGAGACCCCAGAAACCCAGTCAGAGAAACCCCAGACACCCAGTCAGAGAAACCCCAGAAACCTAGTCAGAGAAACCCCAGAAACCTAGTCAGAGAGACCCCAGAAACCTAGTCAGAGAAACCCCAGAAACCTAGTCAGAGAGACCCCAGAAATCTAGAGAAACCCCAGAAATCTAGTCAGAGAGACCCCAAAAACCCAGTCAGAGAAACCCCAGAAACCCAGTCAGAGAAACCCCAGAAACCCAGTCAGAGAGTCCCCAGAAACCTAGTCAGAGAGACCCCAGAAATCTAGAGAAACCCCAGAAATCTAGTCAGAGAGACCCCAGAAACCTAGTCAGAGAAACCCCAGAAACCCAGTCAGAGAAACCCCATAAACTCAGTCAGAGAAACCTCAGAAACCCAGTCAGAGATACCCCAGGAATCCAGCCAGAGAAACCCCAGAAACCTAGTCAGAGAGACCCAGTCAGAGAAACCCCAGAAACCCAGTCAGAGAAACCCCAGAAACCCAGTCAGAGAAACCCCAGAAACCCAGTCAGAGAGACCCCAGAAACCTAGTCAGAGAGACCCCAGAAACCTAGTCAGAGAAACCCCAGAAACCTAGTCAGAGAGACCCCAGAAACCTAGTCAGAGAAACCCCAGAAACCTAGTCAGAGAGACCCCAGAAACCCAGTCAGAGAGACCCCAGAAACCTAGTCAGAGAAACACCAGAAACCTAGTCAGAGAGACCCCAGAAACCTAGTCAGAGAGATCCCAGAAACCCAGTCAGAGAGACCCCAGAAACCTAGTCAGAGAACCCTCAGAAACCTAGTCAGAGAGACCCCAGAAACCCAGTCAGAGAGACCCCAGAAACCCAGTCAGAGAAACCCCAGAAACCCAGTCAGAGATACCCCAGGAATCCAGTCAGAGAAACCCCAGAAACCTAGTCAGAGAGACCCAGTCAGAGAAACCCCAGAAACCCAGTCAGAGAAACCCCAGAAACCCAGTCAGAGAAACCCCAGAAACCTAGTCAGAGAAACCCCAGAAACCTAGTCAGAGAGACCCCAGAAACCCAGTCAGAGAGACACCAGAAACCTAGTCAGAGAGACCCCAGAAACCCAGTCAGAGAGACCCTAGAAATCTAGTCAGAGAGATCCCAGAAACCCAGTCAGAGAAACCCCAGAAACCCAGTCCGAGAAACCCCAGAAACCCAGTCAGAGAAACACCAGAAACCTAGTCAGAGAGACCCCAGAAACCTAGTCAGAGAGACCCCAGAAACCTAGTCAGAGAAACCCCAGAAACCCAGTCAGAGAAACACCAGAAACCTAGTCAGAGAGACCCCAGAAACCTAGTCAGAGAGACCCCAGAAACCCAGTCAGAGAAACCCCAGAAACCCAGTCAGAGAAACACCAGAAACCTAGTCAGAGAGACCCCAGAAACCTAGTCAGAGAGACCCCAGAAACCTAGTCAGAGAAACCCCAGAAACCTAGTCAGAGAGATCCCAGAAACCCAGTCAGAGAAACCCCAGAAACCCAGTCCGAGAAACCCCAGAAACCCAGTCAGAGAAACCCCAGAAACCCAGTCAGAGAAACCCCAGAAACCCAGTCAGAGAGACCCCAGAAACCTAGTCAGAGAAACCCCAGAAACCTAGTCAGAGAGACCCCAGAAACCTAGTCAGAGAAACCCCAGAAACCTAGTCAGAGAGACCCCAGAAACCCAGTCAGAGAGACCCCAGAAACCTAGTCAGAGAAACACCAGAAACCTAGTCAGAGAGACCCCAGAAACCTAGTCAGAGAAACCCGAGAAACCTAGTCAGAGAGATCCCAGAAACCCAGTCAGAGAAACCCCAGAAACCCAGTCCGAGAAACCCCAGAAACCCAGTCAGAGAAACCCCAGAAACCTAGTCAGAGAGACCCCAGAAACCTAGTCAGAGAAACACCAGAAACCTAGTCAGAGAAACACCAGAAACCTAGTCAGAGAGACCCCAGAAATCTAGTCAGAGAGATCCCAGAAACCCAGTCAGAGAAACCCCAGAAACCCAGTCAGAGAAACCCCAGAAATCTAGAGAAACCCCAGAAACCTAGTCAGAGAGACCCCAGAAACCTAGTCAGAGAAACCCCAGGAATCCAGTCAGAGAGACCCCAGAAACCTAGTCAGAGAGACCCCAGAAACCTAGTCAGTGAGACTCCAGAAACCTAGTCAGATAAACCCCAGGAATCCAGTCAGAGAGACCCCAGAAACCTAGTCAGAGAGACCCCAGAAATCTAGAGAAACCCCAGAAACCTAGTCAGAGAGACCCCAGAAACCTAGTCAGAGAGACCCCAGAAACCTAGTCAGAGAGACCCCAGAAACCTAGTCAGAGAGACCCCAGAAACCCAGTCAGAGAGACCCCAGAAACCTAGTCAGAGAAACCCCAGAAACCTAGTCAGAGAAATCCAGTCAGATACCCCAGAAATCCAGAGCCCCCCACAGAGTTCCAGTCAGAGACACCATGTAATCGAGACCTTACAATTCCCAGAAGTCCTGCCTTAGCCTCCTTCCTGGGGATCCTCTAGCCTCCCCTCCAAAGGCCCCGAGATTGAACGGAACCTCTCTCAGTCCCTCGCCAGGAGCTTGTCCCCCCAACCCTGTCAGCACCTTGCTCCCCTTTCCCACTCGGGTTCCAGGGCCATTGCCCCCTGCAGACCCTCCAGCGTCACCCAAACCCTAGAAGGGTCTCAACCACGTTTTCTAGGAATTCCAAAGCCCCCGAGAAGTGTGCCCGCACGGCTGTGGCACCCCCTGGGGCCAGGAAAGTGGGGTGTGGGGAGCACGTGGGGAGGAGAGGGGACCCTGCTTTGACCATTTATCTGCCCCCGTGTGCCAGTTCAGTGTGTGGGCACCATTGTCCAGTGTAACTTGCTGCTGCTGTTACTCACCCGAGGATGTTTCTCCATCGTTTTAGAGCTGAAGGGAGGAAGGAAGGAGAGAGTCCCTTGACCAGGAATCCAACCAGTGACCCTTCAGTGGCCAGTGCTCTAACCATTGAGCCACCGGCCAGGCATCCAGTGTAATAATTATTATTATTTTTTAAATATTTTTTTTTATTGATTTCAGAGAGGAAGGGAGAAGGAGAGAGATAGAAACATCAATGATGAGAGAGAATCATCAATTGGCTGCCTCCTGCACGCCCCACACTGGGGATCAAGCCTACAACCCGGCATGTGCTGTGACTGGGAATCGAACCGTAACCTGGTTCATAGGTCGACGCTCAACCACTGAGCCACACTGGCCGGGCCCCTTTCGCTCTTGACAGTGTCCTGGAGTTGGGATAAGAAGTCATAGGGTCAAGCTGGTTATAATTAATGTAGGCAGGACAGGAGAGGGGGTCCCGGCTGCTCTAGGGACTCAGGAAGGCTCCCCCAGGAGCTGTGGGCCAGGGCAGGGCCACAGGTGGGAGTAGTGCTCAGTGTGGCCTCGGCCTGGGAAGATGCGAAGCTCCCATGGGTGTGATGAGGGGGAGGGGCCTGGAGGGGGGCCAGTGGGGAGAAGAGTAACAAAAAGAGGCAGGAGTTATAGGGACCACTGCCATAGCAGCCGGAGGGGCTAAGACTTGGTCCTGAGGGCACCAGGGAGCCAGGGAGGACTGAGCAGGGGAGATGGGGCCAAACGAGTGGGACCCAAAACACGGGCTGATCTGGCGAGGATGTCGGCAGCCCAAGGTGGTCAGGAGGAGGGGCCGTGTGAGCTGAGACCGGAAGGTTTGGCCAGGAGGGTGTCCCAGAGGTGGGAACAGCAAGCCCGGTTTGGGGAACAGCACTCAGTTCAGAGTTGCTGGAGCAGCAAGTGTGATTTGGGGCCAGGCCATGGAGGGCCTTCGATGCCAAGTCCAGGGTCTAGGCCAGTGATGGCGAACCTTTTGAGCTCGGCGTGTCAGCATTTCGAAAAACCCTAACTTAACTCTGGTTCCGTGTCACATATAGAAATTTTTTTATATTTGCAGCCATAGTAAAACAAAGACTTATATTTTTGATATTTATTTTATATATTTAAATGCCATTTAACAAAGAAAAATCAACCAAAAAAATGAGTTCGCGTGTCACCTCTGACACGCGTGTCATAGGTTGGCCATCACTGGTCTAGGCTCTGTCCAGGGGGTGCTCGGGAGCCATGGGAGAGCAGTGAGCAGGGGAGGGGCAGGCCAGCTCGGGGCCCTGTGGGAGTGGACTGGTGTAGGGGACCGGAGGCTGAGGCCAGGGGAGAGGCTGCAGCGAGGGCCCAAGGGGAGAAGACGAGGCCGAAGCCTGGGCCATAGGGAAGGTGAGAATGGGACAGGTAGAGTCATTGGGCAGGAAGACAGGGCTGGGACTTGACAAGCTGTGGGAGGAGGGCTGGTGAAGAGGCAATGACCCCCACCCACTGGCCCCACTTTGATCTCTGCTACCCACTCTTCAGGTCCCCCTTTGCCCAACCCACACCTCCAATCCATAAAACAGGTCTGAGCGGGAGCCGGGAGCCGCTGTGATGAAGGCAGGGGTGGGCAAACAGGTTCTGAGAACCCAGAACGGCCCGGAGGGCAGGTGAGGCAGGTCAGGTCCCCACCCCTCAGGTGTCTGGTCTGACGAGGCCATTCCCCTGCTTGTCCTTCCAGGAGCTCTCAGAGCAGCCGGTCCCTGTGATGGAGGGGGGCTGTTAGCTTCGCCAGCAGCTGAGGAGCAACGAGGGTGGCCCATGGACCTGCCAGAGAGCCCAACAGGTGGCCCTGCTACTCCAAGTAGGTGGCTGGGTCCCTCCTGACCCTGCGGGAGGATGAGGAGGGAGAAGTGGATGAATGGGCACCAGACTGTGACTCGGGGTCTTGGGGGAGGTGGCTTGAGGCTCCACCTTGGTGCAAGGTGTGAAGGAGGGAACCTGCCCTGTGCCCACCTGTCTGGACCCCTCGTCCCTTTGCTCCTAGAGGCCAGAGCAGAAGCCTTTGCGTGTGGTGCGCGGTGCCCCCTGCCTGGAGCACCCTTTACCAGGGACTGCAGGCTCCCCCTCGCTTCATTCAGAGCTCTGCTTTCTGTAAGGCACCTGCCCTGTCACACTCGCTCCTCTTTGCTGCTCTGCCTCTCTTCATAGCACTGACCTAGCACTGTCTGCTACTCTTTGCCCCCCCCATCACCCCCCCCCCCCACTAGAGCATGAGCTCTGCCAGGCCGACTCTGTTTTATTCTCTCTGGTATTTCCAGTTCCTAGAGCAGCATTGTCCACAGCATTTTAAATTTTATTAGTAGCCATATTCAAAAGAAAGAAAGAAACAGGCCAAATGAATGGCAATAATAGATGTTATTTAACTTTATATATCCACAATAGTATCGTAGTATCATATAATCAATATAATATGGATTGGAGATACTTTTTTTCCCCCATGCTAAGTCTTCAAGGTCTGGTGTGTGCTTTATGCTAATAGAGCACCTCAGTTGCTCTATTAGAGCAACTTTTTATGCCTAAGGTGCTCTTTTTATGCTGGCCACAGTTCAAGTGCTTACAAACAACGTGCGGTGGGTGCTACGCTAGAACGATGCCTGACGCATAGTAGGAACTCGGTTACTGTCCTAGAATTGGCTGGATGCAAACCACATGCATGGGAAAGCTGCTTCTGGAGCAAGGTGCTCGCTCGCTCGCCCGGTGGTTGCCCTCTCTGAAACTCATTGGCTAAGTGGGGAGCCCAGAGTGATGGGGGATGAGGCTCCCACCCTCAGGGAGAGGCAGGGCCCCTTTCCCAGAGGCTCCTAGCGTCCAGCAGCAGTAGAACCTGAGTGTTTTCTCAGGGCCCCAGGCTTGAACTGCAGCCTCGGGAGGTTTTCTGGGTACGAAGGTAGGAAGCAGACCCCTGGGTGGGGAGACCCCAGTGCCTACTGATGGAGTGACCGGCATCTAAACTTCTCTGGCACCAGCAGAGGGCGTGCAGCCACTGAGGAACCCGTGGCCAGGGCTGAGCCAGCTTGGAAAGGCTCCTGAAGGAAAGGGAGGGAACACCCAGGGGAGATGGAGACAGAGGAAGACTCTGGGGAAAAAGACACGGAGAGACAGCATAGGGAGGAGAGAGAAGGCTGGGGAATGAACAGAGAGTCTCAGAGATATGGGAAGAGAAGCACAGAGACACAAGGAAGAAAATAGAGGCAAGGGACATGGGGAGAGAGATGGGAAGGAAGATGGAGAGAAAGAGCAAGAGAGAAAACTAGAGAAGGGCAGACACAGACACAGAGAGGTAGAGACACTGAGGAAGGAGATGAAAGAACACAGGAGAGAAGCACAGTGACATCTTCCTTCGGGGCCTGGGAAGAGACTGTAGACACATGCGGATCCTCAGACCCCACGTGATCTGTAACCAGACAGTCCTGGGTTGACTCTGGGTTGCTCTCCCTGGCTAAGTGGCCCTGGGCAAGTGACTTTGCTGGGCCTCGGGGTCCTCCTCCATAACATGGGTTCAGTGCAAGAGGAAGAAACAAGAGTGCAGAGAAAGCCCTGGGCACGGGCCCTGGCGTCTCCCCTAACTGGGTTCCTACTCCCCTTCCCAAGGAGCATGGGCTCCACCCCGCGGGGGCGGAATTGGAGCTCACCACAAAGAACGTGTGAAGGGTGGAATGAGAAAGGGCACTCGTGTTGAACTTTTTTTTTTTTAAATATATTTTATTGATTTCTTACAGAGAGGAAGGGAGAGAGATAGAGAGTTAGAAACATCGATGAGAGAGAAACATCGATCAGCCGCCTCCTGCACACCCCCCACTGGGGATGTGCCCGCAACCCAGGTACATGCCCTTGACCGGAATCGAACCTGAGACCTTTCAGTCCGCAGGCCGACGCTCTATCCACTGAGCCAAACCGGTTTTGGCAACGTTGAACTTTTTTATGCCTCAGTCTCCTCAGCTATAAAGTGGGGCCCATGCAACACCTTGTATACTAAGCTTCCGGGACATGCCAGGCCCTCTGCCAGGGCTTTTCCAGATTTTATCTCAGCCATTTTCTAAGAGGGAAGGAACACCACCCCCATGTTCCAGACGAAGAAACTGAGGCTCAGAGAAGCTGGGCCCCTGGCCTGGGTTGTCCATCTGTCTGCCAGACCCTGTAGATGCGCTCAGCCCAGTGCTGTACCCAGCAGTCCAGGGGTCTGAAGGTCACTTCCAGCCCTCGGAAAGATGCTGGGCTGGCCCAGTGGTTCCTGAGGTAAAGGATCTCCTCCCATATCTTGGCGTATTTATTGAGTGCCTACTCTGCAAACACTGGATACAGCAGTGGACAAACAGACCCTGGGATGTGCATATTGTGTGTGTGCGCGCACACATGCTCTTCACACACACACACACCTAACCCTCCCAGTCCTGGGGAGCAGGATCGCTCTACCCCACCTCCCTGCCATTTTATCGGTTGGGAAACCACAGCTCCAAAAAGAGAAGCCACTTGCCTACAATAGTGCAGCTGGGCTCTGAGTTCCTGGCCCTGGGCTCCCCTGCGGCCAGCTTCAACTGGGCATGGTGAGAGGAGAGAGACCCGGCCCACAGGCAGGCTCGGGGACCGGAGATGCAGCAGGCAGAATCGATCCAGGCTGCCAGAATGTTATCGGATTGTTCCTGGCTTCTGGGCCCTCCTTCACCCTCGGCTCCTCCCAGAATCCTCTCTTCTTTGCGCTCCCCTTCCTGTAGCCCCTCTGAGTACAGCCTGGGAGGCAGGGGGGGAGAGGAGGAAAGGGTGATTGCTCATTCTTATCTGGCTTCTGAGTGGGTTGGACACAAAGGAACAGACAGCAGGGGGGACTTCCTGGCCTGAAAGATGGGGCCCACATCCCCAGGGTGGAGGGGTGCGGAGGTGACTCAAAGACCCTCGCATTGCTGCCCCCGCCTGAAGCTTCCTGCTGTTCCCCACCAGCGGAAACTCCAGGCCGCTGGGAATGAACTTCTCCCCTCTGCAGGAGCCAGGCCACTCCTCTCCTCACGGGTGGACTGGCCCTCTTGTCTCCTCAGTGTACCTCTGGGAACAGCCGGACGAGGGGCGCCTAGAGACACCGCTCAGCTTAGAGGATCAAATACTCAACTCTATGTTCGAAGCTTGTGACCCCCAGAGGACAGGTGGGAGGGGCAGGGTGGGCCTGGGAGCACTGGGTGTTGGGGAGATAAGCAATAATAAGGGGCAGAGATGGGGGGCTTGGAACTGGGGAGCCTTAGAGAGAGGGATGGGGGTCTTGTAGGACGGTGATTATGGGAAGCTTCAGGAATGAGTGGATAAGGGCATGGAGGCCTTTCAGGCAAGAACAATGAGGGGAAGAAAACTTGGGGGATATTAAGAGAAGAGGATAGGGCTTCAGTGCTTGGGGGAGGAAGGAGGGGAGGGGAGCCACTGGGGGAATAGCTGATTCTCTTTGGTCCACCCTCTGAGGTGGATCTGATGACTTGTGAAAACGTGGACTTAGAGGAGGGAAAGGACTTGCCCAAGTTGTCCCAGCGGGCTGTGGTGCAGGGGTGCCACCAGCCAGCCAGTGATGGCCTAATGTCCCCAACTCCCACGCCTCCCCACCTGCCCCCGTTCCCTCATGGCATGCTCTGTCTCCAGGCTCTGTGGCTGTGACCCGAGTACTAGCCTACCTGGAGGCTGTGACAGGACAGGGCCCCCAGGATACACGCCTCCAAACACTGGCCTGCAGCCTGGACCCCAATGGGGAGGGCCCTCAGGCCACTGTGGACTTGGACACCTTCCTGGTCGTCATGCGAGACTGGATCACTGCCTGTCAGCTGGATGGGTGGGTCCCTGTACCTCCACCCTCACCTGGGAAGTCCTTCCTAAGCTCTAACTTCATCCCTCCTTACTGCGGCCAGCACCCTGTGGGCACAGGGCTCTCCTGTGGTTGGAAGGAGGCTGAGGAGAGACAAAGTAAAGAGATGGGGTAGGGGAGGAGCAGAGTGTCTGAGGACAAAGTGCCTGGGAAGGGGATGTGAAGGGGGTCTGGGAAACAGACATAAAAGGGGCTGGAAGGAGGAAACCGGGGGCGATGGGTTAACAGATGCCCCTCACCCTCCCTTCTCCAATCCCAGTCCTTGCCCTCCTGCTTTGCCATCTGGCCCCAGGCGCTAGCCATCTGGCCCCACCTCCCTCCCCATGGAGCTTACTCACCTAACCTGGCCCCTCCTCCAGCCGCCCCAAAAGTCCTGCTGGGTTTGAGGATGGCTGCAGGGGGCTCTAAGCCTCATCCCTTTGATATAGAGGATTAGAGCTGGAAGAGGAGACTACCTTCGAGGGAGCCCTGACCTCCCAGCAGCTGCCATCTGGTGAGAATGCTTTATATAGAATGAAGCAGGCTGGCCCAGGGTCAGACAGTGGGGGGACTTCCCACTTGGCAACAGAGCAGGAGATAGAGTGGGACCCCAGGGACCTTTGCTCGAGCCTGGAGCTGTGAGTTTGGCCTTCTAGGAGCCTCCTCACCCTCCTTAAGCTTTGTGAGTTGTTTCCAAAGCCTTCGAACACCAGCTCTGTTATAGAGCCCCGCCAGGCCCCACCCACCTCTCCTCTCATCCAGCCGGGATGCCCCAGGCTACAGTCCCTTGCTCTCACGCTCACACACTCACAGACCTGCATGCCTTTCCTGCAGAAATCTGATAATCTGATTAGTTACTTGCCCGGCCGCTTGGTTAGTTGATTTGCTTACCATTGTATCCCTAGGACCTCGCACACAGGAGGTGCTCCGTAAACATGTGTTTGTGTTCTATTCCTCCAGCCTTCCAAAACCAAAAGCAAATGAAATAGAATTTACTTGGCATTCCTTAAACCTCCTCCCTTTGGGTTTAGGGGCCAAGGGAGGGCTGTGAGCAGGGGAGGGGTGGGTCAGCTCTGGGTGGGGGAAGGACAGAAGGGGAAGCTGGAGGTGAGGAGGCTGGGGAGGAGGTTGTGGTGAGGGCCTGCGCCAGGGTGTGGGGTGGGGAGAGGAGGGTGGAACACAGTTGGGGAGGAGGGGGACAGGGCCTAGGTCCTAGTGGACTGAGGGGGTGAGCAGGAGCAAGGGATCCAGGTGGCAGTGTGGGGCGGGGGAATGGGAGGAGGAACAGGTTTGGGGCCAGTGTTGGGTGTGGAAATTACAGGGCTATCTGGGAGATCCAGCCTGAGCTCACGGATGAACAAGAGGCTTTTCTGATGTTGGGTGTAGTTACAACCCTGGGAGCAGATGGGATCACCCAGAGCAAATGCTCTGAGGGTGGAAGCCAGACAAGGAACAAGCCCAGAATCCTGGGGAGCCCCAATATCTAAAGTCACTGGGGAGCCCACTACCCTCTGTCTATCTCCCTCCAGGAGGCCCAGACACGGAGCCAGCCAACCTGGAGAGCTTCGGAGGCGAAGACCCCAGACCTGAGCTGTACCTATCCTCAGGCCCCCTCTATCCTCCCCTCCCGTGCCCTCCAGCCTGCCCAGGGCCGGGCTGGGGCTTGGGGTCCTTTGGGAGTGGGTGAGGGATAGGGGCTGTGCTAACTGCTCAGGGAGAGCAGGGTAGTCTCCCTCCTGCTCTTTCTCCAGAAGAGCTTGTCTCCCCACCACCCTCACCACCTACTGTCACCTGGGAAAGGCGGCCGGGGCTGTGGGTGGTGACCCTGGCCCTTCCTGCCCCCAGGCTGGGCACAGCTGACTTGCTGAGCAGCCTGGAGGACCTGGAGCTCAGTAACCGCAGGCTGGCTGGGGAGAACGCCAAACTGCAGCGCAGCGTGGAGACCGCTGAGGAGGGGTCTGCGCGCCTAGGGGAGGAGATCGTGGCCCTGCGCAAGCAGCTCCGCAGGTGGGCCGGGCCCACGTCCACCACCCTGTGCCCCAGCCTCGCTCTCCACTCCCTCTCTCTCCGTGTCTGTGACCCCGCACGCCCCGTTCTTCTTTTCTTCTGTCTTTTATCTTTCTCTCTTGTCTCCCTGGTTCTTGTCTCTCAGCATCTCAAGTTCAGATTCTGTCTCTTCTTCCCTCTCTGATCTCCCTCTTAGCAGCCTATTTCTCTCCCTGTGTTTTGTCTTCCTCGTGTCTGTCCTGTCCCCCTATTTCAGTCTCCCACTCTCGAGGACCTACCCCCTTAGTTTTTTAGGTAGAAATTGTCCTGTTCTCCAGGCTCAGCGCCCCCCTACCCCCTTTTTTTTTTCTCTGAGTCTCTGTCCCCTTCTCTCTGGGTCCCCAGCCCCCTCTATCTCTGTCTGGGGTTTCTCTGTTGCTCTGCCTCTGAGTGGATCCCTCCTGTGGTCTGTCTTCCTCTCTCACGCTCACATGTCCCTGCCCCACAGCACCCAGCAGGCCCTGCAGCTTGCCAAGGCTGTGGATGAGGAGCTGGAGGACTTGAAGAGTCTGGCCAAGAGCCTGGAGGAACAGAATCGCAGTCTCCTGGCCCAGGCCCGGCAGACAGTAGGTTCTGGGCAAGGGGCACAGGGGTGTCCTCTCCCTTCCCTCTTTCTTGGAGTCTGAGCATCAGAGCCTGACGATGGGGGGGAAGAGGCAGAGGCCACCTAGGCTTCCTCCATCCCTCCACGTCCTGCTTCAGGCTTTGCCGTTCCTCTAAAGACACAGGGGCAGCAGGAGCCAGCAGGGCTCCCCAGCCCTGCTCCTCAGTGACCCAGGCCTGAGTGTGATCCCAGGGGACGGGGACGGGCACCATGGGGGTAAGGAGGCCCCAACAGAAGCCTCTGTCCTCTCAGGAAAAGGAGCAGCAGCATCTGGTGGCTGAAATGGAGACGCTGCAGGAGGAGGTGAGCACCCAGCCCCGCCTCTTCCCGGTCCCACCCCCGGTGCCCCAGACACCCCAGCAGCCTGCAGACCAAACACCCTTCAGTCCAGTGCGGGAGACCCCAGGGTCCCAAGGTGTGGATGTCCCTGAAGGTCGCATCACTGCATGTGAGAACTGGCACAGTTGGTCCGAGTGCAGGGTACGTGGTGGACTGCCTGGGTCCCCTCTCTGTGCCTCAGTGTCCTCACCTGTAAAAATGGGCAAAATAATAGAATCTCCCTCAGGGAGTTGTGTAAGATTTGAACAAGGGATGCTTGTAAAGCCTTGGACACAGCGTGGAAAGTGCTCAGTAAAAGTTTAGCTAGTGTTGTTCATATATTAGTTGTTTTTTTATGGTGGAAAGAACACAGGCCTTGAAGTCAGCCAAGTTCAAATCACATCTCTGCCACTTACATGACAGGCAACCTTAGGCATGTGACTACCCCTTCCTAAGCTTAGCTTTCTTATATGTTTTTTAATCCTCACTTGAGGATATGTTTTTATTGATTTGCGAGCAAGAGGAAGGGTATTGGGGCGGGGGGAAGAGAAACATCAATCCGTTGCCTCCCATACATGCCCAACCGGGGATCAAAGCTGCCACCTTGTATGGGACAACATTCCAACCAACGGAGCCACCCAGCTGGGTCCTTAGTTTTGCAGTATTTTCTAAGAACGGAGGAGAAGGGCATCTGTTCCACAGGGTTATTATGGGAATTAAATGACTGCTTTTAGCCCAGAGCCCAGCACGTAATATGAACAGTCCCAGTTCAACTTCACGTCTGGTTCGAGCCACATTCCATTTGAGACAGAAAACATCATCTGAGTTCATTTTGAGGCTACATAATCCAGTGGTTCTCAACCTTCCTAATGCTTCGACCCTTTAATACAGTTCCTCATGTTGTGGTGACCCACAACCATAAAATTATTTTCGTTGTTACTTCATAACTGTAATTTTGCTACTGTTACGAATCGTAATGTAAATATCTGATATGCTATATGTGTTTTCCAATGGTCGCGACCCACAGGTTGAGAACCGCTGAATCCCTTTAGGTGGAAACTGAAACTCATCCCTTGATGATAAATCTCGTCACTGTCCCCCACGAGGTGACATCTAAGTTGCTGGAGACTCAGGCAGAACCTTTGTGCTCCAGGAGGCGGCGGTCCTCACTCAACATCTGTTCTCTTTGCTGGGCAGGATTGATTTTCGTAGTCCCATCTGGTCCTTGGCCTTACTCACCACTGCATGCTGGCATCCACTGGGAGACTGGCATTGCCTTCTCATCCCTGGACATACAGTCTTTGCCGCATCTGCTGGTGGTGGCCCCCGTAAAGGCACTGGGGCTCTCGCTCAGCCACTTCTGTACCCATCTAGGGGCACAGCAAAGGTGTAGCTGTTTTCCTGTGACTGTGGCCATTGGGGCCTCCCTGGTCCCTCTCTGCCTCAACAACTCGCACAGTTGTTTCTATTCCATTATTCATATGCCTTGTTGCTTCTGCGACTGAGCTGGGAAACGCCTCTCCCAGATTCCCACATGTCCCAGGGGTTTTGTGGTTCAAGTGCATCCATTCTTTTCTTTTTAATATATTTTTATTGATTTCAGAGGAAGGGAGAGATAGAAACATCAATGATGAGAGAGAATCATTAATTGGCTTCCTCCTGCACACCCCACACTGGGGATGGAGCCCACAACCCAGGCATGTGCCCTTGACTGGAATCCAACCAGGGACCCTTCAGTTCGCAGGCCAGCGCTCTACCCACTGAGCCACACCGGATAGGACAAGTGCATCCATTCTTCCCCCCCGCCCACCCCCCGCACAGCTAACCCTGAGCTTTGATGTCTCATGGCCTATTTTCTCTCTCTTGCTCTCTTCAACTCTCCTGCACCCCTCCCCCAGCCCTACTCTGTCTGACCCCTTCCCCCCAAATCTTTGTCCTATGTCTACAGATGGCTGTTACATTTAAATCTAAAAATGTTTCTAGTATTGTTTTCTAGCCCTTCCATGAAAATCCCTCCTTTGAGGCTATGGGAACTCGCTGCAAAATGGCTGCCACAGTGTGAGGCATGGGATACAGAGAGGATGTAACTGTTTCTTCTAGAAATTCTCTTTTTAAGAACCAGGGGCTTTCCCTAAACTTTAGGGCCTAAAGCCTCTGGCAGAACCTCTGTCTTTGAGCCAAGTGGCAAGTGATAATAGCCCAGCCACTCCTGGGATAGCACAGCCCCTGATGGGCCGGGAATCCTGATTAACAAGCGGTTTGGAAGGTGTCTGGGTTGCTTTGGCAGCTCTTTGGCTTGTTTTTCTGTCTGTGGCCTTGTGATCACAGGGGGCTGTCACAGCTCCCAACTTCATGTTCTCATTCAGAGCAGGACAAGGAGGGGCAAGGGGGCTCAGCAAATGCTCCTCTCATGGCTCTCTTCATCAGAAGGGAAAGCTTTTCCAGGAGTAACCCCACCACCACCACCACAGCTGCCAGGGAGGCCGGGAGAAGATCTTCAGCCTCTGGAGGGGGAGAATGGCTGCTGGGTCAGCTAACCTTCCCGACTCCCGAATCTGCCAAGATTTCCATCTTGATTCACCTCCAGGGCTAAGGCTGGGGACCTGGCAAATGGAGAGAGGACCTCAATGAAAGCAGAAGAAGGAATAAGCGGGGTGAATGGCAGCCAGCAGTCTCTGCTCCTCCCAACCCAGAAGGCCTGTTGCCAGATCAAGTGCCTTGAGCTGCGCCTGGGACATCCTAGGCGCTCGATAACTGGAGCTATTCTTGGATCCCTCCCCTCCACCTTTCTCCCCACTGGCTGCTGCCTACAGAGCATCTATAGATCGAGTTCTCAAGTTACAGTAGAATAATGCTGGAGTAAGGGACACTCAGCTTTCCCTAGGAGAACCTATGGAGCAGGCTCAGGTTACTGCAGAAGAAGGCAGGAGCGGCTGAGTAACCAGGTTCCCTGCAGAGCAGCCCAGGATCCAGCCTGCAAGTCCCCACCAGGTGAACAGATGTTGACACAGCATTCCTGGCCCCTCCGTCCTTCCTCCGCCCTTCACCTGGCATCCAGGCCCGCTGGGACTGCGAGGGAGGAGGGCAGCTGATGGAGGACTTGCAGGGAAGCCGGGCTGGAGAGGAGGAGAAACTGGCCTTGGTATCCTCAAGGGCACCAGGATGAGGGATGTGGCGAGGGAAATCAGCTGCCTCCATGCCCAGAAATGCTCTCCCCATGATATCTCATCAAAACTCAGTGCAACTTGCTAGGTTTTTGGTGCCCAGAAACTCTAGAATGGAATTTGGGGCATTTTATTCTCAGTCCTATTTCGTTGCTAGCCCTGCCCACTGCCTTCTCCTGGCCCACTTGTCCCCTACCCTCCCCCCCATAACTCTCTTCACCCTTGAGGATTCTGCCCCAGCACTGCCTCCTCAGGAAGCTCCTCATCAGGGCTCCCAGCAGGCCCAGGCCCTGGTCCTCATTGGAGTCCACCTCACGTTATCATCAGCTTCTGCGCTGGTCTCCACCTCTAGAATGAACTTGGGACGAGAGATGCAGCTGGTTCCCCATTGTCACCCAAG
Organism: Myotis pilosus; assembly: GCA_036010255.1. NCBI lineage: Eukaryota > Metazoa > Chordata > Mammalia > Chiroptera > Vespertilionidae > Myotis > Myotis pilosus. The sequence continues at coordinate 5,878,966 of JASKON010000029.1, forward strand.
GCTTCATCTGGCTCAGAGGAGAGACGGGTTATAAGCACAGAATTTGGAGTCAGATTTGAGTTTGAGTCCACTTACTGTGTGACCTTGGCGAAGTTTTTTAACCGCTCCGACCCTCAATTTCCTCTCTAAAATTGGGGATGATGGCAGTTACAACTATGTTAGGACAGCCAGACATTACCTTCTTCCTGAAGGGCACATGACCTGCATCGCAGCACCCATGAAATCTGCCTGCCGAAAAGTCAAACAAGGTCTGGACCAGGCCTTGGGCCTACCCACCAGTTTACAGGAAATAATGAAGATGCGGGGACATGGAGAAGGAGAACACAATAAACCAAGTGCACAGTTTCCACAAGACAACCTGGTTTCTTCCACTAAAGAAGGACCCAAAAAATGCCAGGATTGGAAAGTGGGGGATCGCTCAGTTAAAAAGAATTGAGACATTTCAACCAAAAGCCTGTGGATCCTCATTCAAACAAAATAAATGAAACATTTGAGAGAGAAAAAAATTTAAAAAGAGCACAACTTGGATGTGAGATGGTACTAAGGAATTATTAATTTTGTTAAAGGTGATAATGGTAGGTATTGTGGTTTTGTTAAAGGTAGGGTCCTTAAGTAGGAGATTAAAATGCTGGAGTAGTTACACGTGAAATAATATGATGCCTGGGATTTGCTTTAAAATAATCTGGTTAAACCCCAAACAAAACAAATGACCTGCATGATAGAAAAGAAACAAACTGGGAAACTATATAATTATTGAAGCTGGGTGATTGGTAAAAGGTTTCATTACACTGTTTTTACTTTTGTATGTGTTGAAAATTCATAATCCAAAGTTTAAAAAATATTTGTAAACATTTTTTCAATTACAGTTTACATTCAATATTATTTTGTATTGATTTCAGGTATATACATAGTGGTTAGACAATCATATGCTTTAAAAAGTGGTCCCCTGATATTTCCAGTACCTACTTGGCACCACTTATAATTATCACAATATTATTGACTATATTTCCTATGCCATACTTTACGTTCCCATAACTATTTTGTAACTACCGATCTGTACCTAATCCCTTCACCTTTTTCACCCAGTTCCCTAAACCCCCCTCCCTTCTGTTCTGAACCATCAGTCTGTTCTCTGTAACTATAAATCTGTTTCTGTTTTGTTTGTTCACTTGTTTAATTTAGATTCCACATAAAACTATTCTGAATATAACATTTACCAAACACTTGATATATATCAGGCATTGTTCTAAATCAGCGGTTCTTAACCTTTGGGTAGCGACCCCTTTCGGGGTCAAATGACCCTTTCACAGGGGTCACCTAAGACCATCGGAAAACACATATATAATTACATATTGTTTTTGTGATTAATCACTATGCTTTAATTATGTTCAATTTGTAAATGAAAATACATCCTGCATATCAGATATTTACATTACGATTCATAACAGTAGCAAAATTACAGTTATGAAGTAGCAACGAAAATAATTTTACGGTTGGGGGTCACCACAACATGAGGAACTGTATTAAAGGGTCGCGGCTTTAGGAAGGTTGAGGACCACTGTCCTAAATGCTTTGTGCTATTAACATGTATTTGCATTAATTACCATCTGTAGACCTGGGGAAGTCACTCAACCTTTATGTGTCTGAGTTGCTTTTTTGTTTGTTTTTTTAATTGATTTTTAGAGAGAGAGAAACATCAGGTTGTTCTTCCACTTACTTGCGCATTCATTTCAGTGGTTGCCTCTTGTATGTGCCCTGACCAGGGATGGAACCCACAATCTCAGCATATGGGGATGACACTCTAACAAATTAAGCTACCCCACCAGAGCTGACTTGCTTCTCTCTTTAACATAGGGGATAAGAAATGAGGTTTTTTTTACTCATTTACTGCAAGGTGCTCAGTAAATGTTACCAAGTATCTGATTTAGTCCTCACAGCAGCCCCATGAAGTAGGCTCTAATCTTCATTTATATGGATGGAGGATGGACTGATGCACAGAGAAATCAAAGCTGAAATTCCATATGCTGGTCGGAGGGGTTTCATGGGCTAAAACATAAAGTGCTTAGCCTGAAGCCTGATGCACATCACGTGTCAGCAAATGTCAACTGTGGGTATTAGCATCGCCATTTGCTGACGTGAACATAACCAGACATTCCTCCTTCCAGAATGGAAAGCTACTGGCAGAGCGGGATGGAGTGAAGAGGAGGACTGAGGAGCTGGCCATGGAGAAGGATGCTTTGAAGGTGCTGCCCCTCCCTAGTACCTTGACAACTTCCCACCACCCCCAGGGCCATATTTACCATCTCCGGTCTCAGCCACCGAGGCCTGGTGACAGCTGGGAACTTCCATCAAGCCGTCAGGTTCCCAAGGCTGCCAGGCAACTTGGCTGAAATCCCTGTCCATGTAGCTGATGTCCAGAGCCCTGGAGGGAGGTTGAGCAGAGGGGTTCGGGAGTGGGCAGGACAGATGGACAGACTCCTTCCTTGGCAGCGGCAGCTCTATGAGTGTGAACGCCTCATTTGCCAGCGGGACACCGACCTCTCCGAGGTAAGGGGCTGGGTGACATTTGCTTCCATGTGCACCTGCCCATCTTCTGCCCTGAGTCAGCAAAGGGAGGCCTGCCTGGCTCTAATCCTGGGATAAGCAAACGACCCAGAGAGGTCACAGGGTTCCACTGAGGTCACAAGCACGACCCTGAAGGATCTCGCCTTGTGGTTCTGCAGCTGAGCTGGGAAATGCCTCTCAGATTCCCAGATGTCCCAGGGGTTCTGTGGTCCAAGTGCATCCATTCTTGCCTGCCTCAGGGTCTATGTTCTCTTTATTGCTTTCTTCTTCAGTTCTCCTAAACCAGTGATGGCGAACCTATGACATGCGTGTTAGAGGTGACACGCAAACTCATTTTTTTGGTTGATTTTTCTTTGTTAAATGGCATTTAAGTATATAAAATAAATATCAAAAATATAAGTCTTTGTTTTACTATGGTTGTAAATATCAAAAAGTTTCTATATGTGACACGGCACCAGAGTTAAGTTAGGGTTTTTCAAAATGCTGACACCCGAGCTCAAAAGGTTCGCCATCACTGTCCTAAACCCTTCCCCAGCCCTAAGGATCTCCGCACGAGCCCCCCAAATCTTTATCCTACATCTGCATATGGCTTTTACGTTTAAATCTAAAATGTTCTATTGTTTTCCAAACACAGTGCTGTCCCTCGGGCCCTAGCCCTTCCCCCAAGCTCACCCTGCCCTCCCCCACACTCACACACCTCCACTCAGCCTCAGTGTCTTAATGAGGTTGGGCCCAGTCTCATTGGCTTTGGGCTTTCCCAGCGCACGTGCCACGCAGAGAGTCTGGCCAAGGCCTTGGAGGAGTACAGGACAACAACCCAGGTAACCCAGGCTCCCTCGCCACCCTTGGCGGCCCCCTGCTCGGCCTGGCTCTCCCACTTCTGCCACCTCCGAGATTCACTGCCTCTTTCTGTTTCTGTCACTGTCTCAAGTCTTCTCCTCTCACGTCCATCTCCACTGTCTGATGTATGTCCCTCTCTCTTCCCCTCTCTCTGCCTTTTCGCTTTTTCTCTTTCATTTCTCTCTGTGTATCTCTGTTTTCCGTTCACTTTTATTCTCTGTGGGTGTCTTCTCACCACATCTCCCCTCCTTATCTCTCTGTGTGTCTGCCTGGCGTATTTAGGTCCTTGCGCAGCCCCTCTCTGGATCTAAGACTGTCTGACTCCCAGGGTGACTCCTCTCTCTGTCCCTGGTCTTTATGAGACTCTTACACCTCCTGTGTCTCTGCCTCTCTTCGAAGCTGTTTCCATTGTGTTTTATTGTTCCACGTGTCTCTGTCTCCGCCTTCCTTTGCTTGGTTTTCCTGGCTGGCAGGTTACCTTCTGGGTTCCTGCTGCTCTCTGTCTCTCCTCAGCCTCTTAGTTTGTCACTGCTTTCTTCCCCATGTCCTTGGCAATATGTGTCTTGAGGAACCCAAAGAAGTCAGGGGAGTAGATGTGACCTTGGAAGAGGAGCCTAGGATGGGGGTGGTGAAGAATGGAAAACCAGGTGTCCCTCACTCCCTCCTTCGCAGGAACTGAGGTTGGAAATCTCACACCTGGAGGAGCAGCTGAGTCAGATCCATAAGGGGCCAGATGAGTGAGTGGAACATGAGGGGTGGAGGAGGCAGGAGGAGAGCCCAAGGGCAGGGACCTTAGCCTCCAGCCCCACGGTGGGCAGGGTGGCAATCCCAGCACAGGCGGCCGATAGGTGGTGGGCAGGCACAGAGGCCGCCCCCCTCCTGACTGTGTGGCCAGGCTACCCAAAGGGGCTCAGGCAAGAAGAGTGGACTGGACCAAGCTGCTGCCCCCATCACTGGGCGTGGAGATCCAGGCCATTCAGCAGGTGGGTCTGGCACCCCTGGGAACACCCAACCCACCTTGAGCTGAAACTCTGATCCAGCCCTGACTCACCCTAACCCGTTTCTCCTCAGGACCATCTGTCCTAACCTCTCCTTATACATTTCTTGGTCCTGGCACCAAACTCATCCTGGGTCCTGCTTCCACCCTCCCCAGCCCAGCCTCATCTCAGCTTCTTCCACCTCCCACCCCCACACCTCAGCCCATCTCCATCCCCATCTCTGACCTGCACTGTGCCTTTACTTGGCCCTCCCTGACTTCAGAAACAACTTTCCCAGAAACAAGAAGAGGCAGCCACCCATCTCTCCAGCCCTCTGTGCGGGGTGTGGCAGTGGGAGGAGGGCAGCAGTGAGAGCGACGAGGAAGCTGAGTTTCTGCCTGAAGCCCCAGCTGAGGGACAGGTGAGCACGGGAGGGGCCGTGAGACCAGTGGAGTCCAGAACTGGGAAAAGGGCCTGGGACCCCATGTACCTGCCCTGTTCCCATTCAGTAGGCAGTTGTTCCTGAGGGACACAGAACCCAAGCCAGACAGGACACCCTTCCTGCCCCTTAGGGACTGGCCTGCTAGTGCGGCAGGCAAAAATGAAGAAAGCCATCACAGATTCCTTTGTGATGTGATGGTTGTTTAGAAAACACTGTCAGAATTCACCTTATTGCCCTGACCGGTTTGGCTCAGTGGATAGAGCGTCGGCCTGTGGACTGAGGGGTCCCGGGTTCGATTCCAGTCAAGGGCATGTACCTTGGTTGCGGGCACATCCCCGGTGGGGGGTGTGCAGGAGGCAACTGATCAATGTTCCTCTCTCATCGATGTTTCTAACTCTCTATCCTTCTCCCTTCCTCTCTGTAAAAAATCAATAAAATATATTTTAAAAAAAGGAAAAAGAAATGACCTTATTTGAAATGGTACTACACCCTAGCCAGTGTGGCTCAGTTGTTAGGAACGTCATCTGATACATTGAAGGGTCTCAGGTTCAATTCCCAGTCTGGGCACATACACAGGTTGCAGGTGCATATGAGAGGCAACCAATCAATGTTTCTCACATCAGTGTTTCCTCTCCCCCCCCCACCTCTGCCTCCCTCCCTCTCCCTTCCTCTCTCTCTCAAATCAATAAAAAACATATCTTCAGGTAAGGATTAAAACAAAAATTTTAAAAATTAAAAAAATGGTACTACATACACTTACAAAACAGTCAAGAGGATATAAAGTACAGCATAGGGAATATAGTCAATAATATTGTAAAAACTGTATGGGGCCAGGTGGGTATTGGAAATATAGGGGGGACACTCTAAAGTACATGAGTATCTAACCACTATGCTGTACCCCTGAAACCAATACAAAATAATATTGAAAGTAAACTGTAATTGAAAATAAACTGTAATTGAAAATTTTTTTTAATTAAGTTACTATATCCTTAAAAAATAAGATAAAATAGCCGAAACTGGTTTGGCTCAGTGGATAGAGCGTCGGCCTGCGGACTGAAAGGTCCCATGTTCGATTCCGGTCAGGGGCATGTACCTGGGTTGCGGGCACATCCACGGTGGGGGATGTGCAGGAGGCGGCTGATCGATGTTTCTCTCTCATCGATGTTTCTAACTATCTCTCTCCCTTTCTCTCTGTAAAAAATCAATAAAATATATTAAAAAAATAATAAGATAAAATAAAGAAATAGAACAGTACTACAGTGGGAAGTGAGCGGTTCCTCTTGACACTGTAAAGATACATTAAGCATTTACCTTAGCAAATCCACTGTGAAATCTTGAACTCAGCAATAGCCTTTGTTGCCCTGGCTGGTGGCGTTCAGTGGTTAGAGCATTGGCCCACAGACCTTTGGTCCTGGGTTCACTTCCCCATCAAGGACACATACCTTCAGGCTTTATCCCCACCCCCTTTGGGGTGCCTGCAGGAGGCAACCAGTCGATGTGTCTCCCTCACATGGATATTTTTCTCTCTCTCTCTGTCCCTTTCCCCTCCCTTTCTTCCACTCTCTCTAAAAATCAATAGAAAAAAATATCCTCAGATGAGGATTAACAAATAAAAAAGGAGCCATTGTTTTATGAATTTTGTAATAACCTGAACAATAATATTACATAACTTTAAATAACTGAGGCAACTCATCTTTTTTTTTTTTTTTTAATCCTCACCCAAGGATATTTTTCCATTGATTTTTAGGGAGAGTGGAAGAGAGAGGGAAAGACGTGAGAGAAACATTGATGTGAGAGAAACACATTGATTGGTTTCCTCCTGCACGATCCCTAAACAGGGCCTGGGCCGGGGAAGAGCCTGCAACCAAGGTATGTGCCCTTGAATCAAATCCGGGACCCTTTGGTCTATAGGCCAGTGCTCTATCCACTGAGCAAAACTAGCTGGGCTAAAGTAATTTTTTAAAATATATTTTTATTGATTTCAGAGAGGAAGCGGGGGAGAGAGAGAGGGAGAGATAGGAACATCAATGATGAGAGAATCATTGATTGGCTGCCTCCTGCAGGCCCCCTACAACCAGCCCACAACCCAGGTATGTGCCCTGACGAGGAATCAAACTATGACTTCCTGGTTCATAGGCCAACACTCAACCACTGAGCCACACCGGCCTGGCTGAGGGATGCATTTAGAAAACAGTGTCAAGTTGATTGAAGTCGTAGGATAAGATGTCTGGAAAAAACAGAGAGGGACCTTGGTCCTGAGGGAGAACAGATGACCCAAGACTGGGACCCTGAGAGGAGAATGGAGTTTGAAAGGGGACCACTGAGCCCCTTTGGGGCCCAGGTGAGAAGTTTGGGGGACCTGAACTCCTGGGTCCTGACGAAGAAAGGGACTTGATGTGGTCTAGAACTGCTCCAGTTTCTGCTTCTGGGGCAGGGGTCAGTGAGGGGGGGTAGAGCTGTCCTCAAGGAGGAGGCCCAGGAGGAAGGCAGGTTTTTTAAGAAGATGGTGAATTCTTGAGGTGGTAGCCTGGAGATCGAACCTTTTTCCCCCCCACAGAGGAACTTCCAGGGAGAGCCAGCGTACCCGCATGAAGGAAGGAAGGAGCAATCAATGTGGTAAGAAGCCTGCGCCTCCCAAACCCATCCTCTGCCTTGGGGTGACGCCTCCTGAATCTCAGAGGGAATAGAAGAACTCTAAGAGCCCTGCTGGAGCCTCATCACTCACTCATTCATTCATTCACTCACTCACATGCTGAGTCGACCCTGCGCCTGTGGACCAGTATGAGTCAGATCCAGCCCTGCCCTCAGTGACTCCCAGCCTGGGGGAATAGCCCTAACCCACAGAGTCCCCGGAGGACATCTGGCACCTGACCCCACCCAGGGGAGAGGGAGGCGATGCCTAAATGGGATCTTGTAAGAGTGGTATTCGTATAGGAGACTCTTAGTAAAAGAAGATAATTGTCAGGGAGATGGGCAGCTCAAGTCACCCGGTCACTCTCACTGAACACACCTCTCCAAGGCCTCTAGGGAAACTGGGATAAATGAGACCCAGATTGGGCCCCTGGGGAGCACCCAGGCAGTCGCGCAATCATGAGGACTCTGGGGTCAGACACCTGGGGTTCAAATCCCAGCTCAGTCCTTTTGTAATAGAGGATGGTCGGTGCTTTTGGCATGGTGCCGTGGACCTGTGGTTGTTATGAGGCTTGTGTGCAGGCCTTTGAGGATAGAAACAGTGCTAGATGCCTGCAGGAACCCTCCTCGGGGCCCTGTCCTGGGGGCCTGTGGTTTCCTGTGGTGCCACCCTCTCCCGCACCCCTCTTTCAGCTCCTGGCTGTAGCAACTAATGAGGCTGCCTGCCATGGGCTCTAATTGGACTGTCTGGGAAAGCTGAGGTTGGAAGGGATGGGGGCTCCAGAGATGTGACCTCCCCTCAGTCACCGAGAAATGGAAGGGAGAAGGGGAGGGGCTAAGTAGCAGCGGGGGCAGGGGTGGTGTGATGCACAGATCGGGAAGATGGGAGTGAGGGAGGTAGTGAAATCGGTGGCCCTGGAAGTGGCTAGGGTTAAGGGCCTGAACCTTGAGAGGGGCTGGATGCTTTTTGGGGTGCTGACTGTATCCTGAGGGTGTCGGGTCTGAAACTGGAGGGCCAAATCCCTTGTTCCCAGCGAAGGTGATGGCTAGGAATGTGGACATCTGGGTCTCCAGGGGCTATCCAGGCTGGCAGCTTGAGACCCGAGTCTCTAAAGAGGCATTTCAGGCACCTACGAACCTCAGTGGGGCAGAGGCTGGGCTCATACCCCCTAAGAGAAATGGCCTAGGATGGGAGTGGGCCCTACACAGTCGGATTCTGGAGTTCGAGTCCTGAAAAAAAAGAGCCAGTGAGACTGAGGCTCAGTGAAAATGGTGCAACCCCGCAGGAGGCAGGGGCAGGGTCTCCTCAGGCCCTGGTCTGAGCCTCTAGTGCTTTGGGAGTGAGAGCTGGCAGCCTCGGCTCCTCGCTGGCGCATCACCTAGAGAAGTAGCCCCTGAGAAAGCCAGTGAGATGAAGAGACCCTCGCATCCTTTTTGAGGTCACAGATCCAGGTCCATCCCCCTTAAGGCCCCAACTTTAAAGGTTCCCCTGAGCCCCTCACGGGCACATGGGAGCCAGGCAGAGGGAAGAAGCTTGCCGTGACATTGTTGTCGCCCCAGGTTGCCCAGAAGAGAGGAAGAGGAGGAAGCGGAGATCCAGGTCACGGTAGGCAGTCCCCGCACCCTCCCCAGTGCCCATCCACTCCGGGCCCTTGGAGGGGACTGATGTCATCACAGCTCCCGCCCGCACCTCACTTCCCCTGAGCAGACAGAAAAATCATTTGGCCAAGAGATAACAAGGCCCTCGCTGTAGCTAATGAGAGCGGATGGTGCTGTGGGTGGTGGCCTACAGGCCAGTGGGCGGCCAGAATGTTCCCAGGGGACCCCCCCACAAGCACACACAGGGCTGCAGCCGTCACACCACCGGCCTCACAGACGTGGCTACACCCCCGGATTGCGAAAATGCACACGCACATGAGCCCACACACAGGAAGGGGCTGGGCCCTCCGCAGCGGGCCTCACACCCCCTGCCCAGCACCACACACGCCGGGTCCTTTGCTTTTCCAAGCAGCAGGTGACCATCCCATTCTCAGACAAGGAGAGGGAGGGAAGGAAATGTGGTGACGTGAGTGAGGAGCCTGCCATCCTCGGCTGAGGGTGTGAGAGCGGGCCAGGCACCTGGGCCCTGCAGGGTCCAACCATCCCACACGGTCTCTCTGAGCAGCCTGACCGCAAAGCCCACCTCCTTCCCGCCACGCCCTCTGTGGAGCCTGGTCCCACTCCGCTTCCTCAAGCTGGTGTGACGATCCTCACCCGGCTCTCAGCTCTCGGGGGGATGAGGGTTAAGGATCGTGTCGGAAAGGGCCTGGCTCCAGGCCTGACACAGAGCAGGCACACAGTAGGTGGCCGTGCTGCAGGTGGTAGCTGGCACTGGTGTTCTGTTATTCGTTATTTATTCCTGTATTTCCATGGCCACTGGATACTTCAGAATCCAATGGAAGTGGAAATAATCAAGTTGAGTAGCTCACACAGTTATCGAGCACTCACCATGTGCCAGGCACTGTTCTGAGCCCCGTGCCCACTTTTTTTTAACCTGAATTCACTCAGTCAGTCTCCACTTTAGGCCTGTGAGGTGGGCACTGTCGTCATCCCTGTCCAGCAGGTGGGGAAAGTGGGGTGTGGAGAGGTCGGGTGATGTGCCAAAGGACACATGGCCAGAAGCTGGCAGAGCTCGGACCCCAACCCAGCAGTGTATTTCAGTGTTCACGCACGGAGCCATTCATTCGCTGTGTTCCACCCCCTTCCAGGGGGTCACTTCTGCCCAGGACCCCGTGTCCCAAGTTTGTCATCTCCTCTGTCCTTCCAGGCTGATCTCTCCATCCTTCCTGGAGACATTCCAAGCAGCCCTCCTGAGAGGTACTGGGACCCCCAGGGAGTGGGAGGGAACTTGGGGACAATGTCCAGTGTGACTGCCCTGCCTTCCTCTCTCTCCAGCAGCCCCCCCCAACCAGACCTACAGCACGCGCTGGTGCCTGTGGAGAGGAAGCTGGTTCCGGTTAGGAAGCCAATCTGGAGCCACTTCTGCCTGTGCCCCCTGCACCCCCAACCCCAGCAGCTCAGGTGAGCCCCAAGGTATCACCAAAAGGAAATGGTGGTCAGTCATCGGGGCACATAGGCTCCTCTGGGCCTTGCCCTGAGCACTGTCCTGCCACCCCACCAGGGTCAGGCAGCATCCACTGATTCCCACGCCTGTCCTGGGTCTCCTGCTGCTGCTGCTGCTCTCCGTCCTGCTGCTGGGCCAGCCCCCGCCCCCCACCTGGCCCCACCTCCAGCTCTGCTACCTTGGCCCTCCCCCAGTGTGAGCCATGCTCCCCGCCCCTCAGAGCAACGTCTAGTTCGGTGAATTCCTCGGACTCTTTTTACTGTTGTTCCTGTTGTGCCGCTGTTATCAAGACCCCAGATGCAGTTCAGAACTCCAGCATCCACGCCCCGGAATGGGATCTTTATGTGAAGTCTCTTGGTTTTGTGATGGTTTTTACTACATTTCTTGATAATGGCAAAACACGCCCAGTAATGGGAGTAAGTGCTAGAGGTTTATTGTCCTCACAAAACAAGCCTGGAGAACAGCACGAGGCCCACAGCTCCATCTCCACAGCCTCTGGCTAGGGCGCTGAGTCTGACCCTCCTGGCCCCTCTCTCGTGCTCAGGGGATGGAGGACACTGTGGCTTCATACATCGTCTCTGCAGAGAAGGCGATGTGGCCCTTCTTTTTTATAAAGAAAAGCAGTAGCCTCCCCAGAGCCAGCAGTAGACCTGTGTTTATATCTTGTTGGCCAGACTGTTTGGCATCATCACCCCGGGCTGCAAGGAGACCAAGCGCCTCTCCTGACAGAAAGAGGGAGGAGATGTGGGCCAGGCACACACCACAGATGTCCGTCCGCTACATGCTAACGGCCAGGAAGGGGGCCAGGCACCATTTGTTCTCCACAAACACACAGTGGTCGTCCAGTTGCCACAGCTGGACCTTAAAAGATAAAGCTTAGAGAAACAGGCCCTCCAATGTCAGGCTGAGGAGCGTTCATTTTCCCCAAGGATGATGGGAGGCTTGAGAGGTTTTGTTGCTTGTTTTTGGTTATTGACGTCTTAATAGAGGTGTAACTTACATACAGATAAATGGACAAATCTTAAGTATCAGCTGGATGAATTTTTGCATATGTAAGCATTCCAAACTAAAACCCGACCCAGGTCAAGATATAGACCAGTCTCAGCACCACAGAGGCTTCCATGGGAGAGTTTTGAGCAAGGGTGGGACAGAATCACACCCCAAAAAGGCACCTGACTCAGCCTGGAGGCTAGAGGTTTCTTCCCAGATCCATGACATCTGTTGAGTCTTGAAAGGTGGGTGAAGTTGGCTACAATGAGCAGGGGCTGAGGAGGATGCTGCAGGCAGAGGAAGTAAATATGTGTGAAAACGGGGTGAGAAAGATCCCCTCCCTGTGTGGAGAGCCACTGGCAGCACTGTGCTGCTGGGATTAAAACTAAAAGCCCGGCCAGCGTGGCTCAGTGGTTGAGCGTCAACCTATGAACCAGGAGGTCACGGTTCAATTCCCGGTCTGGGCACGTGCCGGGGTTGAGGGCTCGATCCACAGTGGGGCATGCAGGAGGTAGCCAATCAATGATGCTCTCTCAGTACTAATGTTTTTCTCCCTCTCCCTCGCCCTTCCTCTTTGAAATCAATAAAAATATTTTTAAAAATTGTTTAAAGAAAATGATGTGAAGCCAGGAATTGAAGGCTACAGAGTGGTGAAATTAAGATAGGTGGGCAAGAGCCCATGAAGGGTTTTAGACACCACCGTGAACTTTACTCCTAAGTGCCCATGAAAGGGCTTGAGCAGAGAAGGGACAAAACTAACTAGGAGCGGGAAAGAGATCCGAGCCTGCGTAGGGGATGAGTAATGAAGTGAGGCTGAGGCAGGAGGTGGGGAGAAGGCTGGGGCTGGGGCCCAGGAGGGAGAGGTCTGAGCTGGACCTGATGTGTGGGTGGAAAGAAGGGTGGAGAGAGGCAGGGCAGGAAGGACAGAGTCAGGGATTGACAGGCTGTGAAGGAAGAGGGAAGGACAAGGACAGTACCCACCCAGTGGCTAATCTATACTAATAAAAGGGTAATATGCTAATTAGACCGGGAGACCTTCCGGATGCCCTTCCAGACAAAGCCATGGTGGCGGGGCCAAGGCAGAGGCGGTTAGGGGCAATCAGGCCAGGAGGGGAGGGCAGTTGGGTTGAGCAGGCTGGCAATGGGGGGGCAGTAGGGGACGAGAAGGCTGGCGTGCAGAGTGGTTAGGGGTGATCAGGCAGGTGAGTGGTTAGGAACTAGCAGTCCCAGATTGCGGGAGGGATGTCAGACATCTCCTGAGGGGTCCCAGATTGGAGAGGGTGCAAGCTGGGCTGAGGGACATTCTCCCCTCGCCCCCCTGCACGAATGTTGTGCACCAGGCCACTAGTAGACTATAAAGCCATTCCCAAGATGGGGAGCCCATGAGAAGGAGCTCATATGGAATGGGGTGGGGGTCAGGGTTTCCAGAGGTGGCTGGAGCCCTGAGCTCTCCGTCTGGAAATGGAGGTCTGGGTGTTATCCGCTGTGGAGATCTAGGGAGGAAGTAGAGTGTGTGAAGGGCAGAATGAGGCTACTCAGCGTCTAGAAGAGGGCCCGGCATATGGTAACTGCTTGTAAGGTTGTAACTCCATTTCCCCATCAGCAGAGTGGAAAGGTTTAGACTTTGAAGTTGCACAGGTTTGGGTTCCAGCTATCCTGTGCTTTGTTAGCGCTGGCAACTTGGGGAAATTAGTCCTGACTTTCAGAGTCTTATTTGTAAAATTTGGCTAACTGGATGATTTTGAAGAGTACAGTTATTCAGTATTTCAACTACGCAGAAACAGACCCACCTCATGGCCCAAAGGGCAATTACAACGCGGTGCAAATTATGGGAGAGCTTGCCAATCACCAAGAGTCCGCCCCGCCCCCTTCGGTTAGCGGCCACGCCCAGCTTCACCCCTTCGCTAGTAGACCAATCACAGTGCGGTCCGCGCGAGCTGCGCCCGGGGCCACGCAGGAGGAGGTTGTCAGTCACTTTGAGGGGCGGGGCTGGAGGGCTGGCCGAGACGCCAGGATGGCAGGTTCTGATTGGCTGCTGTCTCGCTTCCCTGGCAGCCCAGGTGTCTCCCCGCCCCCGCCCCTGACTCCGGGAGCCTGATGACTGGTTCTCTCTCCTCTTTTCCGCCCCAACCTGTCGCTCTGACGGTCTCCCCGGGACACAGGAAACCCTGGAGGAGCTGCTGGAGATGCTTGGAGAGAGGGGGAAACCCTTTTCTAGTAACGTTCGCTTCGTGCGGGGCGCAGTTCGGAAGTCCTCAGTGTATCCGATTAATCCTCAGATGAGGAAAAGGATACTCAGAGGTTAGCCCTTTCCAATACCACACGTCTGGGGAGCCTGGTCTTCACGGCAGGTGCAGCTCACATCACAGTCCCTGATCGCACCACTGCGCCCAAAGAAGTCGGGATAAGAGAGCGGAAACGGCGAAATTTAGAGACTAGTGAGAGCTGGAAGAAAGGGACAGGGACCGAAAGGAAGAAAAGTAGGAAGACACGAAGGAGTCCGGCAGAGAGAAAAAAGTGAAGAATGGAAGGAAGAGTTTTAGGGGCAGCAAGAAGAGAGAGGAGATAGATTCCCAGGGTGAAAGAGAAGTACGGAGACTCAGTGAAGAGAGGACCCAGAGAGGAGAACAGAGCCTCGGGGGTGGGAGGAACAGAGGCTCGGAATGAGAGGGTAGAGCAGAGGTGGAGAGGTGGGGCTGTGCATGAATGGAGGGGACTGAGGGGTGAGATGCCAGTGTAAGCGGTGCTGGGCCCGCTCCCACACCCCCCCCCACGCCCCTACCCCCCCACACACACCCCTAACACACACACACACACACACACACACACACACACCCCTAACACGCACACGCACACGCACACGAGCGCAGGAAGGAGGCGGAGTCCTGGCGCACGGCAGGGTCTTTATTAACATGCCCGCGGGCGCTCAGCGCGCGTCCAGCACCAGCAGCTTGTGCATGTACGAGTTCAGCCAGCGGCGGCGCTCCAGGGCGGCCAGCATCCGCGCGCGCTCGCGGAAGGCCGCGTCGTCTGCCAGGGCCAGGCTCCGCCGCGATGGGGGGCTGGCCCGGGCCGCCCAGGTTCCGCCCGGGGTGCGGAGGCTGCGGGGAGACGGAGAGACGCGGTCACCGCGTGCCCGGGCCCTCCGCCCGCCACCCCCTGTCCTCCCCGTGGTCTAACTCGAGGCCCCGTTACTGCACCGTCCGGGGAGTGGCCCGGTCTCCGCGCTCTGCCTCGGTTGCTCTGTGCGGGTCGCGGTCTCTGTTCTCCAGCTTCGGAGTTCCCCAAGCACAGAGACGAGTCTGATGCCCTGGCCTGCCTCCGCCCAGCGCAGGGCCGGACACGCCCCAAGCACCCAACAGTCGGCGTTCGAGGAACGAACCCGGTTCTGCTCTGACTCCTTTTAAGTCCCTCCAGGCCTTTCCCAGCTCGTATCCTTTTGTATCTCTTGCTGCTTCCCTGCCCACCCGCATCTCTCTCACCCTGGTCTCTGTCCTCTTTCGTGGTCTCTGCGCCCTCTCTGAGTCTCTGATCCCTTTCTCTGTGGTTCTCTTCCCGCACCCCCTCCCTGGGAATTCTGGGCGTCGCACGTACCTGAAGACCCCGGCGGGGGGCAGGGCGACGCCCGAGGCCGTGCGCACGCCCCAGGGGACCAGCAGCAGGAGCAGCAGCAGGAGCCGCGCCCGGGAGCTCCGGGGCACCTGGCGGGTCTCCATCACCTGCGGAGAGACAGGGAAGGGCTCCGTGAGGCCGGTGGCCTGGCCCCGCGCCCCAGAGTTTACCCACCCCCAGCAGCCGGGTCCCAGGGCCCCTACCGCGCAGTGGGCTTGGGCAGCGAGCAGGCAGCCCCCTTATATCCCTCCCGCAGCCCCCGCAGCGGGCAGTGACGCAGACCAGGGGCCGGGGGCGTGGGGTCAGCCTCCCCCCCAGGCTCATTAGGAGCCGCCGGCTGTAATGAGGAGCCGGGGGTGGGGGGCCCGCCGCTGCCTTGGCGGCGATCAACTAATTGGGACCAGGAGCTGGGTCCTGAGCAGACGCGGGAGGGGGAGAGACGGACAGACAGAGAAGTGGACGCAGGGGGTGTGTCAGAGGGATAAAAATAGAGACGGGCAGAGGGACCATCAGAGCAGAAGCCAGAGACACAGAGGGAGAGAGAGACACTGGAAAAGCCACACGGGGGAACTGATGGGGAGAAGCAGAAACACAAAGAGGTGAAGGAACCATGAGAAGGACAGGGGCTGTGACAGAAGAGAAAAAAAAAGAGGAAGAGAGAAAAGGAAATTGACAAAGAGGGCCAGCTAGAGAGGAGGGAAAGGCTCTGGGAAAGACAGAAGGAAATGGAAGGACAGCCAGCTGGACAGAAATGCCCAGAGATAAGCCCGGCAGGCAGGGAATCAGAGTGTGAGATAGGGAAGGGGAGAGGCGAGAGAGACACAGGGTTGTGTGGTGGGGTGTGAAGGCGGGGAAAACGACAGGAAAGTCTCACAGAGCTCGGGGAGCGGGGACAGGGACAGGGCGACAGGGCGGGGAGCTGCCCCGTGGATGTGCCTAGCCCTTCCCGGGGTGGAGTGTGGGGTGTTATGAAGATAAACCCCAATCCACACCCACTCTATTAAGAAGGTGCACTCCACAGTGGGAAGGTGGGCAAAGGTTGGGAAGTCCCAAAGGCAATAGCAATCTGGCAAGATGTGGGAAGCTGGACTCGTATTGCCCCAGAAAGGAGGGGAACAGGGCCTGGGCTCAGGCTCCTGGGTTTAGATTCCTGGATTCTGGTGGAGGAGGGGCCTGGGGATATCTATTCCTGGCTCTTGGGTCTTGGCATAGTTTGGCACCAGGGACTTCCACTCGGTTGGGCCACATCCCTCCACCAGATAAGCCAGTCCCTAACTCCCTTCCCCGCTCGAGAGACAAGGTGCTTTTTTCCCATTGATTTCTAAAGGGAGTGGAAGGAGAGGGGAGGGAGAAAGGAACATAGATGTGAGACATATCGATTGGTTGCCTCCTGCAGGTGCCCCAACTGGGGCCGGGGAACCCGCAGCGGAGGTATGTGCCCTTGACCAGGAATCTAACCCACAACCCTTGGGTCTGCAGGCCGACACCCTAACCACTGAGCAACCGGTCAGGACTGGAGACAATGTACTTTAGCTCTGTCCCTTTAGGATCCCAAGCTTGTCGCTAGGCTCCCAGGATCCCCAGGGAGGGGGTCAGGTGCGTCACCTGCGCCCTGGGACCCTACCTCCTGCTGCCCCGCCCAGAGCCATTCTGCAGCATTCACTGGTCTCTGCGCCCAGCTCCGCTCACCTGCTGGTATCTCGGACCCCCCTGAACAGGTAGGAGACCCAGGGCCCCGAGTGACCCTGTCGCATCCAGGTGTCCTCCAAGCCTACCTCCACCTGACCACAGACCAGCCCCTGAGACCCTGAAACCTAAGCTCCATCCTCAGTAAACAGAGACCTGAGTCCCCCACAACCCCTTCCTCCTGCAGGCTGAGGAGTTCAGAACCCTACACCCCTACCTCTGCAAGACCCGAGACTCAGAGATCCTCACCTCCTTCTCACTCAGGATCCACGAGTTCAAGACTCCCATGTCCTTCTCCCCGATAACCCAGCCCCGCAAGCCTGGCTTCCCCAAAACCCTCAGCATCCGAACCTGCAGGCTTCTCTCTAAAGAAGCAGGAATTTAGACCCACAGGGCCCACCACCACCCTCTGGGAACTGGGAGTCTGAACCCCCAGCAGCCTTCTTTCCCAGGACCCAAGAGTTTCCTTCCTTCCTCAGATCCAGGGGTTCAGCCCCCAGCCCCAGTCCTTCCTCCTGAGCCTCCTGGTGTAAACAACTATGGAGTCCAGGTGTCCCTGGGGCCCTCGGAGAAGAAGGTACCCCCAGTGCATTCAAAGATCGACATCCTCTGAAGTCGAAGTTGAGGAGGTCTGGGGACTTGGAGAGGTGTCATTTCCCCCCAATTTTTCTGGGACCCCCTTGGGGAAAGAGATAAGGAAATTAACTACGACTCCCAAGAAGCCCCGCGCCCGTGTCCCTTAGCTACGGCAGCCAACGCCCCAACCTTCAGGGACATGCAGTAAGGTTCTGCTTTCCCTGGGATCAGCTGGGCAGGGGCAGCGGTCCGTCTGGGGACCAGTGGGCGTGGCCTCTGAGTGGGCGTGGCCTCCGGGCGTGGGCAGGGACTCGGGGCAACCTCCTGACTGAGCCCCTTCCTTCCCGCCCCCGGCAGCGACTGGCGTCTTCCAGAGCCATGAGAGCCTTCGGCCCCATCCTCTTCCTCGGCTTCCTCCTCGCTGGGCGGGGTTCCGAGGCCGCGCCTTCGGCCTCACCAGCTGCAGGCTCAGACTTCCCAAGGATGGGCCTCCCCTCGGAACCCCTTCTTCCTGCTCCTGAAAATGCCACTCTCCACCAGCCGCACCCGGAATCCCCTGGGATGGCTTCTCCGGAGCCCTCCAAGGCGCCTCATTCGGCTTCCCCTGAGTCCTCTCCCCATAACGTCACTGACACCCCCAACGCTGACCTCCGAGAACCCCCACACCCAGAGTCTCCTGAGACCCCCAAACCTAACTCACTCAACACCCCAATATCAGAAGCCCTGGAAACCCCCCAAATTAACCCCTCCCAAATGACACATCCAGAACCTTCTGAGACCCCCACCACTGACCTGCCTGAAATTCCACACCCAGAGTCTCCTGAGACCCCCAAACCTAACTCACTCAACACCTCAACATCAGAAGCCCTGGAAGCCCCCCAAATTAACCCCTCCCAGATGACACATCCAGAACCCTCTGAGACCCCCACGCCTGACCTGCCTGAAATTCCACACCCAAAATCCCCTGAGGCCCCCCAACCTAATTCCTCTGAAATTTTACAATCAGAATTTCCTGGGACCCTGGGTCCTGACCCTCCCCAAACTGCACACCAGGAATTCCCAGGGATCCCCAAACTTAACTCCACTGAAATCTCACAGGCAGGGGCCCCTGATCCTGACCCCACCAAAACCCTTCACCCCGAAACTCCAAAAATCCACGATCCCAACACCGCTGAGACCCCAAGCACTGAATTCCTTCAGACCCGCCACCCCAACCCTACTGATACCCCCAACCCAGAATCCCATGTAACCCACCACCCCGGCCCCACTGAAATCCCCCAATCAAAACTCCCCACAACCCTCCACCAAGGTGCCACAGAGATCGCCAGGGACTCTGCCCCTGAAACCTCCACCAGTCCTCACCCAGACACGCCCGCACCCTCCAGGGACCAGGCTACTGCCCTGCACGAGCTGCCCCTGAACCCCGAGCCAGAAACCCCTGCGGCCACCCAGCCCAACGCCCTTGCCCTTAAACTGCCCGCCTCTGATTTTCCTGGGACTGTTGAGCCCAAGGCCTCCCAGAGCTCTAGCCCTAAAGGGCCAGATGCCGCTCTTTCCTCCTCCCGGATCGCGGACCCCCCTGCTCCTCCAGGGCCCCCCAATCAGCCGGCCCCTGTCACTCAGCGGGCCCCCCAGCGGCGCAGCCGAGGTGAGAGAGTCAACACTATCATCCTGGTGGAACGAGTGAAGGAGACCGGTGAGGGGCTGGGACCCGGACCCCTGGGCCTGAGGGAGGAGGGGCTGGGGGCCTGGACCCCTGGGTCTGAGGGGGGAGGGGCTGGGGGACCCGGACCCCTGGGTCTGAGGGGGGAGGGGCTGGGGGACCCGGACCCCTGGGTCTGAGGGGGGAGGGGCTGGGGGACCCGGACCCCTGGGTCTGAGGGGGGAGGGGCTGGGTGCCTGGACCCCTGGGTCAGAGGGAGAAGGGGCTGGGAGCTTAGATTACTTATAACCGGGCTCCTTCCTTCAGGCGTGACCCTGGTGGGACGCCCCCGGGGCGGGGCGGGAGGGGCCCTGTGCCTCTTCTTCGCCGGGACCGGGCTGCTGATCGGCATTTTCCTGCTGCTGTGGTGTCTCTACCGCCGGGCGGCTCGGCACCGGCCCTTCGCACACCACCGGCTTCCGAACGACGGAGACGAGTCGGGTGAGCGGCCCTGACAGCGCCCGCCTGGAGTGCCAGCCCGTTTCCTTCACCTGGTGTCACCTGCATAGGGCGCCCCGCCAACAAGTACAGGTCCCCCCTCTAAGGTCAACAGAAGCCCTGACCCCTCCATGGTCAGGTCCTGCCCCCCACCCAGTTCTCTATGAAATTTCACACACACAAGCCCAGTGCTTCCCCCAGACCAGCTGGGACGGGCTGCAGGCTCGCAGCTACAGGTCCCTGCAGACCCCGCCCCGCCCCGCCCGGAGCCCTGTAAGCCCCGCCCTCTTCGCGGCAAGCCCCGCCCCTGCCGCGCGGACACCACGCCCCCTCGTCTACACCGGCGCCCTCCCCTCGCCCTTTGATTTGCAAACCCAGCTGCTAAGGGCGGTCAGCGGCCTCTCTGGCCAGCGGCCTCTCTGGCCAGCGGCCCAGCGGCGGGGGCAGGCTCCTGCTCCGCCCTGGGGTGACCGCGCCCCTCTGCTCCCATAGTCCTGCACCTGGACACTCCCAAGGAGCCGTACGATCTCTACTTTTACGCGCCGGATGCCTGGATCCCTTCACACATCGCCACCAAGCAGCCGCCGCCCACTCCTCCGCTGCCGCCCAAGCTGCCCCCGCCGCCCCGCGGGGGCCGCTCCCAGCGCCTGGAGCCGCTCTCCCCGGCCACGCTCCTCGACAACTTCGTGTGAGCCCCTCCCGGCCCCTCCAGGCGTGCGCCATCCCCAGACATCCTACCCTCCCGGCATGCTTTGCTAGTAGCGGTGCCCTCAGATAGAGCCCACCGCAGAGATGCCCTCGCTGAGGCCCAATAAATCACGCGATCCCTCCCTCCTAGCCACCTGCTCCGGCCTGATTCCTGGGGGAGGAGGGCCCTCGAACTCCGGGTCTGCAGGAGGGGCGGGCTGGGGGCTGGGACCCCCGCGGCCACGGGCCCAATGAGGAGGCCTGGGGGTGTCCACCAAAGCACTTTATTGGGAGTGGGGCAGGGCAGGGTTTACAGTCACAGAGACAGACACACACAGAGGCACCCTGCCCCGGGGAAAACACCTCTCGCCCCAGCCCCCTTCCCTTTCCGGGGATTCTGTGACTTCTCTTATACGTGTTCCCCAAATTCTAAGCCAAAAGAAAGGTATCTGAGAGGGTAGCATCCCCGAATTTGAGTCATTTAGCCCCTGAGGGACACGAGAAATGGCCACTGAGAAAATGAGGGTGGTTTGAAACCACCCAGGAGAATAAAGTGCAAGGAGCTGGGGGGGAGGGGGACATGTTGAAACCACCGTGGGGAAGTTCAATGGTGGTGGCTTCAAACCACTGATGAACTTGAGCAGCCACTATTTAACCCTGAAAACTGTCCGAAAAAGTGCATAGGGGTGGAGTGAGGCGTACTGATAAACCTGCCGTCTGGGTGGTGTCCCTAGACATTGCGCTAAGCTAGGGAGAAGGTCTTGGGGATTTGGTGTTTCAGCAGAATCTGCTGGTGGAGGGAGGGGTGAAGAGGTTGGAGGGGGTCTTGAAACCACCATTTTCCCTCAGAAACGCTGGTGAGAATCGATCTCTAAAATAGTGGGGATGGGTGATTGGCTAAACCAACCTGAAAAAAAATGCAGAATAGATTTAGGAGAGATTTGAAACCTCTAGAGGAAGACCTTGAATTTTTCTGAGAGAAGAGGGGGGGGCCGAGCAACTCAGGGTCCCTGGGGTTAAAGGAAGGGGAGAAGTTGCCTCAAAACCACAAGAGAGAGTGAGAGACCGAACTGTCCATGGAAATAAAGCCCTGAAAGGAGAGGTTTGGAACCACTGAGGCCAAACAAGTGGAGAAGGGAACCCTTAGGGAAATCTGGGTATCCTTGAAACTGCCATTCGCAGCTTCACTACCCTGAGAGGCAATTGGGAAAGGAAGAGGATTCGACAGCACTGGGAGCAAGGGAGAGTGCTTCCTAGGCCCGAGGCAGGACAGAGAGGACTGGGCTTCCTTGACACCGTCACTCAGGCCAGAGATGTGTGGAATGGAGGTTCTGGAAACTGCCATCCAGTGGGAGGCACATGATCAGTAGCCCCGGACAGGGGGTGGGGGTCTTGGGGGCAGCATTGTGCTGTGTATGGCCCCATAGGAGGGAGGGGGAGCAGGGGGCGCCCCAGGGGGCTCAGCCTCATCCTCCATTTCGCTTTCATCACTGCCGGCCAGCTGGTCGTGGCCAACAAAGCCACACTTCTCCTCGCTCATCTCCTCAGGCTCCGCCCACGGCTGCTTCTCTCCGGAAGCGAAGATCCCATAGAAGATGACCCCTCCATAGTGCACCAGCGAGGCGATTAGGAACACGTACTGCCACTCCTCCCGAGTCTGTTGGAGGCCAGAGAAACAGGAAGTGAAGAGTTTTAGCACTGGCCGGTTTGGCTCAGTGGATAGAGCGTTGGCCTGCAGACTGAAGGGTCCCGGGTTCGATTCCGGTCAAGGGCACGTGCCTGGGTTGTAGGCTCGATCCCTAGTAGGGGGCGTGCAGGAGGCAGCCGATCAATGATTCTCTCTCATCATTTATGTCTCTATCTCTCTGTCCCTCTCCCTTCCTCTCTGAAATCAATAAAAATATATTTAAAATAAATAAAAATATATTTAAGAGAGAAAGCCCTAGAGGGATAGGGGAGGCCCAGAGAAAGGGAGACAGATCCAGAGAGAAGCTGAAAGACACCTGCAGGGGGCAGGGGTGGAGCCCAGGGAGGCCGCCCGCGTCAGGGAGGCACCGAGCACAGAGGTGGAGGGCCAATGGGTCAGGGCGAAGGCACCCACCTTGTGCTTGGTCATGGCGCCCACGATGATGGGGCACACCATGCCCGACAGCGTGCCCACGCCGTTGGAGATGCCCATGAGGATGCTGGCATAGCGCGGGGCGATGTCCAGGTGGTTCACATTGAACCCTGACAAGATGAGCCAGGAGGCGGCACGCCTGAGTCTCCCTCCCCGCTCCCCCCTCCCCGCTCCCCGCTGCGCCTCCTAGTCCGCCTTTTGCGTGGCTGGGAGGCCCCCTTCCTGAGCCAGGAAGCTCCCCACGGCGCCGTCCGGACTCCCCCCCCCCACCCCCCCGGGCTGCCGACCGGGTCTCACCAGAGATGGCGAAGCCGCTGAAGCCCACGGCGAGGACCAGGAAGGAGATGGCCACGCCCTTGGAGTGCGAGTAGCCCACCACCAGCAGCAGCGTGGCCTCCATGCCGAAGCCTGCGGAGGGCCCTCCTCTGAGTGCCGGTGCCCCCGCCATCTCCCCACCCTCCTCTGTCCGCCCCGCCCGTCCCTGGCTTTGCCCCTCCCACCAGCGCCAGCACCGGACACCCGAGCGCACGAGCTCCAGGCCTCCGCCCGGCCCTCCGTGGCCCCACCCCCTGACCAGGCCACGCCCCCAAGATGCAGGGTCCCCCCCCCCCCCCCGCACCTTCACCCCTTCCCTCTGTCCACACCCCCAGGGCAGTAGCCGGCTACCCCGCGTCTCTCCAGGTCCCGCACTCACAGCCCCTCTTCCCCGCGCTTCCAGCCCAACTAGGTCTCGCCTCTGCTCCACCTGCCCAGCCATCCACGCTGCCCCCCGAGGCCCGGGACTTCTGTCCCAGCCTCATCTTCACTCCGCCTTTTTGGACACACCCCTGTTCGGCCCTCGGACCCCACCTACCCCTTCGCGGACCCGCCCCCGGCTGTGCCCCACGGCGCTCTGCCCCGGCCCAGGCGGCCCCCGACCGGTCTAGACCCGGCCCCACTCACCCCCGCAGTTCATCAGTTTGCGCACGTTGGTGGTGGACATGATACGGCGGGTCCTCAGGAAGTCGGCGATCTGGCCACCGATGGGCACGATGATGGTCATGACCAGGTGGGGCAACGCCGACACCAGGCCCACCTGCGCCAGGGGGAGGACAGGGCCGGCGCTCAGGGCCGCCCGCCGGGCGTCTCCACCCGGTTCCTGCGCACCGGCTCCTCCCTGTCCCTCATTCCACCCCCTTGGGACCAACGCTCCGCTCCTTCTGTCTCAGCCCCGCCGCGCCCCCTGCCCTCCCCCTTCCTCCCACCCCTCCCCGGGTCCAACCTTGCTGATCTCGAAGCCGAACACTTCTTCGAAATAGGCGGGCTGGGAGATGAGGAGCAGGTAGAACGTCCAGCTGCGGCAGAAGTTGGCCACGATGATGGCATAGACGGGCATGGAGGTGAAGAAGCGCCGCCAGGGTGCTTTAAACTTCTGTGGGGGCGAGAGCAGGGGCCGCTGAGACAGGACCCGGGGGCTCTCCGTGTCCCTTCCGGAGCCTCACTACAGTCCCGCAGAGACCCCGGTTTCCCCACTTCATTAAAACCGCCCCCCCCCCCGCAAAAAAAACCCAGGGGCGCCAGCCCATGTCCCTGCGGGGGCCCTGCACCCTAGCCTCTAGGCAGCGGCTCTCAACCTGTGGGTCGCGACCCCTTCGGCGGTCGAACGACCCTTTCACAGGGGTCGCCTAAGACCCTCCTGCCTATCAGATATTGACATGACGATTCATCACAGTAGCAACATGACAGTGATGAAGTAGCAACGGAAATAATTTTATGGTTGGGTCACAACATGAGGAACTGTACTGAAAGGGCCAGAAGGTTGAGAACCACTGCGAGTGACACTTCAGGAATGCAGGCTCCTGATTTACAGTGGCCCCTCCGGTTCGCATGTGTCCGGCCTCGGTGACCCTCAGGGACCCTTAAGGGTGGGTCCAGGAATGTTTCCATTCAATATCGACTCCTAAATCTAGCCTCACCCACCACCAGGTCTAAGCAAAACCCCACATTCTAGTCCCGCCTCTGCTGGTTTAACCACGCCCACCAGGGGCCCCGCCCCGCTGGCGACCTAGCCCCGCCCCCAGCACCTGCTAATCGGGCCCGCCCCCGGCGTTAACCCCGCCCCCAGGTTCTGGCCCCGCCCACTGGGCGTTCCCATCAGGTCTCCCTAGTCGGGGAGCGCACCTTGACCTACACGCTGTGCGGGTTCTAAGCTCCCTTTCTCCTGCCTCCCTGCTTAGATCTCTCTCCCCGCCCCACCGCGCCCCCACCCCGCAGGCTTGGCTCGGACCATGAGGGGGTTCATGAGTTTGGCGCTCTCGCCGATGGCTTCTTCGATGTACTTGCGCTCCTCTTCTGAAATGCTGGGGTGCAGCGCCGGGGACTCATAAGAGACGAGCAGCCAGAACAGGTACCAGAAGATCCCGAAGCTGCCTGGAGGGGGTCAGGAGGGGGATGGAAGCGACGTGACGACCGGCCTCGCTCTGGCCCAGCACCCCCCGAACCCCGGCGCCCGGGCCCCTCACCGTAGACGTAGAACACAGAGCTCCAGCCCGAGTACTGCACCAGGACCCCGGCGAGAGGCATGGCCACCACCGCCCCGGCGTAGGAACCTGATGGGGGTGGGGGGTGCGGGAGAGAGAGCAGACCTAGCTACCCCCCGGATCCAGGGGTTCGGACCCCCAGCCTCGTCTTTCCGGGACACAAAAGTGCAAGCCACAGCTCCCCCTTCCACAGATATCCGGCCAGGGCCCAACCCCCTCCTTCCCCAAACCCCCTCCTCTTTCAGACCCACAAATCTAAATCCCAGCACCTTCCTCTCACCGCAAAAGGCTGTGGTCGCCAGGCGGCTCCGCTCTAAGGGAGGGGCCCATTTGCTCCAGATCCCGTGGCAGGCGGGGTAAGTGACCCCCTGGGGAGAAGAAAGCCAAAGTCAAGGAGAAGAGGCTGGCCCTAGCTAGTTTGGCTCAGCCTGCGGACTGAAGGGTCCCGGGTTCGAGTCCGGCAAGGGCACATGCCCGGGTTGTGTGTTCGATTCCCAGTAGGGGGCGTGCAAGAGGCAGCCGATCAATGATTCTCTCATCATTGATGTTTCTATTTCTCTCTTCCTCTCCCTTCCTCTCTGAAATCAATATATATATAATCTTTTTAAAATATATTTTATTGATTTTTTACAGAGAGGAAGGGAGAGAGATAGTTAGAAACATCAATCAGCTGCCTCCTGCACACCCCCTACTGGTGATGTGCCCGCAACCAAGGTACATGCCCCTGACCGGAATCGAACCTGGGACCCTTGAGTCTGCAGGCTGACGCTCTATCCACTGAGCCAAACCGGTCAGGGCTATATAATCTTTTTAAAGGCGAAGAGGTGGTCAGAAGGCGGCGGGTCACATATAGCGGGACTTTACCTCCACCAACCCCTGCAGGATCCGCACGAAGATGACACAGCCATAGTGGACGCGGGCAGCCGAGGGGATCAGCATGTTCAGAGTGGATGTAGCAACAATAGCAAAGCCGAAAACCCTGATGGGAAGAGTCCGTGGCTATCCCACCATGCATAGGATTCTGCTCTCTCTGCCCACGGCAGAACCCGGTTCCCCACAACCCCAGGCCCCACCTTCTCTCCGACCCCCACCTTTCACAACCACAAGCCCCGCCTTCCTCTAAGACCCCGCCCCCCAGGCCCCTCCCATTGTCCAAAGTCAGCCCCCAAATGCCAGGTCACACTCTCTAACTCCACCCACGCAACTGTAGTTCCCACCCAACTTGAGAAACCCCACCCCGACCCGTACCTGTTGGCTGCGAATTTTTGGCAGATAAATCCCCCGGGAATCTGGGTGACAATGTAGCCCCAGAAAAAGGAGCCGTGTATGAGGCCGACAGTCTCTGGATCCCAGTTGAACTGAGCTTTCTATGGGCCAAAAAGCACATCAAACCAGTCGCTGGAGTTTGCCCCCCCAACCAATCAGCGCCCACAGACTTAGTCCCTTGGCCAATCCGCAACAAGGATCCCTCTCTCGCCCCGCCCATCAGAGCTCAAGCCATCCCTCGGTCCAGACGCAACTAGGCTTCTCCTCGTTGTTAGGGCCTGTGCTACCTTAGCAACGGGGCGGGTTGCTGCCTAGACGCCTCGGTCTGCCTGTGGCCCTGCCTCAGTGTCCCTGTTCTGAATGTCTAGGGACCCATATCCGGGGTGGCGATTCTTTCTCTACTTCTGACCAACTTAGGAACTGTTTGCCCAGTAACCTGGACGAGTTCTAGTCAAGGACAAGAAGTAGCCAATGGGGTCGGCCTGATTGGAAGGGAGCTAGAGGCGGGGTAGACCAGAGCCATAATCAGAACTTAGTTTTCTGAGACAGAGGCATGGCCTACCCGGAAATTAAAATAGGGAGACAGCCCAGCGGGTGTGGCTCAGTGGATTGAACGTTGTCCCATGGACCCAAGAGGTCCCAGGTTCGATTCCCAGTCAGGGCACATGCCCAGGTTGCAATGTTTCTATCTCTCCCTCTTCCTTCCTCTCTATCTAAAAATCAATAAAAACATATTTTTTAAAAGATAGGAAAAAAGTCTGATGTGAGGCAGGATTTAGGTAATGGCCAGAGCAGAGGAAGCGGGATTTAGCAGGGGTAGCCCTTCAGAAAAGTCGGGATTAAAACTCGGTGGGGATGCCCAACTGCTATGGCTCAGTGATTGAGCGTTAACCCATGAACCAGGAGGTCACGGTTTGATTCCAGTTCAGAGCACATGCCTGGGTTCCGCAATCGATCCCCAGTAGGGGGCGTGCATGAGGCAGCCGATTGATGATTCTCTCTCATCATTGATGTTTCTCTCTCTCTCTCCCTCTCCGAAATCAATAAAAATATATTTTTTAAAATTCAGTGGGGAGCTTGTGATGGGACTGGGATGAAGATGTGACCCTGGGACAGGTGTGGGACGCGGCTGGAGCAAAAGTTGCTAGGAGGCCCAAAATGAACAAGGGGCGATATATAGGGAACCTAAAGCTGGGGCCGAGTCCACATTTTGGTTTTAGGGACCGGATCTCAATAGGGGCGGAGCTTCATGTAGATCTGGGCGGGGCTTAGGAAAGAAGATCCCGGGAGACGAGTCAGAGGAGAGGGGGCAGCACAGATGGGCGGGGCCACTCGGGCTGTGGCGTGGAGGGGGCGTGGCCTGGGCTGCGCGGGGGGGGGCATGACGTCATCAGGGCGTAGGCGGCCCCGCGGCTCCCGCCCTGCGCTACCTGCACCACCAGGTGGCCGTTGCGATGGGTCGTACTGTTGTTGACCATGGAGACGATGGCCACGCCCAGGTTGCAGCGGATGCCGAAGCTGATGCAGAAGCCCAGGCCGCTCATGATGGCGATAATGTAGCGGCGCGGGAGGCCGAAGCAGGTGCAGTCCACCACCGGCGGGTCCCGCGTCTGCGTCGTGACCGGGCGGCCGTCGGCGCTGAGCTCCAGCGTCTCCGCGCCTTCCTGCCGCTTCTCCAGAAGCCTGCGGGGCGGCGAGACTCAGGCTCGGCCCAGGGCCCCCGCCCCCTCCTCCCTGCACCACGGGAGTTCAGGGCCAAACCTCCTGCTTGAAAAAGACCCGGGATTCTCACTGAGCCCGTGTTCCCCGTCTTCCTTCCCAGGAGCCCAGCTTCTCCCCCCAGGACCCAGGATCCTGGAGCCCCCCGCCCCCCTCAGACCAGGAATTCCACACCCCCAGCCCCTCCTCCCCCAGAGTCAGGTGTCCAAGACCTCAGGTCCCTTCTCTCCCAGCCCTGCCATCTCTCAACTCAGCAGTTTTACACCCTCACTACCCTTTGCCGGTCCAACAGCCTGTGCCCCACCCCCCACCCCAAGGCCCAGGCTCTCTCTAGCCCCCTCCCCCGGATACGAGTCTATTTGAGGAAGCAAAAGGCGCTAAGGAGATGCTTCAGCAAAGGTGTCAGCAGAACAGATGCTTCTCAGCCACGTCTGCTTGTATGCCGACGCCCCTCCCCCTGCCTCCATGGCTGCCCTCCTGCCCCGGGGCCCCAGGTGTGGGGCTGACAGCCAGCTGACTCCGTTCAGCCACCAGCAGCCCATTCCTAGGGCCTCGGGGGTGGGGAGACTTCCGGGACCCTGGACTCCAGCAGGGCAGCCGGGCATCCCTGGGGAGCCTTGAGTTCAGGCCGTCAGCCTAGGGGATGGGGAGGGGTGGGGGGTGGGTGGTGTCCTGGCAAGGGACAGATGGCCCTGGTGGGGGACTTGGCTCGGTCCCCAGCGAGCCTGTCGCCCCCGCCCGTTCTGGATCAGGGATTGAGGCTGTGATGACGGAGACGGGTAGGATAGTTGGAGAGCCACCTCCAAGCCACAGAGAGGCTGCGGAAAGAGGTGTCCAGAGGTGTGGACAGACCCACAGGGAGGCTGGCTAAGGAAGGTCAGAGACACAGAAGGAAGCGAGAGACCCAGGGAGAAGGGGTCAGAGACCCAGAGAGACAAGGAGAGAATAAGATAGGGAGACCCACCCCAGGAGAAGGGGGACAGAACAGTGACCCAGAAGGGAGGGGACAGAGACCAGAGGCTGGGGACAGGAACCCAGGGGAGAGGACGTAGATACAGAAAACCCAAGCGTTGAACGATGGAGAGACTAGGATGCTGAGGAGACGGGCTGGGGCTGTGATTGGTGAGGTGCGGCTCCTCTCCGAGGTGGGGAAGCAGCCAGAGGATCCGGCTGGATCCCAGGAAGGGGCCAGAACAGATGGAGGCGAGGGAGACTGGGACGGGGGAGGAGAGAACAGCCAGACGGCCTGGGGGGAGGCGGTGGAAGAGATGCGAGAACACAGCCACCCTCCCGATCCTAGAACTTAAGGAGAAGGGAGGAGGAACCGTAAGAAACGGATGGGGGGCGGGGGAGTGGGGGAGTGGACCAACCCCAGGGGGTGAGGAATGAGACCCTGAGAGAGCTGGAGAGAGGAGGGAGGGAGCCCCCGGAATGACTCCTACAGGGTGGTAGGGGCTGCCCACTCCCGTCAGAACCTGTCAGCCAATGAGATTAGACTTTGACCCAGGTGGGTATCAGATGCTATTTGACCCTGAAACTCAAGAAGTGATTGCGGCCACAGCTAAAACCAACATCAAGGCGGCCCCGCCTCAGGGCCTGTGTCTGCTCCTCTCGGCTCCCCATCCGCTCGCCCAGACCTCTGTCCCCTTTGTTCCTTAGCTTCTCTCTCCTCTTCCCCACGTACCACTAAGGAAACTGAGGCACAGAGAGTGAAAGCAGCACGTCCAAGGTCACCCGCGAGAAGAGCTATGGGGCCTGCTCCCGTCCTGGCCCCCGGCATCACCAGCCCAGGGCCCGGCACACAGAGAAGGCCCTGTGGCTCCAGGTCTCGCCTCCATTCCCCCCCCCCCTTCTTGTCCCCAGTCGCCTAGTTTAGGTCTGTTTCCTGGTCTGGGGGAGCGTCCCCACCCACTGGAGTGGAGCTTCATGCATCTCTAGGAAAACCGCAGTCTCCAGCGCAGGTGGGGAGGGGCTGGCCTGGGTTGAATGATGGCTCAGCCACCAATGCCTCCCTCCTCTCCAGCTGAGCCTCAGTTTCCCCAGCTTCGTCTAGAGGACCGAATGGGGGTGGTGTCCAACACAGAGCATCACCCTGGTCTCCAACCATCGCAGTGAACCCTAAGATTACTCCGTGACTGTGCTGGCATGAGCACTGGGCTTGGGGTGCCTGGGGGGGCCTGGGAGGCAGCTCAGGGCAGGGGTGAGAGTAAGGCAGGGCCCAGGCAAGAGAAAGCCAGACCCAGATGAGAGGCTGAGGGGCTGAGACGGAGGGAGGGGGCCTGAGGGATACACCTCTCCCCTGCAGCACCCCCAGCCCAGCCTCCATCAGCACGTCTCTCCCTCTGTCTCCTGACTTCTCACGGATGTATTTTGAGAAACTCGTGAAAGGAGGCGAGAAAAAGGGTGGGGAGGGGCTGGGAGATTGGGAGAAGCAGGGGTGGGGTTATCTCAGCTTCCCACCGCCTCCCTGCCGCGTGCCATCCTCCGGCCCCCTCCCTTCTGTCCAGCCTCCTTCCCATCTCCTCTGTTACTAGAGGGTGAGGGGCCTTGGAGCCCAGAGGTGATCTACAGCAAGCAGGACTAGCGTTAGACTTCGAGAAGGACTTGCGCGGCCTAGTGAGATGGACGGAGGGCCACTAACCCCGGGGTCAGGGCTGTGGGCACGGCCAGGCCCCAGGAAAGGGCAGCGGAGATGCTGGGGCTCGCTCCTCCCGCCCGGGCCGGGTATTTTTAGGTCTCACCGCAGATGAGTAATTTCTCTGACTTGGAGCCAAGGCTGGGGTTGGGGGTGAAGGACTGGAGGGAGGCGCTCGGCCTGCCCTGGGGACACCCAGGTCACTGGGGTCACCGCCCTGGCTGGTAGGAGTCCCCCTTAGATCTAGCCTACATCCTTGGGAAGGTCTCATGTGGGGCCTGCAGCTACCTTCCCCCCAGAGGCCCCGGACACCCCGGCTTTTCCCTCCCAGCTTAACTCGCCCCCAAGGACGAGAACCCCTGGGCCCCAATCCGCTTTAACTTCAGATTAAACGCTCTGAGTGACGGAGACGGAGATAGACAGAGTGATGGAGAGCCCAGGGTAGCGGGATGAACACCCAGGGAGAGGACAGAGACCCCAAGAAGAGAGACGGAGACCCCGAGAGGGGAGCAGAGACCCCAAGAGGGGAGTTGATAGAGATCTAGTGAGAGCCAGAGAGAGGACAGAGACTCGGAGATAAAGGGGACTAGAGACCCAGAAAGAGGGGCCCAGAGGTCTAGGGAAGGGACGCGGAGAGCAGAGGGGTGAACAGAGCCCCAGACGTGGGACAGGGGTTCAGAGACCCAGACAGAGGGGAACGTACAGACCCAGAGAAAAGGGTCGAGAATGGAGTGGGGTGGGGTCAAAAGAATAAACCAGGTGATGAGCAAGACAGAACCAGGGACAGCGGCGCCGTCGGAGGCCGAGGGAGAAAACTGGACAGATGGATGGACACCCTCTCCCCCCACATCCGCGTATCGCCCGTCCATCTCTGGGTCTGCGCCCGGGTGGGCAGGGGCGTCCTCCGCGGACCTTGCCCTCTTCCCCGCCCAGGACCCGCACCCAGCTCACCGGTGCAGCCGCCCGAGGGCGCGACCCGCCAGCTTCCGAAACTCCTCCTTGTGGAACTGCATGGTGGCTGCCCCCGCGGCGGGTCCCCCCGCCGATCCCCCCGCCCGCGGGCCCGGGCGGCCGCGTCCGGGTTCCCGGGGTCCGCCCCGGCCCGGCCGGCCCCGCCGCTCCGCTCGGGGGGGAAGGAGGCTGCGAGTGCGGCGGCCGAGGGGCTGTCACTGAACTCAGCCTCGGGGGCGGGGCGAGGGAGGCCCCGCCCACCCCATCCCCGCTAGACCCGCCCCCGGCTTTATAAGCCGGCCCGGCCCCGCCCTTCCACTCCTGGACCACACCCCTGGGTTGGAACTCACTCGAGTTGCATCGCCCCAGCTCGGTCCCTTCTCAGAGTTACTCTCCCCGATCCCATCCCCGCCCCTGGCTCCTTCTAGCGCTTCCCCGAGACGTGTCCCCCCGCCCCACTCCCCTGCCTTTCATCGCATCCCCGCATTTTCCTCCCCTGCAGGGCCATCTTGCTGGAGTCTCCTTCCGCGTTTCATCCTCAGTCTTCTCCCTCCTAGATCCTGCACCCTCCAGTTGCACATCTCGCTCCCCGGATGCCACCCCCATCCTGTCTCATCACCCCCGGTTCCAACACCCTCATTCAAAAGGTTCTCTTCTCCTGCAGGGAATTCTTTCCCCGGAATTCCCACCCCCATCTTCATTCACGCCTTGTCCCCTCGATTCTCCCCCCTCCTGTTTCTTCCCCTTTGACGTCCATCCACATGTTCCCATCATCCCCCCTTTGGAATTCCATTCCCCTCCTGTTGTTCTTCCTTGGCACGCACCCGGCTCCCAGGTCCTTGACCTCCAGTTTCCTTCCCCTCGGGGTCCCATCCCCGACTGTGATACTGCCCCCCTCCGGCCGTCGCCAGTTTCGCCCCCAATAATTTAGTCCCCACTTCGGAATCTGTCCAACTCTCTCGGTTCTGTCTCCGCCCCCTGAGTTCAGGCCCTGCCCTCTGGGATCTGCCCCGCCCCCTCTATTCTGACTCCACCCCCTGCATCCAGCCCCGCCCCTTAGGGCTGAACCCGGACTTTGGGTCTGTGCGCCCCGCCCCTCTCCCCGACGCTGAGGCCATCTCCAGATCCAGGCCCCAGGAGGGAGCTTCCTTCCCCACCGCCTCTCTGCCTCGGGCCGCAAATGCATTCGGGATTAAATTTTCATGATGTGGCGCGGGCCCGCCGCGGGGTGGGGGGACAGCCGGCGTGGCGGACGGCGCCACGGACCCAGTGTCCCGCAGCCACTGCCCGCCGAGGCCTCTCCATGGGAGTCTGGGCCGCACAGTGTTGCCTGTGTTTGAAAACCCCCGGGGCCCCGGGGAGGAGGGGGCTGGGGGCTGGACTCCTGGGCCAGGGAGGAGTCAGCAGCCCGCGGAGCCGTCCACACGCGCCACCCTGTGGCAGCAGGATCCTCGGCCCGGGTGCGGAGGCGGCGGCCGGGGCTCCGGGCCAGGTGCGAAGGTGGAGCAGATGGTGAGGAGGAGGGAGTGGGAAGAGGGCCCAGCCGCTGCCAAATCCCGTGCGTTCGCCGGAACTATCACCATGGAGACAGGGGACGGCAGAAAGGACCCAGCCCCACACTTCTTCGGACTTAAGAGTGTGTTCTTCCGTCCCACGGAGAGTCCCCATGAGAACTACGAGTCCCAGCGGCCGCTGGACCTCCCTGTTAGCTTCGGAAGGGCCGCTTACTTCGAGGGTCGCTGGGAGTTGTAGTTCTGAGGATGCCTTGCACCATCTAGTGGACACGGCGCCTATTTTAGCTCCTCAGATGCTCATAGACCCCCAACTTTCCCCCTTCTCACCAAGTCTCCCTTTACCCATCAAATTCAACTCCGTTCCAGTCACACTGGACTCTTTTGTTTTTTAAAAAATATATTTTTATTGATTTAATATAGGAAGGGAGAGGGAGAGATAGAAACGTCAATGATGAGAATCATTGATTGGCTGCCTCCTGCATGCCCCCTACTGGGCATCAAGCCCGAAACCCAGGCTTGTGCCTTTGGCGGGAATTGATCCGGGACCCTTCAGTCCACAGGCGGAGACGCTCCATCCACTGAGCCAAACCGGCCAGGGCCACACTGGACTCTTTACTGCTCTTCCAATTTACCACTGAGTTCCTCCATTTATTTATGCACCTAGGACAGTGATGGCGAACCTTTTGAGCTCGGCGTGTCAGCATTTTGAAAAACCCTAACTTAACTCTTGTGCTGTGTCACATATAGAAATTTTTTGATATTTGCAACCATAGTAAAACAAAGATGTATATTTTTTATATTTATATCTTTAAATGCTATTTAACCAAGAAAAATCAACCAAAAAATGAGTTCGCGTGTCACCTCTGACACGTGTGTCATAGGTTCACCATCACTGGACTAGAATGTTCTTTCCCTTTTCCAGCTTCTGGGCTCAGATGTAACTCTCCATACCCAGCTCCTTTGGGCAGTTCTTCTTTCTGTCTCATACTGTCCAAGGACTATGGAAAAAGGAGAGGGGTTGGCCATCATTTATTCAACAAATATTTGAGTTCCGACTAGGTGTTAGGTATTGTCACACCAGAGGAGACATAGCTGTAAGAGTAACACTGGGCACTGGGGACTCCCAGAGGGGGATTCTAACTCCGCCAGGGTAGATCAGAGAAAACCTGAAGGCTGAAAAGCTTTCCAGGGAAAGCTCAGCAAAGGGCTGGCTGGGTGGGGAGGCGCTAAGGATGGCCGGAGAGAGTGTAGCCGCCTCAGGGGAATCGGCACTTGCAGAGCGGGGAAGTGAGGAAGGCTGGTGTGACTGCGACTTGAAGTACAATTCCAGGAATGGGCCGCTTGTCAGGAGAGGGGAGAGATCATGGTATGGGTCAGATCACCAAAGGGCTCTGGAACGTCCCCGGTGAGGGGGAGACGATTAGAAACTTCCCAGGTGTACTAGAGAGGCGGTACTAAGTAGAAGGGACAGTAGAAACTAAGAAAAAGTTTCCAAAAATGGTGTGGTCAAGACACTCTCCAGTGTGACTAGGCAGCGAGAGGGAGGAAGAGGTCCAAATGAGGCCTGAAGGCCAGACCGTGCCCTGGCTGGTGTGGCTCAGCTGGCTGGGGCACTGTCCTGCACACCGAAAGGTGGCAGGTTTGACTCCCGGTCAGGGCACTTACCTAGGTTGCAGGTTCCATCCCTGGTTGGGACGCGTACGGAAGGCAACCAATGGATGTTCTCTCACATCGATATTTCTCTCTCTCTCCCTCCCTTCCCCTCTCTCTGAAATCTATAGGCATATCCTCCCGTCAGGCCACACGAGCTCAGAGTGCCAGGCTGGGGGTTTGGACCTTCTCCCAGGGGCGATGGGGAGCCAGGGAGGGGTTGTGAACAGGAGAGGGGCAGAGTCTGCTCTGGGACCCCATGGGAGACTGACGAGGGGAGAAACTGGAGGCCAGGAGCCAGGGAGAGGAGCCAGGGAGAGGACGAGGCCTGAGCTGCAGCAGTGACCCCTTTGGGACGCCAGGGCTACAGCCCAATGTCCCTCCCCAGCCCACTCCCCATGTATTCCCAGCCAGACACAGAGTAAAGGCAAACTCTTTTATTTCAGTCTTAGAGCAGCGATCGCCTTCTTCTCCCCACTTGGAAGCCCGGGGCGACGCCGGGTCAAGAAGGCGCGGACAGAAGGGGCATCGCCACCATCAATTGCTGAGGAGAGTAAAGGGAGAGGGTTCAGGACCCAGGAGTCCCGGCCCCCCGGCCTCCGCTTCCCCGCACCACCCCTCACCCCAGGTACCCTTCTCTTCCGGTGGAAGGCCGCCTTGCTCTCATCAGAGTTGATCCGCAGGGGGATGTAGGCATCCAGGTGGTACAGCTGCTGGGGGCCCCCCATCACCAGGCGGTTCTCCCCAATCTCCAGCGACAGCCCTAGAGCTCCATCCTGGGGATAGACTGCAATCAGCCCCCCCTTTCCTTCCAGCAACAGGACACAGGATGATGGAAACATGGGCCGAGAGAGCAGGCTCACGTGGTGGGAGACCGTATTTAAAGGGTCTAACCTTCCAGGGAAAAGGGGCCGGGGGCACAGTAATTACAGTTCTCCAGGCTGGGTCACTTACAGTGCCCTGGGTACAGCACTGGAAGTGGGCCCGAGGGCCCTAAACTCAGACGGCAGCACTAAGGGGCTCCCACGCCTCAACCTCATTCTCCAGCTCAGGCGGAGGGTGCACCCACCAGCTTGGGGAGGTCAATTTCCGCCAAAAGGAGGTCAGGGGCTTCCAGCCAGAGGTTCAGGTGAGGCTTCTCAGGGCTGCGGAGGAACAAGAGCCAGAACTGAGGCGAGCCCCAGGTCCTGGGGGGCTGCTGCCCCTGCCTGGCTTGTGGCTCCCTCCTTTCTGGCCAGCATGCGGCCTCGGGTGGCCTTCACAGCCGGAGTTCAGCTTCTCCCCTCTGGGGGTTCCCAGAGCCCCAGGACACCGCCCCGTTGGGGAGGGAGGGTGGCAAAGAGCACTGGGAGACAGGAGAGAGGGACCCAGGACAGCCCACCTTTCCGCGGGCCTCAAGGAGTCAGCGGTAAACACGTTCCCCAGCTCCTGGATCGGAGGACGCTGGCGGGAGCGGATATTTTGCTGGGAGATGGAGCCC
Source organism: Myotis pilosus (assembly GCA_036010255.1). NCBI lineage: Eukaryota > Metazoa > Chordata > Mammalia > Chiroptera > Vespertilionidae > Myotis > Myotis pilosus. Next base: position 5,915,068 of record JASKON010000029.1, read on the forward strand.
ATAAAAGGCCGGTTCTTCAACAGGCGCCACTCTGCGGGGAGAGGGAGGGAGGGCGGGGTCAAGGTCACAGGGTAAGGGTTCCCTTCCCTCCTCAAAGCGCCAGGGGGGCGTCTAGCACCGGGAGAGCTTCCCGAGAGGGGAGAAGGGTGGAGGTGGCAAGGGACCTGACCACACCCCCAGGCCTGGCTTTAGGAAGCGCGCCCACCTTGTCCCCGCCCTTCCCGTCCCAATAAAATCTGATCCTAAGAGATGCTTCAGACTCCACGGCTCCCACGCTGTCCAGACCCCGCCCTTTACCTGGATTACGGGCCAGGTCCCGCTCCACAGGCACTAACACACACCCCACACACCCCACACACACCCCGGTAGCCTCGCCCTGTCCCCAGGATCGCAGCCTAGAGGCTAAGCCATTAGCCACGCTCGCCCGCCTCTCCCAAGGGCGGCCCCCACGCCGCCCAGGCCCCTCACCTGGGTTCAGCTGCAGGCTGTATTTGTCCTCCAGGCCCTCCCTGGCGATGGTGATCACCAGCTCGCGCAGGAAATCGCTGTTCTAGGACAGAGCGGGGAGCAGGGCTGCGGGAGGGCTCAGGGTAAAGGGAGCGGCCCCTGCCCAGGCCTCACCCGCAGCCACGCCCCCAACCTGCATCCTCCGGTAGAAGTCGCTGTTGACAGCCACATCGTAGGCGGTGCAACCCTGGCCTTCTGCGGGGAGAGAAAGGGGTGAGGCCCCCCGTCCTCGGGACAGCCCCACGGCTCAGACAGACAGAGACAGCACTAAAGCAGCGGTTCTCAACCTGTGGGTCGCGACCTCTTTGGCGGTGGAACTAAGACCATCGGAAAACACATAAGTAATTACATATTGTTTTTGTGATTAATCACTATGCTTTGATTATGTTCCATTTGTAACAATGAAAAGACATCCTGCAGATCAGATATTTACATTACGATTCATAACAGTAGCAAGATTACAGTGATGAAGTAGCAACGAACATAATTTTCTGGTTGGGGGTCACCACAACATGAGGAACTGTATGAAAGGGTCGCGGCATCAGGAAGGTTGAGAACCGCTGACTTGGGACCATTAAAGAGAAAAAGGAAGCAGCTCTGTGCTGGCTGCCCCGGCCTGGCCCCCGGGGAGGGGACATGGGGCTAATATCGGGCTTTGTCGGGTGCGAAAGGCTGTGGGGCTGTGAAGTCCGGGGAATCTTCTCTGTCTTGACCCGATGAACCCCTCCGGTTCCTTCTCATCTTAAGTTGGACATTTCCTCCTCCAGGAAGCCCTCCCTGACCCTGACCCTGACCCTTCGATGAGGGCCAAGCGCCCCTTCCGGCGCAGCAAGAATCACACAGTATTGAAACCCCAAGTTCTGGGTTTGATAAGTCCCTACTCCCCGGGGCACCACCCACAATGTAGTCCCAGGAGTCCTCAAGGGACATATGTGAATTGAACAAGCAAGGACATAGAGACAGAAATGCCACAGAGACAGAGGTGAGAGGGGCAGAGAGACAGAGGCAGGGACAGGGTGAAGGAGAAAACAGAGATGAGGGTGAGAGCTGGTCCTCGATCCAGAAGATGGGCTAATAAAGCACCTGCCCGCCGCCCCTCCCCCTGGAGGGAGGCAAAGAGAAGTGCCAGCCTGGCCAGGTGGGCAGAACCAGGACTGCCCCATGCAGCCACTGCAGCAGGCCCAGAAGGCTAGGGGTATGCCTGGGGGAAGGGGTCAGATCAGGGGGTTTCTAGGTCCTGCAGGAGGAGAGTCCTGGGCCCTGGATTCTGGGGTCCTGGGGAAGGAAGGACCTAGGGGGCCGGGGTCCTGGGTGCCCCAAGGGTACTGACTTGCATCGAGTTCGGCATGAGGCTCTCCCAGACTCATGGGGATGCGAAACCCGGCTTGGTCCTCCTCCAGCATTTGAAGCAGCTGATCCTCGGTCATGTCAGCCGGAGGAGGGATGGAGGGAGAGTGACAGATGTTGATGAAAACCTTCCCTTCGGATGAGTTGGTCTTTACGCAGAAGCCTGGTGGGAATGGGTTGATCCTGACCATGTCTCCATGTGGGTCTTGATTTCCATCCACCCTCTCCCCAGTCTGTCCTTTTTCAATCTGTCCCCTTCCTTGAGTCTCAGTCCTCCACTTTCTGGTTCTGTCCCCATCCCCACGCCTGGGACCTCTGACTCTCTTTCCATCTTGGAGTCTCTGTCCCCCTAGTCACTCCCATCCCCCACCTCCACCCCCATCCTCCCTCTCTTTGGATCTCCCTCTGGGTCTCTGTTCACTTCCCCACTGAGGCTTCTAAACTCTCTTATGATGTCCCGTTCCTCCCTCCTCTGTGTCCTTTGACCCCAGTGTCTCACCACTTCTCCCTGGGAACCGCTCACTCTCTTTGGGTTTCTGCCTTCCTCACCTGGTTGAGGTTGGATCTGTGTTGATTCTGGTCTGCTCGTCTGGGCCTGCTGGAGCTCCTTGGAGGCCTGGGTGAAGGAACATGACTTCCAGGCTTGGCGTCGGTGCTATCAGACCCGCATTTGTTGCTCAAATGTTTACTGAGCAATGTTTAGGGATACGAGCCACGCAGGGAATAAGACATATTATGTCCCTGTCCTCCTCTGAGGAACCCAAAGAACAACCCCAGTCTTACTCCCATTTATTCCAGAGCCTAGCAAACTTGGAGTTAACCGACTACAATTCCCAGAAGCCCTGTTGCCTCTCTAGTGCATTCTGGGAACTGCAATCCCATCTGAGGGAAAAAAAAAAAAAAAAAAAGAATCCCCCAAATAACCAGGGACACAGGAGTCCTGGGTCAGTGCGCACCTGCAGCAGCAGCTCCTGGAAACGCGCAGTCTCGGCGCCCATGGCCTCCGCCTCGTTCAGCTCCGGCACCAGCAGCTTCAAGTCCGCCATGGCCCGGGGGAAGAGACCGAGGCGTCCCCAGCAACGCCGACGTGGGGGAGCCTTTGCTGGGATCGGAACTCTGGGGCCGGCTTCCCGGGCCCTCAACAGACTCCGACACCCACTGTTGTAGATGAGAATCGAGGAATCTGGCCGGAGGCTACAGTTCCACTCAGATCAGGTACCGTCGTCAAATCTGTTGGGGGACAGTATCTCTCGATGCTCCAACACGCCGAATGTTTAAATGACAGCCACTCTTCCGGTCTCTGTGTAACAGAAATTTGAGTTCGCCACACTTCCGACTCCCTCAGCGCTCGTACCTTAACCAGCGCTACTGACCAATCAGACTCTAAGGACGAGGCCACGCCTCCTCTCACCTCAACCAATCAAAACCAGATTCTGAGGCTGAGTCCCTTAATGCCACACTTCCGCTGTCGATTAAAGGCAAACTTCCCCCTCTTTCCCGACAGCTTCCTCAGGCCAGGTTACGGGCAGTCAAACCCTCATTTCAGTGTCCATCCTAAGATTCCCTTCTCATCTCCGAACTATCGCTTCGCCCCAGAGCTAGACTCGATTCTCTAGTAAATGTATTTCGGGCCGAAAGCTGCAGTTTTGTGAACAGGGTGGTGGGAAGACACACCAACACGGCCACCCTTCTAAATCTGGAACTCTCCGTTTTTGCAAGGCACACACAATTTCTCCTCTTCCGTCCCCCCCCCCACTGTGAGGACTGCGCATGCTCCCAACGACGTGGGCGGGGTCGCCGGGTCTTAAGGTTGGGTCACGTTCTATCTCCTTCGGCCCGCCCTTTGCCCTGGAGGGGGCGGCCTCGCCCTTCGGACCTCGAAGTTCCCTCGGGTAGAGCGCCCGGCAGTTGGTGGAAAGCGGTCTGGACGGGTGATGGCTGCCACGCGCGCGGAGTCCCGCGCCCGAGAGATCTTCGCCACGCTGGAGTACGGACCCGCGCCGGAGAGCCACGCATGCGCGCTGGTGAGGGCCTGCGGGCCGGCGCTGCCCCTCCCTCCCTCCCTCCCTCCCTCCTTCCCTCGCTCCCCCTCCCCCCGCGCGGGTCCTGCGCGCTGACTCCCGTGATCCTCCGCGGCAGCTCCGCGACTCCGCCCTTTGCTTCGGTGGTTCCCGGCGCCCCTGGACCAGGCTCCCGGGAGCTTTTGCGGTTGTACCTCTCAGCCCTTTAGCGGGTCCTCGTGCCCCACGGCCCGAGCTCGAGGCGGTGTCTCCCCGGTTCCTCAGACCCGCCCCACCCGGAGGGGTGCGACTGGTTCTTCGGAGCCACATCAGAACCTCCAGGGAACCTCTGAACCCCCGTAGACTTCCCAGGGTTCCTGAGAAGGAACCGCCATGGTCCTCCAGGGCACCCCCAGAGTTCTCATGGGGCTCCCTTAATCACTCGGACCCTCCGTGGAGTCCCCGTGAGTCCTCAGGCTCCTCTGTACTTGTGTGGCTGCTGTGATCTCGGGTGGGGGGGGGGCGCTCTCGGAACCCCGGAATCCATCAGAACTCCTCATTTCAGGCCCTCAGCCCCTCATGGGCCCCCCGTGGTCCCTCGCCACCTCTGGGGGTGTCGCGTGCGCCCACCGGGAGTCCTCGGGGCCGCTGAAAATGCTGATGGTGCTCCATGACCCTCGGTGTTAAGAAATTCCCTGGGACTCCTGTGATCCCTCAGGCTCTGTGGTTCTCAACCTTCCTAACGCCGCGACCCTTTACTACAGTTCCTCATGTGGTGGTGACCCCCGACCAGAAAATTATTTCCGTTGCTACCTCATCACTGTAATTTTGCTACTGTTATGAATCGTCATGTAAATATCTGGTATGCAGGATGTATTTTCAGGGGTCGCGACCCACAGGTTGAGAACCGCTGCCTCAGAGCCTCCCATAACGTTTTGGAGGTTCCTGCAGATAAGTAAGGCGCCTCGAATTTTCCATAATGGCTCAGGCCCCTCAGAATCCACCCCCCCCCATGGAGCCAGGTCACCCCCAAGGGCCCTCTCGCACCCAATCGAGGAGCTTGGGCTTCTGCAGGGGGAGGGGAGGAGGCTGGGAGAAGAGCCCACGTCCAGGGTGCGAGCTGCGCCTGCGCAGGCTGTGGAGGGAGAGGAGGGGATGAGGCCGCGGTGCAGGAGCCGCAGGCTTCGGGGAACCGAGAGGCGAGGACCGCACTTGGGGTCTGGCCCTGTGGCGAGGTGGACTGTCCCCCACCCCATGGTGAACCCTGGAGGAGCAAGCTTCCGGGGAAAGATGCTGAGCTGAGTTATCACATGTTGTCCAACGTGTGCAGGAGTCAAAGGCCACTTTGGGCCGGGCTGGTGTGGCTCTGATTGAGTGTTTCCCACTCAAGGGCACATGCCCGGGTTGCGGGCTTGATCCCCAGCAGGGGGCGTGCAGGAGGCAGCCGGTCAGTGATTCTCTCTCATCATGGATGTTTCTATCTCTCCTTCTCCCTTTCTCTCTGAAATCAATAAAGAAATATATTTTAAAAATATATATATATATACATATTCTTATTGATTTCAGAGAGAAAGGCAGAGGGAGAGATAGAAACATCCATGATGAGAGAGAATCATTGATCCGCTGCCTCTTGCTGCCTCTTGCACACCCCGAGCTGGGGATCAAGCCCGCAACCGGAATCGAACCTGGGACCCTTCAGTCCGCAGACCGACGCTCTATCCACTGAGCCAAGCTGGCCAGGGCAAGAATATATTTTTGAAAAAATACCACTTTGAGCCGCAGGTCTGGCGACAGGGACCTGGGAGGCATCAATGTCAAAAAGATAACCGAGCCCTGGCCGGTTTGGCTCAGTGGATAGAGGGTGGGCCTGCGAACTGAAAGGTCCCAGGTTCGATTCCGGTCAAGGGCATATGCCCGGGTTGTGGGCTCGATCCCTAGCGGGGGACTTGCAGGAGGCAGCCGATCCATGATTCTCTCGTATCATGGATGTTTCTATCTCCCTCTCCCTTCCTCTCTGAAGTCAATAAATATATATATATATATATTTTTTAAAAATCAACATAAATGTATTTAAAAAAAAAGATAACGGAACCCTGGGAGTGACAAGATCTAGATATATAGCGTAGGCGCAGATAAAAGGAGCTGTGGCCCTAGCTGGTTTGGCTCAGTGGATGGAGCGTCGGCCTGCGGACTGAAGGGTCCCAGGTTCGATTCCGGTCAAGGGCACATGCCTGGCTTGTGGGCTCGATCCCCAGTAGGGGGCGTGCAGGAGGCAGCCAGTCAATGATTCTCTCTCATCATTGATGTTTCTCTCCCTCTCCCTTCCTCTCTGAAATCAATAAAAATACATTTAAAAAATACATAAAAGGAGCTGTGACAGCGTGCAGAGAACCCCCACACTTGGAGGGTGGGAGTGGAATGTCGTGAAATAGCAATGGGCTAAAAGCTCCTATTTATTGGATGCTTTCACTGTGACCCTCTGGGGTCAGCATACTTGCATGGACTCTCCCAGGACCACCGTGGGAGGGGTCGTTGTCGTTATTATCTTAGTGAGAGCACACAGAGGCTTGGAGAAGTCAGTCGTTTTTGCCCGTGGTCAGCACAGCTGAAAAGGGGAAGCTGAACTTTCAGCCAATCAAGAATTGAAATTAAATACAAGAGAAAAGGGGGAAGCTGAGATTTGAACCTGAGCCCTCAGATTCCAGCGCCTGTGGTGCCCCCACCTTGCCCCAGACCAAGGTCTCAGCCTTAGGGTCTGTTGGCCAGACTCGGCCAATAAACATGTTTTCTTTGGCCGATGTGTATTGGTAAAAAATGTGAATTTGTTGACAACTAACTCCATGTAAACATCCGGGATTCCAGCTTCTCTTGAAAATAAAATCCCCCAATTTGGCAACCTTTGGCTCACGTTCCCTGACAAAAATCATCTGGCTCCCGTTAGCGACAGTTTGTCTTGTTAGACAACTGGCGAGTTCCCAGTCTCCCCCAGGCCCTCTTCTCACACTAGCGAGGTCTGCGGGGACCCTATGGACATTCTTGTAGGATTTGGTTTTTCTTTGGGGGGAAATTTTGCAAAATTCCAGAGTACTTAATATTGTGAACTCTCATGCCCCCGTCACTGTGCTTCAACAATGATTAGCATTTGGTCCAGTTGTTGTCTCCCTGTATGTTCTCTTTTTCTGGAGTGATTTCAATCCCATGGCCTAGCCGGCGTGGTTCAATGGTTAGAGAGTCAGCCCGCACACCAGGAGGGTCTTGGGTTCAATTCCCGGTCAAGGGCATGTACCTGGGTTTCAGGTTCAGTCCCCGTCCTCCGTCCGAGCCCATGTAGGAGGCAACCAATCAATGTGTCTCTCTTGCATGGATGTCTCTCTCTTTCTCTCTCTCTCCCCTCCTCCTTCCCCCCCCCCCGCCGCCCCTTCCACTCTCTCTAAGAATCAATGGAAAAAATAACCTCCAGTGAGCATTAACAACAAAAAATTAAATCCCAGATGTCATATTATTTTCCCATAAATATATATATTTTTTTATATTTTATTGATTTTTTACAGAGAGGAAGGGAGAGAGATAGAGAGCCAGAAACATCGATGAGAGAGAAACATCGATCACCTGCCTCCTGCACATCCCCCACTGGGGAAGTGCCCGCAACCCAGGTACATGCCCCCGACCGGAATCGAACCCGGGACCTTCCAGTCCGAAGGCCGACGCTCTATCCACTGAGCCAAACCGGTCTCGGCTTTCCCATAAATATTTGACTCCTCACTTCTAACACATGAGGACTCCTGTAACATAACCACCCTGCCGTTTGCACACTCAGCATTAACAGTCATACTTGACTATCATCTGATGCCCAGCTGGTGCTCAGATACCCTCAACTGTGTCAAAGGTGTCTTTCTCCCTCCCCCCCACCTCCCCGCCCCCAGCCTCTGGAGGGATTTGAATTAGGAACTTCCTGCTGACCATTTGACTTTAAAGAAAAAGGAGAAGGGCCAGTTGGCAGGGGAAGAAACAAGTCAGGAGACTGAGGCATTGGGGGTGAGAAGAGAGAAGTTTGTAGAGGGAAGAAGTAGGAAGCCTGTCATGGATTTAGCAAGGAATTGGGGAAGACGGGACCAGGGACAGAGAGAAACGTGAAGCTGCAATAAAATTAATAGAGCCCTAACCGGTTTGGCTCAGCGGATAGAGCGTCGGCCTGCGGACTGAAAGGTCCCAGGTTCGATTCCAGTCAAGGGCATGGACCTGGGTTGCGGGAGCATCCCCAGTGGGGGGCGTGCAGGAGGCAGCTGATCGATGTTTCTCTCTCATCAATGTTTCTGGCTCTCTATCCCTCTCCCTACCTCTCTGTAAAAAAATCAATAAAATATATTTAATCTTTAAGATAAAAGTAAACTGTAATAATAAAAAAAATAATCCCCAAACTGAAAATATATATATATTTTAAAAAATAATAATAATAAATAAAATTAATAGAAAGTTACAAGTACTGCTGCTTTGGGCATCTGACACGGATGATTCATCCTCACATGCTTTGTGAGGTGGGGCGTTGTCCTTACCTCCACCTTCCAGATGGCTCGCTTGGCGGAGGCCACGGTAGGATCTGGCTAAGGCTGCACCATGAGTAAGTACCAGAGCCAGGATTCAAACCCTGGCCGTGGCCCCTCGCTCCAGGGAACCCACCCAGGGCTGCCCCTCTGCAAAGCCCATATGCTATGCCTTGGGCTCAGTTAGACGCGCCACGGCCAAATAAACCGCGCCCGGCAGGGCAGCATCCAGTCTGTCTTCGGGATTCAGGGTCCCACACTTACTCCCCGAGCGCTGACAGCTGAGGTGGAGGGAACACAGGAACCACCTGGCTTAGAAGCCACACGGTCCCATGGGCATCGCTTCCAGGTGTACAAACAAAACGTGCACACGGACATCTCCACCAGCACAATTCACCATAGCCAGAGAGCGGAAACAGCCCGCATACCCAGCAACCGAGGACCAGCTAAACAAAATGTGGTCCGTCCCGATAATGAGTACCTTCCAGCCATAAAAAGAAATGAGGTGCTCACACAGGATACGGCATGGATGGGTCTTGAACATGCCATGCCAATCATAACATTAAAAAGAAGAAAAGAAAAAACTATTGCCAAGTGAAAGAAGCCAGCCACAAAAAGCCATTTAGTGTAGGATTCCATGGACGTGAACTGCCCAGAATAGCAAATCCATTGAGACAGAGGGCAGATGAGTCGTTACCAGGGGATGGGCACAATGGGGAAGGGAGAGCGACTGCTTAGCAGGGGTTCTCAACCTTCCTCATGCCGCGACCCTTTAATACAGCTCCTCATGTTGTGGTGACCCCCAATTTCATTGTGACAAATTGAACATAATGAAAGCCTAGTGATTCATCACAAAAACAACATGTAATTATATATGTGTTTTCCGATGGTCTTAGGCGACCCCTGTGAAAGGGTCTTTTGACCCCCAAAGGGGTTGCGGCCCACAGGTTGAGAACCACTGGCTTAATGGCTGCGGAGCTGTCTTTTGGGGGTGATGAAATGTTCAGGAAATAGAAAGTGGTAATAGTTGCACCATATTTTGAATTTACTAAATGCCACTGAACTGTACACTTTATTTATTTATTTATTTTTTAAAATATATTTTATTGATTTTTTACAGAGAGGAAGGGAGAGGGATAGAGGGTTAGAAACATCGATGAGAGAGAAACATCGATCAGCTGCCTCCTGCACACCCCCTACCGGGTATGTGCCCACAACCAAGGCACATGCCCTTGACCGGAATCGAACCCGGGACTCCTGAGTCCGCAGGCCGACGCTCTATCCACTGAGCCAAACCGGCTAGGGCTGAACTGTACACTTTAAAATGGTTCAAATGTCGAGTGTGTTATGTGTCTGTTAGGTTTATGTCTGTTTTCTACCTACACAGGAAAAGAATTAGCTGGTGGGGCGAAGGGGGGCAGGTGTCCCCCTCCCAGAGGACACTGGGCAGGGATCGCGCTCCTTGAGCTGCCTCCCAGACCCCTTTCCAAACCCTCCCCCTTCCCAGGCCTGGCTGGACACGCAGGACCGGTGCTTGGGTCACTATGTAAGTGGAAAGTGGTTAAAGCCGGAAAACAGGAAGTCAGTGCCTTGCCAGGATCCCATCACAGGTAGGAGGTGTCCCCTGGTCATCAGGGGAGGGAGAGGCACCCATGCCCCGGCCATACCCACCACAGACACCCTAATGTCTTTGCTCAGGGCCTGATGGGGGGAGGAGGCTGAGAGTTTTGGCTCCTCCTGATCCTGGTTATTCTAATACGGTCCCAAGTCCCCGTGGACACTTTTCCGAGTCACCATCTACTAAAGATCCCTCCCTTAGCTTTGCACAGTGGCAGTATCGTAGCCAATGAGGTTTATCTGAGGCGCGATTATTGCTAAAAATAAAAATAAAAATAAAATAAAATCCCCTCCTTGCCTGCGGAGGCCCTCGGAGCAAGGACCAATGGATTTATCCCCAGTTGTCAGGTGACAGACCTGAGACCCTCAGCAGGGCCGGGAACCAGGTTTACTGCCCGTTCCCAGTCCCCGGAAATCTTAGCCCCCCGCGGTTCTGACACAGTTTCCCCCTCTTCAATCTGGGTCCCCCCCTCTGTCTCTCCAGGAGAGAACTTGGCCACTTGCCTCCAGGCACAGGCTGAGGATGTGGCGGCAGCCGCGGAGGCAGCCAGGGCCGCGTTGGAGAACTGGAGCGGACTCCCCGGAGCCTCTCGGGCCAAGCACCTGACCAGGTGATGCAGTTGAGGTGTGGACCTAGGGAGTGGGGGAAGGATTGAAAACAAAGACCCTGGTTCCCAACATCCCATGGAATTCATTGACCGCTAAGGTTCACGTTCCCAGCATGCCTTTTGGCCTTTAGTCCCATCTGCGGGGACTAGTAATGACAAACCCTCTGTTTCCCCCCGAAGGAATATTCTTGGGGCTCATCGGGACTGGTGGAGCCCCAAAGTCCATTTCCCAGCACCCTCCTGGGGCAGCTAGAGACAGAGGTCCCATTTCCCAAAATGTATGAGGTTAGTGGTAAGCCCCAGCATCTCCAGGGTTACAGGTGGCCAAGATCTTTGCACAGCAGCCTCAGGATTTGTTTCCTGGACTACATTTCCCATAAATCTCTAGTGTTCTCTACCCCTGGTAAAGGGGGATGTCCCAGGTGTTCGTGGGGAATATTGTAGTCCAGGTAAATGGGGTGTGTTTCAGGCTGAGAGGCACTGGGAAATGACCGGCCCCCTTGCTTTCTGCACAGGCTGGCCAAGATGATCCAGAAGCACCAGCGGCTGCTGTGGACCCTGGAGTCCCTGGTTACTGGGCGGGCTGTTCGAGAGGTTCGAGACAGGGATGTCCCGCTGGCCCAGCAGCTGCTCCAGTACCATGCAATTCAGGCACACATCCAGGAGGAGGCGCTGGCAGGCTGGGAGCCCATGGGTGAGAAGCATGAGTCCCGACCCCCAGCCCCCTCCTCATCAGGGCCCACCAGTGCCTGTCCCAGTCACCTCATTTGTTCTTACAGGAGTAATTGGTCTCATCTTGCCACCCACATTCTCCTTCCTGGAGATGATGTGGAGGATTTGCCCTGCCCTGGCTGTGGGTAAGTGATGGGCTGGGGACCTGGACCCCTGGGTCTGAGGGAGGAGCGGCCAGGTGCCTGGACCCCTGGGTCTGAGGGAGGAGGGGCCGGGGGCCTGGACCCCTGGGTCTGAGGGAGGAGGGGCCGGGGGCCTGGACCCCTGGGTCTGAGGGAGGAGGGGCTGGGGGCCTGGACTCCTGGGTCTGAGGGAGGAGGGGCTGGGGCCTGGACTCTTGAGTGTTTGAGTTGCCCGCCTTCCCCAGGCTGCACTGTGGTGGTCCTCGTGCCCCCGGCCTCCCCAGCGCCCCTCCTCCTGGCCCAGCTGGCAGGGGAACTGGGCCACTTCCCAGGAATCCTCAACGTGATCAGTGGCCCTGCCTCCCTGGGGCCTGTCCTGGCCTCCCAGCCCGGGGTCCAGAAGGTGGCCTTCTGCGGAGCCATCGAGGTACCTTCAGGGCGAGGAGGGCGACAGGGCAGGGCTGGGGTCCAGAAGGTTTCCCCCCCTCTGAACCCCGTGGGGTGTGGGGTTCCCTCAGGAAGGACGTGTCCTTCGGCGGACCCTGGCGGGCGTGGGTCCCGAGCTGGGCCTGGCGCTGGGGACCGAATCGCTGCTGCTGCTGACGGAGGCGGCAGATGTGGACTCGGCCGTGGAGGGCGTCGTGGACGCAGCCTGGTCGGACCGCAGCCCGGTGAGACCCTCGCGCCGGTGTCCCCTGATGTCCTGCGGGCCGTGCCTATCTGTCTGCAGACCTTGGGGCTCCATGTCTCTGTTCAGTTTTCAGTCCTTCGCGCGTGGGGGACTCATCACCTCCGATTTCCGGATCTCCCTGCCCAGCTCTCCTGGTCTGTCAGGGCCCGGCCTGTCTCTTGCTCCCTAGGACCCCTCACTGTTCTGAGTGTTCGTGCCCCTGTTTCCCAGCCTCTGTCTTTACTCTGAAATGACCAGCTTTCCGGAACTCCACCTTCCGCCTGGGGTCCGGGGCCTCGGACAGTCTCCAGGGTCCTTGGCCACTTCTCCCTGACCCTCCTTGGATCTCTGCGTGTGTGTCCCCGGGTTCAGCCCTCCGTGGGGGCCTGTCCCCCCACATGGCCCCTGACATCTCTTTCCCTAACAGGGGGGCCTCAGGCTTCTCGTCCAGGAGTCGGTGTGGGACGAGGCGATGAGGCGGCTCCAGGTGCGGATGGCGCGGCTCCGGGGAGGCCGAGGGCTCGACGGGGCCGTGGACATGGGGGCCCGGGGGGCTGCTGCACGTGAGCTGGCCCAGCGGTATGTGCGCGAGGCCCAGAGCCAGGGCGCACAGGTGAGCCGGGGTGTAGGCTACAGGGTGCCGGGGGAGGAGGGCCTGGGCCTGAGGGAGGAGGTGCTGGGCGCCTGGGCTACAGGGTGCCGGGGGAGGAGGGACCTGGGTCTGAGGGAGGAGGTGCTGGGGCCTGGGCTTCTGGGTTCCAGGGGAGGAGGGACCTGGGAGTGGACTTGTACTAGTGGATCTGTTTTGTTCTCCCAGGTGTTCCAGGCTGGCGATGTGCCCCTAGACAGCCCGTTCTTCCCCCCAACCTTGGTCTCTGACCTGCCCCCCTCCTCCCCGTGTGCCCAGGCAGAGGTGAGCCCCTTCGTGTCCAGGAGATCCTACTCCACCCACCCATCTGCCCCCAGACATGGGCCACAGCAGAGGCCCTGGTGGCCCCTTGGCCTGGGTCTGGGGCTGCTGACTCCTGGACGCTGGTCCCCTAGTGGGGGCGGGCATAGGGGGGGCGGGGTTGGCAGGCTGCTTGAACTCACTGTCACCTTCCAGGTACCGTGGCCTCTGGTCGTGGCCTCCCCATTCCGCACGGCCAAGGAGGCACTGGCCGTGGCCAACGGGACGCCCCGAGGAGGCAGTGCCAGTGTGTGGAGCGAGAGGCTGGGGCAGGCCCTGGAGCTGGGCTATGGGTCAGTGGCACCCACCGGGGCACAGGCAGCGGCCTGTGGGGAGGGCTTGCGCTTCCGTCTTCACGCCTCTGTCTCCGACTCTCCACCCCCCCAACTCCCTGCTTTGCTCTCTGATGCCCCGTCTCCCCACAGGCTCCGGGTGGGCACAGTCTGGATCAACGCCCACGGCCTCAGAGACCCTGCGGTGCCCACGGGCGGCTGCAAGGAGAGTGGGTCTTCCTGGCACGGGGGTCTAGATGTGAGTGTCCCCTCCCGCCCGCCACCATCGGCACCCTCTCTCAGCCCTGTGCCCGCCTTGCACCCTCCCAACACTGTCCCTCTCGCAGGGCCTGTATGAGTACCTGCGGCCCGCGGGGACCCCTGCCCGGCTGCCCTACCTTTCTGAGAATCTGAACTATGACACCTTTGGCCTTACCATCCCCTCAGCCCTCCCGGCTGGGCCTGAAACAGGTCCCAGGTGAGCTGTCCCGGGGCCCACCATTCCCAGAATCCTGTGGGGGAGGAGGGGCAGGCTCCCTCGGACTGAAGTGGGTGAGCTAGAGCCCTGGAGGGGTCCCAGGCCCCACCCAGATCTGCATTCTAGGTCTTAGGGCCTCACAACCACCCTCCAGGCCTAAGGAGAGCCTCAGTCCTGCTGAAGGGAGGCCTGGGGTCCCCCAGAGTCTTGTGGGGCCAAGAATTGGGGGTTACCCAGAAGCTCATGGGAGCTGGAGGGGTCCATTCAGGGGGCTGGCGCAGGGGCCCTGAGCACACCTGGGCCCCCAGACCCACCCTCACACCTCACCCTACTGCAGCCCAGCACCCCCCTACGGGCTCTTCGTGGGGGGCCGTTTCCAGGCGCCTGGGGCCCGGAGCTCCAGGCCCATCCACGACTCGCAGGGCAATCTCCATGGCTACGTGGCCGAGGGCGGAGCCAAGGACATCCGAGTGGCTGTGGAGGCTGCCCACCAGGCTGCCCCTGGGTAAGTGGGGTCTCGGCAACGCCCAGGCCCTGTGAGGCCTCAGAGAGGGACCCCCAGGGCTGAGGGGCTGTGGGGTTAGCTCCCATGGCTGACAGAATAGGGGTGTGGTTGGCCCCTCTCTTCCTGGGGCGGCTGAGCTATCGGGCCTGGACCCCCAGGGTAAGGGCCGGGGACAGGGGAGGGGCACCTGGGAAGAGCCAGGGCCAGGAGACCAGCCCCCGATGTTCACTGTCCGCCCACAGCTGGATGGGCCAGTCCCCGGGGGCCCGGGCAGCCCTGCTGTTGGCACTGGCAGCCGCCCTGGAGCGCCGGGAGCCCGCCCTGTCCTTGAGGCTGGAGAGGCACGGAGTGGAGCTCAAGGCCGCCCAGGCGGAGGTGGAGCTGAGCGTGACGCGGCTCCGGGCATGGGGGGCCCGCGCCCAGGCCCAGAGCCACAGCCTGCAGGTGAGCGGGCCCTGTGGGAGGGCAGACAGAGCGGGCGGTGTGGAGTGGGGTCGGGACAAAGGCTCTGGAGTGAGCCACACCTGGGGCCCAAGCTGTGATCACCAGCGAGTACCTTGGCCTCTGTACCTCAATTTTCTCATCCATATAATGGGCACAGGGCCTACCTCAGATCAGTGTTTCAAATTGTTAGTAACCCATAAAGTCAACTGAGTGCGTTGTAACCATGATTTTCTTTTCTTTTTTTAAATATATTTTATTAATTTTTCAAAGAGAGGAAGGGAGAGGGATAGAGAGCCAGAAACATCGATGAAAGAGGAACATCGATCAGCTGCCTCCTGCACACTCCCTACTGGGGATGTGCCCGCAACCAAGGCACATGCCCTTGACCGGAATCGAACCCGGGACCCTTCAGCCCGCAGGCCGACGCTCTATCCCATGAGCCAAACCAGTTAGGGCTGATTTTCTTTTTTATTTGGTAGTTTTTATTTTTGTTTTTGAACTTTCATTGAATTTATTGGGGTGGTTAACAAAATGATACCGGTTTCAGGTGCCCAGTTCCACTACACATCATCTGTGCACGGCCCCTCCCCCAGCACTCCCCGCGCTGTTTTCCATGTCCATGAGTTCTTTCTTTTTTTCTCTCTCTCTCAATCCCTCCTTCCTCTCACTCAGCTCCCCCACCCAGACAGCTGTCAGCCTGAGCTCTAGCCACGAGTCTGTCTCTATTTTGCTTGTTCATTTAGTTCATTAGATTCCATTAGGGTGAAGTCATATGGTATTTGTCTTTCTCTGACTGGCTTATTTCACTCAGCATAGTGCTCTCGGGTCTGTCTGTGCTCCAGTCTTTGAGTGTTTTTAAAGTGTGGCTTTAGTAGGGGTACAGAATACAGATAGCAAACTGTGACTTCTCAGGCCTGCGTTTTGGTGAAGTTTGACAAATCCGTACAGTTGCATCATCACGATCAGGACAGATGTTCATCTCCCCGAAGGGCTTCTCCCTCCTCTTCCCATGCCCCCACTCCAAGTGCTTGGCATCCACTACGCGTTCTGTCCTTTCCGTTTTCTTCAAGAGCCCAAATGCAGTCATACTGTGTAGTGCAAGTGTGTCAAACTCAGAGCTAACACGGGCCAAATAAACTAGGTGGAAGTGTCTGTGGGCCGCAAAAAAACAAAGCTTCACTTTTTAAAAAAATATATATTTTATTGATTTTTTTACAGAGAGGAAGGGAGAGGGATAGAGAGTTCAAAACATCGATGAGAGAGAAACATCGATTAGCTGCCTCCTGCACACTCCCCACTGGGGATGTGCCTCAACCAAGGTACATGCCCTTGACCGGAATCGAACCTGGGACCCTTCAGTCCCCAGGCCGACGCTCTAGCCACTGAGCCAAACCGGTCAGGGCCAAAAGCTTCACTTTTCATAGACACGTAGGTTTATTTCGGTAGACATGCTGAATAGAAAGGCCTGAAATAAATGAGTCGTCGTTAACATAAAATAACATTTTATTAAACATTAATAGTTTTTCTTGAACATTAACTCACCAGACATTGAAGAACTGCATGAATTAATAAGCGTGACGGAAATAAACCTATTTTTCTTGTTCTCCAAAAGCGAAATATTTCCTGTTGCGCAAACCAAACAAGTCAGTCCAAGACTAATGACGGCAATTGGCTGCTAAGATGTACCCTGGTAGTACTAATGGAGAGAAATGGTGCACCTGCATGTAAGGCGCGTGAGGGAAATGAATGCAACGCGATCATAGTCATCAGTCATTAGCGAACACTGTAGTTCGTTATTAGTAGCTAGAGGCCCGGCGCACGGGATTTGTGCATGGGTAGGGCTCCTAGGCCTTGCCGGCTGCCAGCCAGGGCCTGCCTTCATTCCGTGCCACCCCCTCCTTGGTGGTCAGCGCACATCACAGTGAGCGATCAAACTCCCCGTCTCCCAGTCAAACTCCTGAGGGGACGCTTGCATATCAGCCTTTTATATATATATAGATGATGTATAACAGGATATTGTAAAAACTAAGTTACGAAACTTTTATTAAAACGTTTCTTACATGCGGCCCACGGGCCTGAGTTTGACATGCTCGGTGTAGTGTTTGATGTCTGGCTTCTTTCATTGCTTTTAAGATGCATCCTGATTGCATCTATCAATACATTCCTTTTTGTTGCTGAGTAGCGGTATCTTACGTGCACACCATGTCTGTTCCTGCATGTACCAGTGGCCAGGAAGCTGGGCTTTTCTAGGCTTTAGCTATGGAGTAAGTAGTTTGCATACATGCCTTTGTGTGAACATGTTTTTGTGGCTCGTGGGTAAATACCTAGAAATCAGATTGCTAGATGGTGCGATAAGTGCATGCTTAATTTCACAAGAAACTGCCAAACAGGTTTTCAAAGTGTGCCATTTCGCTATCCCACTGGCAGTACGTGTGGCAGTTTCTCTACCTCCTCGCCAACATTTTAGATATCAATCTTTATTTAAAAATTTAGCCATTTTACCTGGCCAGCGTGGCTCAGTGGTTGAATGTCGACCTATGAACCAGGAGGTCACGGTTTGATTCCTAGTCTGGGCACATGCCCAGGTTGTGGACTCAATCTCCCCAGTGGGGGATGTGCAGGAGGCAGCCGATCGATGATGCTCTCTCATCATTGATGTTTCTGTCTCTCTCCCCATCTCCCTTCCTCTGAAATAAAAAAATATATTTTTTAAAAAAGATTTAGCCATTTAAAAAAAATATGCTTTTATTGAGCCCAGCCGGTGTGGCTCAGTAGTTGAGCATCGACCCATGAACCAGGAGGTGACTGGTGTGATTCCCAGTCAGGGCACATGCCCAGGTTTCAGGCTCAGTCCTCAATAGGTGGCAGCCAATCAATGATGCTTCTCTATCATCGATATTTTTATCTCTCTATCCCTCTCCTTTCCTCTCTCTGTAAAAAATCAGTAAAAACATAATTTTGAGAGAGAGAGGAAAGAAGAGGGAGAGGGAGAGAAACATCAATGTGAGAGAGAAACAGATCAGTCGCCTCCCACATGCACCCTGACCCCGACAAAACAAATTCTTTAAAACAAACAAAAAACAATAAAACTAATTCTAAAAGCTGAGGATGTTACCAGTCACTTCGAAGAGCCATGAATGGAAGACGAGCATGTGAGAAGCTGTTCAGCGCCACTGAAAAGTAATCATTAGTGACATGCAAACCGGGGCCCTGGCCAGGTCACTCGGGTAGTTAGAGCATCATCCCAGTGCACCAGGGTTTCGGGTTCGATCCTGATCAGGGCACATATAAGAAGCAACAGTGCATGCATAAGTAAGTAGAAAAGCGAATTGATGCTTCTCTCCCTTTTTCTCTCTCTCTCTCAAATCAGTTAAAAAATGCAAAATGGAGCCACAATGAGGCATCACTACATACCTAGGAAACTGGCTAAAATTTCAGCCCTGGCCAGGGTGGCTCAGTTGGTTGGAGAGTCCACCCATTAAACCAGACGGTGGCAGCTTGGTTTCCAGTCAGGGTGCAGGTTCAGTCCCCGGCTGGGCCACGTCTGGGAGGCAGCCAATCGTGTTTATCTCTTTCGCTTACATATAACCCAGCCATAATTCCTAGGTATTTACCTCAATAAATTTAATTTCTAGGTGTTTTTTTTATATTTTGATTTTTTACAGAGAGGAAGGGAGAGGGATAGAGTTAGAAACATCGATGAGAGAGAAACATCGATCAGCCGCCTCCTGCACATCTCCCACCGGGGATGTGCCCGCAACCCAGGTACATACCCTTGACCGGAATCGAACCTGGGACCCTTCAGTCCGCAGGCCGGCGCTCTATCCACCGAGCCAAACCGGTTTCAGCAATTTCTAGTTTTTTTAAAAAATATTTAAGAGAGCCGTAACCGGTTTGGCTCAGTGGATAGAGCATCGGCCTGCAGACTGAAGGGTCCCAGGTTCGATTCCGGTCAAGGGCATGTACCTTGGTTGCGGGCACATCCCCGGTGGGAGGTGTGCAGGAGGCGGCTGATCAATGTTTCTCTCTCATCGATGTTTCTAGCTCTTTGTCCCTCTCCCTTCGTCTCCGTAAAAAATCAATAATATATATATATATATATATATATATATATATATAAGAAAAGCCTCCATAATTAAAAATATATATATATATTTTAGAGAGAGGAAGGGAGGGGAGAGGTGAAACATTGATGTGAGCTTGAAACATCGATTGGCTGCCTCCTGCACGCCCCCTAACAGGAATGAAGCCAACAACCCGGGCATGTATCCCGACTGGGAATTGAAACAGCGACCTTTCAGTGCACAGACGGGTGACGCCCAACCAACTAAGACACACGGGCCTGGGCAGATTTTTGGTTTTGGGGTTTTCTTTAGAGAAAGAGAAATATCACTTTGTTGTTGCACTTATTTATTTGGGGGGGGTGGTGAGGCTATTAAAGTTTATTCCCATTGTGATAATAATTTAGAATTATAACACTACGCCTTAAGGTTGAGTACACTTTTTTCCAATTAAACATTTATTCTTAATTATACTAGTAGTTTACACACAGATTATATTAGTTTCGGCTCTACAACATAGTGATTCAACATTTATATACCTTACAAAGTGATCACTGCAATAAATCTAATAACTATCTGTCACCATACATAGATATTACAATAATATTATGACCTCGTGGCTGGATGGGCCAGGATATTCTAAATTTCTAAAAAATTCTGTTCCCTATACTGCACATCACATCCCTGTGACTTATTTTATAACTGGAAATTTGTATTTTTTTTATTAAATCTTTATTGTTCAGATTATTACAATTGTTTCTCTTTTTTACCCCCATAGCTCCCCTCCACCCAGTTCCTACCCCACCCTCCGCCCTCACCCCCCCCCACTGTCCACATCCATAGGTGTACGATTTTTGTCCAGTCTCTTCCCACATCCCCCACACCCCTTCCTTCCCCAAGGATAGTCAGTCCACTCCCTTTCTATGCCCCTGATTCTATTATAATCACCAGTTCATTCTGTTCATCAGATTATTTATGCACTTGATTTTTAGATTCCCTTGTTGATAGATGCATATTTGTTGTTCATAATTTGTATCTGTACCTTTTTCTTATTCCTCCTCTTCTTCTTAAAGGATACCTTTCAGCATTTCATATAATCCTGGTTTGGTGGTGATGAACTCCTTTAGCCTTTTCTTATCTGTGAAGCTCTTTATCTGACCTTCAATTCTGAATGATAGCTTTGCTGGATAAAGTAATCTTGGTTGTAGGTTCTTGGTATTCATCACTTTGAATATTTCTTGCCACTCCCTTCTGGCCTGCAAAGTTTCTGTTGAGAAATCAGCTGACAGACGTATGGGTACTCCCCTGTAGGTAACTGACTGTCTTTCTCTTGCTGCTTTTAAGATTCTCTCGTTGCCTTTTGCCCTTGGCATTTTAATTATGATGTGTCTTGGTGTGGTCCTCTTTGGATTCCTTTTGTTTGGGGTTCTCTGCGCTTCCTGGACTTGTAAGTCTATTTCTTTCACCAGGTAGGGGAGGTTTTCTGTCATTATTTCTTCAAATAGGTTTTCAATATCTTGCTCTCTCTCTTCTTCTGGCACCCCTATAATTCGGATGTTGGTACACTTGAAGTTGTCCCAGAGGCTCCTTACACTATCTTCATATTTTTGGATTCTTTTTTTCTTTTTGTTTTTCCGGTTGGGTGTTTTTTGCTTCTTCGTATTTCAGATCTTAGACTTGATTCTTGCGATCCTCTAGTCTGCTGTTGGATCTCTGTATAATATTCTTTATCTCAGTCAGTGTATGCTTAATTTCTAGTTGGTCCTTTTTCATATCCTTGAGGGTCTCACTAGATTTATGGAGGGTCTCACTAAATTTATCGGTGGTTTCTAGAAAATTCTTGAAAAACCTTATAACCGTGGTTTTGAACTCTATATCCAGTAGTTTGCTTTCCTCCATTTCTGTCTTTTGTGACCTGTTTCTTTGTCTCCACATTTTGGTTGCTTCCCTGTGTTGATAGAGTGGCTTTGTGTGCTAGGTGTCCTATAGGGCCCAGTGGCTCAGCCTCCCCAGTTACCTGAGGTGGACACTCTTGGTGCACCCCCTTGTGGGCTTTGTGCACAGTCTTGTTGTAGTTAAGCCTTGATTGTTGTTGGTATCACTGGGAGGACTTGACCTCCAGGCCAATTGGCTGTGAGAATCAGCTGTGTCTATGGTGGGAGAACTTCTGTGCTGGAAACACCCTTAGGGGCAAGACTTGTTTCAGTGGGGCTTTGGTGCTCACTGAGTCTGCCCCCTGAGTGTGTCCCTTCTGGATCTGAGGAGTTGTAATTGGATGGTCCCACTCTGACCACTGGGTACACTGGCTCTTGGATCTCTAAGGAGGTGCTAATTTAGCCTCTGCGTGAGGCTACCCAGCAGGAGCTATGGAGAGATTCCTCTTCTTTTTTCGGGGTTTGGAGGTGCCCAGATGAGGCCCAGCTGTGAAGCAATGCAAGCTGCTGTGGGGTCTTGGGCCTTCTTTTGAATGTTCTGGGTCTCTCTGACCCAGCTGCAATTAGTTAGGTAATTTTATATTGTAAAGGGCCAGGTCATTCATACGCAAAAGCCTCTGTGCACAGCTGGGGTGGGGCGGGGTCTCAGGGGATCAACAGGGCTGAGCAAGCAGCTATGGCTGATCCTCAGCCCAGCCCTAAGGGGCCCCTCGTCTCAGTGTCCCAGTAATCGCTGCAAGCACCTCTGAGAGAAAGCAACCCTCAAGTTCCGGACCGATGCCAGACAGTCTAGTTTCTCCCGTATGAGTCTGGGTCCCCAGAGACTCGCCCGGAACTGGAGTTCAGAGCCGTCAGGAGCTTGAGACTCCCTCCCGATTGAAAAAGACAGCTGCGTCCTCCGTTGCCAGCCCTTTCCTCAGGCGTGTGCCTCCGTACCTCTGCACTTTACTTCTACACCTCCTCTGAGTCTCAGTGTGCTTTTCTCTTCTAGTTGGAGAATTTCCACTCAGCCAGCCGTCCTGTGGTTCTGAATGGTGTCCGCTTTGTCTTTTAGTTGTATTTTGAAGTGGTTGTGCAAGGCAGCAATTTTAGGTGTTTACACCTATGCCGCCATCTTGGCTTCTCCTTGTTGCACTTATTGATTCATTCATTGGGTGATTACTTGTATGTGCCCTGACTGGGGATTGAACCCGAAACCTTGACCTAGCAGGATGATGCTCTAACCACTGAGCAACCCAGCAAGAGCTAATTTCTAGATTTTTAGAGAAAGTGAAAGCATATATCCACACCATGATTTGTACACAAATGTTCATAGCAGCAGCATTCGTAGTAGCCAAGAACTCCAAACAACCCAGATATCCCTCAATAGGTTGGTAGATAAACAAAATTTGATACATCCTTTCAGCGGACTCCTACTTGGCAATCAGAGGAAAGGAACATGCCACAGCATGAATGAACCTCCAACCGACTATGCTGAGTGAGGAAGTCAGATTAAAGAAGAGCCCTAGCCTGTTTGGCTCAGTAGATAGAGCGTCGGCCTGTGGACTGAAAGGTCCTGGGTTTGATTCTGGTCAAGGGCACATGCCTGGGTGGTGGGCTCGATCCCCAGTAGGGGGCATGCAGGAGGCAGCCAGTCAATGAGTTTCTCTCATCATTGATGTTTCTCTCTCTCTCTCCCTCTCCCTTCCTCTCTGAAATCAATAAAAGTATATTTTTTAAAAAAAGTGTAGCTGGCCGATATGGTTCAGTGGTTGAGCATTGACCTATGAACCAGGAGGTTAAGGTTACATTCTGGTCAGGGCACATGCCAGGTTGCGGGCTTGATCCCCAGTGTGGGGCGTGCAGGACTCAGCCGATCAATGATTCTCTGCATCATTGATCTTTCTATCTCTCTTTCCCTCTCCTTTTCTCTCTGAAATCAATGAAAGTATATTAAAAAAAAAAGATACGCCGAAACCGGTTTGGCTCAGTGGATAGAGCGTCGGCCTGCGGACTGAAAGGTCCCAGGTTCGATTCCGGTCAAGGGCATGTACCTGGGTTGCAGGCACACCGGGGATGTGCCTGAGGCGGCTGATCGATGTTTCTCTCTCATCGATGTTTCTGACTATCTCTCTCCCTTCCTCTCTGTAAAAAAATCAATAAAATATATTTTAAAAAAAAAAAAAGATACTATAGCCCTAGCCGGTTTGGCTCAGTGGATAGAGCGTCGGCCTGCGGACTGAATGGCCCCAGGTTCGATTCCAGTCAAGGGCACGTGCCTGGGTTGCGGGCTTGATCCCCAGTGGGGGGCATGCAGGAGGCAGCCGATCAGTGATCCTCTCTCATCGCTGATGTTTCTATCTCTCTCTCCCTCTTCCTCTCTGAAATCAACAAAATATATTAAAAAAAAAAAAGTATAGAGCCCTGGCCCGTGTTTCTAAATGGTTAGAGCATCAGCCCACACACCAAAGGGTTGAGGGATCGATTCTTAGTCAAGGGCATGTATCTGAGTTGCAGGTTTGACCCCCAGTCCAGTCAAGGTGTGTGTAGAAGGCAACCAATTGATGTGTCTCTTACATCGATGTTTCTCTCTCTCTACCTCACCCCCCTTCCACACTCTCTAAAAATCAGTGGACAAAATATCCTTGGGTGAGGATTAACCAAACAAAAAAAGAGAGTAGACTGTAATTCCATATCTAGAAAATACAAATTCATCTATAGTGAGAGAAAGCGGGTCACTGGTTGTCTGAGGACAGAGAGTAGGGATGGGAGAGAAGAAAGAAGGAAATTTGGGGGGTGAAGTTCATGATCTTTTCTTTTAATCTTCACCTGAGGATATGTTTTGTTTTGTTTTTTATTTAAAAATATATTTTATTGATTTTTTACAGAGAGGAAGGGAGAGGGATAGAGAGTTAGAAACATCGATGAGAGAGAAGCATCGATCAGTTGCCTCCTGCACATCTCCTACTGGGGATGTGCCCGAAACCAAGGTACCTGCCCTTGACCAGAATCGAACCTGGGACCCTTCAGTCCGCAGGCTGACGCTCTATCCACTGAGCCACACCAGTTAGGGCCTGAGGTTCTGTTTATTGATTTTAGAGACAGACAGAAACATCAGTCTCACACAAGGTGACCGGGGGATTAATCCGGAAATCTTTCGGTGTACGGGTTAACCGACTTAGCCACCCAGCCAGGGCGAAGTCCATGATCATGATTGTGGTGACGGTTTCATGGGTGTATGTTTATGTTGAAATTTATCAAAACCCTGGCCAGGTGACTCCGTTGATTTGAGCATTGTCCCCTATACCAAAAAGGTTGTGGGTTCAATCCCCAGTGAGGGCACTTATGGGAAGTAACTGATGAATGTTTCTCTCTCTCTCCGTTCTTCTCTCTAAAAATCAATAAAAATATATCTTCAGGTGTGGATTAAAAACAAAATCAAATTATATCCTTTGAAATGTGTGCAGGTTAATGAATATCAATTATAAAGGGTTGTTTTTTTTTTAATGTACAAACACACACACAGACAAACCCATGGGCCAAGTTCTGATCCCTCTACACACATTAGCTCATTTCATTTTTTTAAAAAAAATTTTTTTCAATAACTAACAGCTGCTTGTTAGTCTTTGCCAGGCAGCTGTTAAAGGGTGGGTGGAAGGACACCCGTGACCCTAACAAGGAAAACTCAAATTAAGCCTTTATGTACAAGCAAATTTAGAGCTCTTTTAAGTGTCCAAAGCTATTAATTAGTTTAATTGACACATTAAACTAATTTTGAATTAACATATTTGAATAACCAAGAACTAAAATGTTCACATTTTTCTAGTACAAAAAAATTAAATTTGCTTTAGTTATAAAAGAGCTCTGTCAATGTACACAAACTATATACTTCGAACATTCACAAGAAATGTAAGCAGAAGGCTTATCAAAAGACATTTATTTTTATTTTTATTTTTTAAATATATTTCATTGATTTTTTACAGAGAAGAAGGGAGAGGGACAGAGAGTTAGAAACATCGATGAGAGAGAGAGATCAGCTGCCTCTTGCATACCCCCCACTGGGGATGTGCCCACA
Organism: Myotis pilosus; assembly: GCA_036010255.1. NCBI lineage: Eukaryota > Metazoa > Chordata > Mammalia > Chiroptera > Vespertilionidae > Myotis > Myotis pilosus. Next base: position 5,939,909 of record JASKON010000029.1, read on the forward strand.
ACCAAGGTCCATGCCCTTGACCGGAATCGAGCCTGGGACCCTTGAGTCCACAGGCCGACGCTCTATCCACTGAGCCAAACCGGTTCGGCTCAAAAGACATTTAATACAATTAGGTTTCAACAACCCTTGGTGGTCCACATCTACACAGAAGCTCATTTCATTTTAACAACACGTCTCTGAGGTCGGTTCTATTACCATCCTCATTTGAAAGATGGGAAACTAAGGCCCAGAGAGGTGAAGCAACTCACTTGAGGTCACACAGCTGATGAGTGGTGGAGCTGGGACTTGAACCCAGGCCATCTGGCTCTGAACCATCACTTGGTTCTATTATTGTTGGCGTTGTTATGAAGCAGCAGAGATGGGGATGTGAGGAGGGAAGGAAGGGGCAGGTGATGGAGGTGGCCTGGGAGGTAGTCAGGGACCCCCGCCCCGCCTTTGACCTCACACCTGTCCCTGCAGGTCGCTGAGCTGAGAGGCCCCGTGCTCCGACTCCGGGAGCCGCTGGGGGTCCTGGCTATTGTGTGCCCGGACGAGTGGCCCCTGCTCGCCTTCGTGTCCCTGCTGGCCCCTGCCTTGGCCCATGGCAACTCCGTGGTTTTGGTGCCGAGCGAGACCTGCCCCATCCCCGCCTTGGAGGTCTGCCAGGTACAGTCGCCTGCCTGCTGCTGCTCCCAGCAGCCCCTGGGGCTCCAGACAGATGAAAGGCACCCCAAGGCCTACAGGAGTTCCGTTCCCACCCTCACCCCTTGGTAACCATGGTAACCCCTATCCAGGAATCCACGCCTTCACTCCTCTAGATCCAGGGACCATGTTCTTCAGACCACAAGCCTTCACCAGTCGTGCCCTGGCCCAGTCCTTCTGGGAGCCCCATGCCATTCCCCCAGATGCTCACCCCCTGCCCCTATGGCCTCTGGGGTCTCAGATCCTTCCCTCCCAACCCCGGGTGGCCACTCTCTCCCTCCCCTAGGATATGGCCACCTTGTTGCCAGCCGGCCTGGTGAACGTGGTGACAGGAGATCGGGACCACCTGACCCGCTGCCTGGCTTTGCACCAGGACATCCAGGCCCTGTGGTACTTCGGATCTGCCCAGGTACCCTTTGTTTTACATCTCCTGGGAACATGGCTCTGCCCCCTTAAAACTCCTGTTGCTAAGGGGAAGAAACACCTTGGCAACCAGGTTCTGCGGGCTTTCCCCTTCAGAGCCCTGGTTGCTAAGGAAGAGGATGTGCTTAGCAACAAGGGCCTGAGATCTTGGCCGGCCCAAAGACCTAATCTTACTGGACAGCCCCTTTCTAAAGACCATACCCTAGCAACAGAGTGAGAAGCCAGAGCCCACCCTCTTTAATCCTTGTCAACAAAAACCACAGGCCCCATGTGAACGTGGGCTGCTGACGGGGAGGAAGTTCCCTAGCCACAAAGGTCAGCCCCGTTTCCCCAGCATCCGCAAGGCTTGCTTGCCAGGAGCTGAGCTTATAGCAACAGGGCGTAGGTCAAGCCTCCACGCCCCCACCTCAGTAGTATCCGTGTTGCCAAGGAAGCAGCTGCTTATCAAACAAGCCGGAGGAAACGCTGATCCCCCTGTCTCCGTGCCAGGGGTCCCAGTTTGTGGAATGGGCCTCGGCAGGAAACCTGAAGCCCGTGTGGGTGGACGGGGGCTGCCCCCGGGCCTGGGACCAGGAGGCCGAAGGAGCAGGCCCAGAGCTAGAGCTTCGGGCAGCACGGACCAAGGCCCTGTGGCTGCCCATGGGCGACTGACAGCTGAACCCACTCCGTCTTGGACGAAGAAGAGTTGGACCACCAACAGGCTCCAGATGCCTGGACCTTTCCACTTTGATGTCCGTGCCCCCAAATAAATTCTGACCAACCTTGGCTGTGCTTCTGAGGGAGAGCGGGCAGTAGCTCTGGGTTGGGGTTACTTTAGTTCTGTGACTCAGCAGCCTAATGATCTGGCTCCGGTACAACACAGTGTTTGTGAAACAGATAAAGGGGCCTCTGAGGAGCCCGGGACAGGACCGCAGGGGCTCTGGTTCCTCCTGGTCTTGTCCATCAAGCAGAGTAGCTCTGGGGAATAGAGAGCCCAGGTGAGAGCTTGTGCCAATTTCCTTGGTGTAAACGCTCCCACCAACCTCCAGGTGATGGAACGACCGGCTGACAGCAGCGCCCATGAGCAGCTCGAGCATACCGCTGCTTTGGAATTCTTTCTGATGCAAAGGACCCACTCACACTAGCTCAGGATGAGAGGGAATTTTCTGGAAGGCCACAGAGACATCTTAGGGAAGACAGGACGACACACACCCGAGGCCCCAGGTCCCGGGAACCTGAATGCAGGTGCTTTTGTGAGCCACCTGATCTCTCAGGACTTGTATCTGTCTATCTGCTTTATTCAAATCTTTTTTTTTTAAATATATATATTTTTAAATATATTTTATTGATTTTTTACAGAGAGAAAGGGAGAGAGAGAGAGTTAGAAACATCAATGAGAGAGAAACACCGATCAGCTGCCTCCTGCACACTCCCCACTGGGGATGTGCCCGCAACCAAGGTACATGCCCTTGACCGGAATCAAACCTGGGACCCTTGAGTCCGCAGGCTGACGCTCTATCCACTGAGCCGAACCGGCTAGGGCTCGTTCAGATCTTTGTAGCCATGTGACTTTAGGAAAGCTTTAGTGGCTGCTCTGAGCCTGGTTCCTTACCTGTAAAAAGGACTAATAGTTACAATCTGTTGGGTTGACTCTGTGATGAGTACACAGGATGTGTGTAATGAGTGCTATCTCTTAGTTAGGGGTTGATCTTGGCCTTGGAGCAAATGAGAAAGGACACCTGTCAGTCTGTCACTAGGGCCGCGCCAAGGAGATGACCGTCCCAGGAATGCGAGCGCTGGAGGAAAGTCCCTGGAAGGCTCCAGTTCCCATCTGTGGCGTGACAGCTCCTTCCCAGATTCCATGGGCTGCCTCAGTGTCCTTCCTGTTAACTTTGATGCTTTAATCAGCCAAGCCAAGTGCAGCAGGTCAATATATACCACCAGACCACCAGCGATACTCAGCACCACAGCCCCAGGAGGAAAAGAAAATCTGATTGGCCAGCCTGGGTCAGCTGTCCACTTCTGGGCCAATCATATCAGCCCAGGGGCTGAACCATAGAGGGTCCGTAAGCAGAGGACAGGTAGGCTCAGCTCTGGTTGAAAGACCCAGATATAAGCTAAGGTGTCATGTACTATAATAACAGATGAAGCCCGGCCTGTGCGGCTCAGTGGTTGAGCGTCCACTTATGAACCGGGAGGTCAAGGTTCCATTCCCAGTCAGGGCACATGCCCAGGTTGCGGGCTCGATCCCCATGGTGGGGCAAACGGGAAGCAGCCGATCAATGATTCTCCTTTATCATTGATGTTTCTATCTCTCCCTTTCTGAACTCAATAAGAATATTTTTAAATAAATAAATTTTAAAGAAATTTAAATATATATCTTTTTATTGATTTCAGAGAGGGAGAGAGAAACAACAATGATGAGAATCATTGATCAGCTGCCTCCTGCACGCCCCCTACTGGGGACCGAGCCCACAACACAGGCATGTGCCCTTGACCGAAATTGAACCTGGGACCCTTCAGTCCGCAGACCGGCGCTCTATCCAGTGAGCGGCTAGGGCAAAACTTTTTTTTTTTTTTTAATTCAAAAGGGAATGTGGCAGAGAGCATTCCAGGCCAAGGGGACAGCAGGTGCAAAGGCCCACAGGTGGGCAATAGCTTTGGGGGAACTGTCGTGGGTTGAATAGTGATCCCCAAAAAGATACGTCCACATCCTCACCCCTGGGACCTATGCGTGTGATCTTATTTGGAAAAACAGTCTTTGCAGATAAGATCATTCTGGGCTATCCAGGTGGTGGGCCCTAAATCTAATGACAAGTGTCCATACAGGAGACAGAAGAGGACAAAGCCCCGTCAAGGCGGGAGCAGAGGTGGAACTCGGTGTCTAGCACCCTCCTCTCCCCCACATCCGCATCCCTTCCCACCTGGGAGGTGGGAGGTTGGCAAGTTAGGGTGATATTCGGTCTCAGAGCCCCAACCTTCTCATCATGTGATTGGTCTCTGGGGACTGATCAGCCTCCCATCTCAAGTCATCTCATTGGGTGAAGTCTTGGGTGGGGGTGGGGCTCATGAATAACAAAGACCCCTATCACTTATCAGGGAAATTCCTGAGGGTTTATATGTTGGCTCCCGGGGAACAGACCAGATGCCTTCTCTTTTTATTTTATTTTACTTATTTTTTAAATATAGTTTGATTTTTTACAGAGAGGAAGGGAGAGGGATAGAGAGTTAGAAACATCCATGAGAGAGAAACATCCATCAGCTGCCTCCTGCACACCCCCTATTGGGGATGTGCCCGCAACCAAGGTACATGCCCTTGACTGGAATCGAACCTGGGACCCTTCAGTCCGAAGGCCAACACTCTATCCACTGAGCTAAACCGGTTAGGGCATGAATAAATGATTTAATGAATCTTAAATAGCATGGATCAGGAAAAGGGGTGGAATAGAGAGAAGCACCCATCAGCTGCCTCATGCACACCCCCTATTGGGGATGTGCCCGCAACCAAGGTACATGCCCTTGACCGGAATTGAACTCAGGACCCTTCAGTCTGCAGGTTGACGCTCTATCCACTGAGCCAAACCGGTTAGGGCTTATTTATTTATTTTAGAGAGAGAGGGAGGGAACGAGAGAAACATCAATTTGTTGTTCCACTCACCGATGCATTCATTGGCTGGTTCTTGTATATGCCCTGACCGGGGATCGAACCTGCAACCTTGTTATATTGGGATGATGCTCTCCAGCTACCAGGCTGGGGCCAGGATCTGAAACTGGACAATGAATGGGCCTGGGCTGCCTGTCACTACTTGAGCCAGTTAAGCAGAGACAGGGTTGAATCATGTGGAGATTAGCAGGTCATTCATGAAAATCTGCTCTACACACCCCCACCGCCCCGTAAGCCAGCTGCTTATATTGGGTAGAAGGACAAAGATTGCACGGGGAAGTAGGAATTACAGGTCTGGGGAGGTAGGCAAGGTGTAAGGGCTACAGGTTACAGGTGACGTGGGCCGGGGGTTGGAAAGGGTGGGTACCTCCAGGTGGTTACCATCCAGGACTCCATTGTTTTGGCAACACGGTTGTTAATCTTTCCATGATGATCGGCAGTTCTTGAATAAGGAAATGGACCGCATTCTGAAGTTAGCTGCCAGGTGTATGTGGGGGAGTGTGTGTGTGTGGGGGGGCGGGGGGGCTGGTGGTGTTACAACTCCCAGTCAGGTCAGAATATGCTTTCTTTAATCAGAACAATCACAGTTAACATAGCATGATTTTTCTTATAACTGGAGCTAGTCCCCACTATTCTATTTCTGCCCCTAACAGATCCCTTGGTTCTTGTGCATTCATTTAACAAATATTGATTGAGCACCTGCTCTGATTCAAACAGACCTACCCACCATGGTCCTGGGGCTGACGTCCCAATGGGGGCAAAGAAGATGAGTGCAGGGTGTGTCCGGTGACATGTGACAAGGGAAAGGGCAGAGCAGGCTTACAACGTGGGACATGCGGTGGGGAAGGCTTTGCCTGCGTGTGTGAGCAAAGGCCCGAGTGAGGTGGGGCATGAGCCATTCGGGTATCTGGGGGGGAGGGTATTCAGGCTGAGGGATCTGCCAGTGCAAAGGCCCTGGGGCAGGAGTGTGCTGGTCCCGGGCATAGGGAGGGGGCCAAGGCAGAGGGGGATCGGGCTGGGTCTTGCAGGCCTGTGTGGGCCACAGTGAGGACCTGGTCTTTCCATTTGAGGGGCAGGAAGCAGCTCTAGTACATATGGGGAACGGAGGCGGGGAGCGGGGAGAGGCTGGGCAGGTGCAGGAGGGAAGGCCGCACTGGTGTTCAGGGGGGAGATGGTAGCAGACCCCGGGGGGTGGCAGCTGGGGTGCTGAGAAGTGACTGCAGGGGCTCCACGGGCATTTTGACAGCCGACACATTCGCTGGGACGGGACTGTGGGCAGCGAAAGGCTCGGGGCGGGGGCGTCCAAGGAGAAAATGAAGAGCTCGGAGTGACCTCCTCGGCCCGGCCCGCGTGCATTGGTTCTGCTTGGACCGGGTTCCAGCCCCAGCTCCTCAGTCCGGCTTCCCTCCCTGTGAGAACTGGCCCACCGCAGCCTTCCCCGGCCGGGCGCCCTCCGGGGCTGCCGCCAGGTGGCGCCGCTGGCCTCAGACAGATCCGCCCCAGCGCACTGTCCCCTCCAAAATTTTCTTTCACTTTCGATCCCGGGCTGTCACCGGCCTGGCCCCTTCCACATGCAGCTGGGAATGACTTGGTGCCGGAGGAGAAAGGGGCTCTGGGTCCCCGAGGGGCGGGGCGGGGCAGCCCTGCTGGGGCCGAGGGAGGAGGAGTGGGGGTCGGGTTCCTGGGGAGGGTTCCGGATCGTCTGTCGGGGTTCTTAGAAAGGGGAGACGCGGAGTTTTCACCGTAACTGGGGCGCATGCAGGAAACCCGTGGGAGAAGGAGGCGGAAACTTGGCCACATCAAGGGGCAGGGGAGGGGCAGGGAGGTGAAGGGGCGGGTGAGGAAAGGGCTGGGGTGTGTCAGCCCCAAACCTGCTCTTCTGTCCTTTCCAAGATCTGGCCACAGGCATGAGGGGCCTCCGGCGGAGATGATAGTGTTGGCACCAGCCTGGAGCCCAACTGTGCGTATACCTGGGCAAGGTGGGGGACAGGCAGTGTCATGATGGGCAGATAGGTGAGGAGATGCAGAGAGGTGGAGGGAGATGGGCAGGGGTGGAGGGAGATGGGCAGGGGTGGAGGGAGATGGACAGGAGTGGAGGGAGATGGACAGGGGTGGAGGTGATGGGCAGGGGTGGAGATGGGCAGAGGTGGAGGAGATGGGCAGGGGTAGAGGGAGATGGGCAGGGGTGGAGGGAGATGGGCAGGGGTGGAGATGGGCAGAGGTGGAGGAGATGGGCAGGGGTGGAGGGAGATGGGCAGGGGTGGAGGAGATGGGCAGGGGTGAGGGAGATGGGCAGGGGTGGAGGAGATGGGCAGGGGTGGAGGAGATGGGCAGGGGTGGAGGAGATGGACAGGGGTGGAGGAGATGGGCAGGGGTGGAGGAGATGGGTAGGGGTGGAGGGAGATGGATGGGGGGAGGAAATAGGCAGGGGTGGGGAGATGGGTAAGGGTGGAGGGACATGGACGGGGGAGGAGATGGGCAGGGGTTGAGGAGATGGGCAGGGGTGGAGGGAGATGGACAGGGGGAGGAAATGGGTAGGGGTGGAGGAGATGGGCAGGGGTGAAGGAGATGGGTAGGGGAGGAGATGGGCAGGGGTGGAGGAGATGGGCAGGGGTGGAGGAGATGGGCAGGGGTGGGGGAGATGGGCAGGGGTGTTGGGGATGGGTAGGGGTGGAGGAGATGGGTAGGGATGAGGGAGATGGGTAGGGGTGGAGGAGATGGGCAGGGGTGGAGGAAGATGGGTAGGGGTGGAGGGAGGTGGGCAGGGGTGGGGGAGATGGGCAGGGGTGGAGGAGATGGGCAGGGGTGGAGGAGATGTGCAGGGGTGGAGGAGATGGGCAGGGGTGGAGGAGATGGGCAGGGGTGAGGGAGATGGGCAGGGGTGGAGGAGATGGACAGGGGTGGAGGAGATGGACAGGGGTGGAGGAGATGTGCAGGGGTGGGGAGATGGGCAGGGATGAGGGAGATGGGTAGGGATGAGGGAGATGGGTAGGGGTGGAGGAGATGGGCAGGGTGGGGGAGATGGGTAGGGGTGGAGGAGATGGGCAGGGGTGGAGGAAGATGGGTAGGGGTGGAGGGAGGTGGGCAGGGGTGGGGGAGATGGGCAGGGGTGGAGGAGATGTGCAGGGGTGGAGGAGATGAGCAGGGGTGGCAGGAGATGGGCAGGGGTGAGGGAGATGGGCAGGGGTGGAGGAGATGAACAGGGGTGGAGGAGATGTGCAGGGGTGGGGGAGATGGGCAGGGGTGGAGGAGATGGGCAGGGGTGGAGGAGATGGGCAGGGGTGGAGGAGATGGGCAGGGGTGGAGGAGATGGACAGGGGTGGAGGAGATGTGCAGGGGTGGGGGAGATGGGCAGGGGTGGGGGAAATGGACAGAAGTGGGGAAATGAGCCGGTGGGGCGAGGGGCAGGCGTGGGGGAAGATATGGAGGGAGGTGGGTAAAATGGGCAGAGGGGCCCAGAAGAAAGGAGAAGTGGGGGAGATGGGCAGATAAGGGCAGCGGGGTGGGCGGAGCAGAGAGACCTGTCGCTGGGCCACTTGGGGGCCAAGGAGACTAAAGGCTGGCCGGTGTCGGACAGAAGCAGAGGGTCGGAGGTGGGCAGACCTGGGGCAGGTGGAGGAGGGGCCGGAACCGAGTGGCCTGAGCGGGGAGAGGAGGAAGGGGAAGAGGCTGGGGAGGGGGAGGGGTGCGGAGCCAACGGGGCCCCCTCCCCGCAGACCTCCCTGCTGCTGCTGCTGCTGCTGCTGCTGAGCCCCGGCCTATGCGGGACCCCAGACTGCTCCTTCCGCCACAGCCCCATCTCCTCCACCTTCGTGGACACCATCCGCAAGCTGGTGAGCGCCCCCGCCGCCCCTGCTGCTGTCCTGAGCGGCGGCGCCCGGTCCCCCTCTCCCAGGCCCCTCGCCATCGGGCAGCCCAGCTGAACCCGTTTTCTCCCGCAGTCGGACTACCTGCTCCAAGACTACCCGGTCACGGTCGCCTCCAACCTGCAGGACGTGAGTCACCGAGGGGAGGGGCCGGATGGAGGTGGGAAGGCGACTCTGGATGCACCATCGGGGGACGGGTTTGGCTTGCCATCCCGCCGACCCGGAGTCCAGGCGCCCAGCTCCCCCCCCCTCCCCCAGACACCTCCCCCTCTGCCCACGGGCCCCAGAGCTTGGCTGTCTCCCCAGGACAAGCTCTGCGGGGCCTTCTGGCGCCTCGTGCTGGCCCAGCGCTGGATGGAGCAGCTCAAGACGGTGGCGGGGTCCCAGATGGAAAAGCTGCTGGAGGCCGTCAACACCGAGATACACTTTGTCACCTTATGCGCCCTCCAGGTCAGCCCTGAACTTGGGGTGCGGGTGAGGGGGCGGGATGCCTTCCTAGGGAATGGGGACCGCAGCTCAGCCCGGCCTGACGGAGGTTTCTTTGGTCCGGAGCAACTCCGGGCCGTGGAGCCCGTTGCTGGGGAACTGCATTCCTCTGAGCGCCCAGGATGGCGAGGGAGCTGGGCCAGGGCACCTCCTGGGTTTCCTTCTCAGGCCCCGCTGCGGGGCGGTGCTAAGGGGGTCTCGCCCCTAGCAACCAGGAGAAAGAGGGGATCTAAATGCCCTCTGGACTAGACCTCCCTGGGCCCTGTCGCTGGGCGTTGCTAAGGACGCTTCCCCCTAGCAACCAGGGAGAGCAGGGGCCCAAACGCTCCCTCTGAGACCCAGGCCTCCCTGGGCCAGGTTGCTGGGGCTGCCGGGGGTTGCTGGGGGTTGCTGGGCAAGGAAATTGCTGGGCCTGAGGAGTTGCAGGGGCTGATTCGGTGGTGACGTCTCCCTCCCCTGCCCCCAGCCCCTCCCTAGCTGTCTTCGCTTCGTCCAGACCAACATCTCCCACCTCCTGCAGGACACCTCCGAGCAGCTGGTGGCCCTGAAGCCCTGGATCACCCGCTGGAATTTCTCGGGGTGCCTGGAGCTGCAGTGTCAGCCGGGTAAAGGCTCCCAGCCCTCCCCGCCCCTGCGCCCCCACCCTCAGAGCCCCGCCTCCCTCTGCAAGCCCCTCAGACCCCAGCTGCTCCCATGGGCTGCGTGACTTCGGGCATGTTCCCCCAAGTTCATTCCCCTCTCTGGGCCTCAGTTTACCCATCCCAGAGAAGGGACGGCAATCCCTGCCTGTTCCTCCAAGGCAGCCCCATGCCATGGAAAGAGTGTGTGGAGAGCCGCCTGTTGGAGTGTATACTTTCTAGTAACCATTTTTTAAAAGTTAAAAAAAATAAAAGCCCTGGCCAGTTTGGCTCAGTGGGTGGAGCTATGGAGCGTCTTCCCCGAAACGGGAGGGTCCCAGGTTCAACTCCAGACATGGGCATGTACAGTGGGGCCTTGACGTACGAGTGTCCCGACTAACGAGGTTTTCGAGATACGAGCCATCTCTCGGACGATTTTTGGCTTTGAGTTGCGAGCTAAAATTCGGGTTACGAGCCAGCTTCAGACACCCCACCGCTAGCTGGCACAGCGAACGGCACAGTGAACGCCACATCAGCCCAGCATCACGTGTCTCACTCGTTCACGTTCTGATTTGACATACGAGTAATTTGAGTTACGAGTTCCGTCACGGAACAAATTAAACTCGTAAGTCAAGGCCCCACTGTACCTTGGTTTCAGGAGGCAACCAATCAATGTGTCTCTCTTACACCGATGTTTCTCCCTCCTGTCTCTCCCCCTCCCTTCCACTCTCTCTAAAAATCAATGGAAAATATCCTTGGGTGAGGATTAACAACAACAAAGCCCTGGCCCCTGTGACTCAGTAGGTTGGGCGTCGCCTCATGCACTGGGAGGTCACAGATTTGATTCCCGGTCAGGGGTCAGGGCACATGCCCGGGTTGTGGTGCTGGATCCCCATAATGGGTGTGCAGAGCAGCCGATCAATGTTTCTCTCTCACATTGATGTTTCTCTCTCTCTCTCTCCCTTCCTCTCTCTAAAATCGATTTTTAAAAATATTTTTAAGTTAAAAAAAGGTAAATTCATTCTTGTTCAGGATATTTCTATTCTGCCACCTTATCATGGTTTTATTCAGTCTTTCCGTCCTTGTAAAGTTTGTCTACTACATCTGTCAAGTTCTGAGAGGGATATTTTGTTTGTTTTCTTTTTGAGAGAGATATATTTTTTAAATATATTTTATTGATTTTTTTTCAGAGAGGAAGGGAGAGGGATAGAGAGTTAGAAACATCGATGAGAGAGAAACATCGATCAGCTGCCTCCTGCACATCTCCTACTGGGGATGTGCCCGCAACCAAGGTACATGCCCTTGACCGGAATCGAACCTGGGACCTTTCAGTCCGCAGGCCGACGCTCTATCCACTGAGCCAAACCGGTTAGGGCTGAGAGAGATATTTTTAAAAATTCTCACTCTAGTTTGATTTTTCTCAATTCTTCCCCGGATTGCCAATCTTTCTCACACCTATTGAGCTTTGATGTCATTTGTATTTACATTTATGACTACTGTATTCAATTGCTCAACCAGGTTTTTTTTCTTCTTTTTTTTTTTCCTTTTGCTTTTGGTACTCGTCACCCGAGGGTATTTTTCCATTGATTTTAGAGCGAGTGGAAGGGAGGGGGACGGATAGAAACAGATCGGCTGCCTCCCGCACGCCCTCTACTGGGGATCAAGCCCGCAGTCCAGGCATGTGCCCTGGCCGGGGAAATTCATTTTGTTGTCGTTTTTGTTGTTCATGTTCACCCCGGATACTTTCCCATTGGTTTTTAGAGAGTGGAAGGGAGGGGGAGAGAGACACATCAATCAGTTGCCTCCCCCCAGGGCCAGGGATTGAGCCTGCAACCGAGGTACGTGCCCTTGACTGGAATCCAACCTGTGACCTGACCCTTCAGTCCACAGGCCAATGCTCTCTCCACTGAGTCAAACGTGCTAGGGTGCAAATTCATTGTTTTTCTAAGGAAAGACTGTTACTTAATAGAATGCAACCTATGGCTTACAACACCTTTAAAGTACGTTTTTGATTTTAGAGAGGAAGAAAGAGAGATAGAAACATCAATAGAGAGAAACATCAACATCCATGGGCTGCCTCCTGCATGCCCCCTACTGGGGATCAGCCTGCAACTCCAGGCATGCACCCTGACTGGAATCGAACTGGTGACCTGTTGGTGCATGGGTCGATGCTCAACCACTGAACCATACCAGCCGGGCTGCAAATTATATATATATATATGTGTGTATTTTTAATCCTCACCTAAAGATATTTTTCATTGATTTTTTAGAAAGAGTGGAAGAGAGAGATAAAGACAGAAAAAAACATCCATGTGAGAGAGACACATTGCCTGGTTGCCTCCTACACAAGCCCCGATCAGGGCCTGGGCCAGGGAGGAGCGCCAAGGTCCGTGCCCTTGACTGGAATTGAACCCGGGACCCTTCAGTCCACAGGTTGATGCTCTACCCACTGAACCAAACTGGCTAGGGCTATAAAGTATATTTTTACTAGAGGCCCAATGCACAAAGTTCGTGCAAGGGGCTGGTCCCTCGAAGCCCCTTGGCTCTGTGGCCCCGCCCACTGGTCGTTCTGGAAGGTCTTTCTGCCATCCAGTCTAATTAGCATATTAGCTCTTTATTATATCGGATAATATTACTTAGTGAGCACTAAGTAGGAGGTTCTAGGAATAAATAAGACAGATAAGAGTCCTCGCACCACATGCAGCTCACAGACTCTCGGGGAAAGAGGAAGAAACAAATCCACACAGAAGCGCCGGAAGCATTTGTTCTAAAACATGCGACCTTCCTGTGTGCCCGACACGGAGCCGAGCTCTTTCTCCTGCACTCGCTTAGTTTCTGTGGCAACCTTAAGGCGTAGGTAGAATGATTATCCCGTTTTACAGATCAGGAGACAGGCAGAGAGAGGCCAGCAGCCCGCCCGAGGTCACACAGCAGCACCAGGAAGGCCTGTGCCTGGCCTGACCCTTCTCCTTGGTCACTCCGGCTCCCCTCTCCCCTCAGACTCCTCCACTCTGCTGCCCTCGGTGAGCCCCCTGGCCTTGGCGGCCACAGCCCTGCCGGCCCCACAGGCTTCTCTGCTGCTCCTGCTGCTGCTGCTGCCGGCGGCCCTTGCGCTGCTGGCCGCTGCCTGGTGCCTGGGCTGGCGAAGGAGGAGGCGGAGGCCCTGCCCTGGGGAGCAGGTGAGCCAGCAGGGTGGGCAGGGGGGCTGGGAGGGCGGGGGGGGGGGGTGTCTGGAGGACCAGTTGCCCAGCTGTGGTCAACCCTGCGGGGGCCAAGGTGGCCCTGCCTCCAGTCCCCAGGAGCACTGGCTCCTCTGGGTGAGTCTTCAAATCGAGGACCCTGGACTCTGTGTGCGTGGAGGGCTGGGAGCAGTGGAGCGCGGGTCAGGTTGGATGCAGGAAGCCCCTGCTGGGGCCATAAGGGGACAGACTGGAAGAGAGAGACTGGAGGCCAAGGAGGAGGCTGGGGAGGGTGCAGCGAGAGAGGACAAGGGCCGAGCCAGGCTGGGACCAGGGGGATGGAGAAAAGGCAGGGGCAGAGGCAGGGATCGGGCTGCACACGGACAGGCTTGGGGGTGGCACAGGCACCTGGGGGTCTGGCCCAGCGGCTGGTGGACAGTGGGGGCCTGGGGAAAGCGGGAGCTCCGGGAGACAGTGAGCTCAGCGGGAATCTGTGGCAGAAATTTGGGTGCAGGAATCTACACAGAGAACGGCTGCCTGGAGCGTAGGGAGGGGGCCCCCTTCGCAAAGCCCTGCCGCTGTCAAAAAGCTCAGGGCGTCCCGGTGGCTTTGGCTAGCCTGGGCAGGTGTGGGTGGGGTTTGAAAATGCCACAGGAAAATCCAGGCCCCCGGTGCCTGGCAAGGAAGCTGAGGCTTCCTGCCCAGGGAGGCAGCGAGCTCTGGAAGGGTGTGACAGAGCCACGAACCCTCGAACGGGTGTGGGGCAAGAGGTCGGCGGGTCAGGACAGAGGAAAGAGGGAGGCTCCCGCGGTTCCGGACAGGCCCAGAGGGATCCAACTAGAAACACGTGTCTGTCATCATGGGCACACACGGTGCCTCGGTGACGTGGGCCTCGTGCCGGGGTTTTCCACAAACTCACGCCCGTAATGGAGATGCTGGGGCATCATCCCCCTTTCGCAGAGGCTGGAGCGCAGGCACAGAGAGGTACGGCATCTGCCAGAAGTCACACAGCTCGTGCGTGGCAGAGTCGAGATGTGACTCCGGCCCTTGTGCCTTTCACCTTTTTTTTTAAACTATATTTTATTGATTTTTTACAGAGAGGAAGGGAGAGAAATAGAGAGTTAGAAACATCAATGAGAGAGAAACATCGATCAGCTGCCTCCTGCACACCCCCTACTGGGGATGTGCCCACAACCAAGGTACATGCCCTTGACCAGAATCGAACCTGGGACCCTTCAGTCCGCAGACTGACGCTCTATCCACTGAGCCAAACCAGTCAGGGCGCCTTTCACCCTTTTGCCTCAGTTTCCTTATCTGTACAAAACACCAAGAATAGTCCCACCACAGAGTCGTCCAGAGGTAAAGAGTGACACACGCAGAGCCCAACAGGAACAGAGCACGAGCCACACACAGGGTTTAACGTTTTCCAAAAGGCATATTAAAGAAAAGACGCGGGTTACTTTAAAAATTTCATTCCGCCCTGTGTATCCAAAATGTGCTTTCAAGACGTCATCAACATTTTTTTAAAAAAACGACTAATGGTATGTTTTACACCCTTTTTTCATACCAAGTCTTCCAGTGTGCGCGCGGGAAACCCTTGAAAGGTGCAGCAGCAAAAGTAGATCCGTTTGCTCGCGCTGTTTGCAACGTACAGTTTCCCAACAACTGGAGTCGAGGGTCAGTTCCTAAATGTCACGATTTTCATGTCGGCGCTGTCTTCGGAACAGTTCCTCGTTACCGTTTTCCGTGGGAAGGCATGCACCTGGAGGAGTTTCCCGCCTGCTTTGCCCCTGTCCACCTGTCCTCACGCTCCCATTAACCACACTGTTGAGATCAAATGAGGTAAAACGTGGAACTCAGGCGCGCAGACCGCGTGGGGCACCGGCGGTCCCGAGGGCGCAGGCGCGGAGCACCCCGCGGCGCGAGGCCCCAGCACGTGGGCGCGGGCCGGGCCGGAGCCGTCGGCGCGGAGGTCTGCGCCTGCGCCGTGCGCGCCGCCGCCCCCCTCCCCCTCTCCGCGGCGCCGGGAGGCAGACGCGTCTACCCTCCCCTTTTACAGGGGACACCGAGGCCCAGCGCGAGGAGCCAGCCGCCCGAGGACACAGAGCCGGGCCCCGGAGGACGTCAGCCAGAGAGCCGGCCCTGCCTCGGCGGCACGGCCCCCGCCACTGTGTCCCCGGGACGGAGGCCACGCCAGCTGCCGGCGCCCGCCCCCGCCCCGCCTGCCCCGCTCTGTACAAAGCCCTCGTCCCCAGGAACTTGTACATAAATCATCCTTTTCTACCCGCTCTGCTCAGGCCTGTCTGTTGGTGGGTCGACTTGGGTTGGAGCCTTGGGCTTTCCGATGATGCGATTGTGCATCCAGGGCCTGTTTTCTGAGGCTTCCTGGGTGCCAGCCCAGCCCTGTCGGGGCTCCCGGTCCATGGGGGGGAGACGTGGGGCACGGGCCGCCTCGGTACAGGGTGCTATGCGCTCTGATGGGGCAGCGGTGGGAACCCGAGGAGGCACCACATGCCCTGCAGCCTACTGTCGCTTGAGGGATTGACCGCGCTCCCCTACCGCGCCGGGCAGCTTGCGCGAGGGAGAGGCACAGTCCCTCAAAAACATGGCGGCCGAGGCGGGACGGCCCGCCCCGGGCCCGCCCCACGTGACCTCCCGCCCCGCACAATCATGGCCGCCGAGGTCCTTTGGGATCCATTCCCGAATTGGACGATCCGAAGACGGCCCGCCTTCTAATGGGACCTCCACACGCATGCGCACGACCGTGGCCAATGAGACGCCAGGAAACTGCTCGCGTAGGCCCTGTGGCGTCATTTCCTCCGCCCCTGCTGCAAGGGATAAGAAACCCTGCGCCAAGGCTTCCTTCTTTCCCAGGCGGCTGCCGAAGATGGCGGAGGGGCAGGTGTGGGCTCCGCGCGGGCCGGGGCGGCGAGGGGCCGGGCGGGGTCCAGGCGGGAACGGGGTCGCATCCTCTGCCCCTTCGTACGTGGGTAGTGACGCTTTAGCTCGGTAACTGGGCAAAACGAAGGGCAAAAGGGCTGAGGAGGTTCTGTAACGGGGAAACGGAGGTACTGGGACTGTCTTTGTGCCCGGGGCTGGGTAAATCCTCCCCGAGCGGCGGCGGCGGAGACGTTCAGCCCAGGAAGAGCTCTTTTTAAAGCTGTCTTGTTTGCCTTGATCTGGGCCGGTCCTCGGGGGAGTTGGACCCGTGTGTTTTTAGCGACCCGGGAAGCACGTGGGAGGCGGCTGAGAAGCCGAGGATCGGCCAAAATGGAGGCGCCTTTCATTCCTCCCAAACGGCCTTGTCCGCTCTCCCGTGGGAGTGCCAGTCGGGCTTCCCCTGCCTCTCGGGGTGCTTTGGCCCGAAACCTTTAACAGTGGGTCCAAGAGCTCTTGCCTGCGGGGCTTTCAGGAACGAATTGTGTTTCTCCCCCCTTTGCTTTTGGTTTGATGGGTGCTTTGAAATGCTATTAAGGCAGAAGACTGTGATTAAATGCTCCTTTGTCCTTAAGCACTTGGCCTCCAGTGAAGGCAGCAGAAGCTTCGCCCCGAACGCCCTGGCCCCTGTGTAACATGGAGGTGGGGGGGCGCTCGGGGATTAGGGGGCCCTGGTGGGCTTCATGCCACGGGCCTGTGGTAACGGAAAACCACGCTGGGAGCCAGGCAAGTGGGAGCCCCCTGAGCGTGCCCCCGCGTTTGCTGTGTGCCCGGCCCAGTTTGCATTGTGTTTTCTGTAACAATGTTTCTGAGGCAGATGTTGTCCTCATCTTCCAGGTGAGGAGGTGGAGGCGTGGCGAGCTGCAGATCTTTGCCCCAAGTCCCAGTGTCAGGAAGTCTGGCTTTAGGTTCTGTACCTTTCCGCCTTCCAACAGTCACCACGTATATAACCAGCACTCCATAGAGTGGGGACTTTGACCCTTGATGAAGAAGCTATAATCTGGGCATAAAAACCCCTGCCCTTGAAGCGGCCGAGATGTGAGAGGAGTTCTTATCCCGCTCATTGAAATCACCATTTGCTATTTTGGCCTCGTCTGTGAAGTGAGCCTTGGGTCCTAGTTCCTAGGTCTGGTGCCTGGATCGGAGGCACCTGGGGGATAAGGTGTAACAGACAATGGACAGTGGTTGCTTGGGGTGGGGAGTCGGGAAGTTCTGGATGACTGAGCCCTCGTCTGTCTTCCACAGGTCCTGGTGCTTGATGGCCGAGGCCATCTCCTGGGCCGCCTGGCGGCCATAGTGGCCAAGCAGGTGCTGCTGGGTAAGTCTGCCCTGTGCCCACAGCCCTCCAGCGTGAGGTCGGACCGGCGGTCCGTGATGAGCAGCAATCACCATCTTTCGTTTGAGTCTCACGACCGTGAGATCAACCCCATGCACCGCTCTGAGACCTGCCAGCCACTCCCTCCCCTGGAGGTGGGGGCTCTGGGGTTAGCTTTTCTGTTGGGTGAATTCATTTAACCGTGAATGTAGCTCTGTGACTGGGGCCAGGGGTTCCCCTGCTGGGCCCTTTGCTGTCTTGCCCTTGTGGTCGGGTCCTGACCTGGCAGGATCGCCCTTTGGTGCCTCAGCAGTAACTAGGCCGGGGGTGGCTGCTTGGCCTGAGCCCCCCGCGAGTGCCTCCCTGTCCTCCTCTCTAGGCCGCAAGGTGGTGGTTGTGCGCTGTGAGGGCATCAACATTTCTGGCAATTTCTACAGAAACAAGTGTAAGTTATGGCTGGGAGAAGGACTAGACAGGGTTGATGTGTGAGGTGCTCAGGTTCCATAGACCCTGAAAGCGATCCCCCCAGTGGTTGGGGGGGCTAGTTTGAGTTCCAGAATAGGCCCTTGGAAGTGGGTGTGGGAAGAAGCTGGTGTTAACCTGGGGACTGTACAGCCTCACGCTCTCCCCTCTCGTCAGTGAAGTACCTGGCCTTCCTGCGCAAACGGATGAACACCAACCCGTCCCGCGGCCCTTACCACTTCCGAGCCCCCAGCCGCATCTTTTGGCGGACGGTGCGAGGTGAGCTGGGCCTGAGGCCCGCGGGTGGGGATGGGGCGGGTGGCCCATGATGAGGACTTCTCCCACTCAAGTTCGAGTTTCCCAACCATGAGATGACTCCACATGCACTACCATCTGAGGCCACTGGTCCGCCTGCCTGGTGATGGGGGTCTTGGCGAGCCCCTTTGAGCAGGGTTGCTGTCCCTCTGCCCACAGGCATGCTGCCCCACAAGACCAAGCGAGGCCAGGCCGCCTTGGACCGCCTCAAGGTGTTTGACGGGATCCCACCGCCCTACGACAAGGTAAGCAAGACGGCCTGTCCCAGCATCCCTGTGCCTGGCGTGTCCGTGATGATCCACGATTACCTACATTGTTTGAGCCTCATGAGAACAGCACTGGCTGAGACACCTGCCCAGCCTGCCTTCTTCCCTGTCTGTCCTGCACTCCGGGCCCCTAAGCCCCTCTCCTTCTCCAACAGAAAAAACGAATGGTGGTTCCCGCCGCCCTCAAGGTTGTGCGTCTGAAGCCCACCCGGAAGGTGAGTCCTGGGTTCCGTGGAGCAGGCGGACGTGGGGGGCTGCGCGTGGGGTCCCGAGGCTGGCAGATGATGGTTTTTTCTCACGATGGTCTGCGGATGCCACCTGGGCACTGCCGAAAATGCCAATGGCTTAGCTGATGCCAGGAGGAGCGGGGAGCCCCTTACACGGGGGGGTGGGGGGGTGGGGGGGGAGTGTGTCTTCTGATTTAAACTTGGATCCTTTGAGAAGCCTTCAGCCCCTCCCCGATCTAGGCTCCCATTTATTTACAATTTCCTTTCCCCCCACCCCAGTTTGCCTACCTGGGGCGCCTGGCTCATGAGGTGGGCTGGAAGTACCAGGCGGTCACGGCCACCCTGGAGGAGAAGAGGAAGGAGAAGGCCAAGATGCATTACCGCAAGAAAAAGCAGCTCATGGTGAGAGCAGGGGCACCGCACACCTGGGCAGTGGGGCCTGGGCCCCTGGGGAGGGGGGGGTCAACGGCAGCAGCCGCTGACCACAGCCTGTTCTAACCCCACAGAGGCTACGGAAACAGGCCGAAAAGAACGTGGAGAAGAAAATTAACAAATTCACAGAGGTCCTCAAGACCCATGGACTCCTGGTCTGAGCCCAATAAAATTGACTGTTATTCCTCATGCTTGGCCTGGCCTGCCCTTCCTCCATCGCCGCCCTAGGATGTGGGGAACCCCAGGGGCTGTTCCGGGGCCACAGGCACCTTACCTTGGGCCTTAGAAGGCTGGGGACACGGAAGGGACCTTAGTCACTGCTACTTAAGAAAGGCCTTTCAAAAGTTTGACCTGGCCCTGTCAGTTGGGCATAATTTGCCTGTGACCTACTCAGAGTTTTAGGAAACGAGCAGCTGGAACAGCTAGTTCCCTTTCAGGATTTATAAGCTGGAAAACTCTCTAAACTTCCCACATGATACTAGACCGCAGCTGTTAGGATGTAGCAAATGCTTGGGGGCAGGATGGACCTGGTGTTGTACAGAGGGATTTACAGATGCAGACAGGATGGCAGCCAGTCTCGGGCATCGCACTTGCACGTTCCTGTACCTTGTGACCAGAAAATGAATAAATTATTTTTAAAGAAATTTGGCGTCTTTGCCGTGTGTGTCTGCAACGGAGACAGGCCCTTGGGGGCTGTCCACAGATAAATGGCTAAATTCCTAACCTCTTAATGCGTGGGAGAATTCACCTTTAGAGATCGACCTGCCAACAATTTACTCAAACCATTGTCTGTGGTGCCTGGTGCCCCAAATGACAAAGCCATCTACACTCTTCAGCTGCAGGGTGTGGAACTGTCCTGTTTTAGAGCCACCCGCTTTGTGGGAGGTGGGGGCGGCACCTACTTGACCTCACTGGGGTCATCTGCCACACTTGCTTTGGGGGAAGAAATGGGCAAGAAACATTTGCATGTGTGGGATGTTTACGATGGAAGTGGGCACGTTAGATCTGCCTGGGTGTGTACCTGAAAGGGTAGATACACAGATGGAAGGAACCCCCGGGGACACCTTTGATCACCTCCATCAGGCCTGTCTCCCTTTCACTTATGAGGTTTAGGAGGAGTCACCTGATCCAGAGCCAGACCCAGAATTCCACACAAGCCCTCGGGTTTGATGAAGGAAAAGCTGTCCTGGAAAAGAAGCTGAATTCATGCAGCCCCTGGGATTGGTGTGCAATATTTAGAAATAATTTCCTAATTCAGTTCGGCATTCAAATGCCCAACCTCGGCACAAAGGGAGCTAGTGGAGGACAGTTCCCAGGCAAATCACAGCTTGCACACCCTGCCACTCTACCCTGCACCATCTCCAAAGCATCCAAGACCTCAATGGCTCAGGTTTTCTCCATCTAACATGGGTGGTGACTCCTCCCCTCCATGGTTCCTGGGATCTGCCTCCAAAAGCAACTGAAGACAAGCTTAATTCTAAGATCTGACAAAACTGTTATAGCAACACAATCCCACTGAAATCACGATCCATTAAAAACACCACTTTCCACTTCAGAAGACACCGATAAGATGACAAACCACAGACAGAAAATACTTGCAAATCCCTTTGAAGGACTTATATTCCAAGTATTTATATTTTAAAACCTCTTATAATAAGGAAACAAACCAAATGAAAATTAGGCGAAGATTTGAATAGACATTTCACCAAAGAAAATATATATACAAATGGCCAATAAGCACCTGAGAATAGAATTAACATTCAACATTAGAGAATGAAAATAAAATCTCTGGGTGGACAATCATGTAGCACAAATTCGAGGAATCAAAGCTCCAGTTCCGTCTTGTCCAACTACCCACCACCAAAGCATGTGGGCACACCTCTCCAGTCCACGGGGGAGCCATAGGGAGGGTCTTGGGTTTTTTGTTTTTTTTTTAAATATTGATTTCAGAGAGGGAGAGAGAAACATCAATGCCTCCTGCACGCCTGCCCTCCCCCCCACCCCCACCAGGGATTGAGCCCGCAACCCGGGCATATGCCCATGACCAGAATCGAACCCGGACCCTTCAGTCCACAGGCCGATGCACTATCCACGGAGCCAAACCCGCTAGGGCAGGAGGATCTTGTTTTAATAGGCATTTCTGTGCTCAGTGGGGATGGCTCCAGATCAAATAGTATTATGCATTTTTGTTATGAAATGCTGGGAAACAGTGTCTGTGGAATCTGACAGCGTTGGCTGAAGTTTATTATTGGACACCAAAGCTGTTTACAATGCAGGTGAAAAATCAACCCAGCCATAAAATAGGTAAGTGAAATACAAATGAAAACGGGGGCGGGGAGGAGGGTATCAATGTATTGCAGGAAGGAAAGGAAAGAGTTAATAGTTAGCCGGGGAAAGGAGAGAAGCTGTTTGATGAAACTGTAAATGCTGTTTCCTATTGTGGGTTGTGCTCAAAACGCTGAAAAGCTAAGGACCCAGCGCCCTTGCAGAGTGAAGCAGTGTTTCTTCTGCTTTTCCCTTATCACCAAGATCTCCCCAGCCACCCTGAACACCTTGCAAAATACTGAGCATTTTACACGCCAGAGAGGAAATCGCACCTAATCGCACCGCCTGGCGATGTAAACCGCTGGGCACGCGTTGTTAGCTTTTTTCTAAGTAACGTTTATACAGGTTAACACGCATTGTTGATAACAACGGTGGGCCCTGCCTTTAAAAAAAAAACAAAAAAAAAAACTAATATCATAAATACTTTCCAAGTCGTTCAAAAGTTCCAGGAACTACGTGTTGTTGTTTTTTCTACAAAGAAAAATTATAAAGATAACACGGGAGCTCTAAAACAGAAAGTCCCCGTTAATGCTACCCCCAAAAGGACAACCACCACCCATTAAAAATGTATCATTGAAAATTCACAAAGCTATCAAGTGTCAAACAAATTTAAATAAGCTTTCAAATGACATCGTAAGTTTATAGCATGAATATTTCATATATCCTGTACTGTGTACTGCCCAACGTGGTGGAGGCTAGCTCCGTGTAATTTTAAATCTAATGAAATTAAAGGTAAAAGTTCGGGTCCTCGGTGGCTATGGCGCTGGAAAGCGCAGACATTTCCATGGTCGCAGAAACCGCGCCGTTAGGGACAGATAATCAGCAGGAGGGTCTGGGGGTGAAACGGGACACAGGAGAACGACTTTCACTGAAAAAGCTGCCGCAGGAGCAGCACCCGCCCCGCACAAAGTTGGCGGCGCCGCCGCGCAGGTCCCAACACTTCACGAGCTCCCTCCCCGCAGAAAGATGGCAGCCACCTCATCCCGCTCGAGCCCTGTACGGACACCGCCACGCGGTCCCCGAAGCCCACGTGATCTCACGGCGCGCAGACACCCGACCGCCTCCCTGTAACTCTCGCGATAACGTAGGCGGGCTTAAGGCTGGCCGCGCCTTCCCAATGCGAACTAGCGCGTCCAGACAATGGATGGCTGAATTATCGCGAGACTGTACCCGCCCCGCCTCTCCGCCCTCCTCCATCATGGCGGCGTCGGTGCAGTCTCCCAATCACCTGCTTGCTGAGAGACGTCGCTCAATCAGAGACGCGCCCAAGGCACCGCCCCAAGTCGTGCTACTCGGTCCCCCATTCGTCACTTCCTCTCCAGTCCCTGCGCAGTCGATAAGGAAACCCGGACGCCGCTGTGGCTTTCTTTTTTTCAAGCGGCCGGGAAGATGGCGGACATTCAGGTGCGAGCTCGGGCCCTCCCGGGCCTCAGGGGCGTGTCCGGGAGAGCGGGACCCCGCGCCCCAGTTGGGGAGTTAATTCCGGGCGCCCCCGATCTCCCGGGGGCTAATTCGGGCAGAGGGCGCGTGTCTGCGTTATCTGCGTTAGCGCGTCCTCAGTCCCGGGGGCTCCGCACTGGGAAGTCGTGTACGTTAGATGAGCAGTGGATCCGGGTGGATGTCTTTGTGCCTTGGACAGTAATCCTTCCTGAAAGGTGCCCGAGGTGCCATTCTGCCTCCGGGTTCTAAGCAGTGAATTCTGCAGGCGGCGGGAAGTGTTTGGGAGCGTAAACGCTGAAGTGACCCCGGGTTAGATTTCGGTCTGAATTAGAGGGACATCTGGGGTCAGAGTTCTCGGAGGCGATTCTGGAGCAGGAGACCTTGGTGGTTGGTGGGGTCCTGGGGGTTCCGGGAAGGTCTCCAGCCCGGCTGCGGCCTCACCCGCCCCCTCGTCCCCGCAGACGGAGCGAGCCTACCAGAAGCAGCCCACCATCTTCCAAAACAAGAAGAGGGTGCTTCTGGGAGAGACCGGCAAAGAGAAGCTCCCGCGATACTACAAGAACATCGGCCTGGGGTTCAAGACGCCCAAGGAGGTAGGACCCCGGGGAGGAAAAGGGGACCCGGCTCCGCACATGTGCCGGCCCGGCTGCCCCGCCCACATCCGCGTGTCCCCCGAGGGCTGCTGGGAATTGTAGTTTGTTTCTGAGGCCACACCCCGCTGTTCTTTCCAGGAACTACTGGCTACTCAAGCCTTACTTTTTTTTTTTTTTTTAAATATATTTTATTGATTTTTTACAGAGAGGAAGGGAGAGAGAGAGTTAGAAACATCGATGAGAGAGGAACATCGATCAGTTGCCTCCTGCACATCTCCTACTGGGGAAGTGCCCGCAACCCAGGTACATGCCCTTGACCGGAATCGAACCTGGGACCTTTCAGTCCGCAGGCCGACGCTCTATCCACTGAGCCAAACCGGTTTCGGCAAAGCCTTTTTAAAAATATATATATATATACATATATGTATATATATTTTTTTATCGATTTCAGAGATGAAGGGAGAAACATCACTGATGAGAATCATTGATCGGCTGCCTCCTGCACGCCCCCTACTGGGGGGGATCGAGCCCGCAACCCGGGCATGTGCTGGAATCGAACCTGGGACCCTTTAGTCTGCAGGGCAGTGCTCTATCCACTGAGTCAAGCCGGTTAGGGCCTTTTTTTTTTTTTTTTTTTAATCTTTATTGTTGAGAGTATTATAGACACACACCCTCCCCTTCCATTTTTTTTACCCCCAAGTCTTACTTCTTTTCCTTATCCCTCCAGGCCATTGAGGGCACCTACATTGACAAGAAATGCCCCTTTACCGGCAATGTCTCCATCCGAGGGCGCATCTTGTCCGGTGAGTGGGGCGGTGGGGGGGGCTTGGGTTCAGATTTCTGGGTCTGAGGGAAGAGGGGCTGGGGACACTCCTGGTTCCTGGGCCCTGGCAGGTGATGTCTGTTTTCACGATGGTCTTCAGATGCCTGTGACAGGCGCTGCTGAGAAAGCCAATTGGCAGTACTGATGCCAGAACCAAGGTTTCTTAATGCTGCTCGGCAGCTCCCAGCATGCCTTGGGCTGCCCAAGGCTCCCTTCCCCAAGGAGCTGACCCACAGCCTCCCCTCCCCCAGGCGTGGTGACCAAGATGAAGATGCAGAGGACCATTGTCATCCGCCGAGACTACCTCCACTACATCCGCAAGTACAACCGCTTCGAGAAGCGCCACAAGAACATGTCAGTGCACCTGTCCCCCTGCTTCAGGTGAGCACTGTGGGCGGCAGCCCGGGCCAGCCACCCTGCCTGGCGGAGAGGAGGGGTGGGCTGCACTCAGGTCTGAGTGACATGGGACACCCTAGGTGCCTGTGGAGGCAGTAAACAGGCCGGGGGAGTGGGGAGGCTGCTGCAAGGGAGCCTCCAGATTTCCGCAAAAGTGGAGGTGTGTTTGGAGCATCTGTACAGTATTGGGCCTGGTGCCTCGCTCAGAGCTTGTGCTCAATCAGTAATGACAAAGGGGCGGCTGGAACTGGAAACTGAAGCTCGGCTGTGGCCTCGGCCTGGTGACCATGAAGGAGGCTCTTGAGGGGCAGCCTCACGCCCCCTGTCCCCCCTGTAACATACACGCTGCCCCCTCCATAGAGATGTGCAGATCGGCGACATCGTCACCGTGGGTGAGTGCCGCCCCCTGAGCAAGACGGTGCGCTTCAACGTGCTCAAGGTCACTAAGGCCGCCGGCACCAAGAAGCAGTTCCAGAAGTTCTGAGCTGGCCGCCTGCCCCCACCCCAACCAAATAAAGTTATTTTCTCAGTCACAGCCAGGCTCCTGGTGTCTGTGGCCTCTCCCGAGGGAGGTATGTCCCTGGGGGTGGAGCAGGTTGACGAGAAGGATGGGCGTGAGGGTGGGAATGGGGACCAGATCCCTCCTCCTGTCCTGTCTCTGGGCGAAGGCGGCCTGTGTTAAAGATGCTGCACTTCTCTGTCTCCTTTGGTCCTTGTCACCTTCTACCTGTCGTTGAGCTGCTGTCTCACCCCACACCCGTGTCTTCCCCCTACCCCTCCCCGCTTCCCCTCCCTGCTTCTCCCTCCCCGCCCCCCCCATGTCCCTGGGGAGGAAGTGAGGGAGGGCTGGGGCTCCTGGGCCCTTTGTGGCCTCCTTGGGGAGAGGGGTGAAGAAGCAGCCGCAATCTGGGCCTTGACCTCAACCTGGCCTTTCTCTTCTGACTCCTGAGTGGGGGAGCGAGGCTGGGAGTCCCCTTCCCCAAGTGGGCACCATGCCCCTTTGCAGATGAGCAAGCTCCTCTGAGGGCAGGTTCTTTGCTTGGCGTCCCAGTGCCTGAGCCCCAGGTCTCAGATTCTGGAAACTTCTTTGCCTGAAAATCCAAGTAAGGACCCAGGTCTTGAGGGCAAGTTGCATAGCAAGGCTGGGCAGGGCCTCGGGCTGGTTAGGGAGCCCCTGGAGGTGGGGCTGGGGGAGGAGAACCGGGAGCTGGGGAGAGACGGGAGAGATGGGCAGTCATGCAAACTCGGGAAAGATTGCCTTTCCCGATGGCCAGAGAACGGGAGGTGGGAGGGGTTGGCTGTTGGTAACAGCAGAACGAGATCTGTTAGAAGCAAAAACAACAAAACGGGAAAAGGGACCTTGAGTGTCACACAGAAACAAGGAGACACCACAGAGGGTTCAGCTGGACACAACAGGCCAGACCACGGGTGGGGACCGAGTTCAGCGGAGAAAGGACAAGCCGGGGGGAGGGGGGGGACCCTCACCCAAGCAGACGTGGAGGCCTGGAGTAGAAGGCACGGCTGGAGACTGGCTTCGCCCCTCGGGGCCTGCGCTGCTGTGGTCCCCAGGTCCCTGCCCCCCATGCCTGTACCAGGGACTGGCACACCATGGTACAGGGTTGGGAGACAGGGCCTTGAGGAGAGGAGCCCGCTCGTCCAGGGAAGCCGCCCGGGATCAGCCGGCTCTGGCTTTTACCCGGCGAGGGCGTGGATTCCTGCCAGAGGAAGTGGGGCCACATCAAAGAGGGCAGGAAGGGGCAGGGACAGGTCACAAGGGGCACCGCCCGCATTTCAGCCTGCAAGCCCGTCCCGCCCCTGCTGGAGGGCTGGGGACCCTGAGGGGCTGAGGCTGCTGGGGAGCCCCCTCCCCCTGCAGGTGCTTCCGTTCAGGGTGGGGCCTCCATGTTTACAACAACAACAGCCCAGCTCCCCTGTTTCCTCCCGGCGGTCGTTGGGGCGTCTCCTGGCACCCCACCATGTCAGGCTGCCTAGTCACGGGTGGGGCGGGCGCCTGGTGTGCACTGGGGGACGCCTCTGGTGGGCCTGAGGGTCACAAAGACCCAGAAGCGTGAGGAGTGGGACCGCCCTGGGGCAGCTGGAGATGCAATTCCTACCTTGGATCACAACTTGGGCGCTTCTGCCCTCTGCCCACCGCCCTCCCCTCCCTCCCTCTGCCTGCCTGTGCCCACCAGCCCGGCCCCTCCTCTGAGCCTGTGCCCTGGCTGCGTCCTGCACCTGGAGCACTGCCCCAGGTTCCCCCTGCCTCCTGCCCCCCACTCAGCCCCGACTCCGTAGTCTCTAAAGCTCACTAACCTCTTTCCACTTGGCCAAACCTCCGACCCTCCAATCACCCTTCCCTGCTCTGTCTACGTGGACAGGTGAGTCCTATTTCTGATCTATTCGTGGGTTTGTTGTACCAGTTCTGTACTATGTTGCCTGTGTATCTGTTGAGCACCGGAATCCAGGCTCTGAGAGGGCAGGAATGCCTGCATCCCCAGGGCGTGGAGTAAGTTGTGACTGCTCCATACACGTTTAGGTGCGTGAATGAATGAATTTTGAACTTAAATCCCCACCTTCTCAGGGTGGGTTTGAACAAGACAGAGAATAACAGGAAGCAGTGAACTGGGGCAGAAACCTCCAAACAAACATTAAGACCACAGGCCCTGCTCTGAAGTCTAGCCCTGCTGCTCATCGGCTGTGTGGCCTTGTGCAGGCGACCCCCCAACCACAGAGCCTCAGTTGCCTAATCTGTAAAATGGGTTCACCCACCCTGCCCCCACTGGGAGGACGAACTGTGGTCACGTGTGTTAATAGGGCGGAACCAGTTCGGTAAGTGATATTAGGGAAGTAACGGCCCAAGCCCGGAGTCTGTTGGAGAAGTGGGGGTGGGGGGACTCGGTATAGCCGGCCCTGGGCCCTTTGTTCCTTGGGGCAGGTTCCAGGACAAGAGTCTGGCAGGTGGCCCCAGAGTTATGACGTGGTGTGGAATCCTGGGCCTGTCACGGGATCTTGAGTTTATTTTCGCGTGCTTCTGGAATGTTCTGTCGCATACCTCTAATAGGAGGCCCCAGTCACAGGGAAATTAGCTCCAGGCAGTTTCATAGCAGGGCCCTGGGTTTACAAGGACAACAGGTATCAGGCCCATGACCTGAAAACAGGGCAGATCAGGTGTGTCCCGATGTAGGCGGCCCTGCAGCTATTGTCGCGGCCACGGGAGAACCTGCCCGGCCACCCTGGCCACGCTGTTGCAGCCCGAGGTGTCTTACGGGAGCGGGACCCAGCGATGTGGACTGTGTTGGGACCTCGGGTCCTGTAACAGGACCTGCTGGTTGCAGGGCCCGGTTACCTTATGGTCCATCGGCTTTATTTGTGTAGCAGGCACCTGCTTTCATTGAACTGGTCCCCAGGGCTGTGAGGCAGTCGAATGGAGTGGCTTCTGTGTGTGTGTGTGTGTGTGTGTGTGTGTGTGTGTATTTCAGTGCTGCCCTGAGACCGCCGTGGGGAAACTGGGGACTAACATTATAGGGGGCCAGCTTTGTCACTTGTTATAACAGACCTACAGATTGCTTCAAGGGAAGGGGATAGTTTCTGCTGGAACGTTCCAGCAGGACGCCGACGCCATTCTAGAAGAATTTTAGGGGCATATCAAACCAGCCAGGCCACTCATTATTGCCTCTGTTCATTCTACAAATGCATACTGTGCTGGGGTGTGGGAGCGCATTGAGGGAAGCAGTGTGCCCTGTGCCAAACCTTTGCCTTGGGGAAGCCTCTCTCCCAAGCGAGGCACAATTATCCCCGTTTTACGGCAAAGAAATCAAGGACTGCCCTGGCCGGTTTGGCTCAGTGGATAGAGCATCAGCCTCTGGACTGAAGAGTCCCCGGTTCGATTCCGGTCAAGGGCACGTGCCTGGGTTGCAGGCTCAGTCCAACGTGCAGGAGGCAGCCAGTCAATGATTCCCTCTCATCACTGATGTTTCTCTCTCTTCCTCTCCCTTCCTCTCTGAAATAAATAAACATGTATTTTAAAAAAAGAAGAAAAATCGCCGAAACCGGTTTGGCTCAGTGGATAGAGCGTCGGCCTGCGGACTGAAAGGTCCCAGGTTCGATTCTGGTCAAGGGCATGTACCTAGGTTTCGGGCACATCCCCGGTGGGGGATGTGCAGGAGGCAGCTGATCGATGTTTCTCTCTCATCGATGTTTCTGACTATCTCTCTCCCTTCCTCTCTGTAAAAAATCAATAAAATATATTTAAAAAAAAAAAAAGAAGAAGAAGAAAAATCAATTCTCACAGAAGCCAGCCTGAAAGAGGCAGGATTTGATTTTGAACTCGGGTGTGATTGCCTCTTGGGCTCATAGGGGGCACTATAGTGTAGCTGCAGTGGGGAGGGGTGGCTGTCAAGGTGGCCTCAGGGCGCACAGCTCAGAGCTGCCTGGGCCGCGTATGTTACACAGACCCCGGGGCCACGGCGGCTGAGCGGCTGTTCCGTTGGTTGAATGCTCTGCTTGAACGGTCTTGAAGTCGGAACAAGGGGCCCCACGTTCTCGATTGGCACGGGGCCCGGCTGACTAGGAACCGGTCCTGCCGTGGGCTTTCTATTGCTTTTGATTGGCCCCTTGGGATGTGATAACAGGACCCCAGGGGATCTGGTGGGCACAGACATCCTTAGAGCAGGACCCTGGGGATGCCAGAGGACCCCGCCAGCGATGCTGTGAATGGCCCTGAACACACAGAGGAGCCCGGGCACCTGGAAGGGATTCCCAGTGAGCATTCAGGGGCCAGGACCCTGGGGACTTTTTCTTTTATAGCAGGAAGGAGGGTAGTTATGGGGGAATGTTACGGCTAAACCCTGGGTCCATTCTCACTGGAGGGAGAGCAGATCAGAAAGGGGACAGTCCCACAGGGGCAAAGGCGGGCATCCTGGGTGCCTGTGGTAGGCTGGACGAGGGTCCCCCATGGAGGTCTGCCCTAATCCCAAAAAAATCTGTGCATATGAGAGCTTATATGATAAAAGGGACCTGGCAGCCCTAACGGGTTTGGCTCAGTGGATAGAGCAGGGGTCCTCAAACTTTTTAAACAGGGGGCCAGTTCACTGTCCCTCAGACCGTTGGAGGGCCGGACTATAGTTTAAAAAAAAACTGTGAACAAATTCCTATGCACACTGCACATATCTTATTTTGAAGTAAAAAAACAAAACGGGAACAAATACAATATTTGTATTTGCATGTGGCCTGCGGGCCGTAGTTTGAGGACCCCTGGGATAGAGCATTGGCCTGTGGATTGAGGGGTCCCGGGTTCGATTCCAGTCAAGGGCACATGCCCAGGTTTTGGGTTCCGTCCCCAGTAGGGGGGTGCAGGAGGCAGCCAATTGATGATTCTCATCACTGATGTTTCTATCTCTCCCTCTCCCTTCCTCTCTCTGAAATCAATAAATCAATATATATGTATATATATATTTTATTTTTTTTTTAAAAAGGGGCCACTTGGCAGATGGGATTAAGTTCAGGATCTTGAATTGAAACATAATCCTGTGTCATCCAGGTGAGACCAACGTCCTGACAAGGGTCCTTATAAGAGGAAGTGGAAGGATCAGAGTCAGGGAGACAGAAGGAAGGGTGCAGGGTCAGAGAGGAGGGGAGGTGCTGGTGTTGAAGATGGAGGATGGGGCCACTAGCCAAGGGATGCAGGTGGGCTCGATTAGCAGGGAAAGGATTTTCCCCGGGAGCTGCCAGAAGGAGCCAGCCCTGCAGACCATGTTGGACTTCTGGTCTCCAGACCTGAGAGACAATACAACTGTATGGTTTTAAGCCACTTTGTTGGTGGTGCTGGGTTATGGCAGCCACAGGGCACTTATACAACGATCCCAGGCCGTGTAGATGGATGGCCGCTGAAGCAGGACCCCTAGCCTGCAGGGGAATTTTCCCAGGCCCCCTGGACACTTTTGTGGTTGTGGGGACACACGAGCAGGACCCTAAAGCTTCATGGCAGGGCTCGGGCTGGGTAGCTGAGTTGGTTAGAGCATCGTCCCGATGCACCAAGGTTTTGGGTTTAATCCCCGATCAGGACACACACAAGAAGCAACCAATGAAAGAGCAGAGCAATTCGATGTTTCTCTCTCAAGTCTGTAAATTATTTTTATTTTCCTAAAGGGAGGCGGCCAGTCTTTATAATATTTCATTGGTTGTATCTTTTTTAAAATATATTTTATTGACTTTTTACAAAGAGGAAGGGAGAGGGATAGAGAGTTAGAAACATCAATGAGAGAGAAGCATCCATCAGCTGCCTCCTGCACACTCCCTACTGGGGATGTGCCCCCAACTAAGGTACATGCCCTTGGTCAGAATCAAACCTGGGACCCTTCAGTCCGCAGGCCGACGCTCTATCCACTGAGCCAAACCGGTTAGGGCTATAAATTTTTTTAAAAAATATATTTTATTGCCGAAACCGGTTTGGCTCAGTGGATAGAGCGTCGGCCTGCGGACTGAAAGGTCCCAGGTTCGATTCCGGTCAAGGGCATGTACCTGGGTTGTAGGCACATCCCCAGTGGGATGTGCAGGAGGCGGCTGATCGATGTCTCTCTCATCGATGTTTCTGACTCTCTGTCTCTCTCCCTTCCTCTCTGTAAAAAATCAATAAAAATATATATTTAAAAAAAATAAAAATAAAAATAAAAAATATATTTTATTGATTTTTCACAGAGAGGAAGGGAGAGAGATAGAGAGTTAGAAACATCGATGAGAGAGAAACATCGATCAGCTGCCTCCCACACATCTCCCGCTGCGGATGTGCCCGCAACCCAGGTATATGCCCCTGACCGGAATCGAACCCAGGACCCCTCAGTCCACAGGCCGATGCTCCATCCACTGAGCCAAACCGGCTTCGGCTATAAATTTTTTTTAAATAAAAGACTTCATGGTAGGTCTAAGAGGCATTCTTCTAGGTTCCAGGCAGTGCTTAGAGGGTTTAGAGGGGACACCGTGAGGCCATTTGGTGACCCTCAAGGCTACACGAGGGAAGACTGTGTCCATTTTAGTAGGACCCAGGGGGTCTTCTGAGTGCCCAGGGCCCTGCGGACATTTTATCAGGAACCAAAGGACTTCTGCAGAGGGCGCAGTGGTGGAGTAGGGTCTGAGAGGTGTCCAAGTGATCGCTGATGGGGCATTGCAGCAGGACCTGGGACACCCAGACATGGGTAAAGCAGGATCTGAAGGACAGTGGAGGGTTATAGCAGGGCCTGGGGCCACTGGGAAGGCCCGGGACAGTGCACTAGGGTCCTGGGTGTGGGGGGGGCGGGAGCCCAAGGACTGGTCCCCAGGGCTCTCCTGGGATTGGTTCAGGGTCCTGGGCAATAGAGCAGAATCCTAGGGGGTGTTTTAACCATTCGAGAAGGACCCAGAACATCTGAAGGGGACACACAGAGCCATGGAGAGGGACCTCAGGGCCCTTTTTAGTGGGGTCTCAGGTCCCCTACGGTGGGGACCTTGGAATGAGGGAAAGCAATCTAGCTAGATGGGCAGGGGTTCCTGGGAAAGTGATGGTTTCCTGCCGGCTAGGGGGGCCATAGCAGGTCCTGGGGGCTCTGTCTAATTGATTCTATTTTCCTGTCTATCGATTTTGCTATCTGTCTGTCTAACTATCTGTTTTGTGTGTCTGTCTATCTATATTTTCCAATTTTCCATCCATCTATCCATCCATCTGACTCCTTGTCCATCTGTGCATTTATTTTTTAAAATATATACTTTTGATTGGCCCATTGGGACATGATAACAAAGGAAGGGAGAGGGAAAGAGAGATAGAAACATCAATGATGAGAGAGAATCATTGATCGGCTGCCTTCTGCACATCCCACACTGGGGATCGAGTCCGCATCCCAGGCATGTGCCCTGTGACCTCCTGGTTCATAGGTCGATGTTCAACCACTGAGCCACACCAGCCGGGCGTCTGTGTATTTATTATCTGTCTGTCTGCTTAGCTACCTGACACTCTGCGTCTGTCTGTCCATCATTCGTGGGGAGGTTCTGGATAGGGCAAGACTTGGTGAGGGACAATAATCGAGAGCAGCCAGGGGTGGGTGTGGGGGGCGTGGCTCAGCTTTACAACAGAAGCTGAAGGGCGGGGACAGGGCCTGGGGCTGAAGGCCCCTGGGGCTGGTTCTCAGAGGGCTCAGGACTCATTTGGGAGGATCCCAGGGACAGAGGGACCGACTCCTCTGGGGACATTAGTGGAGCCTTTACAGACGTTGCTGGGCCTCAGGACACTGTACTTTCGGGGACCCAAGGAGCCTGGGGTGGAGGCCTGAGGTTACCAACGACCCAGGGCAGGCGGGGTCCTCTGGTGACGGCCCTGCAGGGCTCAGGCAGCGGAGTTCACCCTGCTTATTACAGCAGAGCTGGGGGCGCGGGGGCGGCCAGGGCCGTGTAGCAGGTGCTGGGACAGCTCAGGGAGCCTCTCACCCTTTGCTGCTGTTGTTAATCCTCATGTGAGGAAATTGAGTTGTTGTTGTGGGTTTTTTTTAATATATTTTATTGATTTTTTACAGGGAGGAGAGGAGAGGGATAGTTAGAAACATCGATGAGAGAGAAACGTCGATCAGCTGCCTCCTGCACATCTCCCCACTGGGGATGTGCCCGCAACCCAGGCACATGCCCTGCCCTCGACTGGAATCGAACCTGGGACCCTTGAGTCCACAGGCCGACGCTCGAGTCCACAGGCCGACGCTCTATCCACTGAGCCAAACCGGTTAGGGCAGGAAATTGAGTTTTAAAGAGAGTGGGAAGGAGGAAGGGAGGAGGAGAGAGAAACATTGATTTGTTGTTCGATTTGTTTTTCATTCACTGATTGCTCCTTGTATGTGCCCTGACGGGGGGTCAAACCCGCAACCTTGGTGTATCAAGATGACACTCTAACAACTGAGCTGGACTTCGTCTCATCTGCTACATCAGCCCTTCCTGCTTCTCCATCCTGCCTGACTTCGGACTTCTCGGCTGCAACTCTTTCCTGAGTCCCCCGCCTGCCCACCACCCCTATCAGAGTTTAGACTCAGCAAACCTCCACAATCATGTGAGCCAATTCCGTAAAGTCTCTTTCTATATATATGTATATACACTTCCTGTTGGTTCTGTTTCTATGGAGAACCTTGACCAGTACATCATATGACCTAGCAATTCCATGCCTGAGTGTATGCCCCAGAGAATGGAAAACAGCTATTAACTACAAAGCAAAACGTGTACCTAAATGTTCACAGAAGCACCTCTCTCTATAAATAAAAGGCTAATATGCAAAGTGAGTCCTCAGGAGTTCAACCGAGAGACCGGGAGTTCAATCGCTCACTATGACGTGCGCTGACCACCAGGGGGCAGCGTGGAATGAAAGAAGGCTCCCGCTGCCAGCCAGAAGGCCCCCATGGGCCCTGGTCGCCCACCAGGCCTCTAGTTAGTTATAATAGCCCCAAAGTGTAAACAACCCACACGGCCATCAACGGATGTATGGATAAACAAAAGGTGATAGATCGATGCAATGGAATATTATTCAGCCATAAAAAGGAATGAAGTTCTGCCCTAGGCAGTATGGCGCAGTGGATAGAGCATCAGCCTATGGACCAAAGGGTCCCGGGTTTGATTCCAGTCAAGGGCATGTACCTCGGTTGCAGGGTCCTCCCCAGCCCGTTCCTGGTCGGGGCTCATGCAGGAGGCAACCAGTTGATGTGTTTCTCTCGCATCGATATTGCCCTCTGTCTTTCCCTCTCTCTTCCACTCTCTCTAAAAATCAATGAAAAATATCCTTGGGTGAGGATTAAAAAAAAAAAAGAAATGAAAATCTGACATACTACAACATGGATGAAACTCAAAAACATTATGTTAAGGTAAGAAGCCAAGCCTGGCTGGTGTGGCTCAGTGGTTGAGCGTCGACCTATGAACCAGGAGGTCACAGTTTGATTCCCGGTCAGGGCATATGCCCGGGTTGTGGGCTCCGTCCCCAGTGGGGGATGGGCAGGAGGCAGCCGATCCATGATTTTCTCTCATCATTGATGTTTCTATCTCTCTCTTCCTTTCCCTTTCTCTCTGAAACCAATAAAAACTATATTTCTTGCCAAAACCGGTTTGGCTCACTGGATAGAGCGTCGGCCTGCGGACTGAAAGGTCCCAGGTTCGATTCCGGTCAGGGGCATGTACCTGGGTTGCAGGCACACCCCCAGTAGGAGATGTGCAGGAGGCGGCTGATCGATGTTTCTCTCTCATCGATGTTTCTAACTCTCCATCTCTCTCCCTTCCTCTCTGTAAAAAATCAATAAAATAATTTAAAAAAAAAACTATATTTCTTTTTTATCTTATTTTTATTATTATTTGTGGGGATGGAGCCCACAACCCGGGAATGTGCCCTGACCGGGAATCAAACTGTGACCTCCTGGTTCACAGGCCGACGCTCAACCACTGAGCCACACTGGTGAGGCTATATTTACTTTTTTAAAAAATTTCCTTTTTTAAAAAAGAAAGAAATCAGACACAAAAGGCTACGCTCTTGGAGGGTCTCATTTCCATGAAATGGCCAGAATAGGTAGATCCACAGATGCAGAGAGCAGATTAGTGGTCGCCAGGGTTGGGGGAGGGGGCGGGGGCGGGGCTGCTTGCTGTGTGGGTCCCCTTGTTGGGGTGGTGGTTCCAATTGTGGGTGCAATAAATGTCATTAAATGGGAAGTCATTTTTTCTTTTGGCCAGAGAAAATAACCAAATCTCACACATCCATCCGTATGGGAACCCCACATACATGAGAGAGTCAGGGACCCACAGGCAGGAGACGTTCCATTAAATGGTAAATCTTTCGTTTTGTGCATTTCACAATAAAGCAAATGAATGGAGGCATTATCGCGGGCGTGCGGGCCGGGGGCGGGGGACTGGAGCGTTGGTGTGCCTTGGCATCCGTGGGCATTGTTCCAGGACACCCAGCAGATACCCAAGTCCAGAAGCTCAATCCTTTATAGAAAAGGGTATAGTGATGTGTATGGGGACTGTGTGCTGAGATCATGTCAGAAGGTATTAACGACCCAAAGGTGCCCTAGCTGGTTTGGCTCAGTGGATAGAGCGTCGGCCTGTGGACTGAAAGGTCCTGGGTTCGATTCCAGTCAAGGGCACATGCCTGGGTTTCGGGCTCTATCCCCTGTAGGGGGCATGCAGGAGGTGGCCGGTCGATGATTCGCTCTCATCATTGATGTTTCCATCTCTCTCTTCCTCTCTAAAATCAATAACAATTTTTTTAAAAAAGAAATAAGCTAGCTACCGAGTTCATGTCCAGGTTTGCTGTTTTTTGTTTGTTTTTCCATATATTTTTATTGATTTTAGAGAGGAAGGGAGAGGGAGAGAGAGAAACATCAATGATGATGAGAGGGAATCATTGATCCAATGCCTCCTGCAGGCCCCCCACTGGGGGTGGAGCCCACAACCCAGGCATGTGTCCTGACCAGGAATCGAACCTGGGACCCTTCAGTTCGCAGGCCGACACTCTATCCACTGAGCCAAACCAGGAAGGGAAAGGTTTGTTTGTGTTTTTTTAAAAGTATTTTTTATAGATTTCAGAGAGGAAAAGAGAAAGAGAAAGAGAAACACCAATAATGAGAGAAAATCATTGATTGGCTGCCTCCTACATGCCGCCCCCCCTGGGGATTGAGCCTGCAACCCAGGCATGTGCCCTGACCAGGAATCAAACCGTGACCTCCTGGTTAATAGGTCGACGCTCAACCACTGAGCCAAGCCGGCCGGGCTCGTGTCCAGGTTTTACGCACTTGTAGAACAATGGGAAGTGTCTTTTTGCTGATGGGTGACTTTCCAGTTTGTTAACATCTCTGCCAGTTTAGTTTCTGGGCAGATTTCAAGCATTGTTTCCCCGACCCTTATTTTTTGGTTAATCCTCACCCAAGGATATTTTTTCCATTGACTTTTAGAGAGAATAAAAGGGAGGGAGGGGGAGAGAGAGAGACACAGAGAGAGAAACATTGGTGTGAGAGGCACACGTAGACAGGTTGCCTCTCCACGCGCCCTGACCGCGCCCGGGATTGAACCTGCAGCCCAGATACCTGCCCTTGGCAGGGAATCGAACCCGAGACCCTTGCCTGTGTGGGCCGACGGTCTAACCATGGAGCAACACCAGCCAGGGCCATTTGTTGATTCTTGTCTGTGCCCTGACCCAGAATGAAACCCACAGCCTTAGTGTATCTGGAGGACACGCTGAACAGCTGAGCGACCCGGCCAGACCCCCCTTTTGCGTGAAGGGAGTCATTTGGCAGCCGTGGAATCTGAGTGTCCATTTCCCTCTGCATGTGCTGTGCCCCTTCAGTGTCTGATGCATAACTGGACCTTGAATCAATAAATGTAAAAAAAAAAAAAGAGAGCTTTGGGTCTGTAATGTCTTTATACAAAGTTTTTATTTTACTAATAAAACGTTGTCCTAAAACAAAAATACTGTTTTAAAAAAAAGAAGTGCAGGGCACTTTAACGGGCCTCTGGGGGAGGGGTTGCCAGGAGGAACTACTGACAGCGCGTCTGGAGGGAGCCCAGCGCAGAAGCACCCGGAGGCCCGGGGGTAAATGAGGTGAGGGGCGGCGGGGGCGGGGGCGGGGTGCTGGGCTCAGAGGGTGGGCCTGCCCTCACCTCGGTCCTGACATTCGGGCGGCCCACGCCCTCAACATGAGAAAAACGGGGAGCAACAGAGAAACAGATTAAAAAAAAAAAGACAAAAACGTTCAAGACAGGCAGAGAGGCAGAGACAAACACTCAGTCTGGGCCCAGGGCCTGGGGTGTGCCCTGCAGCTGGGGGGCGGGGTGCATATTCCCGAGTCGGGGACGGTCTCCGGACAGGATGTGAGAGAGGAACTGGGGTCTCCAGTCACGGGAGCGGCTGGGCTGCGCGGGCAGGGATCCCGGTGCGGTGAGCGGAGCGGGGCGCACGCCGAGGGCGGAGCGGCTGGGGCCCGGGCTCCTGGGTCCGAGGGCGGAGAGTCCCGGGTCCGAGGGCGGAGAGTCCTGGGTCCGAGGGCGGAGAGTCCCGGGTCCGAGGGCGGCGAGTCCCGGGTCCGAGGGCGGAGAGTCCCGGGTCCGAGGGCGGCGAGTCCCGGGTCCGAGGGCGGAGAGTCCCGGGTCCGAGGGCGGAGCGGCGGGGCCGGGCGGGGCCGGGGCGGGGAGCGGGTCGCAGCCCTCCCGCCTCTGTCACTAATTAACCGACAGGCAGCCAATTAAGGGGTGAAAGTTCGCGGAGGCGTCGGGCGCTGGTGTCTCGGTCCGCGACGGGGCCCTGAACCCGCTCCCGCAGCGCCCGCGCGGGGGCCGTGGCGGCCGAGCCCCGCGGAGTCGGGGGCGGGCGGGGCGGGGCGGGGGTCCCCGGGAGTCACGCGCCCCCTCCCGCCCCAGATCGCCGTCCCAGGATGCGGGTGCCCCGGCCTCAGCCCTGGGGGCTCTGTCTCCTGCTCGTCCTCCTGTCCCGGACCCTGCGCGCAGGTGAGCGGCGCTCGGCGGGAAGGGCGGCGGGAAGGGCGGCGGGAAGGGCGCGGGAGCCGAGTCCCCCCCGGAGCGCGCGTCCCGTCCTCCGCCGCGTTTCACCTTGGTGACCGCCTTCTCCTCCGCGGCCCGGGGTCGGGGCAGCACCGGACCCCCGATCCAGGTCCCGGTGCCGCTCGTGGGGTGTGCGCCCGTCTCCGGTCTGTCCCCGCGGCCCGGGTTGCCTTGGCGCTCCCGTCGGGGGCCGCCCGCCCGCCCCACCGGCGCCCTCACCTGTCTCCGCAGACGGCCACCGCTCCCTGCTGTACCGCCTGACCGCCGTGTCCGCCCCGGCCCCGGGCTCCCCCGCCTTCTGGGCCACGGGCTGGCTGGGGCCGCAGCAGTACCTGCGCTACAGTGACCTGCGGGGCCAGGCCGAGCCCTTCGGGGCCTGGATCTGGGAGAGCCAGCTGCCCTGGTACTGGGAGAAGGAGACGGCCGACCTCAGGGTCAAGCAGGCGCTCTTCCTGGAGGCCTTCACAGTCCTGGACGCAGGAGGTGAGGGGCTGGGGAGCTGGGGGTTTGGACCCTGGGTCTGAGGGAGGAGGGGCTGGGCTCCTGGGTCTGAGGGAGGAGGGGCTGGGGGCCTGGACCCCTGGGTCTGAGGGAGGAGGGGCTGGGGGTCTGGACCCCTGGGTCTGAGGGAGGAGGGGCTGGGGGCCTGGACCCCTGGGTCTGAGGGAGGAGGGGCTGGGGGCCTGGACTCCTGGGTCTGAGGGAGGAGGAGGCTGGGGGCTGGGCTCCTGGGTCTGAGGGAGGAGGGGCTGGGGACCTGGACCCCTGGGTCTGAGGGAGGAGGTGCTGGGGGTCTGGACCCCTGGATCTGAGGGAGGAGGGTCTGGGGGGCTGGACTCCTGGGTCTGTGGGAGGAGGGGCCGGGGGCCTGGACCCCTGGGTCTGAGGGAGGAGGGGCTGGGAGCCTGGACCCCTGGGTCTGAGGGAGGAGGGGCTGGGAGCCTGGACCCCTGGGTCTGAGGGAGGAGGGGCTGGGAGCCTGGACCCCTGGGTCTGAGGGAGGAGGGGCTGGGGGTCTGGACCCCTGGGTCTGAGGGAGGAGGGGCTGGGGGCCTGGACCCCTGGGTCTGAGGGAGGAGGGGCTGGGGGCCTGGACTCCTGGGTCTGAGGGAGGAGGAGGCTGGGGGCCTAGACCCCTGGGTCTGAGGAAGGAGGGGCAGGGGGTTCTGAGTCCTGGATCTGCAGGAGGGGGGGCCCTGCTCCTGGGCCCTGCTCACCTCTGGGGGGTACCCCAGGCTCCTACATCCTGCAGGGCCTGCTGGGCTGTGAGATGGGCCCTGACAACTCCACGGCGGCCGTGGCCACGTTCGCCCTGAATGGCGAGGAGTTCATGAAGTTCGACCCCAAGGTGGGCAACTGGGATGGAGACTGGCCAGAGGCGCGGGCCATCAGTCAGAAGTGGAGGCAGCACGAGGACGCCGTGTGGCAGGAGGGGCACTTCCTGCTGACCTCCTGCCCCCAGCGGCTGCTGGGCCACCTGGAGACCGGCCGCAGCAACCTGGAGTGGAAGGGTGAGCGGCCCCGCAGGAATCTGATCCCTGGATCTGCGTCCCCGCACCCCACCTTAGGCCCCATCCTCTTCCCACAGCCTCTTCCCTGGCCTCCCAGCCTCTGGGCCCATCCCCCAGTGGTCCCGAGGGTCTTTCCCCAGAGGTGACCCAGCCCCTCTCCTGCACACAGCCCTCCTGTGGCTCCCAGAGGCCTGGGGACAGAGCTCGAGGCCCTCAGCCTGCATTGGGGCCCCCGGGGGTGTGGCCCCGTCCCTCTCCTGAGCCTCACATTTCTCCGTCTGCACCCCTCTGCCAGGTGGAGTCCCCCAGAGGTCCCTGAGCTCACACCAGCCCTCCCCTCTCTCCTCTGTCACTCTCTGTCCGGTTCCACTGGTGCCAGGCCCAGGGACGTTGTCCTTCTGGTCCATGAGGCTCTCATTTGCCTTCTGGGGGCTCCCATGATGCCTCCTGTGACCGCCATTGCAGCACATGTCACCCGAGCTGTAAAGACGGACAGGCCGGGGGATTCTCAGGGGCTGGAATCGGAGCTCTTTGGTCCCTAGGGTCCCCCCACCCTGCCATCCCAGCTTCCCTCTCGGCCCTCCATACGGACCACCCTCCACCTGGCAGTCAGAGGGACGATTTATCTATCTATTTATTTAAAATAGATTTTTTTGATTTCAGAGAGGAAGGGAGAGGGACAGAGATAGAAACATCCATGACAAGAGAGAATCATGGATCAGCTGCCTCCTGCACGGCCCCCACTGGGGATCGAGCCCACCACCCAGGCATGTGCCCTTGACTGGGAATCGAACCGTGACCTCCTGGTTCATAGGTTGACGCCCAACCATTGAGCCACACCGGCCGGGCTCGATTAATTTCTATATGTGCCCAAGTGCCTGCCCTCCAGATCAAGATCTAGGACATTCCAGGATCCCAGGAGACTTTCTGTGTCCCCTCCAATTCAGTTCTCCCCAAGGAGAACAGCTCACCTGACTTCTGTGGCCACAGGGTTGCCCACCTTTGAACTTCATACAACTATGCGCGTGTGCTTGCTTCTTTTGCTCCAGCTTGTGTCGGGCCTCTGTTGTTGGGTGTGTCTGTAGTTCTTTTTTACTGCTGAGTACTATTCCACGGCGTGCGCCATAACAGTTTCTCAGCGCGTGGCTTCTTTCCAGACAGGGGCTGTCACGAGGGAAGCCTCTATGAGCATTTTTGTCCATGTCCGCGGATGAATCTGTATTTTCATTTATTTTGACTGCATACCCCTGAGTGGAATGGTTAAGTCATAGTCCATGTATAGAATTAGCTTTAGTAGGTGGGGCCATGCTCCTTGCAAAGTGGATGAACCAGTTTCCTACGCCCACCAGCTGTGTGTGTGAATGTCAGTTGCTCCACAGGTTTGCCAGAACTTGATACTGCCTTTCATTTTAACAATTCTAGTGGGTGTGTAGTAGTATCTTGTGCATTCATTTTTCACTAATCAGATAAATGATTATTTAAAAAAATATGTTTTTATCAACTTCAGAGAGGAAGGGAGAGGGAGAGAGAGATAGAAACATCAGTGATAAGTGAGAATCACTGATCGGCTGCCTCCTGCACACCCCCTCTAAAATTAAAAATTACAAATAAAATAAATATGTCCTTTCTCAAAATTATGAAGCTATTCTCCCGTCGTCTTCTAAAAGACATTGGTAAATATTTTTCTTATTTGTAAATAGCTTTCATATTTAGCTATATGGTTCACCTCGAGTTAATTCTATGTTATGGTGTGAGGACAGGGGTCAAGGCTCATGGGTCCTTCATGGATGTCCAGTTGAACCAGCATCGTTTGTTGACTATCATCATCCCGTCTTCCCCACCGAACTGCGGTGGGGCCTTTTTCCTAAATTAGGTGTGAATCTGCTTTTAGACACTCTTCCATTCCACTCATCTGTTGGACTGAAATTGAGCTAATACCGTAGGTTTGTGAAAATTTTTGATATCTAGTGGTTGAGCTTTCCAGCTCTATTGCTTTGGTTATTCTGTGTCATTTGCATTTCTGTCTACATTTCTGCTTGTCAATTTCGGCCCCAAAGAAGTCCTGTTGGGGTTTTTATAGTAATTAAATTGTATCTGTAGGCCAATGTGGAGAATCGACATCTTAACAACATTGTCTTCTAATCCAGGTTTCAGTATATCTCTTTACTTGTTTTGAAGTCCTTTAACTTCTCTGAGTAATAACTGGCAGTTTTCCAGGTAGAGGTCTTTGGATAGATTTATTCCTAAGTACTGACATTTTTTGATGATTCTGTAAATGGTCATTCTAAAAATTTCATTTTCTAATTGTTTGTAGCTAGTTTATAGAATACCATTGCCTTTTAAAATATTTTTTATTTATTTTAAATAGATTTTTATTGAGTTCAGAGAGGAAGGGAGAGGGAGAGATAGAAACATCAATGATGATGAGAGAGAATCATTGATCCAATGCCTCCTGCAGGCCCCCCACTGGGGATGGAGCCCACAACCCAGGCATGTGTCCTGACCAGAAATCAAACCTGGGACCCTTCAGTTCGCAGGCCGACACTCTATCCACTGAGCCAAACCAGCTAGGGCTTAAATATGTTTTTAAACATCAATCAGCTGCCTCCTGCAGGCCCCCTACTGGGGATCCAGCCAGCAACCTGGGCATGGGTCCTGACCTGGAATCAACTGGCCACCTTTTGGTGTATGGGACAGTGCTCAACCAATTGAGCCACATGGGCCAGGGTGAAATACTATTGATTTTTATATATTTCCCTGTATCCAGAAAAATTTTTGAATTTACTTATTTCTATTAAATTTGTATAGCTTCTTTTGGATTATGTCATCTTGGACCCATTTTATTATCTTTTGCAATTTTAATACCATTTCTTTCTTTTTTTTAAAATATATTTTATTGATTTTTTACAGAGAGGAAGGGAGAAAGAGATAGTTAGAAACATCGATGAGAGAGAAACATTGATTCAGCTCCTTCCTGCACACTCCCTACTGGGGATGTGCCCGCAACCAAGGTACATGCCCTTGACCGGAATCGAACCTGGGACCCTTCAGTCCGCAGGCCGAAGCTCTATCCACTGAGCCAAACCGGTTTCGGCTATTTCTTTTTCTTATCTTGTTGCACTGGCTGGGATCCCCAGTACAATGTTGAATAGAGTGGTGATAGTGAACATCATGTATTCTCAAATTCACAAGTAAACTTCACTTGATCATACTGTATTATCTTTCATATAAATGACTTGATTCTTCTACCCTGGCCAGTGGTGCTCAATGGTTAGAGCATCGGACTGTGCCCTGAAGGGTCTCAGGTGCAATTCCTGGTCAGGGGCACGCACCTAGGTTTCAGGATGGATCCTTGGGTTGCAGGTTGGATCCCTGGTCCCCAGCTGGGGTGCATGCCGGAGGCAACCAATTGATATGTCTCTCTCACATCGGTTTCTCTTTCTCTCTCTTCCTCCCTTTCACTCTCTCTAAAAATCAATGGGAAAAATATCCTCGGGTGAGAATTACCAATAAATAAGTAAATAAATTTTTTAAATGACTTGATTCTATCTGTTAATGTGTTTGTTTTTTTAAGGGATTTGAGTCTATTTGCATGAGAGATGTTGGCCTTAAATTCCATTGCTTGTTATGTCCTTGTGAGGTTTTGTTATCACGGTTGCCCTGGCTACCATGCTAGGAATAGCTTCCTTTTTTCTCAGTTTCCTGGAAGAATTTGTGTAAGAACAGGATTATTTCTTTCTTAGTTGTTTTGAAGAATTCACCAATGATGTCATCTGGGCCTGGCATTTTGTTTGTTGAAGAGTTTGAATTTATGGATTCAATTTTTCAAATACTTAGTACTACTCAAGTTTTATTGTGTCAGTTTTGGAAAATTGTATGTCTTAGGGATTTTTCCAGGACATTCAAATGTGCTGGCATGAAATAGTTCATAATTCCCTCTTACTATCTTTTTTTTCCTTCCTTCTTTCCTTTCCTTTCCTTTCCTTTCCTTTCCTTTCCTTTCCTTTCCTTTCCTTTCCTTTTCTTTTCTTTCCTTCTTTCTTTCTTCTTTCTTGTTATCCTCACTGGAGGATTTTTCCATTGATTTTACAGAGAGTGGAAGGGCGAGGGGAGGGAAGGGGTGAGAAGAAAGAGAGAGAGAAACATTGATGTGAGAGAGCCCACATCAATCACTTGCCTCCCACATGCACCCCAAACGGGGCGGGGAACCTGCAACCCAGGTACGTGCCCTTCACCTGAATTGAACCCTCGACCCTTGGGTTCTGAGACTGACGCTCTAACCACTGAGCACACCGGCCAGGGTGCCCTCTTACTATCTTTGTAATGAGTGTAGGTCTGTCTTATTCTCCCTCAGCATTCCACTTTCAGAGTCTGTTGCTCTTTCATTTATTTGTACACAAATACTTGTCTTTTCCCTTAGAGCAGTGGTTCTCAACCTTCCTAGTGCCGCGACCCTTTAACACAGCTCCTCATGTGGTGGTGACCCCCAACCATAAAATTATGTTTGTTGCTACTTCATCACTGTAATTTTTTATATATATTTTATTGATTTCTTACAGAGAGGAAGGGAGAGAGATAGTTAGAAACATTGATCAGCCGCCTCCTGCACATCTCCCACTGGGGATGTGCCTGCAACCCAGGTACATGCCCTTGACCGGAATCGAACCTGGGACCCTTCAGTCCGCAGGCCGACGCTCTATCCACTGAGCCACACCGGTTTCGGCCATCACTGTAATGTGGCTACTGTTATGAATCGTCATGTAAATATCTGATCTGCAGGATGTTTTTTTATTGTGACAAATTGGACATAATGAAAGCCTAGTGATTCATCACAAAAACAATATGTCATTATATCTGTGTTTTCCGAGGGTCTTAGGCGACCCCTGTGAAAGGGTCCTTCGACCCCCAAAGGGGTCGCGGCCCCCAGGTTGAGAACCGCTGCCTTAGCGCATCCGCTCCCTGAAGGCAGGGACTTTGTCTCTTGTTCAGGGTGCCTGGCGCTCAGGGAGGCACGGATGAGGGCCGGGGACCCCGATGGCGGGCAGCGGGGTCCCGGTCCCCCTGGGCGGGTCCCTCCCTTCGACCATCACGTTCTCCAGGCGGAGCGCAGTGCGGGGCCCGCGGTGGGACCTGCCGAAGGGACTGGAGGCCCGTCCGGGTCCCTGTCCAGCCGCCCGGGGCTGGCCCTGGGGTTCGGGGTCCGGGTCCGGGTCCGGGGTCCGGGCCCGGGGGCTCAGCCTGGC
Source organism: Myotis pilosus (assembly GCA_036010255.1). Classification (NCBI taxonomy): domain Eukaryota; kingdom Metazoa; phylum Chordata; class Mammalia; order Chiroptera; family Vespertilionidae; genus Myotis; species Myotis pilosus. The sequence continues at coordinate 5,984,625 of JASKON010000029.1, forward strand.
CGCTGTCTGTCCGCAGAGCCGCCGTCCATGCGCCTGAAGGCGCGGCCCGGCGGCCCCGGCCTCTCGGTGCTCACCTGCAGCGCCTTCTCCTTCTACCCGCCGGAGCTGCAGCTGCGCTTCCTGCGCAACGGGCTGGCCGTGGGCGCCGGCGACAGCAGCTTCGGCCCCAACGGCGACGGCTCCTTCCACGCCTGGTCCACGCTGAGCGTCCGCAGCGGCGACGAGCACCACTACCGCTGCGTGGTGCAGCACGCGGGGCTGCCGCAGCCCCTGGTCGTGGGCCTGGGTGAGGTCCCGCGGGGTATGGCGTCCTCCTTGGCGTTTCTGTAGCCACCCCTCCCGGCTGATCGCCCCCTCCCGCGGCTGCGGGTCCCACCACTGCCCCCCTCCCAGGGCTGCCCGCCCTCTGCCCCCCCACTCCCCCCCCCCCCAGCTGCTGCCGCCTGCCTCCTGTTCACCACGATGGGCAGTCCTCCCGGAGCCTGACCACCTTCTGTCCTGCTGCTGCCAGTCCTCACCAAGACCCACCTTTCCCTGCCCTGAGTGACCTACTGCTCTGTGACCCCCCACTCCCCACCCCCCCAGTTCTAACACCAGCCCTGCGGCTGCAGGGCCCTGGCCCCTGTGCTGAGACCCCGCTTGCCATGGCTGGTTCTTACTGGGGGGCGTCCTGCCCAGACCCAGGACTTGCGCTGGCTGGCCTCGCCGCTGCCCACACCCGCTCCCAGCCCCTGCCCCGGCTCCCATGGGGCAGGGGGTCCCCTGAACACTGACCGCGTTTTTCTGGCCGCAGATTCGTCCGCTAAGCCCTTGGTGCCAGTGGTTGGAATCGTCATCGGCTTCTTACTGCTCATGGCCGTGGCTGCAGGAGGCGCTGTGCTGTGGTGGAGGATGAAGAGGGGGCTACCAGGTGGGGGGCAGGGAGAGAGGAGAGTCCGAGAGAGAGGGACCCCAAAAAACAGGAGCAGAGATCTAGACAGAGAGAGGTGGGGACGGAGGCCTGGAGGCGGGAAACAGACTCAGAGGGGGAGAGAGTAGCTCACACACACACACACACACACACACACACACACACACTCAGAGGGGGATAGAGCAGCTCAGACACACACACACACACACTGACACACACACACAGAGGAGGAGAGAGTAGCTCAGACTCACACACACACACACACACACTCAGAGGGGGAGAGAGCAGGTCAGACTCACACTCACACACACACACTCACACTCACACACACTCAGAGGGGGATAGAGCAGCTCAGACACACACACACACATTCAGCTCAGAGGGGGAGAGAGTAGCTCAGACTCTCACACTCACACACACTCAGGGGGGGAGAGAGCAGCTCACACACACACACACACACACACTCAGAGGGGGATAGAGCAGCTCAGACACACACACACACATACACTGACACACACACACAGAGGAGGAGAGAGTAGCTCAGACTCACACACACACACTCACACACACTCAGAGGGGGAGAGAGCAGGTCAGACTCACACACACTCACACACACACACACTCACACACACTCAGAGGGGGATAGAGCAGCTCAGACACACACACACACACTCAGCTCAGAGGGGAAGAGAGTAGCTCAGACTCTCACACTCACACACACTCAGGGGGGGAGAGAGCAGCTCACACACACACACACACACACACACACACACACACACACACACGGGAGGGGGAGACCCAGAGGGTCCCGGAGGCTCTGATGGCCTCCGCCTTTCTCTTTCCTCAGCCCCTTGGATCCTTCTTCGTGGGGACGACCTCGGTGCCCTCCTGCCCACTGGGCCAAGCAAGGATGCTGACTCTTAGGCTGTGACAGCATCTCAGCAGCTGCCTGACCACCCCCCGTCCTGGCTGTGACCAGCTAAGGCAGCCAGGGCTCTCCATGCTGTGAGACCCCCCGGAATCCTGTTATTTCTGAGCCTCCAGAAGGAGCCCTGGGCCTGGTGTCCGCCCTCTGGATTTTTCGTCCTGTGATCAGCCTCAGTGTCCCCCCCTAATATATACGGCTCTTTTCCACATTCACATATAACACGAGTTTGGGCCTGAATCGTTGTGTCCTCATCATTTCAACTTTTTCAGTGGGGGGAGGCGAGGGCATGGGTGGGCGGAGGCGAGGGCATGGGTTGGGGGAGGCGAGGGCATGGGTGCAGGGAGTACATGGTGTGAGCCCTGGGCTTCCAATCTCCTGAGGCCAACATGTTGTCACAGTGGAATCTGCCAGCTATATACCAAGTCATATAGTTTTCATTCATAAATTTTACAAATATTTACTGAATGCCTATACTGTGCCAGGCATTTTAAAAACTTTTTTAAAAATATGTGTTTTTATTGATTTCAAAGAGAGGGAAGAAGAAAAGAGAGAGAAACATCAATGATGAGAGAGAATCACCCATCGGCAGCCTCTGCACACCCCCTACTGGGGATCGAGCCCGCACCTGGGCATGTGCCCTGACCAGGAATGGAACCGTGATCTCCTGGTTCATGGGTCGATGCTCAACCACTGAGCACACCCACCGAGCCATTTTGAGAACTTTAAAAAAAAAAGTATTTTAGAGTGGAAAGAAAAGAGTTTTTATTTTTAAAAAATCTTTATTGTTGAAATTATTATATATGTCCCCCCCGCCCCCCGCATTGACCCCTTTTAGCCCGCCCCGCCCCCTGTCCTGGGCTTCACCACCCTGTTGTCTGTGTCCATGGGTTATGCATATATGCATACAAGTTCTATGGTCCATCTCTTCCCACCCTCCCCCGCCTTCCCTCTGAGATTCGACAGTCTCTTCCATGCTTCTCTGTCTCTGGATCTATTTTGTTCATCCGTTTATTTTGTTCATGAGATTCCACACATGAATGAGATCATGTGATACTACTCTTTCTCTGACTGGCTTATTTCCCTTAGCACAATACTCTCCAGGTCCCGCCACTCTCCATGTCTCAAAGGGTAAGAGATCCTTCTTTTTTACTGCTGCATAGTATCCCATGGTGTACAGGTACCACAGCTTTGTTATTAAAATATTGTTGATTTGAGAAAGAGAGGGAAACATCGATTTGTTTTCCCAGTTATTTATGCATTCACTGGTTGCTTCTTGCGTGTGCCCTGACCGGGGATGGGACAACATTAACCAACTGAGCTATCCGGCCAGAACATTTGGAGGAATTCTTTTTTTTTTTTTAAATATATTTTATTGATTTTTTACAGAGAGGAAGGGAGAGAGATAGAGTCAGAAACATAGAGAGAAACATCTATCAGCTGCCTCCTGCACATCCCCCACCGGGGATGTGCCCGCAACCCAGGCTCATGCCCTTGACCGGAATCGAACCCGGAACCCCTCAGTCCGCAGGCCGACGCTCTATCCATTGAGCCAAACCGGTTTCGGCTGGAGGAATTCTTGGCTGGAGTCTGACCTGACTCCTTTCGTGGAGCAGAAGAGTTGTCCCTCGCCCTAGCTCCGTGGTCGGCAAACCGCGGCTCGCGACCCGCGGGCGCGCACGTACAATGTGATTGAAACTTCGTGGCCCATGTGCAGAAGTCGGTATTTTGTGGAAGAGCCACACTCCAGGGGCCAAAGAGCCGCATGTGGCTTGCAAGCTGCGGTTTGCTGAGCCGCAGTTTGCCGACCACTGCCCGAGCTGGTTTGGCTCAGTGAACAGAGCTGTCGGCCTGTAGACTGAAGGGTCCCGGGTTCGATTCCGGTCAAGGGCACATGCCCAGGCTGCTGGCTTGGTCCCCAGTAGGATGGGCAGGAGGCAGCCGATCAATGATTCTCTCGTCATTGATGTTTCTATCGCTCGCTCTCTCTCTCCCTTCCTCTCTGAAATCAATAAAAATCTTAAAAAAAAAATTGTGCTAATCCTAGATTTCGCCAGCAGCAACAACAACAAAGAGTTGTCCCCTCTATCAGGGGAGAGGCTGGCTCCTCTGCCCCTGGTTCCCCTCCTTCTTAAACAAAGGGAGATAAAAATAAACCTCCCAGGAGGCTTTAGAGCGACAACAACTGGAGTTGTAGGCTGGGCGCCCCGAGGCCTGCCGGGAGTTGTAGTTCGCCGCCGCCGCGTCACCCGGCGTCCCCCACCCACCCCGCCGGCCTGGGAAGGGGCGCGGCCGGACTCGGGGAGCGAGCTCTCCTTTGTGGACGTGGCGAGGGCGCCCGCGGCCCGGCGGACACTCTGCCGCCCCGCCCCGCGGGGTCCCCTCCCGGCATTGGTTGGGGGGCGGGGCCTGGCTGGAGAGCCGCCAAATTGGGCATCTTTTTGGAGAACCCGGGAGCGCAGCAGCGTGGAGAACACCGTGGGGCTGGATCGTCCGGTAAACGGAGGCGAGGGCGGGTGGCCGGCCCGGGGTGGGGGTGGGGGGACCGCTCAGGTCCGCTCGGGTCGTGGGTTAGACTCCAGGCTGCAAACGACGCCTGGGAACCTGCATGATTTCTCTCTTTTGAGCCACGACCCTGCCCCACACTTTGCGTGGGAAGCGCGCCACGTCTCCGGGTTGAATCCCCCCACCACCTCTTGCAGCCCCGGGCCCCCCGCCCTCCCCAGGACTCCCCCAAAGCTGGTTTTACTTCTGAGGACCCAACCTCCCCTCCCACCCCAATCCTTCTTGAGCCCAGAATTTTGCGGCCAGCTGCCATCCATCACTGTGTGCTTTTCTAGGTCTCCCCTCCCCCATCCTCCGGTCTGGTCCCTGTCTCCCCCCCCCCACCCCCCCCGCGACCCCTGATTCCTAGCCTCCGCCGCTCCTCAGGGCCTGATGATGTGGCGACCGTCGCTTCTGCTGCTGCTCTTGCTGCTCAGGCCCGGGGCCCAGGGGAAGCCCTCCCCCGAGGCCGGCCCTCACGGCCAGGGAAGGGTGCACCACCAGGCTCCCCTGAGCGAGGCGGCCCACGATGACGCCCACGGCAACTTCCAGTACGACCACGAGGCTTTCCTGGGACGAGAGGTGGCCAAGGAGTTCGACCAACTCAGCCCAGAAGAAAGCCAAGCCCGTCTGGGGTAGGAGAGGGAGCGGGGCTGGAAGACTCAGGGTTGTCATTTAGAACAGGGAGGTCAGGGGAGGTAGTGTTGGGCTGCCTGGGTATGTGTGGGAATTGCACTCCAGGCCGAGAGACAGTAAGTGCAAAGGCCCGGAGGCCTGATGTGTTTGAGGAACAGCAAGGTCCGTGTGGGTGGAACCGAATGAGCAAAGGGAGAGGGTGGTGGCGGCCGAGAGGGAACAAAGGGGTGTGCGGGGCCTTTGGGGCCATAGTGGAGATTTACGCTTTTTCTCTGAATAAGATGAGAACCATGGGGAGGGCTTTAGAGGGAGAATGTGATTGACTTAGATTTTAATGGAATCTCTTAGGTTCCTTTGGGGGGAATAGACTAAACCAGTGGTTCTCAACCTTCCTAATGCCGCGACCCTTTAATACAGCTTCTCATGTGGTGGTGACCCCCAACCATAAAATTATGTTCGTTGCTACTTCATCACTGTAATTTTGCTACTGTTATGAATCGTCATGTAAATATCTGATCTGCAGGATGTCTTTTCATTGTGACAAATTGAACATAATGAAAGCATAGTGATTCATCACAAAAACAATATGTAATTATCTATGTGTTTTCCGATGGTCTTAGGCGACCCCTGTGAAAGGGTCGTTTGACCCCCAAATGGGTCGCGACCCACAGGTTGAGAACCGCTGGACTAGACCCAGCGAGGAAGCGACTACAGAGCGGCCAGGGTGGAGATAGCTGTGGCCGCCAGGCCTCTGGCTGAGAGATTGTGAAAAGCAGTGAGAAGCTAACACGCTCAGCATAGCATTTACTGCAATGCCAGGCACTGTTCTAAGGGCTTTACAAGGGTTAATAATGTATTCCCCACAGAGGGGGAAGCTGAGGCACAGAGAGGTTTAGCGACCTGCCCACAGTCACACAGCCAGTAAGAGGAGGCTGCAGAATTTGAACCTGGAGCATCTGGCTGTGGAGCCCACGCTGTTAACAACAGTTCAAAGCTCAGGGTAGAGCATGTGTGAGAGTCTTGGGGACAAAGCCCGTCCCCCACGGATCCCAGCAGAGACTGCCTGGCCCAGGAAGGGGCAGCAGGACCGACTCAAATTCTACCCTGGCGACCGGGTCGCAGGGGCTTAGGGACAGTGACAGATAAGGCTCCTGGAGCGCTCGGTTAGCGGTTGGGCGCGGACCCAAACTGGGGAGCCCTGAGACACGGGGTGTGAGGTGGGACCTACCGGGGTTTGACATGCGCCGGTGGGAGGGGGACAGTGCACAGCATCCGCCGGAGCACGAGGAGGGGACGGGGGACCCAGCCCGCGAGGTTGCGGGTGATGGACGGACCTAGGTCATTGCCTGATCACGGGTGGAAAAGGGTAGAGGACGCATCAAGGGGCAGGACGTGGGGGAGAGGGGCCTGAAATTGACCGGCACGTCCAGGGAGGAGGCGGAGCGGGAGGCGGGCTCGAAGGGAGGGTCCTAAAACTGGCAGCGCCAGGGAGAGGGGCGGGGCCTGAGGCGGCGAGGCGGGTGTGTAGCTTTGTCAGCAGCTCAGAGGCCGGCTTTTGCTTTTAATGTTTTGCTGTTGAGACTGTTGCTAAAGGCAGCCTTGGGGCAGGAGTCCTGCGGGCCGGGGTGCAGCGTGACGCCCTTCCCGCCGTCCCCACTCCAACGAGGACCAGCGGGACGAGGAACGCGGCAGGTCGAGGGGCGGGGCCAGAGCGGAGGGCGTGGCCCTGGATTGTCAGGTTCTTCCCCCACCCGGGCGTGTCTTGGGCCGCAGCGCCAATCATAGGCCCGCTGGGTGTCGGAATGGGCGGATCGTTTGGGGGGCGGAGCCTTGATTGTAGGGGCGGAGCCCTGAGGTGGGCGTGGCCTCAGGATTGACATGTGCCTCCCCCAGTTGGCGGGCGACTCTGGACCTTATTCTTAGTAGGAGGTGTGTCTCCAGGGGGCGTGGCTATCGCGTGAGGGGCGGAGCCTGGACGGCGGGATGCCCCCGGGTAGGCGGGTCCCGAGATTGACGTGTTCCCCGCCCCGGTCCCCAGGCGCATCGTGGACCGCATGGACCGCGCGGGGGACGGGGACGGCTGGGTGTCGCTGGCCGAGCTCCGCGCGTGGATCGCACACACGCAGCAACGGCACATACGGGACTCGGTGAGCGCGGCCTGGCACACGTACGACACGGACGGCGACGGGCGTGTGGGTTGGGAGGAGCTGCGCAATGCCACCTATGGCTACTACGCCCCTGGTATGCGGGAGACCCCGACCTCTGCTGCTCACCTACACCGTGACCCCGATCTTTTTGACCCCTACTAGTGAGAACTTTTAGCCCATTACCAGAACCTCTGACCTTTGACCCCTGGTGCTTGACCAGGATCTCCTCCTAAGACCCCATTACCCTGAAACCACCGATCCCGGATTTCTGGCTTCTCATTGTGGCATCCACGGCCTCCATAACTCTGGGACCTGGGGATTCAGATCCTTGACCTGGGACATCTACCTTCGTGCCCCTGACCTCTGACCTCTCATCCTGAGAACCCCAAAGCCATTTACCCTGCTCGTTGACCACTGGGCTCCCTCCTCCCTGTCCCCATGCCCAGCCCTGGGCCCCTCTAGCTCTCGTTCTCTCCCTCCTGTACCCTCGCCCCAGCCTCATATCTCCCCAGAGGGGTCTTTCCACACCCAGGGCTTCCCCTGACCTTCCCCGGCTCACGGCCCCCCATGACTCCCTGGGTCCCCAGGAGACAGCCCCAGCTCCTCAGCCCCGCCTGACCTACCCTCTAGCTTTGTTTTTCTGCATTTTCTGCCCCAGCCAAATGGATCTGCCACTGCCCCGAACTCACCACATTCTTCAAACCTCCATACTCCCCACATTCTGTTCCCTCTGAAGGTGCCCTTCCCCTCCTCTTTGCTCAGCAGCCTGAGGCAGTATAACCAACTGCATCGGAGCATGACTGGGGGGCCCCAGAGCCAGTGTGAACTCAAAGCCCATCATTCCTGACTGTGAGGCCTTGGAGGGGTTATGTCCTCTCTGGGCGTCAGTTTCTCCTTCACAAAGTGAGAATAAGCTGCAGAACTCTGCTCCCTCTTTGTGAGGGTTCAGTGCCCCATATTGTAGCTAAAGAGCTTAGCCTCTGGTCAGCTAACTGCAAGGTAGCAGATATATGCACATAATGAATATGTATTGTGTATGATGAATGCAGTGGAGGTCTGCCTGGTCTGCCTGCCCTGCCCCCACCCCCACCCCCCAGCCCCGGCCAGTTAGATCCCTTTGTCTTTCTCTTCAGCGCACCTGGTACCTCCGTGAAAGCACATCTCAGCCACTCTCCTTTCCCAGGTGAGGAGTTCCACGATGTGGAGGACGCAGAGACCTACAAGAAGATGCTGGCCCGGGACGAGCGGCGTTTCCGGGTGGCGGACCAGGATGGGGACTCGATGGCTACCCGGGAGGAGCTGACAGCCTTCCTGCACCCGGAGGAGTTCCCTCACATGCGGGACATCGTGGTGGCTGTGAGTGAGGGCCGGCCGGCCAGCGCTTCCCTTGGGAGTTCCGGTCCCCTGGTCCCTCTGGCACCTGCCCCGGGAAACCCAGGTCACAAGGGCCGGTCAATGGTGGGCGACATCTCCCACCCCACCCTGACCCCCCAGTGTCACCATTAGTAACAGGATTTGTACCCACTCCTGCCATGCCTAACTGCACAAACTACTTTAAAAGTGTAATTGTATGTATCTCTCAAATAGGTAACATATTGATGTGGTTAAACGCCCAAAAGATGCAAAAAAGGGTGAACAATCTGCTTTTCTCCCATGTCCCTAGCCTGTCGCCCCTGGCCCGTCCCCACAGATAACCCCTTTCTCATGTCTCCATTTCCATAGCTTCTTTGAGGTTCTATGGCAAAGCTGTCAGGGTCCAGGGCCCTGAGGCCAGAGTCCTGGTTTCCAATCCCAGCCCTGCTGTTCCTGGCTGTGTGACCTGGGGCAAGTTGTTTAACCTCTCTGGACCTGAATTTCCTTATCTGTAAAGTGATGGTGCTGATAATGATCTCTATCTAGGGTGCTAATAGAGGGACTAGATGAGCTCATGCCTATAGCCTATAACACTGGCCCTGGGGTAAATGCTCCTTAAGTCCTTTTAGACACACCTGTCAATAGTTACAGAGTCAGAATCGCTGGACCCTGGGGATCAGAGAGGAGAGATGGCATTAACCCCTTACATGTCCCAGCCTGCAAGCCCAATGTCCCTCTTTTAGTGTGACACCTCCTTATTCTCCCAAGTTAAGATTTATTTAACAAGCCCTGACTGAGCATGTCCTGTGTGCCAGGCACCCTTCTAACACCGTTACCTGCATTACCTCAATTTATTTTTATTCATTTTTTGTTCACCTTCCCCCAAGGATATTTTTTCCATTGATTTTTAGAGAGAGTGGGGGGGGGGAGAAGAGAGAGAGAGAGAAACATTGATGTGAGACACATGGGTCGGTTGCCTCCCGCAAGCACCCTGTCTGGAGCCAAGGATCAAACCTGCAACCCAGGTACCTGCCCTTGACCGGGAATTGAACCTGCGGCCCTTCTGTGTGCAGGCCGGTTCTCTGCTCACTGAGCCACACCAGCTAGGGCACAGTGCCTCAATTTATTTATTTTTAGATTTTTTTTTAAATTGATTCCAGAGAGGAAGGGAGAGGGAGAGAGAGATAGAAACATCAACAAGGAGAGGGAATCATGGATCGGCTGCCTCCTGCACGCCCCTCACTGGGATGGAGCCCACAACCCGGGCATGTGCCCTGACCGGAATTGAACCATGACCTCCAGGTCCATAGGTCGATGCTCGTCCACTGAGCCATATGGGCTGGGCAAACCCACGTTACCTCAACTTAATTGTCCGTGGCAGCCCTATGGGGTGGCCGGTCATCTTTGTCTTGCAGATAAGGATATCTAGGCACAAAGAGGTGACTCTCCCAGGATCCCCCAGATGAGGAGTGGCACAGCCTGGATTTGAACCTAGACCCTTGGATCCATGGCCTCAACCAGGGGTCCGCAGACTAGAACCCATGTCCAGTGAACTAGAACCTGTAGCCAAATCCAGCCCACAGAATGTTTTTGCAAATAACGTTTTGTCCTAACACAGCCACGCCCATTTGCTTACACGTGTCCAACTGCAAAGTTGAGTCAGTTCCACAGAGACTGTACAGCAGGCAAAGCCAAAAACATTTACTCCTGGAGGCCTGGTGCATGAAATCCGTGCACTGGGGGGGGGGCGGTCCCTCAGCCTGACCTGCGCCGTCGCAGTCCAGGAGCCCTCGGAGGATGTCCTACTGACGGCTTAGGCCCAGGGAGCAGGCCTAAGCCGTCAGTTGGACATCCTTAGCGCCGCCGCCGTGGAGGTGAAGGCGGGAGTAGCTCCAACCACCTCGGCTGCACTGCCAGCCATGAGCCCGGCTTCCGGCTGAGCGGTGCTCCCCCTGTGGGAGCGCACTGACCACCCGGGGGCAGCTCCTGCATTGAGCATCTGCCCCTGGGTGGTCAGGGTGTGTCATTGTGACCAGTCTTTCCACCGTTCGGACAATTTGCATATTAGCCTTTTATTTTATAGCAGTGGTCGGCAAACCGCAGCTCTCGAGCCACATGCGGCTCTTTGGCCCCTTGAGTGTGGCTCTTCCACAAAATACCACGTGCAGGCGCGCACGTACAGTACAGTGCGATTGAAACTTCGTGGCCCATGCGCAGAAGTCGGTTTTTGGAAAGGAGATGGACAAAACAAGTATACGAGACGAGTGTGGGTGGGAGCGTTGGAAGGGGTCAACCTCAGCAAACGTACCTCAATCAGACTGAGGACGTTTTTAGCAAAGGCCAGCTTAGGAGTACCCTAACAAGTTAATAACAATGGACCTACCTATATAGTTTAAGTTTAAAAAATTTGGCTCGCAAAAGAAATTTCAACCGTTGTCCTGTTGATATTTGGCTCTGTGGACTCATGAGTTTGCTGACCACTGTTTTTTTGTTTTGTTTTGTTTTGTTTTTTTAATACATTTTATTGATTTTTTACAGAGAGGAAGGGAGAGGGATACAGAGTTAGAAACATCGATGAGAGAGGAACATCCATCAGCTGCCTTCTGCACACCCCCCACTGGGGATGTGCCCGCAACCCAGGTACATGCCCCTGACCGGAACCGAACCCGGGACCCTTGAGTCCGCAGGCCGACGCTCTATCCGCTGAGCTAAACCGGTCAGGGCCGACCACTGTTATATCGGATCTGGCCCTTTATGGAAAAAGTTTGCCAAGCCCTCGTCTAAACTCTGCTGTCCTCACTCACATCCGTGGACGGTGAGCGTAACCTCCCCATGCGCAGATTTCAGAACATGAGTATGAGCCCAAATTGTACTATAAAAGAGGAACTAAAGGAAAGCCACTCATAACTAACAAGAGCTTCAGCGTGTGTTTTAGAGTTAGCAAATAACACAGATTTAGCAAATAACACAGGGCACTCAATTACACTTGAATTTATAACAAAATCAATAAAATTTTTAGTGTAAGGATAGCCCACACAGTATTTGGGATTGGTATACGTATATCTCACATACTATTTGGAACATACATTTACCAAAAAAAAAAAAAAAAAAAAAAGATATATCTGAAACTGGAGTAACTTAGCATCCTGTCCTCCAAGCAGATCCCAAATATTGTGCGGGACAGACTTACACTGAAGAGTGGTTTGTTGTTCCTGGGAAAGGCGAATGTAACTGAGAATCCTGTGTTTTATCTGTCAACCCTCAAACGTTGGAGCTCACCTTTGCTCGAAGACGTGCTGGAGTGTCAGGTGCCGTGTTGCCTCACAGGGCGTGAGTGTGAATGCAAAAATGAGGAACGGAAGCTGTTTGCTCAAGAAGTGAAGGGAAAAACGCTGAGAGCAGAGGTTTGGAAAGTGGGTCAAAGAGTACACCGACTGCCCTGGCCTGTTTGGCTCAGTTGGTAGGGCGTCGGCCTGCAGACTGAGGGGTCCCGGGTTCGATTCCGGTCAAGGGGCATGTACCTGGGTTGCAGGCGCATCCCCAGTGAGGGGTGTGCGGGAGGTGGCTGATCGATGTTTCTCTCTCATCGATGTTTCTAACTCTCTATCCCTCTCCCTTCCTCTCTGTAAAAAAATCAATAAAATATATATTTTTTTTAAAAAAAGTACACCAAGTGATGACAAACCTTTTGAGCTCGGCGTGTCAGCATTTTGAAAAACCCTAACTTAACTCTGGTGCCGGGTCACACATAGAAATTTATTGATATTTGCAACCACAGTAGAACAAAGACTGATATTTTTGATATTTATTTTATATATTTCAATGCCATTTAACAAAGAAAAATCAACCCAAAAAATGCGTTCGTATGTCACCTATGACACGCGTGTCCTAGGTTCACCATCACTGGTCTAGGCTCTGCCTTTTTAAAAAATTATTTATTTATTTATTTTAAAATATATTTTTACGGATTTCAGAGAGGAAGGGAGAGGGAGAGAGAGAGGGAGAAACATCAATGGTGAGAGAGAATCATTGATCGGCTGCCTCCTGCACACCCCCAACTGGGGATCAAGCCTGCAACCTGGGCATGTGCCCTTGACTGGAATCGAACCTGGGACCCTTCAGTCCTCAGTCTGAGGCTCTATCCACTGAGCCACACCAGCCAAGGCTAGACTCTGCCTTTTAAAGGGAAAGAGGCCTCTGCCCTTGGAGAGTGTGGGCTGGGGCATGAGAGAGTTAGGGATGCAAAATCGCTCTTGGGTGGACCAACCTGTGCATCAGGACACCTGGGTCCCTGGTTCTCCCCGCCCCCCACTAAGTGCAGGTGGGGCCTGCATTATCGTGGCACCCCAGAAAGCCCCCGAATTTCCCACATGCCCTTGGGGACAGTAATGCCCTGTTGAGACTGCTCTGCTCCAAAGCCTGGCCCCCCAGCCACCCCCAATGAGATCCCCTGAGAGAACCTCACGTCCTGACCCCTGGGGTCCAGCCCTAATGCCTCTTTCTCCCCCAGGAAACCCTGGAGGACCTGGACAAGAACAAAGATGGCTACATCCAAGTGGACGAGTATATCGGTGAGTGGGACCTAGTCTCCCTGAGGACGCTTATCCCCTCCTAGCCCGGGTGCAGCCCAATGCATTATCTCCCGTAAGAGAACAGAGGCAGGGGCGCAGCTTGAGTTCATTCCGCCGCCCAACATTTGTTGAGCGCCTACTATGTGCCAGTCCCCGCCCCCAGCACATCTTTATCAAATGCCTACTCTGGGCGAGGCCCGGGAAACATTTATGGAATACCCTCTGTATGCCAGACCAAGGCACACATTACCAAGCACCTACTGTGTGGGCCAGGACCAGGGCACACTGAGTGTGAGTGGCTGAGGATGCAGCAGAGACTGGCACACAGTGGGTGCCTTCCTGGGAGGGTCCGGAGTTTCTACAGGAACGGGGCTCTGGCTGCGTTTGCTTGGGATAGGACCTGCCTCCGTCCTTGCTGTCCCGGGGCAAAGAAATTAGTTAAGGGGAAAGCTATTAAGTATGGAATTGTTAAGTTTTTCTGTTGTTCATCCTCACCCGACGGTATTTTCCCATTGATTTTTAAAATATATTTTTATTGATTTCAGAGAGGAAGGGAGAGGGGGAGAGAGATGGAAACATCAATGATGAGAGCGAACCATTGATTGGCTGCCTCCTGCACGTCTCCCCCCACCCCCCACTAGGGATTGAGCCCACAACCCGGGGTTAGGTCCCCGGAGGAACGCACGCGGCCAGGGTGGTGAGGGATCATGAATTTACTTGACCATCCGCCCACCAGGTGGCTGAGCCTGGATGGCTCCAGCCCCCAGTGATGGGAGCCGGCAGCTTTTAAAGGACTTTTGGCGGCTTTTTCTGGGCGGAGACTTCTCTGTGCAGACCCGGAGGGGAGATCATGGGATGTGGTCACCACAAGTGAAACGTGGTCTCAGCAAAGGGAATGTCCACAGTGAAATGGCCTGAGAAGCCAGGTCCCGGGGGAGAGGGATCCGTTCAATTGCTCGATCAGACCTAACACCGGGCCTGTGCCGGTGGCGGGAGTCGAACCTACGACCCTGCAGTCCACAGGCCAACACTCTAGGCCCGTGGTCGGCAAACTGCGGCTCGCGAGCCACATGCGGCTCTCTGGCCCCTTGAGTGTGGCTCTTCCTAAGCCTTAGGAGGACCCTAATTAAGTTAATAACAATGTACCTACCTGTATAGTTTAAGTTTAAAAAATGTGGCTCTCAAAAGCAATTTCAATCGTTGTCCTGTTGATACTTGGCTCTGCTGACGAATGAGTTTGCCGACCACTGCTCTAGGCCAACACTCTCTCCACTGAGCCAAACTCAGTGATTTTTAAATTTAAAAAAAAAAAAAAATTTGTTTTTTTTAATCTGCCTTCTGCATGCCCCCTATTGGGGATCGAGCCCGCAACCTGGGCATGTGCCCTGACTGGGAATCGACTGGCGACCTCTTAGTTCCTGGGTCGGAGCTCTACCACTGAGCCTCACTGGCCAGACTCCATTGGGTATTTTTAGAGAGAGCGGTTGGGAAGGAGGGAGGGGGAGAGAGAGAGAACATCAGTGTCAGAGAGACACACCCATTGGTTGCCTCCTGCACAGGCCCCAGTGGGGCTGGGGAGGGGCCGGGGTGGAACCCGACCCTTGGATGCATGGGCTGGTGCTCTAACCACTGCGCACACTGGCCAGGGCAGAATTGCTCAAAGGTTGAACACATTTTTCTATAGAATGTTTTTATGGAACAAACAGCAGGCGGGCAGGCAGGGCATTTTTATGTAAGCATAATTTAAACAGATTTTTATGATTGATTTTAGAGAGAAGACTGAAACTTTTTTTTTTTTTTTTGCAAGAAAGAACTCAAGCATCACAGCTGAATCATAACAGTAGCTACCGCAGCCTGCGGTGACTGTGGTTAACGTCTTGTAAATTCATTTAATCCCCACGGCCACCCTGCGAGACGGGTGTTACCCCACTTTACAGACAAGGAAGCGGAGGCACAGAGGGACAGTCCCTCAGGGAGGCCGCCTGCCCGTCAGGCGGAACCGGACTTGAGTCCAGGCGAGCAGACCCAGGGTTCTGTCCTGACACCCGCACCATAGGGTCCCTGTGGGGCTCCGGGAGCAGAGACACGGGCAGAACCCCAGGATCCCCCCCAAAATGCAATTTTGTCCTGTTGAGTGGTGTGGGCAAGGGCATGAAGGAGGCGTACTGTGGGGGCAGTGGGGGCCCTGACCCAGATGGCGGGGTGTCAGGAGAGGTGGGGGTGCCCAGTGCATAAGGTTCTAGAGCCAGCCTGCCTGGTCGCCTGCCACCTCCCAGCCATGTGGCCGTACACAAGTCCCTCACCCTCTCTGAGCCTCCGTTTCCTCATCTGTAAGTGGGGGTAATGGAGCACCCCCCACATAGGACCACGTACAGTCAACACAAATGGATGAAGGGATAGACAAAGGGAGTAGATCCAGACCAGCGATGGCGAACCTATGACACGCGTGTCAGAGGTGACACGCGAACTCATTTTTTGGGTTGATTTTCCTTTGTTAAATGGCATTTAAATATATAAAATAAATATCAAAAATATAAGTCTTTGTTTTACTATGGTTGCAAATATCAAAAAATTTCTATATGTGACACGGCACCAGAGTTAAGTTAGGGTTTTTCAAAATGCTGACACGCTGAGCTCAAAAGGTTCGCCATCACTGCTCTAGGCAATCGGGTATTTGTTGGCCGTAAAAAGGAATGAAGTTCTGGTATCTGAAAATATCGTTCCAAGAGAAAGGCCACAATATTGACTCCATTCAGATGAAGTGTCCGAAACAGGAAAATCCATTGAAAAAGAAAGTAGGTTAAAGTGGTTGTCGGGGGCTGGAGGGAGGGGGTCCTATGGTTGGGGGTCACCACAACATGAGGAACTGTATTAAATGGGAAAGGGGTGTCCTTTTGGGGTGCTGGAGGAGAATGCTCTGGATGGAGGTTGCATGACATTGTGAATATCAGGAATGGTGGGTTTTATGTTGTCAGCTTTTTACCCCACAGTGGGAACACACACACAACTCCCACCTACCACTGCCATTTCCTATAGGGAATGATCACGTAGGCCCAGACTGTGTGGCTCAGTGGGTGAGCATCGACCCATGAACCAGGGGGTGGCAGTCCGATTCCCTGTCAGGGCACATGCCCGGGTCCTGGCTCCATCCCCAGTAGGGGGCATGCAGGAGGCAGCTGATCAATATGTCTCATCATTGATGTTCCTATCTCTCCCTCTCCCTCTGCCTTCCTCTCTGAAATCAATTAAGAAAAAAAAAAGGAATGATCACTTAGGACAGCGGTTCTCAACCTGTGGGTCTCGACCCCTTTGGCGGTCGAACGATCCTTTCACAGGGGTCACCTAAGACCATCGGAAAACACATATAATTACATATTGTTTTGTGATGAATCACTATGCTTTCATTATGTTCAATTTGTAACCACGAAAATACATCCTGCAGATCAGATATTTACATTACGATTCATAACAGTAGCAACATTACAGTGATGAAGTAGCAACGAAAGTAATTTTATGGTTGGGGGTCACCACAACATGAGGAACTGTATGAAAGGGTCGCGGCATCAGGAAGGTTGAGAACCGCTGACTTAGGACCATTAAAGAGAAAAAGGAAGCAGCTCCGTGCTGCCTGCCCCTGGCCTGGCCCCCGGGAAGGGGACATGGGGCTAATACGGGCTTTGTCAGGGGCGAAAGGCTGTGGGGCTGTGATGTCCGGGGAACCTTCTCTGTGGAGAACTTGCTCCAAGGTGGCCCCTGGCAGAAGTTTTGCAAACATTTCCAAATAATTGAAACAAAGGATCTCTTATTACACCCAAGAGTGTAATAAGACAATAAATTGCTATCTTTTTTTAAATTATTATTTTTTTGATCCTTTGAGCATATTTTTCCATTGATTTTTTTTTTCCCGATGCAAAAGCAAAGAGTCTTTATTCAAGCTAGCTCGAGCTCCCCGTCCACCACACTCACCGACGCAGCAGCAGGAGGCAGAGAGAGCTCCATTGATTCTTTTTAGAGAGAGTGGAAGGGAGGGGGAATGACAGAGAGAGAGAGAAACATGGATGTGAGAGAGACCCCTCAATTGGTTGCCTTCCCCCGGCGCCCCAACCAGGGCTGGGGATCAATCCTACAACCAAGCTACATGCCTTTTCTTTTTTTTTTAAATATATTTTATTGATTTTTACAGAGAGGAAGGGAGAGGGATAGAGAGTTAGAAACATCGATGAGAGAGAAACATCAATCAGCTGCCTCCTGCACATCTCCCACTGGGGATGTGCCCGCAACCAAGGTACATGCCCTTGACCGGAATCGAACCCGGGACCCTTCAGTCCGCAGGCCGACGCTCTACCCACTGAGCAAACCCAGCCAGGGCAATGAATTGATATCTTAAAATATCAATTTGGGCATCATCCCAGGCACCAAAGGGCGGCCAGCTCCATTCCGGGTCAGGGCACCTGCCCGGGTTTTGGGCTTGGTCCCCAGTGGGGGCATGCAGGAGGCAGTCATTGGATGTTTCTTTCCCTCTCTCTAAAAATCAATAAACTCTCCTTCAAAATAAATCAAAGAGAGGCTCCAACAACCTCTGGGGAGGTGCTCAAGGTGAGGTGAGCTTTAGAGCAGCCCCTGTTACCCCGCCAGACACTCGCTCCCTCGCCCTCCTTCACGTGGAGCACCTACTGTGCGCCAGGCCCCGAGCCACACAGTGCACACAGCATGTCACCTGGATCTCAGTCTGATCGGTTGATCGTTCAGTCGATCAATAAACTAGCTGGTCGACCAAGTCCGTTTCACGTGTAGCATAATGATCACTTGTAAACGGGTGTTGTTGTTAACCCCATTTAAACTGAGGCTAAGGGGGGGGGGCTTGGGTCTCCTGGTCCGAGGCCACCTGGGCTCGGCCCTGAGTCCCTGAGTGGCCACCTCTCGCCGACCCCAGCGGACCTGTACTCGGCGGAGGCCGGGGAGGAGGAGCCGGCCTGGGTGCAGACGGAGCGGGAGCAGTTCCGGGACTTCCGGGACCTGAACCATGACGGGCGGCTGGACGGCAGTGAGGTGGGCCATTGGGTGCTGCCCCCCGCCCAGGACCAGCCGCTGGTGGAGGCCAACCACTTGCTGCACGAGAGTGACACGGACAAGGTGCCGATGGGGCGCGGGCCGCGCTGGGGAGGGTGCGCCTGGTGCACACGTGGCCGGGAGGGGGGCCTGGAGAGAGGGAGAGAGGGACTGAGGGAGGGAGGACCAGAGAGAGAGCTTGAGGAGGGGACAGGGACCCAGAGAGAGGGGGGGACAGGGACCCAGAGAGAGGGGGGACAGGGACCCAGAGAGAGGGGGACAGGGACCCAGAGAGGGGGGGACAGGGACCCAGAGAGGGGGGACAGGGACCCAGAGAGAGGGGGGACAGGGACCCAGAGAGAGGGGGGGACAGGGACCCAGAGAGGGGGGGGACAGGGACCCAGAGAGAGGGGGGGACAGGGACCCAGAGAGAGGGGGACAGGGACCCGGAGAGAGGGGGACAGGGACACAGAGAGAGGGGGACAGGGACCCAGAGAGAGGGGGGGACAGGGACCCAGAGAGAGGGGGGGACAGGGACCCAGAGAGAGGGGGGGACAGGGACCCAGAGGGCCATACTTAGGTCCCGAGAGGGGTCTCACGTGCCGGGGACAGAGCTGCCCTGCTGACCTCTGACCTCCCTCAGGACGGGCGTCTGAGTAAGGCCGAGATCCTGGGCAACTGGAACATGTTTGTGGGCAGCCAGGCCACCAACTACGGCGAGGACCTGACACGTCACCACGACGAGCTCTGAGCCGCAGCCGCCCACCGCGGCCTCTGGCCATGGGATGACCAGGGGAGGGCGCGATGGCCAGGCCCCTCCGTGTCCGGCCCACGGGATGCGGACACAGCCCACGGCCGGCCCCGGGCTCTCACGGACACACACACCCGGGGAAGGTCTCTCCTTGAGACACCTCGTCCCCTCTCGTCCCCCCCCAGGGGCCCACAGGCCTGAAGAGAGAGGGCCCCCCACTTCTCACCGGCAGGACCTCCCAGCCAGCCCGTGGCCCCTCCAGCCACCGCACAGTCCACGTCCGAGCCTCACACACACACACACACACATACACACACACACACACACACACACAGGAGACCTCCGCCGCCTCAGCCCCGCACCCGCCGGCCCCACAGGCACCGGCCAGGAGCCCCCCCTCCCCTGCAGGGGCCAATAAAAGCCAGCGCTGGGCTCCCCCGTGTGTTTCTCTGAAGGTGGGGGGGCGGGGGGAGGAACTGGGGACTGTGACTTGGAGAGGAACATGCGAGGAGTGGGGGGGACATGCTGAAGGGGGGGACGGAGTATTTGCAGGGGCGGCTGTGGGTGTTGGCAGGTTCGAGGGCGTCCCTGGGGATGAAAACTGAACCAGCGGCCTGCGCCCAGCGGCGAACAAGCCAGACAGAGCCCTGCCTTCCGCACAGCAAGTGGCAACGCTCTCCATCAGGTGGGGGCCCGGCCTCCCTAGGACACGGCGTGAGGGAGTGAGCCCTGAGGGGAAGGGCTCAGGCGGCGGCAACAGCAGGTGCAAAGGCCCTGTGGCAGGAGAGGGCCTGGTGGGTGAGGCTCAGCAGGAGGCCCAGGGTGGCTGGAGTGGCGAGAGGGTGGGCAGTGAGGGCAGCGAGAGAACCAGGGCCAGGTCATGGTGGCCCCAAGATAGGACAAGATCGAGAGCGGCAGGCACCCCGAAAGGCTGGGGTGGGATGTGCTCTCAGGGCGCCAGGGCCCCCTGGAGAACCCCGAGCAGAGGGTGGGTGTGAACTGACCTGGGTTACAACCGGAGGCCCTGGTTAAAGCCTCTAGAACTGGACGAGCCTTAGCTGGTCCCGGCGATTCCACTCCCGGTAGCTCCCGGGTGGAAACAGAGCCACCGAAATGAGATTCGGGGCCGCTTTAATCACGATGGCCCCACGCGGGAACCGGCCCACGTGCTCACCATGGAGGGTGTAGCCTCCAGGCCCCGAGGAGTGAGCGAAAGGAGCCGGGCGCAGAGGAGCACTCGCCGCAGATTCCTCTTACAGGAAGTTCAAGGACAGGCAAAACTCAGCTGGGAGTCAGAGGTCAGGCTGGTGCCCCCCGTTTGGAGAGGACTGGAATGGGGAGCCGAGCTGGAGCTGGGAACGGCTTTGGGGGGGGGGGTCAGCTTGTAAAAATGCACCCAGCTGTCCATGCAGGATGTGTCCACTTTTATGTGTGATGCACTTCAAAGTTTGCTTCCAGAAAATCCCCCTGAGCCCTGGCCGGTGCGGCTCAGTGGGTTGGGCATCATCTTCCTGTGCACCAAAAGGTAGCTGTTAAGTTCCCAGTCAGGGCACATGCCTGGGTTGCAGGCTCCAGCCCCGGTTGGGGATGTGCAGGGGGCAACTGATGAATGTTTCACTCCCACATCGATGTTTCTCTCTCCCTCTCCCTTCCTCTCTCATTAAAAAAAAAAAAAAAAAAAAGCTGCCCAGCTGGTGTGGCTCAGTGGTTTGCTTGTCAACCCATGAACCAAGAGGTCACAGTTTGATTCCCAAAAGGGCACATGCCCCCGTTGCTGGCTTGATCCCCAGCAGGGGGCGTGCAGGAGGCAACCAAATGATGTTTATCTCTCTCTCCCTTCCTCTCTCTCTAAAAATTAATAACATATTTAAAGAATCATCTTTTAAAAAATGCCCCTGATTTTTAGGTCAGTGCAACGATTTTGTGCGATGCTGTAACGGTGGATGGACATCATTTTACATTTGTCAAAACCTGTAGAATGTACCACAACCAAAAGTGAGCCCTCAGTACTAGGATTTATGCTCTCGCTCGCTCTCTCTCTTTTAAATATTTTTTTATTGATTTCAGAGAGGAAGGGGGAGGGAGAGAAAGATAGAAACATCCTGATGAGAGAGAATCATGGATCGGCTGCCTTCTGCACACTCCCACTGGGGATCAAGCCCGCAACCCGGGCAGGTGCCCTGACTGGGAATCGAACCGTGACCTCCTGGCGTACGTAGGTGGATGCTCAACCTCTGAGCCACGCGAGCTGGTTGGCTCTCTCTTCCCCTGGTGTGTACCCCACTTCCCTGTTGCTGTGGGGCTTCAGGCTAGGAAGCCTGTGGTTTCCCTCTGGGTGTTGTACCTGCCTCTGGGGGTGAACTAGACACTGGCCCCCCGGCTGAAAGCTGTGCTGATGAGAAAGTCACCCACTGCCTTTCCTTTTTGTGAATCTCAGTTCCCCTCCAGTTCCTGCCTGTTTCTGTTCACTTTCTAGTGCCTTTAATTAATAACTTATTATTATTATTATTATTATTTTAGTCTTATTCAGAGTTTATAACTGTTAATCCATGGAAGGGTTGGAATTTGAATAATCCCAGTGTCCTACCCCAAGCTTTTAGTTATAACATACTGCCCCCTAGTGGTTGGAGGAGGAGAGCTGGTTTACACAGAAGCAGGGCAAATTTGTATATTTTTTAAAAATCAAAGTAATATTCACACAAGATAACCAATTACTTTTACAGAACAACTTACGATGGCAAGCTGCCCAGCACCTCATCAAGTTTTTTTAAAATATATTTTATTTTTTTACAGAGAAGAAGGGAGAGGGATAGAGGGTTAGAAACATTGATCAGCCGCCTCCTGCACACTCCCTATGAGGATGTGCCTGCAACCAAGGTACCTGCCCTGGACCGGAATCGAACCTGGGACCCTTCAGTCCGCAGGCCGATGCTCTATCCACTGAGCCAAACCAGCTAGGATTGTTTTTCTTCTTTTAATAGAAATTATAGCAGATGATTGACAAGATTTTTACCTCTCTTCTCTCTCTCTCTCTTTTTTTTTTCCTGAAAAAAAGCTTAATTGTTTCCATTTGGTCCAATGCATGGGAGAGGGCTTCAGGGTGATTAAAAGAATGGCTAGTAGTTTCGGGGAGAGGCTCAGGCAGAAGCCAGACGCCAGGGGATGCAGAGGGGCCCCTCAGAGGCCTCTGGGCTCCACAGGCTCCTCGTCCTGCTGGAGGGGGAGCCTTTCCCAGAGACGCCTGCCCAGCGCAGCCTGGGGGCCACAGCCTGCGGAGGTGAGGCAGGTGCGGCCCCTCTTCTTGATGAGTTTCACCTGCTCACCCAGGAAGTGGTTGGTTCTGCAGGAGGTCGCAGAGCTGAGGGTCTGCGCCTGCAGGTCCAAAGGGCCTGGTTCTGGTTCCCCGGGACCACGGCGGCTCCCGCGAGGCCCTAATTTTGCTCACCACCTGGGGAAGGCTCTGGCACATCCTGGGAGAGCACGCGGCCCCTCGCTGGTTGCATCTGTAAGAGATGCTATCGGTGCCCTCTCTTCTTCTGGGCCCCCACCCTGAGAGTCACATCCTCGCAGTGGAAATGGAGGCCCGGAGAGAGGTAGGTGCGGGAGGCCGGACGGCCAGTGGGTGACCGCAGCCTCCACCCCCGTGGAATGATGCTGACGGATTTGGGGGCTCGTGGTTGTTTGGCCACAGGAGTTTATTTAAGGTAAAAAACCGGTGTTGGCTGATCTTGGAGGCTGAGGCTGGCTGAGGTGGTTCCTAGAAGGTGGTGACTGGAAAAGAGATTGGGGGTGACCGGAGGCTGGAACAAGGGGCGTCCCTGGGTCTGTTCCTTCTAAATACTTGACGCAAGAGACAAATCTTGTTTTTCTCAATCTTTTTTTTTTTTTGAGTCAGAATCCTCCGATTTTAAATTTACTTACTTTTTATCGAGGTAATGAGGAATATATATATATATATTTTAAAATAAATATATTTTATTGATTTTTTACAGAGAGGAAGGGAGAGGGATAGAGAGTTAGAAACATCGATCAGCTGCCTCCTGCACACTCCCCACTGGGGATGTGCCCGCAACCAAGGTACATGCCCTCGACAGGAATCGAACCTGGGACCCTTTAGTCCGCAGGCTGACGCTCTATCCACTGAGCCAAACCGGTTAGGGCTGAAATATATATTTTGAAGACTATTTCAGTTTAGTCCATGAAGAATGTCTTCGCCCTGAGTGGGTGGCTTGGTTGGTTGGAGCGTTGCCCAGTGCACCAAAAGGTTGTGGGTTCGATTCCAGGTCAGGGCACATACCTAGGTTGCAGGTTTGATCCCCAGTCACCAAGGAGGCAACTGATCGATGCTCCTCTCTCTCTCCCCCTCCCTTCCTCTCTCAGAGATCATAGTGACCTAGATTACACTTTGAAGAAAAAAAATGTTTTCGTTTCCTTTGTCTTTTTAACAGCTGAGAACTACTTCCCTAGATAGATTTCTTTTTTTTTTTTTTTAAGATAGATTATTTAACCAGTTCTCTGCTAACCGGCATTTAGGCTGTTTCTGGTCTTTTATAAACAAACGATGCTGCATGGAAGGCGCCAGCACATGTGAGGGTACAGAACAGCTCCCGCCCCTCCACCCAGATTCTCATGCCAACCCCCAGCTTTATGGCCAATCCTTCCCCCGCCCCTGGCAAGCACGGATGTGCTCCCTGTCCATGCGGTTGTCCTTTTCCCAGAATAAATCTCCCCATTTATTTTTATTTTTTTAAAGATTTTTTTAAAAATATATTTTATTGATTTTTTTACAGAGAGGAAGGGAGAGAGATAGAGAGTTAGAAACATTGATGAGAGAGAAACATTGATCAGCTGCCTCCTGCACACCCCCTACTGGGGATGTGCCCGAAACCCAGGTACATGCCCTTGACCGGAATCGAACCTGGGACCTTTCAGTCCGCAGGCCGACGCTCTATCCACTGAGCCAAACCGGATTCGGCTAAATCTCCCCATTTAAACATCTGAACAAGCAATTGCAGCAGCGGTCTCACAGCGCTGCCGGGGCGGGGGGGGGGGGGGGGGGAGTGCTGAGACGCATCAGCAGGCATGCCCACTTCTTGCTCTAAACTCAGACCAGTGTCTAGGGAACCTCTGCTGAGAAAAGACAAGATTTGTGTCCACTTCCTGTCTCTCTTCTCCTGTCTGCCTTGCTTCCTCTTTTTTTTAAGATTTTAAAATTTATTTTTAGAGCGAGAAGGAGAGAGAAACACTGATGTGATGTGATAGCGAACCCACAACCGGGCATATGTACCCTGACAGGAATGGGACCAGCAACCCTTTGGTGCACCGGACGCTGCCCAGTCAACTGAGCCACGACGGCCAAGACTGCTTCCTTTTCCTGTTACCTTTGTACATTTAAAAATATACAACTATATATATATATATATATATATATATATATATTTTTTAATTGATTTCAGAGAGGAAGGGAGAGAGAAATAGAAACATCAATGATGAGAATCATTGACCAGCTGCCTCCTGCACGCCCCCGACTGGGGATTGAGCCCACAACCCAGGCACGTCCCCTGATTGGGAATCCAACTGTGACCTCCTGGTTGATGGGTGGACACCCGATCACTGAACCACACCAGCCCGGCTCTGGTTAGCGGTGAAGCCTTAAAGGAAACCTGTTTCCTGGAGAAAAGGCCTTGACACCTCCCTACCCCCTTCTCACAAATAGCCTGTGAGTAGACGATGTGGGTTTCGGCTTCTTGTGGAAATAAAGGTGCCGGGTGGAAAGCCTAGAAGTTCTTTGGGTTAAGGGGGGAGTCCGTAGCACACAGGAACTAGGTTAGACACCTTGAGGATCTGAGAGAAAAAACTGGAAGGACTCGGGGGTGGGTGAGGGTGCTTGGGAAAGATGAGGATTGGGGGGGTGTAGGGGAGGGGGATCGGAGAGTGGGCTGGGTATAAAGGTGGAGAGGTCTGTGGGGTGAAACTGGGAATACCTGGGAGAAGAATGGTAGAAAGGATGGGGGGAAGGGCAGAGCCAAGCCTGGGGTGGGTGTCTCTGGAGGTGGCAGACCTCTGGGTGAACTTGGCTTATGCGAGGCCTTGAGCAGTGCGAGTTTGGGCAAGCTGTCTTCTGAGCCTCAGTGGGCTGTTCTGGGAAATGGATGTGAGCATCCCTATCCCAGAAGTGTGGCAAGGATTCTGGAGACTGTCGATTCAGAGGGTAAGGGCTCCTTGAATGTTAGAGGGACCTGGGCCAGTTTCCAGAGACTGGGGCCCCAAGAGGGGGTATGAGGACTAATAGGGACCAAGGGAAGATTCTTTTAAAAATACATTTATTTATTATTGATTTCAGAGAGGAAGTTAGAAACATCAGTGATGAGAGTCATTGATTGGCTGCCTACTGCATGCCCCCTAACCAGAGATCAAGCCTGAAAACTGGGCATGTGCCCTGACCGGGAACAAAACTGTGACCCCCTGGTTCATAGCTCGATACTCAACCGTTGAGCCACACTGGCCGGGCAAGGGAAGATTCTAGAAGTGCCTGGGGGAGCAAACACTGGGTTTGGGGGCTTCCCAGGGTGTGAGGATGACCCCACCCAACCTCCCCTGAAACCTTTCCCTTCAGCACCAGGGTCTTGCACCAGAGGGGGCCGAGCAGCAACCACACGGACACTTCCTGGCCCTTGGAATCCGGTCTGGGTGTTGGATGAAAAGCCCTTTGACCACAATGACAGGGCAGACTGTGGGCTGAGCTCCCACCTGGGTTGAAAAACGTGTGTGGAGAAAGGCCTGAAGGACCAGGTATCAGCATTCCCAGGAGGCAGGAGTGTTGTCTTTTTTTTTCTAGTTTTCCATGCAGCCCAGGGAGGCTTTGTGATTAAACGGTCATTACACAGAAAGCTTCAGGGCCGCGCTGCCCTCCTGGTCAGGTGGGAACTCCAGGCCGGTGTACCAGGCGCCCCCCACCCCCTCACTTGCTCTGCCCTCAGACCCTCCCAGTCCTTGCTGCCTCCCGGCCTTTGCTCTCCCCTCCTCCCCCTCCCCCTCCTGGGGCTCCTGCCACCTTCTCCAGGCGCCTGCGGCATTCTCTCGGAACTTGACTTCCTCTGGGGCAGGGGTGCTCCCGGCCTCACAGGCTTCACACTTGGCACAACTCAAAACCCCGCGGGCTTCCCGGGTGCACAGGGTCCACCATGTCCTTTTGGGGAGGGGTCCCTGTTTAGCCTGTGAAAGTGATGCCCTAGACCAGTGGTTCTCAACCTGTGGGTCGCGACCCCTTTGGGGGTCGAACGACCCTTTCACAGGGGTCGCCTAAGACCATCGGAAAACACATATAGAATTACATATTGTTTTTGTGATTAATCACTATGCTTTCATTATGTTCCATTTGTAACAATGAAAATACATCCTGCAGATCAGATATTTACATTACGATTCATAACAGCAGCAACATTACAGTTATGAAGTAGCAACGAACATAATGTTATGGTTGGGGGTCACCACAACATGAGGAACGGTATTAAAGGGTCGCGGCATTAGGAAGGTTGAGAACCACTGGTCTAGATGGCGATGGCTGGGACTTGGACCTCTGGCCACTCCATCGACTTTAGCCGTGCACTTGAGTTCACTCAGATTTTACCCTTAACCCGCGACCATGCTAAACACTCTCAGCCCAGCTCTCAAACTCGGTCGCCCCAGCAGGCCCGCCACCGCCGCAAAGCCTCTTCGGGCCCCGGCCCCGGGGCTCCAGGGGCGAAGGAAGGCGCTGCACAGCCAGCCAGTCGCTTCCAAGCCCTTTATTTGGGTTCCCGCGCTCAGGCCTGCATCACGGGCCGCGACTTCTCTGCCTGCAGCTTCACTCCAGAGCCCGCGAAGCCCGTGCCGCCCTGGGGGGGGGGGGGCAGAGTGAAGGCCGCTGAGGGGCAGGTGGGGTGGCCCAAGCCAGCCTGGCCAGGAGGGGCGGGGCCTAAGGTGAGGGGCGGGTCTCCTGGGATAAGGGCGAGGTCCAGGGTAGCAGTGGGGACGAGGGGCGGGGCCTCGTGGAGGGAGTGGCCTGTGGAGAGGCGGGGCCTCGTGGAGGGAGTGGCCTGTGGGGAGGCGGGGCCTTGGTGAGGGAGTGGCCTGTGGGGAGGCGGGGCCTCGGGGAGGGAGTGGCCTGTGGGGAGGCGGGGCCTTGGGAGAAGGCGGGGCCTTGGGGAGGGAGTGGCTTGCCGAGGGGCGTGGCCTTGGGGAGGGACAGGGAGGAAGGCACCGTGGAAGGCGCCTGCTCACCCGCTGCAGCACGATGATGTCGCGGTCTGTGAGCTTCTCCCCGTTCACAGGGTCCACCATATCCTTCCGGATCAGCTTCTCCACACACTCCAGGGTGACCACGGCCCCCCTGCGCGAGGGGAAGGTGGGGACACCGCTCACACGCCCCGCCCAGAGGGAGAGCCACACCCCTAGCCCGCCCCGCGCAGGTCCCCGCCTGCCACCCCCACAGGGACTCACGAGGGCCGCAGCACGGCGCACGGCGTGGCGTTGCTCAGACTGTCCCGGGTCACGGCGCACACGTAGCGCTCACTGCGCGTGATGAGCCCCACGCGGTCCACGGAGCTGTCCAGAGGCGTGAACCGCACCGGCGTCAGGTCGGACATGCGCAGAGGCTTCCCGGACATGGGGCAGGTCACGGTGCGCGACTAGAGGAGGAGAGAGACGGGGCTGGGCCAGGTGCGGGAGGAGGGGGTCCCGGGGATGGTGCCCGGGAGACGCTGGCAAAGTGGGCGCAGGGGTGCCTGCGGGCAGGGGGCGCTCACCGGCTTCTCCAGCTTGGTGGCTTTGGCCTCGGGGGTCAGCGACGGGATCCAGAAGCTGGGCAGCATTTTGTCCTTGTCCTTGTCTTTGTCCTTGTCCTTGCCCGCGGGGCCGGCGGCGCTGGGACCCGCTTGGGCATCATCTACAGGAGGCAGAGGGGTTCCATTGCGGTGCCTAGGGTAGGTACCTGGCCCTGGGGACCCCCACCCACCGCAGGTCTGCCCCCCCTCACCTGGGCCGGTTCCCGAGGCAGCCTTGGGCGTGAAGGGGTTGAGAGGCCGGCTCACGATGGCCGCCTCCTTCTCCAGGAAGCCCCGCACCTGGTCCTGCGCCGCTGCCCGCTGCAGCTCCTTCCGCTCCTCCCGCCGCGCGCCCCGCTGCTTCTCGTAGGCCTGCGGGCAGCGGGGAGAAGAGCGCAAGGCCCTGCTGGTGAGCTCACATCGAAACCCCCAACACACCCGTGCCCCCTCCTCCTACCCTCACCTTCAGCTGCCGGGCGATCTCCTTCTTCTGGTGCAAGATGTACTCCAGGATCGCCTCGCGCTCATACAGGTAGCCGTCCGGGCTGCAGAGAGGGCGGAGGAGAGAACATGGGCACACGGCTCCCGGCCCTGGGCGCCCACAGACCATCCACAGGCAGCGGCTCAGCTCCGCTCAGCTCCCCGAGGTGACCACACTGTCCTGACCCGCCTGGCTCAGTCACGCGCTCTGACGCGCAGGGAGAACCTCCTGCGGGAAGGGTTACTCAGCAGGCTGGGCTGCCCACACCCACACCTGGGCCGGCCCTGGATGGGCTCCTGGGAGGGACCCCCTAAGCCCTCCTGGAAGGGTGCCTTTGTTCACCTGGGGGCTTGGGACATACTATCAACTGGACCTCTGGAGGGGATGGTCATGTCCACGTGACCAACCTCCAATAAGGACCCTGGACACAGGGCTCTCAGGTGGGCGGTGCTGGAAGAATTAAGTGCTGGTCTCCTTGTGCCTTTTCCCTCTGCTGATTTTATTTTTTTATTATTTTTTTAAAATAGAAATATTTTATTTATTTCAGAGAGGAAGGAAGAGGGAGAGAGAGATAGAAACATCAATGATGGGAGAGAATCATTGATCAGCCGCCTCCTGCATGCCCCACACTGGGGATGGAGCCCACAACCCGAGGCATGTGCCCTGACCGGGAATCAAACCCAAGACCCTTCAGTCCACAGGCTGATCCTCTACCCACTGAGCCAAACCGGCTAGGGCAGTGGTCGGCAAACCGCTGCTCTTTGGCCCCTTGAGTGTGGCTCTTCCACAAAATACCATGTGCAGGCGCGCACGTACAGGGAACGTTGTGGAGTGAAAGAAGATGTAGTGTCGAGGATTGAGAAAGGTATGCTGAGATGGTTTGGACATATAGAGAGGACGAACGAAAGGAGATGGACGAAACGAGTGTGCAAGACGAGTGTGGATGGGAGAGTTGGAAGGGGTCGACTTCAGCGAAGGTACCTCAATCAGATTGAGGACGTTTTTAGCAAAGGCCAGCTTAGGAGCACCCTAATTAAGTTAATAACAATGTACCTACCTATATAGTTTAAGTTTAAAAAATTTGGCTCTCAAAAGGAATTCCAGTCGTTGTGCTGTTGCTATTTGGCTCTGTCGGCTAATGAGTTTGCCAACCACTGGGCTAGGGCATTCCCTCTGTTGAGTTTAATCTGTATCCTTTCCCTCTAATCAACTGGCACTGAGTTCTGTGAGGCCTTCCAGGGGCTCAGGGAATGAAAGTGGCCGCAGGGACCCAGGGCCACAGTCCACTCCCATCACCATCTCTGTTACAGACCTGGGACCAAGCCCACATCCAGGCACTGGGCCAACGGCCGACACTTATGACCTTGCGGGAGCCTTTGCTGGGTCATCAGAGGCAGGTAACGGGACGTGCTCCACAGGCCAGGGGACGTCCCAGAGCCCGCCCCTCTGTTACAAACATATTCTTTCCACGCCCCACCATGACCCCCGCAGGATCATGCCCCCTCTCAGACGAGGACCCTGAACCTGTGAGGTGCTGGCTAGACCCACTCCGACAGACCCCTCCCATGTTCCCCCGCCCTCGCCACCCGTGTGCCCAGCTCACGTGACGACGGGGTCATGGCAGGGCTGCAGAGAGAGGCAGCAGCAGTCGAAGTCCTTGACAGCATCCCGGCTCAGTCGAATATTCTGGGTCCCATAGCCTGAGGCCGCTGGGGACAGACAAGAAAGAGGATGGAGAGCCCAGGCAGTGTGGCTCAGTGGTTGAGCGTCAACCTATGAACCAGGAGGTCACGGTTCAATTCCCAGTCAGGGCACGTGCCCAGGTTGTGGGCTCGATCCCCAGTGTGGTGCCTGCAGGAGGCAGCCGGTCAATGATTCTGTCTCATCACTGATGTTTCTATCTCTCTCTCACTCTCAAATCAATAAAAATATATTTAAAAATTTTAAAAAAGAGAAAAGGCCCCAGTGAGGTCGGGACGCCCCGGTGAGGTTGGAACAGCCCCAGTGAGGCTGAGACGGCCCCAGTGAGGTTGGGACTGCTCCAGTGAGGTTGGGACAGATAATGGGGACCAGTATAGACAGATGAACAGGGGTAGATGCAGAGGCAGAGCAACATTGAACTACAGTGGGAAGCCTGGGGAGGGTTTGGGGGGGATTAAGAGATCAACCGAAGGACTTATATGCATGCATATAAGATTAACCAATGGACACAAGACACGGGGGGGGGGGGTAGGGGCCGGGGGAATGTCAAAGGGGGGGGGAGGAGGCATATGTAATACTCTTTGTAATACTTTAAGAAATAAAAATTATAAAAAAAAAAAAGGGACGGAGAGAGAGGGGACATGCCTCTCTTCAAACTGAGAGAGGCACTGAGAACTCAGAAGTGAGGAGACTTAGAGAAACAGGCAGTCAAGAGTGGGCTGTGGCCCTAGCCGGCTTGGCTCCGTGGATAGAGCGTTGGCCTGTAGACTGAAGGGTCCCGGGTTCGATTCTGGGTCAAGGGCATGTAGGGGCTCGTGCAGGAGGCAACCAATCGATGTGTTTCTCTCACGTCGATGTTTCTCTCTGTCTTCCCCTCTCCCTTCTACTCTCCCTAAAAATCAATGGAAAATATCCTCGGGTGAGGATTAAAAAGAGAAAAGAGTGGGCTGTGTGTCTGTGCTGGGGGCAAGGACCGCACTGCCCTCAGGAAGGTGCTAACCCAGCGGGTAGGCGACAGGCTCCGGAAGCCCTCTGGCTCTGACTGCCCTGGGCCTCCGTTTCTTCTTCGGGAATATCACTATAGCAACAGCGACCCTTCCACGGGAGGATCAGCCGTGTTCACCTACAGAGTGACCTAAGGCGGTGCCCATCACGTGTGTGTGGGGGGAATAGGGCTGCTGGGTAGTGGGCTGTCACTATGTGGCCGTGACCACCAGGGGCAGAGAGACACGCAGAAAGCATAGTCGGAGGTGCCAAGCGAGATGGTAGCTTCGAGATGCGTCTGTCCCCTCCCACCCAGTACCTGTGTCCTTCTTCTTCTCGTGGTAGGTGTAGACGGCCCCCGCCGTGCAGTTCTTGCCGTGCCGTGTCATCCTGGGGAGGGGAGGAGGGGCAGCTGGAGAGCCGTGGGGGCCAGAGGGAGCCGCACAGGGACAGGGAGGACGCAGGGACAGGGAGGACGGGCCTTCACGGCCCTCGGGGCTGAGCTGGCGTGGGGTAGGGGCGGACAGTTTCCCACACGTTAAATGCTTAAGGAATTCCTGCACGTTCCAAAAGAGAGAAGTCGCTTTACCTTGAAAAAGACCCGGAGTTTGCTCACAGAAGTGGGTGTCCTGTTGGCAGGGGTGCGCCTTAGGAGGTGTGGGAGGAGTTACCTGAAATCGGATGGAAAGTTCTATTTATTTTAAAATACGTTTTTATTGATTTTAAAGGGAGAGGTTCTCTAGCCAGGTTCTGTTCTTATTCTCCTGTTACATCTGTCTTTATACCAGTTGATTTTAATCCTATCCATTCCATTCCAAAGGTTAGCGCGTTTGTTATCTCCATTCCAAGGTTGTTCGTAGTTAAAGTGATTAACTGCCCGCCTGGCACTTAGTTAAGGGGTTTTACTGATTTATTCCCTTCCTTAGTCCTGTTAACCCCTAACTCCAGGGAAAAATCCCCACCTGGGGAAACAACCTTTCTCGGAGAGGTGACCTTGGTTAAAACACATAGTGCTAAGTAGGGGAGCAAACATATTAAGAACAGTATGCCATATACCAGGGGTGGGCAAACTTTTTGACTCGAGGGCCACAATGGGTTCTTAAACTGGACCAGAGGGCCGGAACAAAAGCATGGATGGAGTGTTTGTGTGAACTAATATAAATTCAAAGTAAACATCATTACATGAAAGGGTATGGTCTTGCCGAAACCGGTTTGGCTCAGTGGATAGAGCGTCGGCCTGCGGACTGAAAGGTCCCAGGTTCGATTCCGGTCAAGGGCATGTACCTTGGTTGCGGGCACATCCCCGGTGGGGAGTGTGCAGGAGGCAGCTGGTCGATGTTTCTCTCTCATCGATGTTTCTAACTATCTCTCTCCTTTCCTCTCTGTAAAAACTCAATAAAATATATTTAAAAAAAAAAAAAAAAGGGTACGGTCTTTTTTTTTTTTTTAATATATTTTATTGATTTTTTACAGAGAGGAAGGGAGAGAGATAGAGTTAGAAACATCGATGAGAGAGAAACATCGATCAGCTGCCTCCTGCACATCTCCCACTGGAGATGTGCCCGCAACCCAGGCACACGCCCCTGACCGGAATCGAACCCGGGACCTTCCAGTCCGCAGGCCGACGCTCTATCCACTGAGCCAAACCGGCCTCGGCTCTTTTTTTTTTTTTAGTTTTAGTTTTATTCATTTCAAAGGGGCCGGATCCGGCCCGCGGGCTGTAGTTTGCCCACGGCTGCCATATACGCCAGGTCCCTTGAAACATATGCCGTGCAGACGTTCCTTCCCTGCAGCGACTGTGCCAAGCAGCAAGGACGGACTGGTCCTGCACTGCACCCTGGGGCCCTGGGGCGCCCGGCTGACGTCGGGGTGCATGTGCATGTGCTTAGTCGGCCTACGCTCATGTCAACTGAGGGCAAGTTTCTGGGTTCACTCAGCCTTCCTCGTGGGTGAAGCCTCATGTAAGCAGAGGGGGAATCTGCTTTACCCTCAAGTCGATCCCCAATGTATCCACTGCAGTAAATTCCGAGTTTTCAGAGCAGCCGAGTGGAACTGACTGCACGTGGAACTGGCAGATCGACACGAAGAAACCAGCGATGCGAGAGGAAAACGGGCAAGGGAGCAAGGCCACAGCAGCATCCCTCACAGTGAAGGGGAGTCAAGGGCAACGGAACGCCCCCCTCCCAGGGAGGATGGGTAGTAACGGTCCGTCACGGAGACCAGCCTGAAGATGCAGCTGACTAGGTGTGTGCAAAGCATCATGGGTAGGTCATAAAAACAATGCGGCCCTGGCCGGTTTAGCTCAGCGGATAGAGCGTTGCCCGTGGACTGAAGGGTCGCAGGTTGGATTCCTGGTCAAGGGCATGTGCCTCGGCTGCAGGTTCCATCCCTGGCCCTGCTCGGGACTCGAGTGAGAGGCAGCCTACGATGCGTGTCTCTCCCATCGATGTTTCTCTCCTCTCCCTCTCTCTCCCCTACTCCGGCCCCTCTTCCACTCTCTCGAGAACATCCATGGGAAAAACATCCTTGGGTGAGGATTAACAACAACAAGAGGAGGAACTGTTGGTCCTGCAGCCTCTACCCAGGAGGTCCCACAAGGGCCAGCCTTAGGGATCTTGGATACAGTGTGTCCCACACGTGGTAATTTCATCAAGTTCCTCTCCTCTCCCCCCTTCCCCGCTCCCTTCCACTCTAAAAAACTCAATGGAAAAACTATCCTCACTCCTTGGGTGAGAAGAAACAAAACAAACAAACAAACCCATAATGCGGGATAAAGTAAGAAGTTTAAGGAGATCAGCCCTAGCCAGTCTGGCTCAGTGGACAGAGCGTTGGACCATGGAATGAAGGGTCCCAGGTTCGATCCCTGCCAAGGGCACGGACCTCGGTTGCAGGCTTGATCCCTGGCCCTGGTCAGGGCGCGTGTGGGAGGCAACCAATTGATGTCTCTCTCTCACACCGATGTTTCTCTCTCTGTGTCTCTCCCCTTCCCTTCCACTCTCTCTCTCTCTCAAAAAAAAATGAGGATTAACAAAACAAAACAAAAATTAAAGGAGATCACTAACAATCTACAAGTGATAAATTCTAAAGAACTCCTACAAACAGCAATGACATATGACAGCGGCTGCCCGGGTAGGGGAGGGACTGACAGGGGATAAGCAGGAATAAGTCAATGGAACGAGGCAGGTGGCGGGGAGCCGTGTGCGGAAGATGAAGCCATGACCGTCCTGGGCCCGAGTCCTGGCAGCCCCCCCTCAGTGTGACGCTGGCCCTTTTCCGAATCTCAGTTTCCTTTGGGGACCTCCAGGGGGCCTGGCTGAGGGGCTGGGCTGCTGCGAGGTGATGCGCAGAGCTTGGAACACACGGGAATAGTCTATGCGGCTCTGGTTTCCAGGAGGATCCGGGGGGAGGGGAGGGGCCGACATAACCAAGGGCTCCCCACATGTAAACGCAGCTTCATCTCTATCTCCTCCTCCTGGTTACTTTCAGAAACTTGCTTTTCACTTTCAAAGCTGGAGACACAACCCTCTCTCTGAGCCACGGACCTCGCTCGCCCCCTACTGGTGCCTTCCAGAAGCCACGTCTTTGCTTTTGGGTCTGTTTCTACAGGCGCAGGCCTTCAGGACGCATTCACGCGTTTTCACAAACGGACTCGCCCGGGTAGCCGCCCCCCAAAAGCGAGGCAGCGCCCCGCGATCCCCCCAGCGGGGGGCCACGGGGCCGCCGGCAGAAGCTGACCTCGGGGACACCCCCACGGGAACCCACAGCCCCGTCCAACTTCCTCCCGCCCCCAAGCTTTTGAGCAGGTGCCCAGCACCTGCTGCCTCCCTGGCTCACCTGCCCCCGCTCCTCCGCCCCGGCCCCCCGCTTCCGCCCGCCCCGACTACCACTCGCGAAGGTCGGCCTGACCTCCTCGTGGACACATGCCCCGTCTATTCTTAGCTGTCCACCGCCTTGACCCTCTGCGGCGTTTGGCGCTGCGCTGCTTGTCTCGTGGCCAAGAACGAGGTATTTCTACGTCTTTGGCTTCACGGGCCGGGACCTGTTTCCTTCGAGAGAGAGGAACAGCTAGAGAGAGGTTTTCTGTGTGTCTGCCTTGCCAGGAAGTAATGGGGAGAGTCAGAGTAACGCTGCTGGAGCCCTGACCACGTGCCAACCCTGCGCCCCCTCTCACCAATCGTCCAACCTCAGCCTCCCCCAGGCGGGTCCCATCACCAGCCCCACTTTGCACAGGAGCAAACTGAGGCTTAGCAGTGACGGCCTGGCTGGTTTGGCTCAGTGGATAGAGCTTTGGCCTGCAGGCTGAAGGGTCCCGGGTTCGATTCCGGGCAGGGCATAAGTGTGGGTTGCGGGCTCAGTCCCCAGTGGGGGGCATGCAGGAGGCTGCCGATTGATGATTCTCTCTCATCATGGATGTTTCTCTCTCCCTCTCCCTTCCTCTCTGAAACCAATAAAAATATATTTAAAAGAAAAGACGCAAAGCCATTTGGCTAGAACACTGGCTCTCACAGGTCCCTAAGGCACCTTCAGGGGGTCCACAGACCTCCCCAAGACCCTCCCAGGAGCCTGCCTCTGTCCTCTGTGGTGCAGCAAGCGTGGTGTGACCTGTGAGGTCATTGCCCCTCTGAAGGCCAACTGACCGTGTGCTGTGCACCCCTGGGTTTCAAAGCGTCTGTCACCTTCTGATGGGAATGAAAGGAACCAGGCACAAAACACAGGCATTCCTTTTGTAAGAAATGTCCAGAGGAGGCAAAGCCGTCGAGACAGGAGGAGCCTGGTGGCTGGCCCAGGCTAGGGACAACGGGGAGGGGGTGCTCAGGGGTGGGGGGCTTATTTTGGGGGTGATGAAAACGTTCTGGAGTCAGAAAGCGGGGATCGTGGCACAAAATAGTGACTGTATTAAAAACCACTGAATGGTACACTTTTCTAGTAAATGGATGAGTGTTATGTTAATTACATAATAAAAATTTTATGTCTGTTTTAATTTCTCACAGGGCAAGTCTTTTTTTTTTTTAATCCTCACCCGGGGATACGTTTTTATTGATTTTTAGAGAGAGAAGAAGGGGGGGTGGGGAGAGAGAGAGAAACATCGATCGGTTGCCTCTCATCCAATGCCCCAGCCGGGGATCGAACCTGCAACCTAGGCACGTGCCCTGAGCAAGAATGGAACCCTCAACCTTTCGGCGTATGGGATGATGCTCCAACCAACTGAGCCTCCCAGCCAGAGCTCTTTTTATTTATTTTTAAGTGAGTTTTTAATAGATTGATTTTAGAGAGAGGGAGAGAAACATGGACTTGTTGTTCCACTTACTGATTCTTGGATCGGACCCGCAACCTTGGTGGACGGGGACGACGCTCTAACCCACTGAGCCGCCCGGCCAGGGCCCGGCGAGGGCACGTCTGCACAGACAGAACTCACGCCAACGGAGGCTCATGGGAGTCCTCAGTGCTTTGTAAGATCCTGAGACCAAAAAGTTTGAGAACCGCTGGCCAGGGGTCGCAGGGTTGGCAGGTGGCAGGGTCAGGGTTTTGAAACTCAGGAAGCCGAGCTTTCAGCCACCGGGCGACACTGTCTCCTCTGAGGCCAGTTTCTAAACAGAAAATGGTACGAGTGCCATCTGCTGCCGCTAGTATCCCCGAGGCACATCAAAGTAACACCAGCTATTCTTTCTCATCATTGTCACTTTACAGGGAGCAAACAAGTTCACAGAATCAACCCCCAGCTGGGAGGTGCAGAGCCGGGATTCGAACCCAGGCAGCCCAGCTCTGGAGCGGCACTCCTAACCACGTGACAGCTGTCGGCCTTCCCAGGGAGGCCACAGCCTGAGAATTCCTGTTTTTGTCTTCAAAATTCAGAATATACTTCATTCATTCAACACATCTCCAGTCAGACACTACATTTGCATTGCAGATACTTGTTCTTAAACAGGTTTCATAAAATGTATCGGTGCAAGCATTCATTCACTACCCCAGTTGTTCCAAACATACTTAAAAGTTTCCCAGCCCTGGCTCGTTTGGCTCAGTGGATAGAGTGTCGGCCTGCGGACTGAAGGATCCCGGGTTAGATTCTGGTCAAGGGCACATGCCCTAGTGCTGGCTCGATCCCCAGTGGGGGGCTTGCAGGAGGCAGCCGATCAATGATTCTCTCTCATCATTGGTGTTTCTCTCTCCCCCACCCCCTCTCCCTTCCTCTCTGAAATCAATAAAAATCTATATATTAAAAAAAAAAAAAAGATAACTGATGCCCAGGAGGATTCACTGATTTCTTCCTCGTTCTGTTCTTTGACAGACCAGCCAGTGAGCTTTTCAGAATGGAACTGTGATTAAGTCACTCCCTTCAACAGCTTCTTGGATGTGGCTCAAGACTAAAACCAGCCTGAGCCGACTTGGCTCAGTGGACAGAGCATCCGCCTGCGGACTGAAGGGTCCCAGGTTCGATTCTGGCCAAGGGCACATGCCCAGCTTGTGGGCTCAATCCCCAGTAGGGGGCGTGCAGGAGGCAGCTGATCAGTGATTCTCATCATTGATGTTTCTATCTCTCTCTCCCTCTCCCCTCCTCTCTGAAATCAATAAAAATATATTTAAAACAAACAAACATAAAAGACAAAAACAGACTACTCGGATAAAAAATGTAGGCAGAATGAGAGAACTGGAAAACCGTTGTTTTGCAACCTCTGATGACATAGTTGATTCGGGCCATGACTGTTGATGGAAAACCGGATGGGAACTGGATATTCTCGGGGCCCTATTACTTGCTCGTGGAGAGGAGGGAATTGGAGCTTTACAATGAGGCCTGCGCTGTTCCTATCTGTATCAGTGGGCGAGGGCTGCCAAGACAAAATACCAGAGACTGGGTGCCTCGACAGCACTCGTTGATGTTCTCCCTGTTCTGGCATCTCCTCCCCTTATAAGGAGCCAACCCCATGGGTCAGGACCCCACCGTTAAAAAAAAAAAATCCGCCAAAACCGGTTTGGCTCAGTGGCTAGAGCGTCGGCCTGCGGACTGAAAGGTCCCAGGTTCGATTCCAGTCAAGGGCATGTACCTGGGTTGCGGGCACATCCCCAGTGGGAGATGCGCAGGAGGCAGCTGATAGAAGTTTCTCTCTCATCGATGTTTCTGGCTCTCTATCTCTCTCCCTTCCTCTCTGTAAAAAATCAATAAAATATATTAAAAAAATAAATAAATAAATATATTTTATTGATTTTTTACAGAGAGGAAGGGAGAGGGATAGAGAGTTAGAAACATCGATGAGAGAGAAACATCGATCAGCTGCCTCCAGCACACTCCCTACTGGGGATGTGCCCGCAACCCAGGTACATGCCCTTGACCGAAATCGAACCCGGGACCCTTCAGTCCACAGGCCGACGCTCTAGCCACTGAGCCAAACCGGTCAGGGCTGTTTGTTGTTGTTGTCGTCTGTTTTTTTAAGGAGGCCAGCAGGATTTGAGTTTGGCCTGCTGACGCCTGGCATAACGGAATAAGTGAAACGAGGTTACAAAGGAGCAAAAAGACAAAATTCAGATGGCGGGATTATCAACAGAATAACGGACCCAGTTTCTTCAATGAATCAATTACGCAAAAAAAAAATCAGAGTGGAGTGGAGGGGGGGACTGCTCTAAATTAGGAGAAGCTTAGACACTGAGAGACGACTGTATTATCGAAATTCTGTCAGCAATGAAACAAAATTAAAAAAGAAGAAGAAAATAAATTCTGTCCCGGTCTTCCTCGGGACCCTAGGACTCCAGCCCGCGGGAAGGAGGCCGCAGCGCTATCCCTCCACCTCCTAGAACTCACCTCACAAACGACTCCTAGCTCCTTCGTGGATGCTCCAACCGTGCCCCTACCCCGGAAAAGAGCGCTTGTTTTCCCTCTTAGCTCCACCCACTTCCGCGCGGCGAAGGAAACCGGATATAAAGCTGCCCCTAGTCGCGGAGGTACCTCTTCTGGCTCGGTAAGTCCTCCCTTCGTCTCTTCCTCCCACCGGAAACGTGAGAGACAGATCGAAGGTTCCGTTTAGGGAAGCTGGCTTGAATATGGGGTGCGCTTAGTATCTGCTAGGCATCTCCGGGGCCAGGCGATTTCCTTGCTTGTAACCCAAAAGCTTTGCGTCTCTCCAAGCCCGAGTTTAAGGACTAAGCACTTCCCCCAGGCATTGGGAACCCACTTCCTTAAGTATATCATCCACTTTTCTTGTTGTAAGTAAAGAGACTATTAAGAGGGGACAACTTCTCTGTCCCCATTTAAAAATGGAGCTATAGAGAAATCGCAAGTCCGAGCCGTTCAAATCGCCCCAGGAAACAGGAATGTAATGACGGCATACCCACCCACCCCTAGGGGCCAAGGCATACCGTTCCTGCCAGCTTCTAGATACGTAGATATCTGATATCTGGAGACCTAGACGTTTGTTTCCCTAACTTGGCTGGGCGCACTCCCGCTGGGGAAGCGGGAGGAGCGGAGGAGGCGCCTATCCAGTTCCCTACGTGCCCCCAGGGTGTCTTAGACCCTAGCCTTCCTGTAGGGTCCTGGACCTTAGGCCCTTCATCATAAGGTCCCTTTAAATATTTTGTCCCTTACCTGAGTCCCGCCCAGGGCAGGTAGTCGCAAACCCCGCCTCTCTGCCAGAAGCCACGATCATCAGGGAGGATTACAGAGAACCGGGAGCCGGGGAACCCCTCCTTTTTCTTCCCTCCCCTCTCTCCTGCCCCCCTTCACAGCTGGCCGCAGCTGGCTTAGGAGGCCCCGATTAAGGAGGAGAGGGAACAGTGCTCACAAGCCTGGGCAGGTAAGTGAATACCCTGGAGGCAGAGCCTGGCTTGGGGACCTTGGCATCCTGGCTCCCTGACCCTCTGGGTCCCAGAAATTTAGGGCCCCCAAGCCCAGGAGTCTAGGGCCTCTTCCCCCACCTCCCCCTGGACTCAAGAATTGAGGCCCCTGTTCTTGCCTCTCCTGTAATCTTTGATCTCTGTCGCTGGATGTGGCAATGGGCATCGAGACAGAGGGATACATGTGGAAATAACAGGAAGGAGGGATCCTGATCGCCAATGGACATGGTTATGAGCACTTACTGTGTGTCAAAACTGTGTGGGGGACCGCACACACAGAGCGGGGAAAGACAAGCTCCCGGCTCAAGTCTCCGGAGGCACGCTGCCTTTGCGGGAATCTTGCAAACCGTATGCCTTGGGCCAGTTCTGTGACCTCTCTGTGGCTCAGTTTCCTCATCTATAAAATGGGGATAATAATAATAGCACCGTTGTGAAAATTAAACGGTTATATAGGCAAACTACCTTGAACAGTGTCTGGCCCAGAATACAGGCGAGGGCAGTATCTGCTTTTATGATTATAATTCATGGGCCACGAAGTCCAGGCAGGGAGGCCGTGCCTCTTTCCTTCGGGGCGGAGGCCTTTGTCATCTATACCACACCTCGTTCCAGGTGGTCCACAAAATATGAGGGGCAGGGGCCACCCCTCTCTGCTGCTGCTGTACCTGGGGTTGACCACCTGTCTAGACACCTCACCCAGTGAGGAGCAAGACCAAGGTGAGTGTTTGGGGGAAGACTCCGACATCCACCTTCCCCGATCCTGGAACCCTTGCCTCTACCCCCGCCTTCCCCTTAGGTTCAGCTTCCTCCATATCTCTAGTCCTCCATTTTTCTGTCCCTCGTGTTCTTTGGGCCCAGAAGTCTTCTTGGACCCCCCCGAGGCCCAGAGCTACCTGGGCAGCCACAGGCGAATTCGTCGAGCCAATCACTGGGACCTGGAGCTGTTCACGCCAGGCAACCTGGAGCGGGAGTGTTATGAGGAGAAGTGTTCCTGGGAAGAGGCCCGGGAGTACTTTGAGGATAATACCCAGACGGTGAGAGCCTGGGGGGCCCCAGGCCCTGGGGGGCTCCAGGCCCTCAACTCCCTCTACCCTCTGGTCTCGGAAATCTGGGTGGCTGGTTGGGTGTGTGGAATCTGCCCGTTGACAGCTTGTCTTTCCACCTTCTCTACTCCCACCCCTTCCAGAAGCACTTTTGGGAGACGTATATCCACAATGGCAAGGCAGGTGAGTGGGAGGCCACGCCCTCTGGCAGCTAAGGCAGTCCTTTCCCGTAGAGGCTGAACGAACACTCCCAGCCCAAATTCTTCGATCCCTGGGTTCCTGGAGGTGGCTGTTAAAAGCGTCCTCTCTCTTTTTTAATTAATATTTTTTAACTTTGATTTTGAGAGAGAGAGAGAGAGAGAGAGAGAGAGAAACATCAATTGGCGGCCTCCTGCACGGGGATCTGACCAGGAATCGAACCGGCGACCTCTTGGTTGCATGGGTCATCGCTCAACCACTGAGCCACACCAGCCGGGCAAAATGTCCTCTCTTTTGAGACTAGAGCTGGGGCCTGAGGAACCCACCGCACCTCATGGCAAAGAGGTCCCATGTTCCCAGGAAGCGGGAAGTGAGGGTGGAGGGAGGAGCTACAGCCTGGGGCCCATCAGGCCTCAGGCTCAGAGGCGCTGGCCCACCTGAGAGAGCCCCAGCCCTTCTGCAGCGTGGTTGCTAGGGGGGCTGTTCCCTAGCAACACAGCCTGGTCAGGCCAGGCCATGGAAACCTGTGCATCCTCACCGGACCAGTCCGCCCACCCTCCAACCCTCCCCTGAGCTGAGAGGCCCCCGGCATGGCTGCAGCCTTGCTGCTAAGGGGGGGAGGGGCTGCTCCATAGCAACCAGGCCGGGCCTGGCCGGACCACACTGCACTCGCTACCTGGCTGGCTTCTCCTCCCCACA
Organism: Myotis pilosus; assembly: GCA_036010255.1. Lineage (NCBI taxonomy): Eukaryota > Metazoa > Chordata > Mammalia > Chiroptera > Vespertilionidae > Myotis > Myotis pilosus. Next base: position 6,026,238 of record JASKON010000029.1, read on the forward strand.
GCCCAGCCCAGCCTTGGCCTGGCTGCTAAGGAGGCCTTCTCCCTAGCAACCACACCTAACCACGCTCTGGACCCTAGGCCTCCTGCCCACCAGAGGACCCCCTGCCAGGCACCAGAGGCCCCACCCCCTTTGGGCCTGGTTGCTAGGGGTGGATGTACCATAGCAACAGGCCCTAGGTCTGGGCAGGAGTCCTCACATTGGAGACGGGTTGCTAGGGGAGGTAACTGCGTTGCTACAGGCCTATGGATGCCTGGTTACGGCTTGAATCCACCTGAAACATGTCAGAGGGGGCCTGCCTTCTCAGAGCAGCGTGTGGTTAAGAAGCCAAAAGCCTGGGTTTGCTGTTTGAGGAACCCCTCACCCCCCACCCAGTGCTAAAGTTGGGCTCCCCAGCAGCAAGGCCTCATGAAGCTGGAGCCCTCCCTGCACCCGCCCCCCCGCCCCCCACTTTTCCTCAGACACAAGCCTTGGATTGCTAAAGGGGCTGCACCTTAGGAATGGGGACACGTGAGTTCTAGACACCCAGCCATCTGTTATTGGAGGAAGGTCCGTAAGTTTCTCCATTGGTAAATGAAAATTTTTTATTTTTTTTAAATTAATTTCAGAGAGGAAGGGAGAGGGAGAGAGAGATAGAAACACCAATGATAAGAGAGAATCATCGGTCGGCTGCCTCCTGCAGGCCCCACACTGGGGATGGAGCCCACAACCCGGGCATGTGCCCTTGACCGGAATCAAACCCGGGACCCTTCAGTCCGCAGGCCGACGCTCTATCCACTGAGCCAAACCAGCCAGGGCGATAAATGAATTTTTTTTCTATCCTTCTGGTAAACTCCAAAGCCTTCCTGTGGGTTCTGCAGTTCCTCCAGAGTTGAGACCTTGCCCCTCAGTTGCCTGGTTGGTAAAAGGGGCTGCATGCCAGAGGGGGGCAGGGTTGCCAGATAAAATACAGGAACTACCCCTGCACTCTTCCTAAGTTAAATTTCAAATACACACGAATCATTTTTTTTTTTTGGTATAAGTATGTCCCCATTTAATAATATATGGGATATATCTGTATTTAAAAATTATTTGTCGTGTATGTAAAGTTTTGTGGGGTGCCCTATATTATGATTTGTTAAATCTGGCAGTGTTCGGGGGGGGCCCGGGGGGCTTGAGAGTTGGCCACCTGACCTCCCTACCTTACCTGTAGTGTGTCACCTGCAGCCTTAGCAGGTGGATTGCTTAGGACGGTCTTGAACCACCCTCTAGGGAGGGGCTTCTATTGTCGTGGGGATACAGCTGCCGTATTTTCTAGTACCAGTTGAAGTTATCATAGGTCTTCTGTGCGTTTAATCTCATTGAATTTTTGCAACCTGTCAGAGAGGGATTATGGTCCCATTTTACAGAGCAGGAGATGGAGGCTCAGAAATGAGCGAGGTGAGTTGCCTCCGATCACACAGCCAGGAAGCAGCCCCAGCTCTGCCTTGCTTCTTGGCCACTGTTCCTCCCTCAGGAGAAAGGCATTTGGATGTTGGGGTGGGTGGCAGCCCCTGGGGCAGTGGCTCCCTCTCCCCCCACCCCTACCCCCTCTCCTCCACAGGGCGTGGACGAGTGGATGTAGCAGGCCTGGTTGTGGGGCTGACATCTGGCATCCTGGTCATTGTGCTGGCCGGCCTGGGAGCCTTTTGGTATCTACACTGGCGACGTAGCAGAAGCCAGCTACCCAGTCCTCAAGAGTAAGGGGACTTCAGGGGGGAAGGGGCTGGGGGGCTGGAGAGAAGGGTGAGTGGGGTGGGGGGTTGGGGGGGGAGAGGATGGGTCAACCTAAGGAGATGGGCCAAGGGTGGGGGGCAGGTGGATGCTGCTGAGAGACCTGAGGAGACAGTCGTGCGGAGAGTGAGATTGTGTCTGGTTGTGGTGTGTCTGTCTGACCATATCCTCAGTACCTGGCACACAGTAGGAGCTCCACCAGCATTTACTGCCGGCCTTTGCAGTACCAGGTGCCGGTGTGCTTATCCGTGTGTGACTATTGTCTCTGGTGAAGCAGCAGCCTTCGGTCTCTGGGTGTCTGTGGGCGGCTGTGGTATGTCAGTTTCCGTGGCACAGGGTGTAGCAAAGGTTTCGTGTGCCTGTAGGAGTTGTCTAGGTGTGTCTTTCTCAGTGGCGGGGTCCCAAAAGGTGCTTGAGCGTCAGTCTTGCAAGTATGGTGGGTCTGGGGGTTGCCAAGAGTTTGCTGTCAGTGGCATCTCTGTGTTGTGTGTGTCTCTGTGTGCGTCCACCTGCCTCTGAAGGCTGGCTTTCTCTCCATTCCTCCGCCTGTACCTGTGTGTCTGTGAATAAGAGTCCCTCCCAGCAGCTGTTGATTTCTGGGTCTGCCTGTCCGTGCGCATCTGCCTGTCATTTTGAGGTGCTTTTCTGCGTGTGAGATTGAAGGTGACCCTCTCTCTTGCCTGGTTCATCTCCCTTCCACATGTTCCCCTACCATCCCCCGAGTCTCTGAGTCCCTACGTCCTCTCTCCTTCTCCCCAGTCTTTCTATCCCGTAGGTTTCACCTGCTAACGGTGCACCTTCTGTTCCCAGGGCCGAGCTCATCAGCCCTCTGAGTCCCCTGAGCCCTCCGGGCCCGCCAACGCCCCTGCCGCCACCCCTACCGCCAGGCCTCCCCACCTACGAACAGGCGTTAGCGGCCTCTGGGGTGCACGACGCACCTCCGCCACCCTACACCAGGTGCGGGGCTGCCTTCTGCCCGGAGGCGGGGCGCAGAGGGGAGGGCACGGCCGGGGGCGGGGCGTGGGCTCGGGGGCGGGGCTTGGAATTCTGAGCGTATTATTCCGGGCGAGGTTGGAGCGCGGGGGCGTGGCCCAGCCAGAGGGGGTGGAGCTTCCGAGGAGGGTGGGCCTTGTGCCCAGAGGGTCTGGGATTGGCTGGGACGCCCCGAGCGGTTCGGAAAGGAGGGGTTGGCGAGGAGGGGGGCGGGAAAACAGCCGGGTCTTTGACTCCCCCCCCATGCCCCTCCCCGTGCAGCCTCCAGCGGCCTCGGTGAGGATCTACTTCGGAGCCGGGTTCCCCGAACCATGCCCCAGATTCACACCGGATTCCGGAAGCCCCCCAAGACTCTTAAAACTGCGGAGCAGAGCTTGGGGGGGTGGGGGCGGGGGGTAAGGGTCGTCCGGCTCGAGGCCTACCCTGGCACACGTGTTTCCGCCGCGTACGGATCCACTCACGTCTCCGCAACAGTGTTCCCGCGTTCCGGCACCCCGCGGGCTCCAACGCTCTCTTGACCTTGGGGGTACCCGTCATCCCCGCCCCCGGGGGAAGGCTTGCGGTGGAAACTCGGACCCAGGCACGCAGGCCGAGTGTGCAGATTCGCGTGTGAGGTTAGACACGGCCATCTCCCCCTCCCCCTTCCAGTGACACGGGCCACACACACGCAGAGCCCCGCCCGTGCACACGCGTGTCTTCGTGCGCTCCCCGCGTGCGTACAGGGGCACTTTGCAACCCAGGGAAAGGGTGGGGGGCATATTTGCAACCGTGCTCATCAGGGGCAGGCTCTCCCCCGAAATAAAAGCTCTTTGGAAAAGAAACCAAAAAAAAGTGAAACAATGCAAAAAATGGAAATAAACTGAATCGCGACCCCGGGCGCGTCTGCGCGTAGTGGAGCTGGTTTTCTGTCCTAATGTTGCGCCCTACACCCCCTAGCCCGGCTTGCGCTGTCTGTCTCTCGTTCTCTCTCTCTCTCTCTCTCTCTCTCTCTCTCTCTCTTTTTTTTTTACATTTGCACGGGATTGTGGGAGGAAGCGGAGCACAGCCAGACACCCCGCCGCCCGCCCCCCCTTCCCCTCCCCCCTCCCCCAGCCGCCTTGTGCAAAGATGGCTGCACCGTGAGCGCAGCGGAGGAGGAGGCGGCGGCGGCGGCGGCGAGAGAGCGAGCACCCAGCGCCCGCACCCACCCCGGGGCCGCCCGGGACGCCCCCTCCTGAGCGCGCGCTCCCCCTTTCTCTCTTGCAAGCGCCGGGGCAAAGGCGGAGACAGCGGGGTCCCTCCTCCCCCCTTTCCCTCAAGGGGGAACCCCCTTCCCCCCTCCTTGGCTCGGCGGCTGCACCCCCTCCCTTGTCCGCCCCTCCGCCCCGTCCCCTCCCTTCCCTGCCCGGGCCCTTCCCGGGCCTTCGGCGGCAGCAAAGAAAAAAAGAGAGAGAGGGAGAGAAGGGGGAGAAAAGCAGCAGCGGAGGGAGCGGCGGCGGCGGAGGAGAGCGCGCGCGCGCCCCCTCCCTCCCTCCCTCCCTCCCCCTCCCCCCAATTTCCACCGCGGCCAATTCATGGACAGGAACTACCCCAGCGCCGGCTTCGGGGACCCGCTCGGCGCCGGGGCGGGATGGAGTTACGAGAGGTCAGCTAAAGCTAGGTAAGGAGCCGAGGGTGGCCTGGAGGAAGGGGCCAAGGGGTGGGGGCCGAGCTGAGCCGGGCCCGGCCCGGCCCGGCCCGGCCCGCCCGGTGACGCGTGCATCGCAAACTCCCCTCCGGCTTGCAAGGGAGCGGCCTTCCTTGGTTTGCAACAACGCCGCCGCCCCAGTTTGCAAATTGCAAACTCCGCCAAAGCCAGCTCCGGCTTGCAGAGGGAGAGCTGCAGCGGGAAGATGGGGCTGCAAAACAATTTCGGACGGGAAGGCCTTGGGAGGGACTGGCGGAGCCAGGCCTGGATTTCCCCCCATCCTTGGATTCCCGGCTTGCTGACCCCTCCCCCCCGCGCCCCAGGCTCTGCTCTTGCAAAGGTGGGAAGGAAAGGAGAATTAGAACGTAGATCTGGGGGGCGCGCCCCCCTCCCAGGTCCCATTGTTCCGGGACTGCTCGAGGCCGCGCCACTCGGGCCCCAACCCCCCCCCCCGAAATTCCGCGCGCAGAGTGGGCACGGGGCCCCGCCCCCTTCCTAAGCTGGGGTTCCGCGTGTGTAAGAGAGGGGGGGGCTCCTGGTGTCTGAGACACGCCCCCTTTCACTCCCCACCCCCAAAGGCAGGGAATCCTGTTGGATGGCGAGGCGTGGAGTATTTGACCTCTTTGAGTCTGGGCCGTGGATGGGGGCCATTATTGCATGGGAAGAGTCGGGTGTGCGGTTGTGTGTGTGGGTGTGTGTGAGCGTGGACCCTGTGCGTGTGTCGCCGGCGGTCTGTGGGCCTTCGCATCTGCCCCTTACCTACTGTTTATTTGTGTTGCGCCCTCACTCTTCACCTGCCCCGAACCACCTCCCTCCCCCACACACCTGGGGTGCCCAGCCTGGCTGGGCATGACCACACGTGTGTTCCATGTGGGACTCGTCCCCCTGCATCCTCCCCCCGCCCCCCATCCGTGAGTTGAACACTCTCTGCACACATACTTGGCTTTGCATGGTTCCATGCATTTGAACCTCAACCCCAGGGGCTGGGCGGTGCTCATGGTCGTACTTGAACCTGGTACTTTATTGCCCCCTCCTCATCCCGCATCCCTCCCACTTGGGGAACAGTCTGCCTCCTGCTCCTGACTGGGTTTGCACCACCCCTGGCGGTTCAGGGCCTGTGTGTTCCCACGTGTCTGCAGGAGAGGGGGGTGTCTGGGGTCGGCCCCAGGGTTTTGTGTCACCAGCGGGGTGGGGGCCCCATGTGTGGCCCCTACATTTGCAACTCGAGGCGCTTTCTCTGACTTCACCCTCTCAGTGTTTGTCTCAACCTAGTGCATGTGTGTTGTTTGTAAACGTGAGACTAGATGGGCTCTATTTCCTGGGACTCGGGGCTCTCTACTGCTGCTGGGGCTCGAGTGGGGACCATTTCTATGGCTCTTTAGTCGGGCACCCCGATTTCCTTGTCTTCTTCCCTTTAGGGCCCAAGGTTCCTTAAAAGACCCCCTTCTCCCCAGTTCAGCTGGAAGATTTCCCCCAACTCACCGAGGGATTTGCCTCCCAAGTCCCTTCTCCGAGGGCAGCTTAGGAGGATACCCTAACATCTCCCCCCTTCCCCCCCAGCTTGGTCTATGGCAGCTCCAGGACCTCGCACCCCGAGACGGACATCTTACACCGCCAGGCCTACGGGGCCCCCCACCCACTGCAAAGCTATGCCACCAACCACCACCCTGCAGGTACGGGGGGCGAGGGGCCCCCATCCCGCCCCGACTAGGCCGCCCCTCCCTCCGAGGCAGCTGATTGGCTAGTGAAAGTTCCGCCCCTCCTAATTGGCCTGGCCCCTGCCTCCTGGCCCGCCCATGTCTGTCCTTGCTCTGATTGGCTGACCTGGAGCTGCTTCATTTCACGCCGGATTCGTCTGCCTCTGTTTCTGGCCCCGCCTCTTTCCCTCCGATCGGTCCCATCCCCGCAGCCCCCAGATCCCACCTTCTCTTCCAGGCTTTTCCTTGTCTCCCGCACAGCCAATCGCTTCCTTCTGGGCTTGCCCGCTCTCTTAGCTCCTGGGTTTTCTGAACTCTTTTCCTTCTGACTGCCATTCTCCCTGATTGGCAGGGATCCTTTGGACTCCCTTCTCCCCCTTAGATTTGCCCCTTCTCCCCCTTAGATTTGCCCCTACCTTATTCTCCCCCCAGTGGCTCTGCCTCGCAGTGGTTCTCAACCTTTAAATACAGGTTGAGACCCTTTAAATACAGCTCCTTATGTGGTGGTGACCCCCAACCACAACGTTATTTTCGTTGCTACTTCATCACGGTCATGTTGCTACTGTTATGAATCGGCATGTAAATATCTGATACGCTATATGGGTTTTCCCATGGTTGCGACCCACCGGTTGAGAACCGCTGCTGACTGACTAAGGCTTCTAATTGGCCCCTTCCCTTTGATCCTACTGCCCTCCTTCCCCGATGGACCAGCGATGAGACTGTGTGGCCCAGTGATGGCGAACCTTTTGAGCTCGGCGGGTCAGCTTTTTGAAAAACCTTAACTCTGGGTGCCGTGTCGCGTATAGAAATTTTTTGATCTTTGCAGCCATAGTAAAACAAAGATGTATATTTTTGATATTTATTTTATATATTTGAATGCCATATAACAAAGAAAAATCAACCCCAAAAAATGAGTTCGTGTGTCACCTCTGACACGCGTGTCGTAGGTTCGCCGTCACTGGTGTAGTCCAATTTGATCGTGACCTTCCCGGTTGGCTCCTTTTTTCTTTCCCATATCTGTCTTTCCGGATCCCCTCTCTTCGACTCAGCCCCTTTCGATTTGTTCTCTAGTTCTCCTCAGTGGCTCCCGTCAGGCCATTCCTTGTCCTTGCTGGAATTGCCCAGATACTTTGGCCTCACCCCCTGCCCTTCAGCTCTCCCTTCCTTCACTTCTGGATTTTTCTGTTCCTTTGCCTACCTTTCTCTTCTTGGACTCCCTGCCCTTATGATTGCATTGCACCCCATCTGCTTACTGTCTCCTGAGCTTGTCCCTGCCCGCTTTCTCCCCCTTTCCTTCCCTCCAGTCCCTTTCCCTGACCCAACTTGCCTTTGACCTCTTCCCTTTCGACCCTGCCCTGACCCCTCACTAGCTGACTCTGTCCCCTGTTCCTGGTCAGGCCTCTCTGGACTCTTTGACACTGGCCTCCACCACGCAGGCTCAGCAGGGCCCGACGCCTCCGTCATGAACCTCATCTCGGCCCTGGAGTCCCGGGGCCCCCAGCCAGGCCCCTCTGCCTCCTCTCTCCTCTCCCAGTTCCGCAGTCCTTCCTGGCAAACAGGTAAGCCCGTTGCCAACTCACGAGGGCCAGGGTGGGGCCGGCTTGTGGTCCACCCTGACCTATGGTCTCCTCCGTCATCCCCAGCCATGCATACGCCAGGCCCCACGGAGCTCTTCATCTCGGGCGCCCTGCCGGGTTCCAGCACCTTTCCGTCCTCCTCTGCCCTGTCGGCCTACCAGCACCCGGCTTCCTTCGGCAGCCGCCCCTTCCCGGTGCCCTCGTCCCTCAGCCTCCAGGACCCCCCATTCAGTCCCCCGGCTAACGGGCTCCTGTCCCCTCATGACGTGCTGCACCTGAAGCCCTCGCAGGCGCCCACGGTGCCCTCCTCGCTAGGCTTTGAGCGCCTGGCGGGGGGTGGTGTCTTGGGGCCCGCCGGTCTTGGCCCGGCCCAGACCCCTCCTTACCGCCCTGGCCCCCCAGACCCACCTCCGCCTCCCCGACACCTCCCAACGCAGTTCAACCTGCTGGCTTCCTCCTCCGCTGCCGCCGAGCAGTCCTCCCCACAGCTCTACAATTTCTCGGGTGCTGCCCCCGGCCCGCCACCCGAGCGGGCCCTGCCCCGCCAGGACACCGTCATCAAGCACTACCAACGGCCAGCCAGTGCCCAGCCCCCACCGCCTCCACCGTCCGCCCATGCCCTCCAGCACTACCTGAGCTGTGGCGGCAGCTATCCCTCCATGGGCCATCGGGCCAACCTGGCCTGCAGCCCCCTGGGTGGTGGGGAGCCTTCCCCAGGCGCTGGGGAGCCTAGCAAGGCTGGGCCCAGCGGAGCCACGGCTGGGGCGTCGGGCAGGGCTGCGGGCCCCGAGGCGGCCGGAGGAGGTGGAGCAGGGGGTGGCGGCGGAGGTTACCGCCCCATCATTCAGTCCCCTGGTTATAAGACGGGCAAAGGCGGCTATGGGGCAGCTGCGGGTGGTGCCAACAGGCCCCCACCGCCTCGTTCAACAGCCACACCCAAATGCCAGAGCCTGGGTGGTCCAGCAGCGGCCTATGCCACTGGGAAGGCCTCTGGGGCTGGCGGGGCGGGAGGCCAGGCCTATTCTCCTGGTCAGCCCCAGGGGCTTCTAGGACCCCAGGCCTATGGGCAAGGGTTTGGAGGGGGTCAAGCACAGGACTTGAGCAAAGGCCCTAGCTACTCGGGGGGGCCTCCCCAGCCCCCCAGTGGCCCCCAGCCTCCTGGCCTAGCCACGTGTCAGAGCTACTCCCCTGACCAGCTGCAGGGGCAGCTGTATGGGGTGCAGGGTGAGCCGTACCCAGGGCCAGCTGCCCACTCCCAGGGGCTGCCCACAGCCAGCCCCTCACTCAGCTATAGTACTGGCCATTCCCCAGCGCTCTCGGGCCACGGAGGTGGCTGGGGTCCCAGCTCCCTGGGTGGCGGCGGAGAGGCCAGCCCTTCTCACATCATCCGCCCGCTGCAGTCGCCGCCTGCCCCGGGTCGCCCGCCTGGAGTCGGCTCTCCAGGAGCCCCTGGCAAATACCTGAGCTCCGTCCTGGCCTCAGCCCCATTCCTGGCACCCCCGGGAGCCGGCAGCTATGCAGGCGGAGCAGGTGGCTACAAAGGCAAGGGGGATGGCTCGGAGCTGCTGGCAGGCCCCGGGGGGCCTCCCGCTGAGCGCACGGAGGACGAGGAGTTCCTCATCCAGCACCTCTTGCAGGCGCCCAGCCCCCCGAGGACCTCAGGAGCCGATGGCTTGGTGGGCGAAGATGGGGCGGCAGATGCCTCCAAAGGACTTGGGGGGAGTGGCGGGGCTGGGGGTCCCCCGGGCACGCCCTATGAGCTGGCCAAGGAAGATCCCCAGAGGTACCATCTGCAGAGCGTCATCCGTACCAGTGCCAGCCTCGATGAGGGTGCCACCGCGGCCCTGGAGCTAGGCCTGGGGAGGCTGAAGGAGAAGAAGAAAGGGCCGGAACGGGGTGGTGAGACCCCCGAGGGGCTGGCCACCTCAGTTGTCCACTATGGGGCAGGTGCCAAGGAGCTGGGGGCCTTTCTCCAGAAGAGCCCGCCACCCCCGCCTCCCACGGCCCAGCCTGCCCAGCCCACGCCCCATGGCCTCCTCCTGGAGGCCGGAGGCCCTGACCTCCCACTGGTGCTGCCTCCTCCTCCCCCACAGCTGCTGCCCTCAGTCCTCAGCCACACCCCCAGCCCGTCCTCCAGCACCCCCAAAGTCGGAGTCCACATCCTTGAACCAGCCACCCGTGACGGGGCGCCCCAACCGCCCCCACCGCCTCCGCCACCCATGCCTCTCCAGCTCGAGGCCCATCTACGCAGCCACGGGCTGGAGCCTGGCGCCCCCAGCCCCCGCCTGCGACCCGAGGAGGGCCTGGAGCCGCCAGGTGCCATGCAGGAATTGCTCGGGGCCCTGGAACCGCTGCCCCCCGGGCCCGGTGACACTGGCGTGGGCCCGCCCAACAGCGAGGGGAAGGATCCCTCGGGGGCCTACCGCAGCCCCAGCCCACAAGGCACCAAGGCCCCCCGCTTCGTGCCACTCACCTCCATCTGCTTCCCCGACTCCTTGCTCCAAGACGAGGAGCGCAGCTTCTTCCCCACCATGGAGGAGATGTTCGGCGGAGGGGCCGCCGACGACTATGGCAAGGCCGGACCGCCCGAGGACGAAGGTGACCCCAAGGCGGGCACTGGGCCCCCTCCGGGCCCCCCCGCCTATGATCCCTACGGGCCCTACTGCCCCAGTCGGGCATCTGGAGCAGGGCCCGAGACGCCCGGCCTGGGCCTCGACCACAGCAAGCCGCCCGAGCTGCCCTCCACGGTCAACGCGGAGCCTCTGGGCTTGATCCAGAGCGGGCCACACCAGGCGGCCCCGCCGCCCCCTCCACCGCCGCCCCCTGCCTCCGAGCCCAAGGGGGGCCTGACCTCGCCCATCTTCTGCTCAACCAAGCCAAAGAAGCTGCTCAAGACGTCCTCCTTCCACCTGCTCCGGCGCCGCGACCCTCCCTTCCAGACGCCCAAGAAACTGTACGCCCAGGAGTACGAGTTCGAGGCCGACGAGGACAAGGCCGACGTGCCTGCCGACATCCGCCTCAACCCCCGGCGTCTCCCCGACCTGGTGTCCAGCTGCCGCTCCCGCCCGGCCCTCTCGCCGCTCGGAGACATCGACTTCTGTCCGCCCAACCCCGGCCCCGATGGCCCCCGGCGCCGGGGCCGCCGGCCCACCAAGGCCAAGCGCGACGGCCCGCCCCGGCCCCGGGGAAGACCCCGGATCCGCCCGCTGGAGGGCCCCACCACCACTGGGCCATCCTTGTCCTCCACCCCCACGGATGGGGCCAAGAAACCCCGGGGTCGGGGCCGTGGCCGGGGCAGGAAGGCCGAGGAAGCGGGGGGCACCCGGCTGGAGCCCCTGAAGCCACTGAAGGTGAGGGCGAGCGGGGCCCCAGCGCCTGAGTCTTAGAGAAAGGGAAGGGTCGGGCCGCGTCGGAAGTTCATGAGCGTGACTGGGGATATGGTTTCTATTTCTTTTTACGTTTTTATTTTTTTAAATATTTTTATTGGTTTTTTAGAGAAGGGAAGGGAGAGGGATGGAGAGAGACACCCTGATGATAAACATCACTGCTTGGCTGTGTCCTGCCTGTCTCCCCCCTGGGGATCGAGCCTGCAGCCTGGGCATGTGCCCTGACCAGGAATCAAGCCAGTGATCTCTTGGTTCCTGGGTCGAAGCTCAACCACTGAGCCACACTGGCTCAGTTGGTTTCTATTTCTACACCCTAAGGCAGCGGTTCTCAACCTGTGGGTCGCGACCCCTTTGGGGCTCAAACGACCCTTTCACAGGGGTCGCCTAAGACCAGGGGTCCTCAAACTTTTTAAACAGGGGGCCAGTTCACTGTCCCTCAGACCGTTGGAGGGCCGGATGATAGTTTAAAAAAAAACAAAAAACTATGAACAAATTCCTATGCACACTGCACATATCTTATTTTGAAGTAAAAAAACAAAACGGGAACAAATACAATATTTGTATTGGCATGTGGCCCGCGGGCCGTAGTTTGAGGACCCCTGCCTAAGACCAGCGGAAAACATATATAATTACATGTCTTTTTTGCGATTGATCGCTCTGCCTTAATTATGTTCAATTTGTCACAATGAAATTGGGGGTCACCACACCATGAGGAACTGTATGAAAGGGTCACGGCATTAGGGAGGTTGAGAACCACTGCTCTAAGGGCTGGAATTCTAGGATTCCACTGATGGGGAGATCTGAGAACTGACACTTGGGTTTTAGAGGGAGGCAAGAGGTCAGAGCCCAACCTCCCTTTAGAGGGAGGTGGGTTCTCATCCATGGGGGATCCTAGATTCCTGGGTGTGGGAGGGAGGGAGGGCTGGAGCCCTGGGCTCCTGGATGGAGCAAGGAGAGGTCAGTGAGTAATAAAAGGATGGAACTGAGTCCTGTCGTTCTGGAATCAGGAGGGGTCTGTGGACTGGAATTCAAGGATTCTATGGGCTTGAGTCTGGGAACTTCAACTTTAGGGTCTGAAGTTTGAAGGGATCTGAGGGAGGAGGGGACTTGGGGCCCAACGCCTGGGCCCTGACCTCCCCCCCCCCACTACTCCTGTATCTAGATCAAGCTGTCTGTGCCCAAGGCTGGTGAGGGTCTGGGGGCCTCCTCAGGTGATGCCCTATCAGGCGCCGACCACAACAGCTTGGACTCGAGCCTGACTCGGGAGAAGATCGAGGCCAAGATCAAGGAGGTGGAGGAGAAGCAGCCGGAGATGAAGTCCGGCTTCATGGCTTCCTTCCTGGACTTCCTCAAGTCGGGCAAGCGCCACCCGCCGCTCTACCAGGCCAGCATGACGCCTCCGCTCAGCCCCCCCAAGAGCGGGCCGCCCTCCGTGCCCACCCGAGGCCTGCAGCCCCAGCCCCCCTCCGCCCCCACCGTGCCGCACCCCCCGCCCACGGGCGCCTTTGGGCTGGGTGGCGCCCTCGAGGCCGCGGAGAGCGAGGGGCTGGGGCTGGGCTGCCCGTCCCCCTGCAAGCGGCTGGACGAGGAGCTGAAACGGAACCTGGAGACGCTGCCCTCCTTCTCCTCGGACGAGGAAGACTCCGTGGCCAAGAACCGGGACCTGCAGGAGAGCATCTCGTCGGCCATCTCCGCCCTCGATGACCCGCCCCTGGTTGGGCCCAAGGACACCTCCACTCCGGACGGGCCTCCCTTGGCGACTGAGGCTCCAGTCCCAGGGCCGCCCCCTCTCCCAGGGCTCCCCAGTGCCAGCAGCAATGGCACGCCTGGTGAGCTCTGGGAAACTGGTCCAGGGGCAGGGCAGGGGGTTCCTGTATGGGACCCTGGGGACGGTTATGTGGGTGACGCACTGTTTAAGGGACACCGTGGTAGGTGATGGAGATTTGCATGTCGATGGAGGTGACTCTCTGCTGAGGGCAAACAAGTGCTTTGAGAAAGGGGTGTTGTTTTTTCTAATCTGCCCCCAGGTGCTAAATGGACCGGCAGGGGCCCCAAGGTGGGCGCTGGAAAATGCTGGGGGACAGGGCAGGTTAGAAGTGGCGGGGACAGCTAGGAACGGGGTACTCGGTGAGCTTTTTAAACTGGCAGGGGATGCAGGCCCTGAGAAGGGCTCCAGAGTTAGCGATGTGTGTGATAAAGGACAGGGAGATTTCGGGGGTCGGGGCAGAGAGAGGCATAGGGAGGGTAGTTTAAAAAGAGACTGGAACCCTGACTCAAGAACAAGAGGGGAAAGCTGGGGGTATGGCTGGGTCTGTGTGGGGTTCTGATCGGAGACTTTGGACAAAATGTAAGGGCCTTTAGTGAGGGTGACAGGTGTAGGGGTTTGGAGGAGGGCATTAGGGGCAGTTAATGAGGGGGGGCTTGAGGGCTCAGAGAAGGATGTTAGGGAAACCCATCAGGAGTTAGTATAAAGGAGGAAGGCATCGGCTATACCGGGACTGGAGAAGGCCTGGGGTTGAGGAGGATGGGACCTATGAGCAGGAAAGGAGGCGGCAGAGGCGCGGACGGGATGCTTTCGGGATCGGGAAGAACAGGGAGGAATGGGGGCTGGAGCCAGGCAAGGGCATCGAGGCCTCCACACGCAGGTCAGGACTAAATGGGCATTCGGGTGGGCGCTGGGGCTCAGGAGCCGAGGATGGAGCTGGAGCTGGGCACTGGCCTCGGGGACCTGGGTCGCGATAGGAGGCAGAGGGCTCGTCACAGGAAGGGACATTCATATTCAGGGACAAGAGAAGATGGAGGCATTTGTAAACGAGGCAGGGCAAGGAGCTTCCTAGGGACTAAGCTAGGGAGCAGGGGAGAGATGACCAGAGGGGGACAATTGGGTGAGGACAGAGGGTTGTTTTTTTTTTTAATATATTTTATTGAGTTTTTACAGAGAGGAAAGGAGAGAGATAGTTAGAAACATCGATGAGAGAGAAACATTGATCAGCTGCCTCCTGCACACCTCCTACTGGGGATGTGCCCACAACCCAGGTACATGCCCTTGACCGGAATCGAACCTGGGACCCTTGAGTCCGCAGGCCGATGCTCTATCCACTGAGCCAAACCGGCCAGGGCGAGGACAGAGTTTTAACGGGATAGAAGACTCCTGACCATGGAAGGGGTCGGAGGAGGGGGCAGCAGGAGCATTGAGCAATGGTATTGGGATACAGAACTACAGAGAATGGGGTCTTTGGAGGCTGGGAAAGAGCCAGGGATGTCTGGGTGGGAAGACTGATGAGGACATTGGAGAGAGAAGTTACAGGCGCGTGGGCTTCCGGTGGGTGTCTGTGCGGGTGGGTGTTGAAGGTCAGGGAGGTGACTGGACAGGATAGGAGGGCAGGGCCAGATAGGGGCTTTGGAGGAGGAGCAAGGGCCACAAGAAGAAACGGAGGGGCAGGGGGGCAGGCGTAGCGTGTGTGGTAGCCGCAGAACTCGGTTTCATCGGGAGAAATGTTTGGGTGCAGGGGGCGGCTTGGCGCCCTAGAGGAGAGGAGGCACAGGCTGGGAGCACCTTTCACCAACAGTAGACATTTGAGGGACGTGCGGGGATGTTGATGGAATGCAGGTGGAAGTTCTGGGGGGCGGGGAGGAGGGCCTCTGGGGGTCCAGCCCTGATGCTCCTCTTGCCCCCCCCCAGAGCCCCCGCTGCTGGAGGAGAAGCCCCCGCCCTCTCCGCCGCCTGCCCCAGCGCCCCAGCCGCCACCCCCACCGCCAGCCCTGCCCTCGCCACCTCCCTTGGTGGCTCCCGCTCCGGCTCCAGCTCTGGCTCCGGCTCCGGCTCTGGCTCCGGCTCCAGTTCCAGCTCCAGTTCCAGCTCCAGCTCCCATTCCCGCTCCGGCTCCGGCTCCAGCTCCAGCTCCGGTTCCTCCTCTGGCTCCTGCGGTTCCTGCGGCTCCTGCTCCCGCCCCGGCTCCCGCCCCGGCGCCCAGCCCGCCACCTCCGCCACCTCCACCGGCCCTGCCCTCGCCACCTGCCCCGCCGCCCCCGCCAGCCGCGGCCCCGCCCGAGGAGCCGGCCGCCCCTTCCCCCGAGGACCACGAGCCGCCGGACGCCCGGCCCCTGCACTTGGCCAAGAAGCAGGAGACGGCGGCCCTGTGCGGGGAGACGGACGAGGAGGCCGGCGAGAGCGGCGGCGAGGGCATCTTCCGCGAGCGCGACGAGTTCGTCATCCGGGCGGAGGACATACCTTCCCTCAAGGTGAGTCCCCGGCCTGCCCCGCGGCTGGACCGACCGACCGACCGACCGACTGACCGGCCGGATGGGGTGGTCCCCGCCGCGATCGCTGAGCGCCTGCTGCAGGTGCGGCGCCACCGAGGCAGCCCGCGGGGACCCGGGGACACGCTGCCTCTGAGATCCTGTTGTGTGTGTCTGTTCCCTATAACTAGATAACACCATTGTTAACTGGTTTTTAAAAAATATATCTTTATTGCCGAAACCGGTTTGGCTCAGTGGATAGAGCGTCGGTCTGCGGACTGAAAGGTCCCGGGTTCGATTCCGGTCAAGGGCATGTGCCTGGGTTGCGGGCACATCCCCAGTAGGGGGTGTGCAGGAGGCAGCTGATCGATGTTTCTCTCCCATCGATGTTTCTGGCTCTCTGTCTCTCTCCCTTCCTCTCTGTAAAAAATCAATAAAATATATTTTAAAAAAATATATTTTTATTGTTTTCAGAGAGGAAGGGAGAGGGAGAGAGAGAGAGACATCAATGATGAAAGAGAATCGAGCCCGAAACCTGGGCATGTATGTGGCCTTGACTGGAATCGAACCCAGGACCCTTAGGTCTGCAGGCCGGCGCTCTATCCACTGAGCCAGACCAGCTAGAGCCATTGTTGACTGCTGATCGTGGTGATCCTGGGCGCTGGGTTGTAGTGAGGAACCAGGCAGGTGAGGGCCGGTCTCTGGGGGATGTCCTGGTGACTTGTCCTGTGTCGACATAACTCTGAACGTGACGTCACCTGTAACGCAATAGCCGATGGGTTGGGCATGCCTAGATGCCAGGCACATGTGACACACTGTATGCAGACCTGCCGGTTCACTGCTTCCAGTTACTCCATGCCAGCTAGGCCAGCCCGCCCACCCTCCTGGGCCAAATCCAGCCCCTTGCCTGTTCATTAGCATATAGCCACACCCACTCATTTGCATATCACCTGTGCCTGCTTTCCCCCCACACCTGGAGTGAGGTGGTTGCAGCAGCTGGGCCTCGCTGGCCTGCAGAGCTGACCAGATCACCTTTGCACAAGGTTTGCCGGGCTCCTGGGCAGGTAGAATTGGACCAGAGGGTTCCTCTAAATGCTCGCCAAGGGTACCTGACAGCAGGTGCCGGTGCAGCGCTTCTCTCGGGGGATGAGGCCCAGCGAGGAGGGCGAGCACGTGGTAGGTCAGTGAGCCATTAGCACCCTGATGGCGACGCCGCAAGCTGAGGCCATTCTCCGTATCAGTCACTGTCACTGGCTGGGCGTGGACTATGAGGCAGGAACCGTGTTCGGGCCTCGATGTAGGCCGTCACATTTCATTGAATCCTGGGTGTTGTTCCTTCTAAAATACAGATGGAGAAATTGTGGGATGAATTAATTGTAAGGGTAATGACTGCTATTACACCTTTATGGAGTTTTTTTGTTTTGTTTTGTTTGAATCTATTTTATTGATTTTTTACAGAGAGGAAGGGAGAGGGATAGAGAGTTAGAAACATCGATGAGAGAGGAACACCGATCAGCTGCCTCCTGCACACTCCCCACTGGGAATGTGCCCACAACCAAGGTACATGCCCTTGACTGGAATCGAACCTGGGACCCTTGAGTCTGCAGGCCGACGCTCTATCCACTGAGCCAAACTGGTCAGGGCTCTCTCTCGTCATTGATGTTTCTGTCTCTCTCTTCCTCTCCCTTCCTCTCTGAAGTAAAAAAAATAAAAAATAGTAGGAATTGGACAGGATTTGGGGCACGTCACAGTCAGAATTTAGTTTCATCTTTTTCCCCTTTTACTGTGATATCCTATGCATACCACGAAGTTGGCTTTTCTCACCCTTTTTAAGTGTACCATTCAGTGACAGTAAGTATATTATATTGTTGTGCAGAACTGTCTCCAAGTTTTATTTGTTTTTTATTTTTGGCTATAATTTTTTCATTGACTTTGTATGGCCTCATATGAGTATTGGGTCGTATTTCCTTTTCTGTTTTTAAGGGATCTTTTCAACAGTTTGTATAAGATAGTAATTAGTTTTTCTTTGAAAGTTTCTTACATGCCGAAACCGGTTTGGCTCAGTGGATAGAGCGTCGGTCTGCGGACTGAAAGGTCCCAGGTTCGATTCCGGTCAAGGGCATGTACCTGGGTTGTGGGCACATCCCCGGTAGGAGATGTGCAGGAGGCGGCTGATCGATGTTTCTCTCTCATTGATGTTTCTGGCTCTCTATCTCTCTCCCTTCCTCTCTGTAAAAAATCAGTAAAATATACTTTTTTTTTAAAAAAAGAAAGTTTGTTACAACTACCTATAAACCTCTCTAGGGCTCAGGGGATAGGGTGGGAATTTTAATAATTATTATAATTTATTTTTGTTAATCTCCACCTGAGGATATTTTTTCCTTTGTTTTTTTTTTTTTTTTTTTTTTTTTTTTTTTTTTTTTTGGAGAGAGTGGCAGGGAGGGGGAAAGAGAGAGAAACACTGCTGTGAGAGAGACACATTGATTGGTTGCCTCCCGCACTCGCCCCCACAGGGACCAGGGATCAAACCTGCCACCCAGATATGTGCCCTTGACTGGGAATCGAACCCACACCCTTTGGTGCATGGGCTGATGCTCTAACTACTGAGAAACACGGGCCAGGGCTCCAAGATTGATCTTTTTTAAAAAAAATATATTTTTATTGATTTCAGAGAGGAAGGGAGAGGGAGAGAGAGAGATAGAAACATCAGTGATGAGAGAGAATCATGGATCGGCTACCTCCTGCACACCCCCCATGGGGGATGGAGCCCGAAACCCGGGCATGTGCCCTTGACCGGAATCGAACCCGTGACTCATCAGTCCGCAGCCTGACGCTCTATCCACTGAGCCAAACCGGCCAGGGCTCCAAGATTTGTCTTTATAATCACCTTCCTTTATGAGGGATTATTATCCCCATTTTACAGGGAAGGAAACTGAGGCGCAGAGCAGTACGGTAGTGTTCCCAAGCTTTCACGGCTCTACTGCCTTCCGGGAGCCTGTGCCCTCAGCACCAGATGCAGCGGTTCTCTCTGTAATTCTGTCAAACACTGACGACGAAGCAGCCAGTGCCCCTGGGCGCTCAGCACCGGGCCAATGAACAGGGAGGGCTCTGGGCAGGGACCGTGACTCCCAATTTACAGAGGAGGAAGTTCACGATCAGAGAGAGGGAATCATTGGCCTGGTGAGTGTGGAGCTGGGATTGGAGCCAGAGCCATCCGATACCACCTCCCGGCTGGCATGGGGCAGAGGAGGGGACCGGGCAAGGACTCGGTGCTTAAAATACAACACAAGTGGGCGTTATAATGGGGGGGCGCACAGTCTCGGGACCGAGTCACCAATGCAGATAGATGTTGGGGACTCGCTCGTGTGCCTGGAGTCAGGGCAGGCTGGCGGCACGGTTGTGGAGAGCCTGGCTTTGACTTTAACCCGACTGGTACGAATCTCTGCCACTTCTGAGTTAGACTGGTATGGACCCGCCTGAGCCTCAGTGTCCCCATCTGTAAAATGGGGCTGATCGTGTTAGCACCTCCCTCATGCAGTGTGAGGACCCGGGCGTCATGGCTTGTGGGTGGCACGCCGGGGTGTCCCGTAAGCTTTACTTCTCTTACTCATCTTGGTGACCTTGGGGAAATCTCTGGTGTAGAGCTTGGCCAAGCTTTTCTGTAGGCCAGATAGCAAATGTTTTTGGCTTTGCAAACCACTTAGGGTCTCTGACACATGTTCTTGACTTCTCCTTTTTTACAATTTTTTAAAAAAATGTAGAAACCGCCTGGCCGGCATGGCTCCGTGGTTGAGCGTCGACCTACGAACCAGGAGGTCACGGTTCGATTCCTCAAGGGCATATGCCCGGGTTGCGGGCTCCATCCCCAGTGTGGGGTGTGCAAGAGGCAGCCGATCCATGATTCTCTCTCATCATTGATATTTCTATCTCTCTCTCCCTCACCTTTCCTCTCTGGAATCAATACAAATATGTATATTTTTTAAACGTAGAAACCATTCTTAGCTCTTAGATCTATAAAAATGGGCCATGGGCCATAGTTTTTTTCCTAGAGCGGTGGTAGTCCAATAGAAATACCATGAGTCATACGCATCATTGAAACTTTCTTGGATCCACATTTTTTTAAAAAAATACATTTTATTGATTTTTTACAGAGAGGAAGGGAGAGGGATTGGGAGTTAGAAACATCGATGAGAGAGAAACATCAATCAGCTGCCTCCTGCACACTCCCCACTGGGGATGTGCCCGCAACCAAGGTACATGCCCTTGACTGGAATCGAACCCAGGACCCTTGAGTCCACAGGCCAATGCTCTATCCACTGAGCCAAACCGGTTTCAGTGGATCCACATTTTTAAACAGTTAAAAGAAGGGTGAGATTAGCCCCAGGAATGTCTTCCCTTTGACCCAGCATATCTAAAATAGCATTTCAGCATGTAATTAATATAGAAAAACTTGGTGTTTTATGTGCGTGGTTTTTTTGGGGTTTTTTTTGATACCAAATCTTCGAAGTCCAGTGAGTATTTCATGGTCATAGAACATTCAGATCAGCTGCATTTCGATTGCTCAAGAGCCACATGTGGGGAGGAAGGGCCTGCTGAACTGGGGAGTTCGGATCGGCCCCCTCTCTGCTCCATCTTCCCCATCTGTGATATGGGTGTGATCATATCCCCGCTCAGTACTTGGGGATGTTGAAGATTTAGCAGGATGTCAACTCTGAGCACACAAGAGTTTGTTGGATGGAGAAAAGCGTGGGGAGGATGGGCCAGCCAGCGGGCGGAGTCTGTGCCAAGCCCTGTGGTGACGGAAACATGGCATGCTTGTGACGTGCGGGGATACGAGGGGTCGAGCCTTGGCCAGTGACTACCAAGTCTGGAATCAATGGGAGGATCTGCTCTGGGTGGCCCAGCCTCTGCTAGGGCTCCTGGTCTGCAGGGAGGTGGCTGTGGAGGTGTCCGGTTCCGGTGACAGTCTCTCTACTGCGTGACTTCTATGACAGGCACTCCCCGTGTGAATGGACCCTGCAGGCTCAATGCGTCTAGCTTACTCACATCCTGCGGCTTGCTGTCCTCCTCTCAGCTTGTCACAGTTCAAAATCCCAGAAGAGAATCTGATTGGTCGAGCTCAGCATTTGGGGTCGGTGGGTGGGCCAACTTCCCTGGTTAAGTGGAAGTGGGCGTTGGCATGAGGAGAGGCAGGAAGGACATGGCTTTGGGACCAACTGGCACTGGTGAGGAGCTGGCAGGGACGTTTGCCAAGTGACTGGGTCCGATGACGGGGGAGTATGGTGGGGATCCTGGGAGAAAAGGGGTTGGGGGGAAGGCACCAAGTCCAATTGGAAAGCGGTGAGCCCAGGGACTTAGTCCAGCTAGAGAATCAGCTGACTCCTTAGAGAAAGCCGGTAGGCAGTGGGAGGAGGCAGAAGTGGGGTGGTTTTCCCCTGGCTCGGAGGGGTGGCGGTGCGGGGGCGGGCGGGGGAGCACTGATGGATTTCTCAACGGCTTCTGGCTTCTGAGAACTAGAACAGGACACATCCTATTCACACCGAGAGAGAAAAGCACCCCTGGTGATGGGCCCTGCATATGCAAAAGCGTGGAGTTCAAAAGGTTGGGGGTTGCTCTGGCCAGTGTGGCTCAGTTGGTTGGGCATCATTCTATGCACGGAAAGGCTGCCAGTTCGATTCCTTGTCAGGGCACGTGCCCCGGCGGCATGCTCGACCCCCAGTAGTGGGCGTTCAGGAGGCAGCTGATCGATGTTTCTCTCCCTCTCCCTTCCTCTCTCTCTAAAAAAAAAAGGCGGGGGGCTTGTCTGCTGAGCTTTGAGGGGTTTGCAGGGCAGGGGCAAGAGAGGGGAGAGGAAACGGGCGCCAAGTCTCTCCGTGCCAGCCTGCCGAGGGTTTTGGAACAGGGTAGGAAGTAAATGGACTTTTCAGTCCTTGGGCCTCTGGCCTGGCCCCCTGAGGAGCCAGAGGGGAGGACTGAGAAGTGTGGTTTCCTGGAGGAAAGCACGTTAGGTGGGGACGCCTGCGTCCCTGTCTCATCCGGCCTCGCTCTTGTGCGAGTCTCGGGAAAGAGCCTTCTGGCCGCGTTTTCATCAGGTTCCGGAAACACCTTCTTTGTCGATCTGATTGATCAGGGGGACACGAGAAATCATGGGTGTGAGAGCAGTGGACCCAAAACCAAGAGTAGATAACCGACCCCTGGGGGGGCGGGGGGCAGACATCATTCATTGATCCCCGCACTCCCTCCCACTGAGCCGGTGCTCAGGGCAGCCATGACCAATCCATTGGGGTTATCATCCGAACGCTGCTGTTTTCACTTGACTGTGGAGTCTGTGAAGGCAGGCACTGCTCCTCCTTCATGTCTGGGTTATCATGATGCCCAGTGCACGGGTCCCCCTATGTTCTTAATTTTTAAATATATTTTATTGATTTTTTACAGAGAGGAAGGGAGAGGGATAGAGAGTTAGAAACATCCATGAGAGAGAAACATCAATCAGCTGCCTCCTGCACACCTCCTACTGGGGATGTACCCGCAACCAAGGTACATGGCCTTGACCGGAATCGAACCTGGGACCCTTGAGTCCGCAGGCCGGCGCTCTATCCACTGAGCCAAACCGGTGAGGGCAGCCTGTCTGCTCTTGGCACAAGCCTCAGCCTGGCCCCGCTTCGTGTATTTGCTTGTCTGTCTCGTTACCCTGGTAACGAAGACCCCGTGTCAAGGCTTTGTCGATCTCAGGGCCAGACGCCGCGTCTGGAGAAGGGTGGGTGGTAGGTGCTTGCGATTTGTCCCTACCTCTTGTGGGGGGCGTGCGCCATCAGACCGTGGAGCTGTCATGACCGAAGCCTCGCAGCCCAGGCATGAGGGGCCGGATTGCGAGCGTTGGATGGGCCGCGGGAGGACCGGCCCGACCCCAGCTGGGACCAAAAGATAATCTGTCATCGGATGCCCGTGGGTCCTTGCTACCCACGGGGCCTTTCCTCGAAGGGGGTACTGAGGGAGGTCAGAGGGCCAGGCACTGGGGGGCGAGGCGCAGGAGCGGGTGCTGACCCCGCCGGCCTCGCTCTGCCCCCTCCTCAGCTGGCGCTGCAGACGGGCCGAGAGCCCCCGCCCATCTGGCGCGTCCAGAAGGCCCTGCTGCAGAAGTTCACCCCGGAAATTAAGGACGGGCAGCGGCAGTTCTGCGCCACCAGCAACGTAAGCCTGACCCGCCCCGTCGGGGTGTCCGGCCCAGCGCGGTGGGAGCTCGGGTGTCGGGGCTGCCCCGATGGGGGGGTGAAAGGAGTTCCTCTTGTGCCTCTTTCCCTCCGTAGTATTTGGGGTATTTTGGGGACGCAAAAAACCGGTACCAGCGCCTTTATGTGAAGTTTCTGGAAAACGTCAACAAGAAGGATTACGTGAGGGTCTGTGCCCGGAAACCCTGGCACCGGCCCCCAGCGCCTGTCAGGTAGGTGCCAGGGAGCCTGGGGGACGGGAGGCGGGCACGGCCAGACGGCTGGGGGACCGGACACGCCACAGAGGAAATGGTCAGGAGGAGGGGACAGAAGAGGGCCGGACAGACACCCACAGAGGGATGGCGAGTCCAGGGCAGGGGACAGGCCCCGAGAGGAGACCGCTCAGCGAGAGGGAAGGTGGCCTGTGCTCAGAGCTGTGGGCTGGGCAGGGGGATCCCGAGAGGAGAACTTGGGGGCCTTGGGGGGCTGCTCACTGTTCCCTCCCCTGTTCCCCCCCAGGCGCTCGGGGCAGGCCAAGGGCCCGGCCTCCGCAGGGGGCACCTCCGCCCCCGCCCCCAAGGCCCCGGGGCCGCCCCCTAAGCCTGAGACCCCTGAAAAGATGACAGCTGAGAAGCCCCCAGAGCAGCCCCCCGAGACGGCAGGGCCCGAGGCCCCTGCCCCTGAGAAGGCGTCCCCACCTCGGCCTGTGGAGAAGGAGAAGGAGAAGGAGAAGGAGAAGGAGAAGGAGAAAGAGAAAGAGAAAGAGAAGGAGAAGGAGAAAGAAAAGGAGAAGGAGAAGGAGAAGGAGCGGGGGACCCGTGGGGAGCGGCTGCTGCGAGGGGAGCGGGGCGCAGGCGGGCGGCAGACGCGGCCGGAGCGGAGCCTCACCGGACAGCCCGCCACCGCCCGGCTGCCCAAGACCCGGCCCGCCAAGGTGAAGGCCGAGCCGCCCCCCAAGAAGAGGAAGAAGTGGCTGAAGGAGGCGGCGGGCAACGCCTCGGCCGGCGGGGGCCCGGCAGGCAGCTCCTCGGACTCGGACTCATCCCCTGGAGCCCCCAGCGAGGACGGTGAGGCCCTGGGTGGCCAGGAGGCTTGGGGGGTGAGGGGGGGCCGGGAGGGGTGCGGGGGGCACCTCGGGCCTTCAGAAGGAGGCACGGGCCAGGGCTGTCCAGAGGGTCCAGGTAATGTGAGCAAGACGGTCACAATAGTAAGTAAATTAAAAATGCTCGCAGGAGCCAGGATGGTGTGGCTCAGTGGTTGAACATCAACCTACGAACCAGGAGGTCAGGGTTCGATTCCCAGTCAGGGCACGTGCCCGGGTTGCAGGTCGATCCCCGGTGTGGGGCGTGCAGGAGGCGGCAGATGGGTGATTCTCTGTCATCATGGATGTTTCTCTCTCTCTCTCTCCCTCTCCCTTCCTCTCTGAAATCAATAAAAATATATTATATTTAAAAACAACAACAACTCACCTCTTTAAAAAAATAATAGTAACAGATAAAGCACCTGTTTGCCTATTGCAGGTACCAGATGTGAGCTCCATTGCTTAGAGTGACGTCTGATTTATGATGACAGTCACAACAGCGACACATGTACATGTATGTACAGCAGTCAGGTGCTTACGAGGCGGTAGGCACCGTTTTGAGCATTTTAAGTCGTTTTATCTCGACCTAACCCAGTGACGGCGAACCTTCTGAGCTCGGCGTGTCAGCATTTTGAAAAACCCTAACTTAACTCTGCTGCCGTGTCACATAGAGAAATTTTTTGATCTTTGCCGCCATAGTAAAACAGAGACTGATATGTTTGCTATTTATTTGATATACTTAAATGCCATTTAATGAAGAAAAATCAACCAAAGAAATGAGTTCGCGTGTCCCCTCTGACATGCGTGTCAGAGGTTGGCCATCACTGACCTAAACTAGTTCTCCTTGGTTGTCAAGATGAGGAAACTGAGGCACGGGGAGGTGACTGACTTGCTCAAGGTCGCACACGTTC
Organism: Myotis pilosus; assembly: GCA_036010255.1. Lineage (NCBI taxonomy): Eukaryota > Metazoa > Chordata > Mammalia > Chiroptera > Vespertilionidae > Myotis > Myotis pilosus. Next base: position 6,050,745 of record JASKON010000029.1, read on the forward strand.
AGGTGGAGTGCAGGGGTAGCGGTTTCGTTGTTTGTTTTTCGTTTACTGATTCATTTTTCTTTATTCTTAATTTGTAATGTTTTTTTTACTTATTGATTGATTTTCAGAGAGAGAGAGAGAGAGAAACATCAGTTGGTTTTTCCACTTATTCATGCCTTCACTGGTTGCTTCTTGCACGTGCCCTGACTGGGGATCGAACTTGCAACTGCGGCCTATGGGGACGATGCTCTAACGATCTGAGCTCCCTGGCCAGGGGCAGGGTAGCTGTTCTACAAGAGACTAAACATACAGCTACTCGCCGAAACCGGTTTGGCTCAGTGGATAGAGCGTCGGCCTGCGGACTGAAAGGTCCCAGGTTCGATTCCGGTCAAGGGCATGTACCTGGATTGCATGCACATCCCCAGTGGGAGATGTGCAGGAGGCATCTGATCGATGTTTCTCTCCCATCGATGTTTCTAACTCTCTATCTCTCTCCCTTCCTCTCTGTAAAAAAATCAATAAAATATATTAAAAAATAAAAATAAAAAAATAAACATACAGCTACTCAAATGAGAGCTGGAATTGTCTTTCCATCAGAGCCCTGATATAGGTCGGAAGGTCCTGGAGAATCAGGGGCTCTTCTCCAGGTTGTCTAGGGTCCCCCACTTTTCTCTCCTTTTGCTGTTCTGCTGTCCCCCAGCATGCTGCCTTTAAAAAAAAATTATTATTTTTTTATTGATTTCAGAGAGGGAGAGAGAGATAGAAACACCAATGATGAGAGAGGATCATTGATGGGCTGCCTCCTGCAGGCCCCACACTGGAGATTGAGCTCACAACCCGGACATATGCCCTGCCCGGTCATTGAACTGTGGCCTCCGGGTTCATAGGTCAATGCTCAACCGTTGAACCGCACTGGCTGGGCCCAGCAGCCCTGTCAGTAGGAGTGGAGAATGGCTTCACTTTTAAGTGACCCATGTGAGTGGGCGTGGCCTGCATCCTATTCCTCATAGCCCATTGGCCAGAGCCAGTCACATGGCCACAGCTAGCTGCAAGGGAGTCCAGCTGTGCTGAATCGAGCCTGGTAGATGCATTTAAAGCTGGGACTGGAAGGTATAGCAAGGGAGGCGGTTTCCCAAAGGCCTCGATTTGCAGGTCTTTTCTTCCCTGGCCCTCAGTTGTTGTTTTTTTCTCAAACAAGTGTATACGTCTAAGTCACTTACCATCTGGCTCACCTATTTAAAAACATGTAATTCACTGGTTTTAGTCTAGTCATAGAGTTATTCACCTGGGTAATCAGTGTTAGAACATTTACATCATCAAAGAGGAGACCCCTGCATCCTGTGGCTGTCACTCCCCTTCCCTCCCTCCAGCCCTCATGTCCTATCTCCATAGGTTTGCGTATTCTGGACATTTCCGATAAGCGGAGTCATAGGATTCGCGGCCTTTTGTGTCTGGCTTCTGTCATTTAGCATAATATGTGTGAGGTTCACCCATGTAATGGTGCTTCATCCCTTTTTTCTGGCTGAATAGTATTCCATTGCCTGGACCGACCACGCTTTATTTATCCAACTACCAGCTGGTTGGGATGTTTCCACTGTTGGGTGGATGCTGCTCTGAACATACATGGGCAGCCCTGAGTTTTCGGAGCCTGGGAAATGGGCACTGAACTCTGAGCCCGCAGGGGGAACAGTTCCCCTTCCAAGGGTCGGTATCCATCTCTGGGTCCGAGCCCCCCCCCCCCCCCCGGCCCCATTCAACCGGGACTCCCTCCAAGGGAAGGACTGGGTACCCTGAAGGCTTTGCCCAGCTCAGGAGGCCTCAACACCAACCCTCCTGCTTATCCGAGACCAGCCACCCTCTATGACCTGGAAGCGGATGCTCTCTCCTCTCTCGTGTACCCGGTGAGAGTTCTAGAACAGCGGTTCTCAACCTGTGGGTCGCAACACCTTTGGGGGTGGAACAACCCTTTCACAGGGGTCGTCTAAATACATCCTGCATATCAGATATTTACATTACGATTCATAACAGTAGCAACATTACAGTGATGAAGTAGCAACGGAAATAATTTTATGTTTGGGTCACAACATGAAGAACTAACTGTATGAAAGGGTTGCGGCATTAGGAAGGTTGAGAACCGCTGTTCTAGAGAGAGGCTGCGGGTGCCGTCTTCTCTCCTCTTCCGTTCATCCACTCCCATCCAGCTTCCTCAGCCTCTTGCTGCAGGTGCTTATTGAGCACCTACTATGTGCCACAACTGCGGTCCCAGCTGTGAACAGAACAGACAGAAACATGTGTCCTCGTGGGAGCTCAGAGTCCAGCCGGGGGCGGGGGAGGCGATCAGATAACGATGATGTTACGTAATAGAATACAAAGCAATATGAAAAGCCATCGGTGTGAGGCGGGGGGAGGGTGGACGGCCGTGGAGAAAAATAAATCCGGGAAAGAGGATCCAGGCGGCCTACGGGGTGATATTTTGGGGGAAGGGAGAGCGTTGGGGAGGCTCCTGGCAGTGACACTGGAGCAGAGAACTGTACGCAGCGGAGTCATGTGACTTTCGAGGGAGAGAACATTCCAGGCTGGGCGTGTCAGGGATCAGGAAGGAGGCCTGTGGCCGGAGCAAGCAGGAGAGGGTGACAAGTGAGGGCGGAGAAGGAACAGGACCAGATCTGGGAGGGACAGGGGGCTTGGGGCTTGGGGGCCGCACTGGCAGGATTGCGGCCTGAGCGACACAGGAGACGGGTGGGTTGGGGCTGAGGCCTGAGGGCGTCTGACGCCCACTGCCAAGGGGTCACCAGGGACCCTCAATCTGCATGAACCCAGTGCACATTTTCTCCTGCTGCTTCCTTCCCGGGTCCTCCTCGCGGCCCTCCTGCTTGTCTTTTCTCCCCGATGCCCTTCCTCGCGAGCGCCCCTCCGTGTCCTGTCCTTGGCCCTGTTGCTTCTCATCCTCCACCGCTCATTTGGCACCTCCCACAGGTTCCCGGAGCCTCAGGGTCGTCCCTTCCCCCTGGCCACCCTCCAGGCCTCCTACGAGCCCTCCCCCCTCCCCGCCCACTGAGCTCCCTCCTTGTCCTAGAATCCCTATCTCCGGGACAGTCCCTCAGCCACCCAGCCACCAGGCCGGACCCTCGGGCACCACGACATCTGAGAATCCCCAGTCCTGCCCCTCGCTCACTGCCCCATCCCCCTCTGCTCTTTCCCACAGACCCCACCCCCACCCCCATCGCCATAGCCTGTCCCTCCTGCCCTGCTCCAGCCTCATCCTCTCTTACCTGGTCCATGGCCCTGACCTCTGGTCTCAGGCCTCCTGTCAGTCCCCCATGTGGCCTCAGAGGGGTCTTGCTCCACCTTCTCACCTCCCCCCTCTCACATCCCTCCCGTGGCTTCCTAGCACCCACCGGGAAAAGCCCTTGCCCTCTCGCTGGGGGCCGGCCTGGTCTGGCTTGCACTGATAAGGTGCCGTCCGCTCCTATCTCCTCCCTCCATCTTGCCCTTTGTGATCTGATCTCTAACTTGATTCACCGGTTTAGAAACCAACTAAACTGCTTCTTTAGACCCTGTGGAAGCTGCATCGAACTAGTCAGACGTGACGTTCACCAGCCTGGAATGCCGTTTCCTAATGTTCTTTCCTGTCACTGGTTCCTGGCAGCCCGCCCCGTGGGCCTGGGCCTCCCTGAGAGCAGGGATTTCTCTCCTGGCCCCTGGCGCTCAGAACACTGTCTGCCCCTCGGGTAGCCTCAGAGCAAGTTGGAATCATGACCTCGTATCCCATGTGTCCCCCCAGAGCGGGCAGTTCCTGGGCGTCTGCTGAAGACCCGGGCGATGCGGGAGATGTACCGGAGCTACGTGGAGATGCTGGTGAGCACCGCGCTCGACCCGGACATGATCCAGGCCCTGGAGGACACGCACGGTGAGCTGAGGCCTGGAGGGGGGAGCCGGGGAGCCCTCCTTCGCCCCCCACGCGTTGCGGGGCTCCGACTCCTCTGACGCGCCCCCTCGTCTTGCAGACGAGCTGTACCTCCCGCCCATGCGGAAGATCGACGGCCTCCTGAATGAGCACAAGAAGAAAGTCCTGAAGCGGCTGTCGCTGAGCCCCGCCCTGCAGGTGCGTGGGAGGCCTGGGCCGCAGGTGTCTGGGCCCCGAGGTCGGGCGTGGAGGGCGCGTGCACCTGTGGGCCAGTGCCGTGGTCCCCAGGACGTCTGGAGGGAGAGTCGGGCTGGGCCAGGAGAAAAGTTGAGAGCAGGGGTTCTGAAGGTCTGGGATGGACAGCTGGGAAGGCCCAACAGAGTGCAGTTGTGGAAGGCAAGTTTGGGGACAAAAGGTAAACTGAGGCCTGCACGAAGGGCTCGTTGACAGAGAATCTCAGGCTTCAGTATATATTTTTTAAAATATATTTTTATTGCCCTGATAGGTTTGGCTCAGTGGATAGAGCGTCGGCCTGGGGACTGAAGGGTCCCGGGTTTGATTCCGGTCAGGGGCATGTACCTTGGTTGCAGGTGCATCCCCAGTGGCGGGTGTGCAGGAGGCAGCTAATCGATGTTTCTCTCTCACCGATGTTTCTGACTCTCTGTCCCTCTCCCATCCTCTCTGTAAAAAATCAATAAAATATATTTAAATAAATACACACACACACACACACACACACACACACACACACACATATATATATTGTTTTTTTATTGATTTCAGAGAGGAAGGGAGAGAGAGACACACATCAAAGGTGAGAGCGAATCATTGATCAGCTGCCTCCTGCACGCCCCACACTGGGGACCAAGCCTGCAACCCAGGCATTACCCCGACCAGGAATCGAACCGTGGTCTCCTGGTTCATAGGTCGATACTCAACCCCTGAGCCATGTTGGCCGGCCCATCTACATGATTTCCCTCTGGAATGGCTAGGGTTCTGGGGTGGACTATCAGGGTGGCTCCAGGAATTCTGGGATAGAATATAAACCCTAAGATTCTGATAGGGAAGTTAGTGTCGTGCTGAGAATCTTGGGGTAGAATGTTAGGGTGACTCGGATTCCTGGGATGGAATGTTAATCCACCCTGAAAATTCTGGGGGGGTGTACGTCTAGTTCAGAGAATTCTCGGATGGGTTTTAGGCTGGCTTTGGAAATTCTTGGTGGGACGTTAGTTTGCACCAGAAAGTAGGGCCTGAAATGTTAGCCTGGTTCTAGAGTCCTGGCTGGGATGTTAGAATCACCCTTGAGAATTCTGGGATTGCCTGTTAGTCTGGCTCTGAGAAGTCTGGGTAGGATCTGGTGCTAGGGTTAAGGATTCCATTATTTAGCCCTCGCCGGTTTGGCTCAGTGGATAGAGCATCGGCCCTTGGACTGAAGGGTCCCGGGCACATACCTTGATTGCAGGTTCCCAACCCTGGTCAGGGCACATGCAGGAGGCAACCAATCGATGTGTCTCTCTGTCTCTCCCCCTCCCTTCCACTCTCTAAAAATCAATGGAAAAATATCCTCCAGTGAGAATTAACAAAAATAAAATAAATAAAAATCAGATCTTTAAAAAGTAATTCCATTATTTTTAAAAAAGGAGCCCTAGTTGGATAGCTCAGTAGGTTAGAGCCTCACCCTGATACACCAAGGTTGGGGGTTCAATCCCCGGTCAGGGCACGTACAGGAATCAACCTATGAGTGCATAAATAAGTGGAACAACAAATCGATGTTTCTCTCTGCCCCTCCCTCCCTTCCTCTTATCTAAAATCACTTTAAAAAATTATTTTAAACAAGACAAGCCATTATAGAATATAGGCATACCTCATGTTATTGTGATGCACAGATATTGCATTTTTTTACAAATTGAAGGTAAGACCCTCCACCAGCAAAAAGCTTACAGCTCGAAAAGGCTCAGATGATGGTTAACATTTTTTTTTGTTTGCAATAAAGTATTTTTAAATGAAGACATGTACATTTTTTTAGACAGAATATTATTGCACACCTAATGTTCTACAGTATGCACCTGGAAACCAAAAATTGTGTGGCTTGCTTTATGGCGATGCCCGCTTTCTGGCGATGCCCGCCTTATTGCTGCATCTGCTTTACGGCATTGGCCGCCTTATTGTGGTATCTGCTTTACGGCATTGGCCGCCTTATTGCGGTGTCTCTTTGAGGCAATGCCCGCTTTATTGCTGTGCCGGTTTTAGGGTGATGCCCGCTTTATTGCGGCATTTGCTTTACGGCATTGTCCGCCTCATTACGGTATCTCTTTACGGCAATTGCGGCGCCTGCTTTAGGGCGATGCCCGCCTTATTGCGGTGTCTTTTTAAGGCAATATCCGCTTTATTGCTGTGCCTGTTTTAGGGCGTTGCCTGCTTTATTGCAGCGTTTGCTTTAGGGCGATGCCCGCCTTATTGCAGTCAGTGGTCTGGAGTGGAGCCCGGGGTCGCCAGCGCATGTCTGTCTTAGGACCGGTCTGAGGGTTAAGGAGGGAATGTCTGCCTGGCTTTAGAACTCTGGGATGGACTGTTCCCTGGCGCCAGGGGCTCTGGACTTCAGGTTGACTCCGAGAATTTTGAGTAGGATGTCGGGGTACCTCTGAGAGTCCTGGGTGGAAGGAGGTGACGGAGAATCCTGGGCCGGGAACAGAGCACACACAGGCCACCGGGCAGGCCGAGGCTCCTTGGTCCGTTGAAGAAAGCCAGACTCCCGGTCGTCTCTCGGTCGACAGCCTGGGGGAGACTAAGGCCTTGGGCGACCTGGGGAACCTGAGAACTGGGCGGTGGGTTTGGGGTGTGCGGGTCCAGAGGGGTGTCCCACTGACCCCTCCCCCTCCCTCCCACAGGACGCCCTGCACACGTTCCCGCAGCTGCAGGTGGAGCAGAGCGGGGAGGGCTCCCCCGAGGACGGGGCCGTGCGGCTGCGGCCGGCCGGGGAGCCCTACAACCGCAAGACGCTCAGCAAGCTCAAGAGGAGCGTGGTCCGCGCCCAGGTGGGGCCGGGGAGGGCGGGCAGGGCCGGGGAGAGGGGCTGCCCGGGGCTGGGGGGGTACTGAGGCTTCTCCCCCTTCTGCCCAGGAGTTCAAGGTGGAGCTGGACAAGTCGGGGTACTACACGCTCTACCACTCACTGCACCACTACAAGTACCACACCTTCCTGCGCTGCCGGGACCAGGTGAGTGCCCGCCGCGCCCTGGGGGTCCACCCCTATTGGGCTCTGCCATGGATCCAGGGGCCTGGCCCCCAGCCCCTCCTCCCTCAGACCCAGGGGTCCAGGCCCCCGGCCCCTCCTCCCTCAGACCCAGGGGTCCAGGCCCCAGCCCTCCTCCCTCAGACCCAGGGGTCCAGACCTCAGCCCTCCTCCCTCAGACCCAGGAGTCCAGGCCCCCAGCCCCTCCTCCCTCAGACCCAGGGGTCCAGGCCCCCGGCCCCTCCTCCCTCAGACCCAGGAGCCCAGGCCCCCAGCCCCTCCTCCCGCAGACCCAGGAGTCCAAACCCCCAACCCCTCCTCCCTCAGACCCAGGAGTCCAGGCCCCAGCCCCTCCTCCCTCAGACCCAGAGGTCCAGGCCCCCAGCCCCTCCTCCCTCAGACCCAGGAGTCCAGGCCCCAGCCCCTCCTCCCTCAGACCCAGAGGTCCAGGCCCCCAGCCCCTCCTCCCTCAGACCCAGGAGCCCAGGCCCCCAGCCCCTCCTCCTGCAGACCCAGGAGTCCAAACCCCCAACCCCTCCTCCCTCAGACCCAGGCGTCCAGGCCCCCAGCCCCTCCTCCCTCGGACCCAGGGGTCCAGCTCCCAGCCCCTTCTTCCTGGACACTGATCCCTAGACCCCCGCCCCCTCCCACCCCAGGCCCCGGTGGCCGCCTGCCCCAGCTCCGTGTTTCAACCCCGCAGACCCTGGCCATCGAGGGCGGCGCGGAGGACCTGGGCCAGGAGGAGGTGGTGCAGCAGTGCATGCGGAACCAGCCGTGGCTGGAGCAGCTCTTCGACTCCTTCAGCGACCTGCTGGCCCAAGCGCAGGCCCACAGCCGCTGCGGGTGACCCCCTCCTGCGGGGGCGGGGCACCTCCGCCGTGAACCAAGAATTGGGACAGAACTGTGTCCTCAGGCGCTAACCCCTAGGCCCTGTGGCCAGGGAACAGGGAGGGTCGCTGGTCAGGGTGTGTCCGTGCTGTCCCTACGGGGCCGGGTTCAGAGTTCGACTCCCCTCTCTCCCCAGCCCTCTCCACTCCCTCCCACCCCTCCCACTGTCCGGTGTACAGAGAAATTATTTATATATATGTATAAATGTCTATTTAGTAACGGTTTCCCTGCTCCCCCTCGCCCCATTCCCCCCTCCATGGCCATAGCCCTCACCCCCTCCACCTTGTACATAATGTATAGGAAAAATCTATGTATGGTTGAGGGGGGTGGGGCCGCTTGAGAGAGCTGGGGGACCCACTGACCCCCAAGCACCCCCCCGTTACAGGCCAAGATCTTTGCTAAAGGCCATTCCCTCCCCAGGGCTTTCGGTGTCCAGTGGGAGGGGGAAGACGCATCTTGTTAATTATTTTTAATCTTATTTATTGTACATACCTGGGGCGGGGGCTGGGGAGGTGGAGGGGGGAGAGGGTCCCCTCCTTTTGCCCCTCCCACTCCTTTTCTACTGCGATGTGTCTGTGTCTCCCCCCAGCACACACCACCCCCCTCCCATTGTTGTCTGGATGTGGTTCTATTTTTTATCGGTCTCCCCTCCCCTCTTCCCTCTCTCTAACCGCTCCGCTCCTGCCTCCCCTCCACCCGTTGTCTCTTGCTCTTTCTTGGGCTTCTGTACAACTCAACTTGTATACACTGTGTACACACAACCAGCCAAACGAAAACCCGACGGCAAACACTTGATGGTCCGCCTGGAGTGGCTCTGTCCCGCGGCGTCTGGGCGACGGGCAGAGGGTCCGGACCCACGGGCAGAGGGTCCGGAACGGGAGTGTGGCTTTTCTGGAGCCCCGGGTGGCGGTAGCGCCGGGCACCATGTATCTGCTATGTCTCGCTGTGTAACAAAGAGCCCCACCCCCAAATTTAGTGACTTAAAACAAGAAGCATCATTGTATGGTTTCTGAGGATCAGGGATCGGGGAGTGGGTTACCTGGGTGGTGCCGGCCTCGCTCTGTCACCGGGGTGCCATCGGGTCATCAGCCAGCGGGCAGAGGTTCTGGGGGAGGGAGGAGGAACCGAGGGACAATACGTCTGAGCCGTCTTATTCCCAGGGCGGAAGGTGGGACTCAGGGCGGCCGTCCTCAAGGATTTGGCGGGAGTTTCAGGATCTACTTTTAAGGCGGCTCATTTGCATGGCTCTTGGCCTCAGGTCTTTGCCACATGGACCTCGCCCACCCATAGGGCAGCTTGAGCGTCTCCACAGAGCAGGCAACCCAAGGGGAAGGGCAAAGAGGAAGCCATGAGGTTGGTTTTGTTTGTTTTGTTATTTTTTTTACTGATTTCAGAGAGGAAGGGAGAGAGAGAGATAGAAACATCAATGATGAGAGAGAATCACTGATCGGCTGCCTCCCACACACCCCACACTGGGGATCAAGCCGGCAACCGAGGCATGTGCCCTGACCGGGAATCCAACTGACCTCCTGGTCCGTAGGTTGATACTCAACCACTGAGCCACGCCGGCCGGGCACAGAACCAACTTTTTAGTAAGCTCCTGGGAGGATTCAGATGCACACCCAAGTTTGAGGAGCAAGGTTCTAGGACGAGAACTTGAACCCTGGAGTTCAGCTGGGAGTACTCTAGAACCCAACCTATAGAGCAGTGAGTCAGCCATTCTAGAGCCTGGATACATGTCAACAAAGATAGACTCTTGACTCCCTAGGATCGTGGTCGGCAAACTGCGGCTCGCGAGCCACATGCGGCTCTTGGGCCCCTTGAGTGTGGCTCTTCCTAAGCCTTAGGGGTACCCTGATTAAGTTAATAACAAGGTACCTACCTATATAGTTTAAGTTTAAAAAATGTGGCTCTCAAAAGAAATTTCAATCGTCGTACTGTTGATATTTGGCTCTGTTGACTCATGAGTGTGCCGACCACTGGCCTAGACCATCGCCACTGTAATTGCTGGTTGTACAGAATGGCTAGAAACACTTGGGGACATAATGGGAGTTCGTGATGGGCCGTGGACTTTCTAGAATCATCTTAGTTCAGAGCATTGAGAATGGGCTCAAACCGTGAGATGCTGAGTGTGTAGCCCCAGCGGGAGCGGTCCATTCAAGGTTCTGGATTGAATGGCCGCCAAATTGGGACCAAAGTCTCCAGGATCAGCGTTGTCCCAGGACAGCTCTGTCCTAGGAAGTGGATGGAGTGGTCAGAAGGTGGGTGGGTGTTGGGGTCAGAATAACCTTGTGGTTGGTTGCCACTCCATTGTTCCACCTGAATCCCAGCCCTCGCACTAGCTGGACAAGGTGGAGCATGGCCTCCCGTCCTCAGTTTTGTCATCTGTCAAATGGGCTTTCGGCGAGCTGAAGGAAACCTGTGTGAAGCACCCGGCACTGCAAGCGCTTAGCCGCTGTTCCCCTTGGCAGGAGGCCTCAAGAGGTTTGTGGGAGGTCCGAGAGATGGCGAGAAGGATTGAGAGAGAGGCTGACAAAGGTGGACAAAGAACCCAGAGAGACAAGCCCTGACGGGGCCCGCCAGAGCCCAGGGGAGGCAGGAACCCGAGAGGAGAGCCTCACGGGCGCACACATGTGCCTGCGGGAGATGCCAACTAGGTCATCCCTGCCTCTGGCTGTTGTCGGAGGAGCCTGGAATGGTGGTGGCTGCGAACCTTCCAAAAATGGCTTGCCAGCTGTCGTGTGGGTTTGTGTGTGCGCCTTGTTCTGGGGGCAAACGGGAGCTTCCGTCAGCTTCTCAAAGTGCATCTGGGTCCTCCCAGAGGCAGGGTGTCCCGGCCAAGGACTTGGCCCTGTTAGGCCGCGCAGCAAGAACTCCGACCTTGTGCTGGGGGCGTGCCTCACCCCCGGCTGGGACTTGGGTGGGGGTGTCGGGTCTTATCTGGAAACTGCTAGAAACATCCCCCCCACACCAGTTCCTCCCTGTCCCCCCAGAGGTGGCCTCACTGAGCAGAGGTTCTGGGGGAGGGGGAGCGATCTTGCGGACAATACATCCGAGCCAGGCTTATTCCCAGGGCGGAAGGTGGAGCTCCGGCCAAAGATTCTGTGATAATGAAACCCGGAAAGGGATCGTCGGCTAATCGCTGTTCTGATCTGGAGCACAGAGGGACATTCATGGGGCTGGGCCGGAGCACACAGCACTGAGGGTGCCCCGGGCACCCTGCTCGTTGCCTGGGTGCCTCTTGCCCTGGGGAGTGGCTCTGTGGTCACCACATCGCAGGGTACCCCGACCGAGGTGGCGGAGCGGGGTTCGAACCCAGGCAGCCCGCTGCCAGGGCCCTGCAGGACCATCGCTACCCCAGGCCCAGGGAAAGCGGGTTCTGGGTGGGTGTGAGCGGAGCATTTCCGGCCGGGATTCTGTGGACACTGAGATGTGGACGGGGAGGGGCCGCAGGTCAGTGACTGGTGACAGCTCATCAGGTGGAGGTCAAAGTTCAGGCCTGGGGACATCGGGGGTGGGGTTCCGGCCTGGTGTGTTGAGTCGGTGTTGGGGTTCAAAGATGCCTGTCCATTGGGCTTGGGAGATGGGTGAGTGGTGGTCTCAGCCTTCTAGATCAGCAAATAGAGCGCAGAATTCAGGGGTCCTGGATTGAATGTTGGGGAACCAAACATTTGCAAACGGAAGGGTCCTAGCAACTTATGTCTGGCCGCCTTGAGATACCCAGCACTTCAGCCCCTCCCAGGAGAGAGGCCCAGATGGGGTGTGTCCACACCAGCCCGAAGTCGGACTCAGGGTTTAAGACTCGGACGTCAGCCCACCCAGTTGGGAACTTTCTGGAACTGAGAACTTGCCAGCTGGCTGCTCGGACACCATTCCATCCACCTGTCCCTTTCTCCTCCTCCGGCCAGAAGCCCTCGCAAACATACACGTGGGAGGGGGCGGGCGGGGTTTGTAGCGGCTGCTGCCTGTCTCCAAAGTCTGGAACTTTCTAGAACCCTAACGGGCCTCTCTGGGGCGGTGGGGATTTGCAGATTTGCATTGGGGTAGCCACTAGCCACATGGGAAGAATGAACGGGCCCTTGAAATGTGGCCAGTGTGACTGAGGACCGTCACACGCCCTGGCCCTGGCCAAGTAGCTCTTTTGGTTGGAGCGTCATGCTGATCCCACCAGGGTTGCGGGTTCGATCCCCAGTCAGGGCCCATGCAGGAAACTGGTGGGTGCATGGATGGGTGGGACAACGGATCCACGTTCCTCTCCCTCTCCCTCTCTAGGATCAATGGGGGAAAAATTATATATATAAAAGCCTAATATGCAAAGTGTCCCCTCAGGAGTTTGATCGCTCTCTATGATGTGTGCTGACCACCAGGGGGCGGCACGGAATGAAGGAAGGCCCTGGTCGGCAGCCAGCAACCACTAGGGACCCTACCTGTGCACAGATTTCATGCACTGGGCCTTTAGTAATAAATAGTCACCTGCAGCTTCTGGCGACCATATTGAACAGTGCCGATTTAGCATGTTCCAGGAAAACAATTCTTTTTCAAACGTTAAACCTCATCCCAGCAAATGCCCACCGACCCAGGAAAGGGTGGAGCGGCCTGTTGCAGGGTAAGTGGGGTCCAGACACCTGGCCCACCTCGTTCTCGATGGCCCTGCCCCCACCAACACGGGGTTCTAGATCCGATGGTTCTAGGTGGGCCGAGGCTTTTGTGCGCCTGCCCTGAGTTCCCCGGCCTCCTCTGGCCCCTGCCCCTCCCACACAAGCACCTCCCGACAATGGCAGTGACGTTTATTTCTCTGGGGCGGGGTTATGTACAGCAGTGACCCGGATGGAGGCCCGGGAGCCCCTCGCCCCCACCAGGGGCCCGGGTGGGGGCAGGAGGCATTGGCAGAGGCACGCGGTGGCGGTGGCCGCAGGCCGGAGGTCGTGGGTGGGGGTGTAGTGTGGCCTGGGAGACCCCGCTGGGGAAGGGCAGCTGGTCCCTGGAGCACGTGCTGGCTCCGCTACAGGACGACGCAGGGGCAGCTCCTGGTCTTCTTCCTGGGGGAGCTGGGCGGGCTGGGCGGCAGCTCCTGCTCCTGGTACTTCCTGTGGGAAGAGGCTGGTGAGTTTGGGCCCCAGGGGTTGGGGACAGAAGATGGGGGGTGGGTGGGGTCAGGGGGGAGCCCTCCACTCACCGGACAGCCCGCACCAGCTGCTCGAAGGCCTCGTCCACATTGAGGCGCAGTTTGGCCGAGGCCTCAAAGTAGGCCACGTGGTGGGAGGCACTGAAGGTGTTGGCTTCAGATCGGGGTACCTGGGGGGGGACACAGGGGAGACTCAGGTCCCTGCACCCAGGACGGGGCAGAAGGACAGACACACTGTGCGCTGGGATGGGGCGGGGGAAGGCGTCACACACGGTGGGCTGGGGGCTCCAATGGAAAGTTCCAGAGATCATATGGGGGACACCGAGGGGGCTGGGCGCCATCTGAGGAGCGGAGAGGCTGCATAGACATCTGCCCTCTGGCAAGTGAGGTGACAGTTCATCGGGCAAAGAAGTGGGGTGTTCCCAGCAGAGGCCTGAGCCCTGTAGCCAAGGCTGGAAATCCCCAAAGGCTTTCTCTACAACTGGGCTCTGTGTGCAATCCCCTGGCAGAGGGAAGTGGTGGGAGCAGAGAAAGGAAGGGCGAGACCACGGCGGGCACCCAGGGCCAGGTGGAAGGGCTGGTTCCCACCCCCACCCCCACCCCGCCCAGGGCCAATGGGGAGCCACAGGGGGCTGGGAGCAAGCGAGGGGCCCCCCCCCCCCGCAGGACCCAGTGGGAGGTGGATCGGAAGGGAGAAACGGGAGGCTGGTGCAAAGGTCCCCGGTGGGAACAAGAGGTGGGGGGTTGGGGAGAGGGGATGGAGCAGAGTCAGGGCTTGGGGACCTGGGGACCAGCCACCTCTCCCGGGAACTGGGTGCAATGCCGGGGACTCAGAGCAACCGGCTTGGGGGGGGGGGCGACACATCCAGGGACGCGTGTGACAGCGGAGGGGGCAGGATCACCCTGGCCAGAGGAGGATGCTGATGTGAAGAGACAGGGAGGTGTGCCACCCTCCCAGGCTGAGACGGGGGTCCCCGGGCGCCTCGGACCTGGCGCTGCGCTTCCAGATCCGCCTTGTTCCCGACCAGCACGATGGGGAAGTCGTCGCGGTCCTTGACCCGGAGGATCTGCGTGAAGAGCTTGCTCACCTCGTTGAAACTGCAGAGGAAGCCCAGAGGCGTGAGGTCCGGCTGCTCAGCCCCCCCCCCCCCCCGCCCACCCCTCCCCTGCTCTGCAGCCTCCCGGCTCCTCTCACCTCTGCCGGTCGTTAATGGCAAACACCAGCAGGAAGCCATGCCCGGCGCGCATGTACTGCTCCCGCATGGCGCCAAACTCCTCCTGGCCGGCGGTGTCCAGGACTGCAGGGAAGGGGAGAGGGCCGCCATGTGGACCAGGCTCCCCCGGCCATCCCCAGGCACCCCCGCCCCCCGCCACTAGCCCCCCATCCGCTCTCGGCCGCCCTCACTGTCCAGTCGGGCGGGGACGCCATCCACGGTGCAGATCTTGGTGTAGGAGTCTTCGATGGTGGGGTCGTAGTCAGAAACGAAGTAGGACTGGAGGGGTGGGGAGAGGGAGGACGCTGTGACGCCACCGCCCCAGCAGGGTTGGCACAGCTCTGCCCCTGGGGCCCGCCTGCCCCGGCCCCACTCTCTGGGGCTCTGTCCCCTGTCTCTTTGGCTCTATCTTCCTCGTTCTGGCTTTCCCTCCCTCCCTCCCTCCCTCGGCCGCCCCCAGGCCCCCCGTCTCCGGGGCTCTCCTGCACTTCTCTCTCTTTCTAGCATCGAGTCCGTCTCCCAGGTCGCGGTGACCTCCTGGCTGGCTGTGTGGCGCTGAACAAATCACTTCCCCTCTCTGGACCTGTTTCCTCCTTTAGAAAATGAGGGTAAAAATAGCCCCACATGGAAGCCAGTGTTTGTGAGATTCAGGGGAAATCCAGTTAAGGTCTGGGCATTGACCCACCCGCCTGGGCAGAGTAGGTGCTCAGTTCCTGGGAGCCGTGTGGTCCAGAGTTCTGCCTGTCTGTCTGTCCCTCCTCCTCCTCCTCTTCCTCCTCCCTCCTCCTCCTCCTCCTCCCTCCTCCTCCTCGGGCGGCTTTCAGTGTCTCCTCCCAGGGGAAGGTCCGGGTTCCAATCCAACTTTGGAGAAACTGCCCCTCCTGCAGGCTGGGCCCCTCCCTTCCTGCCTGGGTCCCGCCCGTCTCCAGCCAGGCTTTTGAGCAGTTTCGGGTCTGCCCCTGGGACAAGGGGCCCAGGGCTGGGGGGGCTTTTCTCTATACAGGCAAGGGCTCCCATGCAGGCACTTGGGGGTGGGGGGGGGCGGTCTCTGGAGGGGTCTGGGGCCCAGGGGCCTCTGCACTATCTTCTCAGGAGCAGACACCTTCCTAGGGTTTCTCTGAGGCGGGAGGGAGGTTTCCCTTGGGAATGGGGTGGCGTTTCAGCAGAGAAGGGGTGATCTGGCCGCTGGGGGTCTTAGAGCTGCACCCTGTCTGCTGGGGGTGGTGCTTGGTGAGGGCCTGTCCTGGAAGGAGGGGGTGGGGACCAGGCCCTGGGGGGATTAGGAGGGTGTCTTCAGTGCACCTCACAAGAAGGAAACTCAGGGGTGAGAACTAGGAGAGGGAAATCTGGGCAGATTGGGAGTTTGTACTAGAATGGAAGTGCGTGTCTAGAGTCTTACCCTGACATGCATTTATGGGGTCAGAGACACTCCTCAGGAGTAACTATTTCTGGGGGTGTCAAGAATCTGGGGGTTTCTTCCATGGAGACTGTTTTTTTTGGGGGGGTAGCCAGGGTTTCTGAGAGAGGCTGGGGGAGTCTGAGTGGAAAATTCAAGAGCGGTTGGTTTTCCTTAGGGGGAGGGTGGAGGTCTGGGTCTCATGGGATGGAGATGGGGGAGCCCCAGGATTTGGGGTCTTAGCATTCTCTGGAATGACCAAGGGGCACAGGACCTTTTAGAACTCTCTTGGGTCTGAGGGCACCTCTCTTAGAACTGGGTGGTCCCAGATGGGACTCGGGGGCAAAGTTGGGGGCATAACTTCTAGATTCTGGGGGAGGTGCCTGAAAGGGCTAAGCATCCAGACTGGGGGCATCTCAAGGGCTTTGGGCACAAGCGTTCTCCCAGTTAGGCTCTGGCTCTCAGAGGGGAAGCTGAGGTCTGGGATTTGGGGGAGATGGGGCTCAGGGTGAGAGGAAGTGGCATCTACAAGGGTGGGGGTACAGGAAAGGGCTTAGGATCTGGATGGGGCGACTTATGGATTTAACGTGCTCCCAGGAGGTGCTCAGGGTCGGGTCAACAGCGAAGGGGAGTCCCGGGCCCTGGGGGAGGACGTGAGTATAGGAGGAAGGTCCCTCAGGTAAGAGTCCTGGTGGTAGTCCTGGGGGGCTCAGGGTCACATTCTCAGGGGGATTTTTAAGATTAGAGGGCCTCATTAGAGGGTCTCAGTGATGGATCAAGAGAAGATCGGGGTCTCAAGGATCCCCCCCAAGGGCTATGTTCTGGGTCCCGGGGGCACCCCCCGAGTGAGGTCCCCACTACCTGGATGAACTGGATGGTCAGCGCACTCTTGCCCACGCCGCCGCCGCCCACGACCACCAGCTTGTGTGTCTCGCTGGGTGGGGGGTCCCCGGGTCCCGGCCCCCCGCCCCGGGGCCGCCCCCGCCCCGTCGCGGACGCCGCCCCGCTGCTCATGTCGCCTTCGCTGCCGCCGCCGCCGCTACAGCCTGGGGGGAACCGGGCGGGGCCTAGGGGGCGGGGCATGCTAATAAGCCGACTGCATAATCATGAGCTCCAGGGAAAATGACACAGTCTCCATACACTGAAGGGGGGGGTAAGGCTAGGTAAAAGGCGGAGCTATGCTAATAGGGATTGGGGAACGACCTTCCCCGTGGAGGGGAATTCCTAGAGGGGCGGGATATGCTAATGAGATAAAGAGACCTGCGCTCCCAGGGAGCGGCGCCACGCGCTCTGGGCTGGAGGGCCGTCTGGGGGCGGGGCTATGCTAATACAATCTCTCATTCTTTGGGCACACGGGTAGGAAAGCTCGTTCTGGGCGGGGCTATGCAAATAAGGAGCTCCGTGAGGCCGCTTCTCAGGGCACCTCCCCTGGGCCTCGTTCTAGTAGGCGGGGCTGCCCGGCTCCCGCGCGGCCGTATATAGGCGCGCTCCAGGGAAGGAGCAGGTCCTGGGGGGAAGCGCCACCCCCGTCCTGGGATCCTGGCCAGACTCCCGACCCGGGCGTCCGGGCTGGATGTCGTAGTCTCCGCCCGCTCAGGGACCCAGGCTTCCGGTTCCCGCTGTCCCAACCAAGCGGAAGGCAGACTGGGAGGGGAGTTGGGGCCCTGGAGGAGGACAGCCCAGTAACGGGACAGGGAGGGGCCGTGAGATCACTGCATTCCTTATCCATGAGCCAGCTCGCCCAGGCCGGGACGCCTGGGTCATGAAGGGCCTATAGCCAGGAAGTCTGGGTCTCTGGAGGAAGCTGAAGGCCCAGACTCCTGGGTCCCTAGGAGAGAATGGGGCTCGAGGTCTGCATTCCTGTATCCCGGGGAGGAGGGATCTGGGGGTCCTTATTATTAGGACTATCCATGTCCCGTAAAGGAGGAAGCTGAGGGCCCAGCCAGACTCGGGTCCAGGAGTTGGAGGGACTGGGGACCCAGAATTCTTGATCCCGAGGGAATTGAGGTGGGGAACCAGAACCTGTGTTCGTGTAAGGTACGAGCTTGAGACCAGGAATAGTCCGAGGGCCCATCTCCTGGATCTCAGGAAGGAGGAAGGCTCGGACTTCTGAGTCGCAGGGAGGAGGGAAATGGGAACCCGAAATCCTCTGCCGAGTGAGAGGAATAGGAATTTGGACTTTATTATCCTAAATAAGGAGGCTGTAGGGCCGGCCTTTTTGGTTCTAAATTTAGAGGGGGATCGAGATTCTGGGCTCCCCAGAATGTGGGCGGGGCAATTTGCAGTCAATCCAATTTTTTTTTCTTCTACTGCACACTCCGAACTACAATTCCCTTGCATCTATCGGGCTAAACGCTCTTTAGGTCACTTCCTGCTCCTCAGCTCTTTCCGCGCGCGCAGGGCATGGTGGGGCTACATCGCGGGCTACCGCAACCCCGCCCACTTCACCTCTCACCTCCTTGCTGTCCCCGCGTGACGGAAGCGACGCGCGGACTACGCCTCCCGGCGTGCGTCGCGCGCACCCCTGCCCAGGCGCCCCGTTGACTGTTGGGAAACTGAGTCCGGAGCCTTCCCACCAGCCTTCACGGCACCGTGCACCGTACTTGAAGTCCCGGCAAGCTCGGCGGCGTTTTAACCCCGCCCCCTCTCCTCCTCTGCTCGCGAACCTCCCCTGCCCGCCCCGCCCCGCGCCGGGGCCGGAGCCGCAGCCCGAGCGGCGGGGTAAGATGGCGGCGGTGGTCCGGGCCGCGGGTCTCGGGCCTATCGGGGTGGGCGGGGCGGAGTCGGGTCGCTAGTCGTCCTGCGGTCCTCCCCACACGCCGCGGGGCCCGGAGGACTTAGCGGGGCGGCCTCCGGTCTGGCAGCGGAGGCGGAGCCTGGCGCCGAACGGGGGGCCTTCGCAAGGCCCCGGGACGCGTCTGTGGGTGCCGAGGGCATCTACGGGGCGTCCCGTGAGAACTGGGGACGTCCACCGGGCCTGGGCCGAGGCTGGCGCCTGCCCTCCACCATGGGTCTTGTCTGTAGGCACTGTGGATCGTCTTGATGGGCTGGCCGGAGGCTAGGGTCTGTTCGGAGGGTTCTGGGGCCATCTTGAGATCTTGAGACATGTCCCAGAGGTGAGGGAGGTTTGCAAGAGCCGCGGACTGTCTGCAGAGCCGTCTGTGGCTCTGGGGTATGGCCATCGGGGCTGCGAAGTGTCTACATGGGCTGACCCGAGGATGCCACTCACCTACCCGGGTCCGGGGCCATTTAGCGGGCCTGCCCGAAGGAATGGATCTTGGGTTAGGAAGTCATTTAGGGGTGGGATGTGCCCCCCAGGGGAGGGAGGCCAATACTGAGACGTGCTGAGAGGCCTGGATGGGTCTCCTGCGTCTGCGGAGCGGCTGATCGGAGTGACAGGAGGCCGGGGGACAGTTAGAAGGACCTGGACCCGCTCGGTGGCTTTGAGTGTTGCCTGCCCGGGTGCAGCCTCTATGCCCGGAGCAAATTCGAATGCCTTTTGGGCCAGATAATCAGATGGAGAATAAGACAAAGGAGATTATTGGAAAATATGCGGAACTCAAATGTGCTTGCACTTTAGAAGGTAATTCAAATGAGAAAAAAAAATGTCTTCAAAGTCTGCATTGCCTTGGGGCTCTGGAGTGAGCATTCGTCCACATGAGTCGGGAGCAGTCCCTAGGATCCCCCTAGCCATCCGGGGCAGCGCTTCTCAAACTCTCTTGACCTTGATCTACAGTAAGAAATACATTTTTCATTGAGACCCCCAGTACCTACTGACATATATATTTAACCGTATACCCACGTCCCGTTGGTGTTTCCACTTAGTACTTGCAACGTGAAGGATTTTCTACTGTGTTCTATGGATTGACTTTCTGTGATCAGCCGTTTGTGAAGCACTTATACCGCTATCGGTGGGAATCACTCACTGATCTAGAGGGACCTAGCAATGTCTGCAGAGCCTTTTCAAGTAAAAAAAGAAAGAAATAGAAATGTAAGGAGCCACTGGTATGTGTGTCTTCACAGCTTGGGGCATGCCTGCATGGCCAAGTGAGAGTCTCCATACAGAGGGTTTGGGGATCCGTGTGTCTGTCTGCAGCCTACAGATCTTGATTAAGCTTCTGTTCTGTGAATCACTGAAACTTGTGCTTCCCCCTGGAGGTGCTGGAAGGAAGCTCCAGGGCTGGGAACTGTCCTTAGGGCCTTATCAGGGCAGGTGTCAATGGGGAGTTAGGGAAGGAGCCTCTAGAGAGGTGGGAGGCGGCCTGGGGGAGCTTTCAGAAAGCGTGAAAAATTGCCCAGCCTTCCATGGCTCAGTGATTGAGCGTTGACCTATGAACCAGGAGGTCATGGTTCCATTCCTGGTCAGGGCACATGCCCTGGTTGCGGGCTGGATCCCCAGTGTGGGGTGTGCAGGGGGCAGCCGATCAATGATTCTCTCTCACCATTGATGTTTCTCTCTCTCTCCCCGTCTCTGAAATCAATAAAAAAATAATATTTTTTAAAAGCTTGAAAATCTGGTAGGAGGGAGACCAGGACAGAGGTCTTTGCAGGTATGCAGTGGAGAAAGGGGGTTTGGGGGAAGCCTGGCCCCTCAAGGCTAATAATAAAGATGATAATAATTGTTACTCTGTGCTGAGCACTGGGTTGAGCTAAGTCTATGGGAGAAGCGGCTCTTTTCAGTTCTCGCCGCTGTTCTCTGGGGTAGACGCGCTGATTGCACCATATACAGATAAGCACCCTGAGTGGGGGTTAGGGGTTCGAAGCTTTCTAGGAACTGTGAGACGGTATTGTTGCAGGGAAGCGGGTTTGACAGCTGGAGGGAAGCCTTCAGCTGAAATGTGCCTATTTTCCCAAGCCCTCACTAAGACAACCGCATCTGAAGGGTGACCTCTCCGCTTCTGTATAATCTAAGAATTTCTGTGACATTGCGAAGGCAGCAGCCATGCTTTCATGCGGTGGGCATTCAGGCCAGAGGCGATGTCCCCGGGGGGTGTCTGGTGGGCAGTGGGCCCTTCTTAGGTTAGTGTTCTCATTTCTAAAGCGGCACACAGGTTTTGCAAGTCACACTGTCACTGTTCCGTCTTAGATACGTAAATAGTTTGGGTCCCTCACCATCAAGGAAGATGGATGATGCTTTCAGAAGTTGCTTCGTGTTGGAGGCGCACCCGGCACTCCGGCACGCACCTCATTTTAGGATTGGCACAGGCATGGGACTGTGGAGCGCACTATCCGAGAGCACAGCTCAGTGGAGAAAATTCTTGGCGTTGGGTTGGATCCCGGGAGGGTGGGCCAGGAGGTCTTACGTCGGGTTGTGGCGGAAGCTGTGGGGTCTGTGGAGCGGGGTGTTGACATAGGAGTCGGGGAAGGACTCCCCTCGACAGAGGAGGCAGCCAAAATCCAGACGAGGGAAGGGAATGGCTCTGCTCCCTCTGGTGTCTGCCCTGGACCTGGTGCCCCCCAAGGACTGGGATGAGGTGGGGGAGCGGAGGGATGCTGGAGAGGATACTGACTGTGGGGACGTTGGAGGCCCCTGAGGTCCTCGTGACCATTCTCTGCTTTTGTCCCTGTGCGTGCACACACCCCCTCCCCGCCCCCCGCCGGCCTGCACTCCACACTCTCATCCCTCCACCCGCAGGTGACCATGGAGGAAGAAGATGAGTCTCGAGGGAAGACGGAGGAGTCGGGCGAGGATAGGGGCGATGGCCCGCCGGACAGAGACCCCACGCTTTCTCCTACTGCCTTTATTCTGGTGAGGCCTGAACCACCTGGGGCCACAGGAGGGAGGGGCTGAGAGTCTGGAATGGACTCGGGGGCCCCAGAGGGCGGAGGGGCTGGGGGCCTAGACTCTTGGCTCCTCTGAAGGGTTTGAGTCTGGTTGTAGGGTGTCCAGAATGCCTGTCTCCCCGGAGCAGAGCTCGTGACCATTTGCACGAGTCCCCTGACCGCCGCCCTTTCTCTCCACCTCTCCACCTCCCATCTTTTCTTCAGCGGGCCATTCAGCAGGCGGTGGGAACTTCCCTGCAGGGGGACCTGGCGAATGATAAAGGTACGGGGGGGTTCTAGTTCCTCTGAAGCTCCCTGCCCCATGCCTGCATTCTTTACCCCAATTTCCTTCCCGACTTCTCCCGGGTCTCCTGGGGGCCGCCCTTGTGCTGGCGGAGGAGCTGAAGAGGAGGCTGCCGTGGAGGGTTCCCAGTCTGGTGGAAGGGAGGCAGTCATGGCACAGAGGTAGCCTGTGGGACCCGACGGGCAGGAGGTCCAGCTGAACTAATGGAGGGACCTGTCCAGGAGGGCTTCCTGGAGGGGGTGGCCTATTAGAGTTGTCCAGTGAGGAAGAAAGCCTGAAGAGGCAACAGCAGGCGCATAGCACAGGGATGGGCTGCAGGACTGATCTGTGTTTCTTAAGGGCGGCTGGACAGGGGTGGAAGGGGAGGCAATAGAAGTCCTTGGGGACCTGGTCTGGGCTCTATCCTGAGGGCAGCTAGGAGGCCGAATGGCTGAGAGCCGGAGTCTCAGGAGGGTGTTGGGAAGTGGTAGGTGGAGGCTGGGAGAGCAGGCAGGAGCTGGGCTCCCTGGCAAGAAGGAGGGCGGGCTTCTCTTTCCTCCACCCCACAAAACCTCTGCGACTAGTCCTCTGTCCTCAGTCCCCATGCATATCTCTCTCCAGATGGCTCTAGGTGTCACGGCCTTCGATGGAGGCGCTGCCGGAGCCCGCGGTCAGAGTCCCGTTCCCAGGAGTCAGGGGGAACTGACACGGCTGCTGTGAGTAAGGAGAGGGCAGGGGGGATCAGGCCCTGGGCCTGGATCCCTGAGATGGGGAGGTGGGGTTGGGGATCCAGCCTCCCGGGTCTGGGGTGCTGATCAGGGGCCGTGTTGGAGAGTATGGGGGTCAGGCCTTGGGGGCAGCCAGCATGAGGGAATTGGTTGAATCCATTTGTTTCTTGCGGGGGTGGGGGGTCTCAGTTGTCTGGGTGCTTGAGAGGTTAGGGGCTGGGGAAATGGGATTTGTGGTCCTCACGGGATCAGGGTCAGGGTGGAGCCTCTCCTCCCTACCCCAGGTGTTGGACATGGCCGCAGACAGCTTCCTGGCAGGGTTGGTGAGCGTCCTGGATCCCCCAGACACCTGGGTTCCCAGCCACCTGGACCTGCAGCCTGGCGAGTGAGTAGTTGGGCAGCTGGAGTGGAAGAGGCCTTGGCGTGCGAGCTGGGAGCACCCCTGAGGCTCACTCGCTCCTTCTGTCCTGCAGAAGCGAGGACATGCTGGAGCTGGTGGCTGAGGTCCGCATCGGGGACAGGGATCCGATCCCACTGCCAGTGCCCAGCCTGCTGCCTCGTCTCAGGGCCTGGAGGACGGGCAAAACGGGTATGTGTGGCCAGGGCAGAGCTGGGCAGGTGGCCGGCCTTGGCTCTGTGCGCGTCAGAAACAGTCGTAATGATTGTGTCATATAGACAGAATCTTTATTTTCGTGTTCGTTCCCCGTTACACTGGAATTAAGGCTGCAGTGCCTACAGGTATCCCTCAGGTAGAAACCGCTCCAGGGTCCTACCTGTCAGTGTGACTGCATGGGGTCTTGTCTCCCCAGGAGGGGGCACCCCTAGCATCTCCGCCTTCCAGAGAAGAGGCTGAGAAAGGGAAGTCACTTGTTCAGGGTGGCACAGCCAGTGATTGAGGGGTGGTCCTGAGCCCCAAGCCCAGATGTGTCCGAGGGTTAGGCCCAAGTTGTTGACGTCTGTGATGCGCACCTGCCCACGTGAAAGTCTGCCCCCAGCACCACGGATGAGCACAGGTTCTCAAACAGGAGAAGGCATCGGAATCACCAGGGGGATTTTTAAAAAATATATTTTTATTGATTTCAGAGAGGAAGGGAGAAGGAGAGAGAGAAACATCAGTGATGAGAGAAAATCATTGATCGGCTGCCTCCTGCACGCCCCATACTGGGGATGGAGCCCACAGCCTGGGCATGTGCCCTGACTGGTTCATAGGTCAGTGCTCAGCCACTGAGCCACGCCGGCCGGGCACCAGGAGGACTTCTTTATGCACAGGTTGCCGGGTCGCTCTCAGGTTTCTGATTCGGCAGGTCAGAGGTGGGGCTCGGAATTTGCATTTCTAACCCTGGTCATGCTGCTGCTGGACCCCGGACCCCGAAGGGACCTGGGTTAGACTTCCCTTTTCCATGTGCCTTCATGTTTGGGGAGGGGTAGAGAGGACAGGAAGAGGAAGGCTAGCAGGAGGTCAGCTGCGAGCCACTGTGGCTCAGGGACCCTCGGAGCTGGTTCATGGTTTCCTTGTCCTTTTTTTACAGCTGCAATTTGACTTGTCTGTTAGGCTCAGGGACATGGTGCCTAGGACCCAACACACTCTTAGGGGCCCACAGAAGAAATTTCATTTCTTTTAAAATTAGAAGCCATGGAGGATAAGTAAACAAATGAGTGGGACTGTGTCCCAATAAAACTTTATTTACAAAAACAGATGGTGGATCCTGGGTCTTAAGTAAAATAGATGTGTAGAGAACCTAGTAGTTATCTTCAGGAGTTATGTTTTATTTCCTTATTCCAAGTGTTCTTTTGGTCTTCATTTGGAAAATACTAAGAACTTAGGAAAAAGAAAAGAAAACTCACCCTTATTTCCAGTCCTATATAAAAACTACATAAAGGAGTAGATGCCTGTGCTCCCAGACCACTCTGTCTAGACTTTTTTTTTTTTTAGTTTTGTTTTTTTTAATCGATCATTTTGGATATATTTAGGTATTGTCACTTGGCTTATTGCAGGGTTTTATTCTTTTTTTATTTTTATTGATTTCAGAAAGGGAGGGAGAGGGCGATAGAAACCTCAGTGATGAGAGAGAATCATTGATTGGCTGCCTCCTGCATGCCCCCACTGGGGACTGAGCCCGCAACCTGGACATGTGCTCTTGAGGGGAATTGAACCTGGGACCCTTCAGTCTGCAGGCCAACACTCTATCCACTGAGCCAAACTGGCCGGGGCCCCTGCTTTATTTTCCTCCAGAGCCCTTAGCAGCTGGCAGACTCTACGCTTGGCATGTTGATATTTCTCTCCCCACTTGAATGTGAGCTCTTTGAAGGCAGTGATTTTTGTCTGTTTTGTTCCTCTTTCTATTCCTAGTACCCCAGTCGGCACCAGGCACAGCTAGGTGATAGATAAAAGTATTGAATGAATGCATGAACCCTGCTTTATAGATGAGGAGACAGACAGACAAGGTTGAGTGATTTGCCCACAGTCAGGTCATGAGGGAGGGCTGGTGCCTGGGATCCAGATCGGGAGGTGGCCCCAGAGCTGCCCTCAACCCTGTGCTTCCGCGTGTCAGGCTGGCGTCCTTGCCACAGCAGGTCCATGCAGTTATATGTGGCTGACGGGGCCTGTGGACTCTGATGTGTGTCTATGTCCTGGTGCAGGACTGGGGAAGTATGATGGCCGCCCCGTCACAGGCGGGTGTTGTCTCTACGTCCTGAGCAGATGTAGCCCCTTGAGTGGGGTCATTGCACAGTGAAGGGTCTGGAGTGGGGACTCAGGCGCCAGGGCTCCCTAGCTCCGCCCCTTCCCGGCTCTGCAGAGGGAGCGGCACCTTTTCAGGCTCCCATTCTCTGTAAAATGGGATCACCTCCCACAGAGGCAGCCGGCTGAGGAGGCCTGAGCCTGGCCTGCGGGCGGTCTGAGGTTGGAATCCAGCTCTCCCGCCCAAGCCCGCACCCTCTGCAGTAACATCCCTGCCCTCAGTGGTCAAGGTGGTCTTGGGCTGCGGGCCAGTGTCCATCTCAGGAGAGAGTGCAGGCTCGGGGCCACACTGACCAAGTTTGCACCCTGACTCCTCCCAGTTGTGTGTCCTTGGGGAAGCTACCGCAGCTCTCTGTGCCTCAGTTTCCTCCTGGGACCCTCGATCCACAGTATCTGGTGTAGAGTTGTTAGGAACATCCTATGAGCTGACACATGCGAAGCGCTGGGGCAGTACCTCTAGGTGCGGGAGTGCTGAGGGCGGGGAGGGCATGGATGGCTGCTGGCTCCCGGGCAGCCCCACCCTGGGGGGGACAGGGAGGCTGGACTGCACCTGACCATCTGTCTCCCCGTTCCTTTGCAGTTTCTCCTCAGTCTCATTCTTCTCAACCCACCCGTGCCCGCCACCTCCTCACCTTGGGCACTGGAGACGGGGGCCCTGCCCCACCCCCTGCCCCCTCCTCTGCGTCCTCCTCCCCTTCTCCTTCCCCCTCATCATCTTCCCCCTCCCCGCCTCCCCCACCACCACCCCCAGCCCCCCCAGCCCAGCCTGCCCCTCGGTTTGACATCTATGACCCCTTCCACCCCACCGATGAGGCCTACTCCCCGCCGCCTGCACCGGAGCAGAAGTACGACCCCTTTGAGCCGACTGGCTCCAACCCCAGCTCCTCCGCTGGGACACCCTCACCTGAGGAAGAGGAGGAGGAGGAGGAAGAAGAGGAGGAGGAAGAGGAGGAGGAAGGCCTGTCCCAGAGCATCAGCCGCATCTCCGAGACCCTGGCGGGCATCTATGATGACAACAGCCTGAGCCAGGACTTCCCAGGTGATGAGAGCCCCCGACCGGACCCCCAGCCCCCACAGTCAACCGTGGCCCCTGCCACCCCACCCCAGGCGGACTCCACCCGGGTGGACGGCGCCACCCGCCGGCGGGTCTTCGTGGTCGGCGCCGAGGCGGAGGCCTGTCGGGAAGGCAAGGTCTCGGTGGAGGTGGTGACGGCCAGCGGGGCCGCCCTGCCGCCGCCCTTGCTGCCGCCCGGTGACTCGGAGATTGAGGAGGGCGAGATCGTGCAGCCGGAGGAGGACACCAGGCTGGCGCTGTCCCTCTTCCGGCCCGGCCGGGCCGCCCGCCCTGCGCCCGCGGCTCCAGCCGCCCCCACGGCCCAGCCCCCGCCGCCGCCGCCCGCCGCCCGCGCCCCGGAGGGAGATGACTTCCTGTCCCTGCACGCGGACTCGGATGGCGAGGGCGCCCTGCAGGTGGACCTGGGGGAGCCGGCCCCCGCGCAGCCCCCCGCGGACGCCCGCTGGGGCGGCCTGGACCTCCGCCGCAAGATCCTGACCCAGCGGCGGGAGCGCTACCGCCAGCGCTCGCCCTCCCCGGGCCTCGCCGCCCCGGCCGGCCCGCCCGCCCGCAAGAAATCGCGCCGGGAGCGAAAGCGCAGCGGCGAGGCCAAGGAGGCCGCCGCCTCCTCCTCGGCCGCGCCGCCCCCGCCGGCCCCCGCCTCCCCCTGGGACTCCAAGAAGCACCGCTCCCGGGACCGCAAGCCGGGCTCCCATGCCTCCTCCTCCGCCCGCCACCGCTCCCGGTCCCGCTCCGCCCGCCGCCGCTCCCGCAGCCCCGACCGCCGCCGCGGAGGCAGCCGCCGCTCCAGGTCCCGGGAGAAGCGGCGTCGGAGGCGGCGCTCGGCCTCTCCGCCCCCCGCCACCTCTTCCTCCTCCTCCTCGAGGCGCGAGCGGCACCGAGGCAAGCACCGGGAAGGCGGCGGCAGCAAGAAGAAGAAGAAGCGGTCTCGGTCCCGGGGTGAGAAGCGGTCGGGGGACAGCGAGAAGGGCCCGGTGCTGGCCCAGCCGCCCTCCGGCTCCACCTCCCTGGGCGCGGAGCGCGACCGCCGGCGGGGCGCGGTGCCGCCCTCCATCCAGGACCTCACGGACCACGATCTCTTCGCCATCAAGCGGACCATCACCGTGGGCCGGCCGGACAAGTCCGACCCCCGCGGCCCGTCGCCCGCCCCGGCCTCGTCGCCCAAGCGCGAGGTGCTGTACGACTCGGAGGGACTCAGCGCCGAGGAGCGGGGCGGCCGGAGCGGCGAGAAGGACCGGCGCCGCGCCGGGGCGGCCTCCTCCTCCCGGGAGAAGGGATCGCGGCGGAAGGCGCTGGACGTGGGGGATCGGGACCGGGAGAGGGACAGAGAGAGGGACAGGGACAGGTCGTCCAAGAAAGCCCGGCCCCCCAAGGAGTCGGCGCCCTCAGGGCCCCCGCCCAAGCCGCCGGTCAGCAGTGGCTCAGGGTCCTCCTCCTCGTCGTCGTCCTCCTCCTCCCGGAAGGTGAAGCTGCAGTCCAAGGTGGCGGTGCTGATCCGGGAGGGCGTCAGCAGCACCACGCCGGCCAAGGAGGCCGCGTCCGCCGGCCTGGGCTCCATCGGGGTCAAGTTCAGCCGCGACCGGGAGAGCCGCTCCCCCTTCCTCAAGCCCGAGGAGCGGGCTCCTGCCGAGGTGGCCAAAGCAGCCCCCGGCAGCACCAAGCCCAAAAAGACCAAGGTCAAGGCCAAGGCCGGGGCCAAGAAAGCCAAGGGGACCAAGGGGAAGACCAAGCCATCCAAGACCAGGAAAAAGATCCGCAGCGGGGGCGCCGGCGGGGCCCCCGGGGGCCCCGTGACCCTGAAGAAGTCCAAGGCCGACAGCTGTAGCCAGGCTGCCGGGGCCAAGGGCGCAGAGGAGACGTCCTGGTCCGGGGAGGAGCGAGCAGCCAAGGCCCCCAGCACCCCGCCCCCCAAGGCCGCCCCTCCGCCCCCCGCCCTCACCCCGGACTCACAGACGGTGGACAGCAGCTGTAAGACACCTGAGGTCTCCTTCTTGCCTGAAGAGGCCACTGAGGAGCCTGGGGTCCGAGGTGGGGCGGAGGAGGAGGAGGAGGAGGAGGAAGAGGAGGAGGAGGAAGAGGAGGAAGAGGAGCAACAGCCTGCCACCACCACGGCCACCAGCACGGCCGCCCCCGCCCCAAGCACAGCCCCTAGCGCAGGATCCACAGCTGGTGACTCGGGGGCAGAGGATGGGCCGGCTCCCCGTGTCTCCCAGCTGCCCACGCTGCCCCCACCCCTGCCCTGGAACCTGCCCGCAGGTGTGGACTGCACTACCAGCGGCGTCCTGGCCTGTGAGTGTTCCCCTTGCCGGGGCCAGGGCGGTCTGGGGTGGGCGGAGAGGACCAGGACAGATGACACCGTATGGGGACAGACTTGGAGGCAGTGAGATTCCTTGGAAAGGGTGGGTATGTAGTGACCTGGACTGGGGGCCGCAGGGGGGTGAGGGCCCATCAGGTCTGTCCAGGATGTTCTAGATGTTCGGGTTGATGGAAGAGAGCCGAGTGGACGGGCAAGGCGGCCAGCTCAGCACGGCTGGAGTGGGGTGTGTCCTGGCCTCCTCCTACACGAGACTGGTATAGACTTGATGGGGGGCCAGGAAGAATGGGGGGAGCAGTGTTCCTTGGGGATAGCAGGAGTCTGCCAGGTCACAGACGTGGTGAGAGAGGCTGGGATTGGCTATGGGGCTGAGCAGCCGGAATCTCACTCTGCCACCACCTTGTCAGCGATTGGCCCCGGCCCACCCACCAACACGCACACACACCTCGAGCGGCAAGAACATCGGGGTGTGGAGGGGGTGTTTTTCAGTGGCCGAGGCCCCCTTTTCTTAGTTCTGAGCCTGCGGCCTTAGGCCTGTCCAGGGGGCCCGGGGGATGGCAGCAGGTGGAGAGGTGAGGTTCACTCTCGTCTCCTGTCAACCCCGGGCCGCCCTGTCATCAACTCTCCGCCTCCTGCAGTGACTGCACTTCTCTTCAAGATGGAAGAAGCCAACCTGGCGAGCAGAGCAAAGGCCCAGGAGCTGATCCAGGCCACCAACCAGGTGGGCTCCCCAGAGGAAGAGTCCCCCCAGCCCCTGCCCTGTCCCCTGCCTTGGGTTAGGAGAGGAACTACAACTCCCAGCAGGCCTTGAGGCAAGATATTGGCCAGAAGCGGAGCTTGTGACCCTTGGGACTGTTGGGAAACCAGGGTGGAAATCACAGGGGTACATGTTTCCTCTTTCCCTCCACGGCCCTTTGTTCATCCTCCAACCTCTTCCACAGATCCTCAGCCACCGGAAGCCACCCTCCAGTCTAGGGGTGACACCAGCTCCTGTGCCCACCTCTCTGGGCCTGCCCCCTGGCCCCTCCAGCTACCTGCTCCCCGGCAGCCTTCCCCTAGGGGGCTGCGGCTCTACCCCTCCCACCCCCACTGGGCTGGCTGCTGCATCTGACAAGAGAGAGGGCAGTAGCAGCTCCGAGGGACGAGGGGACACAGATAAGGTGAGCGGGGCTTGGGAGCGGTGGGATGGTGGTGACAGTTTTGGAGAGAACAGGAGCAGATACTGAGATGCAGGGGCCAAGGAGAATGGCAGAGACGATGCCAGTAGACGGGGCCATAGATTTGAAAAAACTGAGGTTGTTAAATTGTGAGGATCTGAACTGTCACTCTAATGGATGAATGGGTGCTGGGCAGGTTTTTAAAAAATTACATATATATATATATATATATAAATATATATATATATATTTATATATAGAGAGAGGGAGAGAGAGAGAGGATATAAACACACTCATACCCACTACAGTCTACCCCTTGGTTGCCATATCCATCCCTCCTTCCCTCCATACCTCCCTCCTTCCTTCCCTTTCTCCATCACCATCTTTTTGTGTAAGGGAAAGAGTGGTTGACAAACAAAAATCAAGCATTTTCTAGATGAAGGAAGGAAGAAGAGATGCTGGGCAAATACAAACAGGTTTTCCATCTGGCTCCTCCTCCAGACCTCGGGCCGTTACCTTTTTGGTCAGTTCAGGATGCTTTCTGTTAAGGTCCAGCAGCCTATCGCTGACCATGGCTGCCCGCCCCTCAGTACACTTCATGTACGCGCCAGAGGGAGAGCAGAGTGAACCCATAAACAGCGCCGTGTGAGGGGCAGTGGCAGGGCACCGCTCCGCAGGTCGCTGGTGCATCCAGCCGCCATGGTCTGCAGGGCAAGGACAGTACGGCCCTGTGACCAGCAACGGGCCCCTTGCTCTGTGCGTGAGGCTACGCTGGTCTGTTCTCTGCCTGCTGTCTTCCCTTGCCACATCTGAGATGGCTGTGGGGAACAGCCCCCTTCTCTGTAGGAACCCACTTCCCGTTGGGTTAGGGAGGCCCGAGGACTCTCGGGGTGGCCGGGGGCTCTCCTAGCAGTGGCGCTGCCCAAGCAGCCCAGGGGTTCAGCAGACAGTTTGCATCATCTCTTCCGAGATGCTGGCCCTGAAGTGTGGAGTGTGTTCCCGTCTTCCCTCAGCCCTGGCCCGGAGGCAACCTCCCCAGGGTTGCTGTTTTGGGTGACTGTCCCTTGTGCAGACTGGCTCTGGCTTGAATGTGCTCTCCTGCTAGGGGTGTCCTGTCCGTCGGTTTTTGCAAAGATCCCACTTGAGGTTGAGGCAGGGGTTGGGGTCTCTCAGCGGCTCCCTGTCCTGTCCCCACCTCAGAACAGTCACAGCTCCCCTTGCTGTGGCTTCCATGTGTCCCCTCCCTCCCCCCCCCCCCCCCCACGAGTACTGTCTGCATTTTACAAGTGAGCTGTAGCGGGTTTGGCCCCTCGTCCAGGCCACGGGTGGTAGAGCAGGATTCTAGCACCTCCCCCCGTGCCCTCCCCTCTGCTCCTAACCAGTCCTGGACCCCCGGCAGCCAGGGCAGTGTCGTGAAGCCCACGCTGGGAAGCCTGGCCACATGTTCCTGCTGCGATCAGAAGTCTCATAGAGTCTTATGACAACAGTTGTCCTGCTCGGCTAACATCTTGTCTCCCCACTGGACTGTGAACTTTGTCAGGGCAGGGGACGCGTGTGTCCGTGGCCACCTGGGACAGCCAGAGTGCGGCCTGGAGGGCGTGCTCAGTGACACTCAGAGGCCCAGGCCTGTGGTCCGTGGTGACCTCAGCACGGGGTGCCCAGGTAGCCCCTGAGCACGGCGTCCCCCTCCAGGAGCGGCTGCTGGTCCAGGAGGCTGAGTGGCGGGCAGGGGTGGAGGCCGGGTCCCGCAGGAACTCACCTGGCCTTGCTCTCCCCTTTCCCCCCGTCACTGTCGCCAGTACCTGAAGAAGCTGCACACACAGGAGCGGGCGGTGGAGGAGGTGAAGCTGGCCATCAAGCCGTACTATCAGAAGAAGGACATCACCAAGGAGGAGTACAAGGACATCCTGAGGAAGGCCGTCCACAAGGTGGGCCCAGAGGGGGACAGACACAGAGGTGGGCGGAGGACGCGACGCAGAGACAGGAGTGCAGACAGATGTGTGCAGAGGCGGAGACTGAGGGATGGGGGGTCAGTCTGCAAGGTGAGGAGGGTGACAGGATCTCAAGCCCATCTGGGCCCGTTCTGCTGGCATCAGGATAAGTAGGGACATTGGCCTGGATATTGGGGAGCTATCCTAGTCTCAGGCTGTGCTCAGCAGTCCAGGTGGACGGGGCTGGGGGGCGGGGGGGCTGGCAGTGATCGCAGCTGCCCCTCGCTCCCCAGATCTGCCACAGCAAAAGTGGGGAGATCAACCCCGTGAAGGTGAGCAACTTGGTGCGCGCCTACGTCCAACGCTACCGCTACTTCCGCAAGCACGGCCGCAAGCCAGGGGACCCCCCAGGACCTCCACGGCCACCCAAGGAGCCAGGGCCCCCTGACAAGGGCGGCCCTGGCCTGGGCCTGCCCCTGCCCCCTCTCTGAGACCCCCAACAACCCCACTTCCTTCCTCCGCCTCTTCAGAATTCTGGACGTATTTATGGCTCCACCTCTCCACTTCCCTCCCCCGTCAGTGGGATGATTGGGAGAGGGTTGCTGTGGGGATGAGGAGAGCCCCCTGCCTAGCCCTGTGCCCATCTTCCTTTTCCCAGGCCTGTCCCCATCGCCGCTCCCCTGTTCATGTCCCTCCCCCAGTTTCATTAAAGATTTCATGAAATGTTACCTTCGAACCCCGTGATTTTAGCCCTTTCTTTTCAGAGTCTGATTTGGGAAGGGGTTAGGGAGGGACTCACACGCAGGAGGCTTGGCCCACGTCTGAGGGTGGTTAACAGGGAGACCAGACTGGGGCTCGGGGCCAGTACATGCCCCTCTCTGGGCCTCAGTTTCCTTATCTATAAAGTGGGTGTTGTGAGGATTAAGTGAGACGCAGGCAGGGGAAGCACTTTGGACCCTCCCGGGACGCTGTCAGCAGCTGCTGCTGAGGGTGGTGACGGCACATAGGGGCCAGGCTCCTGGTCAGTCTCCCAGCTCGGGGCACCCAGGTGCTGCTTGTCTGCCTGGGACGTGCCCGCCCCCATTGAGTTGGGCTTTGCTTTGCCAGTCCATGAGGTGGGGGCCACATGGTGCGGCAGGGCAGTGCTGGCCCCGCTCAGTCCTGTGGCCCAGAACCCAGGCGTGGTGAGGAAAGGCGGCAGTGCCCGGGCCGCCGAAGCATGTGGGCTCCAGGGTGGGGCACAGAGCTCCTTTACCACTGCCTGTCCCAGCCCCAAACAGAGGACGTGCCTGAGGCCACCCCGCAGGAGCTGGAGGGAGCCAAGGCCCCTGACAGACGGCCGTTTAGGCAGGGAGCTCTCTGCATAGGCAACATGGGGATTCCGGAGGCGGCCCTGGGCCTCCCTCGGAGAGCAGTGGCTTTGAAATGAGGCTGGATTCTGAGCCAGCTTGTGTCTCCTACTTTGTGACCTTTACTCTTCTCTCAGTCTCACTGTCTCGGTCTGTAAAGTGGGAATGACTGTCACCTTCTCACCAGGTCCATGGAGAGAGGTGTGGAGGCGGTGAGTGTCGGCTGCCCCCACAGTGTCTCGCCCTCACTGTGAGCACCCGAGTTGTGGGTGGCCTGCAGGTGCATAAGCTGAGTCTGAAGGAGCAATGCCCAGCTTGGGTCAGGGCTGGCCTGGGGACACCGAATACCACACACAAATGGCGACAGGGGCAAGAAGTAGTTTATTGGTGGAGGCGAGGGACCTGCACCCACAGGTGGTGGTGCAGACCCAGCCAGTGACCTAGAAATCCATGTCCTCGACCAGGTCCTGCAGATAGGCCTTGTACTGCTCCGACGTGAGGGAGAGGGGCTGGCTGTTGGAAATGTGCAGGTCCACAGTGTTCTCCAGCGAGGAGGCCCCCCCTACCCGCGCCATTTCCAGCAGAGCCCTGAGGCACGTGGGGACAACCTATAGGAGGTGGGGAGAAACAGGGTCAGGGGAAGCACCCAGCACCGTCTACTGCAGAGGGTGGGGCTGAGTGGACTACAACTCCCAGCAGGTCCCACCGTAGCCCAGGATGAATTCTTGGGCTCAGGACTGCTGGGAGCTGTAGTTTTCCCATGTTCACAACCACGGAGGCCAGAGAGGCTCCCAGATGCTAGGGCTGAGCAGCTGGTGTCAGAAGGACTCCTGGGAGCTGTAGTTCCTCACAGGCTGCTGGGACTTATAGGAGAAGGCCATGGCCGGGACACCCAGAAGTCTCTGGGAATGAATGGCGGTTGCAGCCCTAGCTGGCTGGTGTCGCTCAGTTGGTAGGAGCATCATTCCATACACTGAAAGGTTGCAGGTTCAATCCCCATGCGTCAGGGCACATATGGGAGGCAACCAATTGATGTCTCTCTCTCTCCCCGTGCCCCCCACCCGCCCTCTAAAATCAATGAAAGTAGCCCTAGCTGGTTTGGCTCACTGGATAAAGCGTCGGCCTGGGAACTGAAGGGTCCCAGGTTCGATTCCGGTCAAGGGCATGTACCTTGGTTGCAGGCACATCCCCAGTGGGGGGTGTGCAGGAGGCAGCTGATCAATGTTTCTCTATCATCGATGTTTCTAACTCTCTATCCCTCTCCCTTCCTCTCTGTAAAAAAATCAATAAAATATATTTTTAAAAAAAGAAGAAAATATCCTCTGGTGAGGGGGGAAAAATGGTGATGTAGAGATTTGGAAATTTTAATTTCTCCAGGGGTTTCTGGGAATTGTAGTTCCTGGGAGCAACCTATTCTTTTGGAAGACCCGCCCCCTCAGCTCCAGGATCCTAAGGCGCAGGCACCTTGACCATCACTAGCTTCTTGGTCCACGGCTGGTGCTGGGGCCATGGCTCCGCTATGCAGAACCAGAAGGTGTAGCGTGGTGAGCGTCCGCTTCCATTGATGAAGGCAATCAGATCTGGGGGCCCAAGAGCCTAGTCAGGGATGGGAAGACCTCTACCTGCCCCTCCCCCTAAAATCTGAATAATATCCTACCTTCCCCACTAACCTAAAGCCTGGCATACCTCTGCCATCAAAACCAGGGGGCTGCTGGGGTGCGTCAAGTCCCCATAATTCTGGCACAAACATAAAAGTTCCTTTTCCCTCCCACTCATCAGGGTAGGGCTGGACGATCCGCTCCAACCTCCCCCTGAGCATTCAGGATGGGGAAACAGGTCTAGGAAGGGAATCCTCTCCCAAAGATGTTGATACTTACTGCTCTTTAACCCCCTAAGGCCAACCTGTCTCTACGTAGCCATTAGCCACCAGGGCTATTTAAATGGTAACTAATTAAAATGCAAATAGTTTAAAACTCACTTCCTCAGATGCTCTCAGCCCATCTAAGTACTCAATAGCAATGTGGCTGGATACTGTACGATACTGGAGAGTGCAAAGAAAGTGCTATTGGCTAGCAAAGTCCTACGGGATCTTTCCTGTGTCTGTCTGTCCACCATAAGCCTATATAATAAAGAGCTAATATGCAAATAGTCATCACGCCCTCACGCCCTCTTGCCCTAGTGCTGGAACTGTTCAGACACTCAACACTGGGGAGAGAGGAATGGGGACCAGCCAGGCACAAATGAGCTCACAAGAGGAATGGGGACCAGCCAGGTCCCGGGTGCCTGCAGCCCAGTTGAAGCCACCCGCCCACAGTTCCTGTGGCTGCAGCCGGCCCAGGTCCCGGGTGCCTACAGCCGGCCAGAGGGAGGGAAGCCCGGGTCCCGGGTGCCTGCAACCGGCAGGAGAAGGGGATCCTGGGTCCCGGGTGTGGGGCAAGGCGGAGGCAGGGGCGATCAGGCCAGCAGGGGAGCAGTTAGGGGCGATCAGGCAGGCAGAGGTGGTTAGGGGTGATCAGGCACATAGGCAGGCGAGCGGTTCGGAGCCAGCGGTCCCGAATAGCAAGAGGCGGTTGGACATCCCCCAAGGGGTCCCAGATTGAAGAGGGTGCAGGCCGGGCTGAGGGACTCGCCCCCCCTCCCGTGCACGAATTTCGTGCACCGGGCCTCTAGTTGGGAATAACGATGGCGACTATGGCAGCTAGTTCCTGAGCACCTTCTGTGCAGGGGGCCTGTGCCTCCTCCCAGCTCCGGGTAGGCAGAGGGAGGGAGAGGGCCCTCAGACTTGCCAGGCTCAGAGCCGTCTAGGCTAAATGGCCAACAGCAGCAGGATCCCGGAAGGTCAGACCCCGGGCTCTTAACCACGGGGCCCCCTCTCCACTCACCTGCCACAAACGGCCCCAGGTTGAACACGCTTCCTCCCGTCTCTTTGGGGACCTCGCCGTCAGGCCCGCGGCCGCTGTCGGGGAGAAGCTCCTCGCCCACAGCCCAGTATGTGTGGCAGGGGCCCAGCCTCTGGGCGCAGAGCCGCTGCCCTTCCCTCCACAGAGCGAGTCCCCCACCCAGGCCGCTCAGCACACGACTCACATAGTCCCTCGCGGCCCTGTCTGTCAGGAACGCCCCAGGGTCTGGCAGTGTTATCGGCTGCCCGGGGAGTGTCCTGTCCCCTCCATCTGACCCCACCAGCCGCAGGCCCCTCGGGCAGAAGACCGTCTGCTGGAAGACCTGACGGCCCCGGTAGAAGGCGGTCACCTCGAACTCCCAGTCTGAGCAGCGGCGGCGGCGGCAATGTGAAGGGAGAGATGGAGAGCGTGTAAGGGCCCGTCACCCCAGATCCAGCTCCTCCCAGCCCACCGCTGGCACTCACCGTCCTGGGGCATCAACAGCTGCTTCAGTGGGTTTTCAGGGGGCGCTGGGTTTGGGTAGGGAGCAGGAATGTCTAAGTTGGGGCTCAGCAAGAGCTGAGGGGGGTATTCAGGGGCCACAGCCAGGCTCGAGGCCCCCTCATCTGGAACTGAGCCCAAGGCCATGTCATTCAGTAACTCCTCCAGAATGTCTTCCTAGAGAGAGAGAGAGAGAGAGAGAGAGAGAGAGAGAGAGATAGAGAAGGGTCCAGGCATTTCCACAGCATTTTCTGAAGAGTTCCCAGGGGTCAGGCCTTGTGTTCAGCAATATGGGGACCCAGAGAGGAGACAGTCCTGAGCCTTGCTCTCTAGGGCAGTGATGGTGAACCTATGACACGCGTGTCAGAGGTGACACGCGAACTCATTTTTTGGGTGGATTTTTCTTTGTTAAATGGCATTTAAATATATAAAATAAATGTCAAAAATATAAGTCTTTGTTTTACTATGGTTGCAAATATCAAAAAAATTTTCTATATGTGACACGGCACCAGGGTGAAGTTAGGGTTTTTCAAAATGCTGACACACCGAGCTCAGAAGGTTCGCCATCACCGCTCTAGGGGTTTCCGATCTAGGGAGAGACCGCCTGGGCACAGAGCGCACAATGCTCTGATGTATGCTGAGGGCTAAGAGGTCCGGGAGAGCAGCTAATTCAGCCCAAGGATCTGGCTGCACGCAGGCAAGAGCTGGGCAGAGATGTCTGGGGAGAATGCCCCAGGGGATTTTTCCTGGCACAGACATCAGCAAGATCAAGGGCAGGGAGTTTCTGGTTCCCAAGAGGCTGGAAAGCGAGGAAAGCAACGGAGGTGTGTTAGGGCCTCGAATGCCTGGTGAAAACGGAACTTTCTCCTGAGCGTGCTGGGAAGCCAGGGAGGGCTGTGAGCAGGAGAGGGGCAGGGTCAGCTCAGGGTCAGGGGAGGGAGAGAAGGGGGGCCAGGGAGGAGGCGGACAATGGTCCGTGGGGAGAATGAGGCCTGAACAGGTCCCCAGGGACGCAGAGGCGATGGGACAGGGACTGAGGGGGCAGGAGGGCTGGGCACAGGCCTACCTGGGTGTCAGAGGTACTGAATCTGCCATCGGTGTCCGAAGTCTCCAGCTCAGGGAAGTCCCCAACTGCCGGCGAGAGAGGTGGTGAGCGGAAAAGGGGTGCTAGGGACTCTTACGATCCCATTCCTCCATGAACACCCCCACTTCCAGCCCACCTGAGTTCACAAACTCGTAGATCTTGTGCGGGTCGTGGGGGTCCTTGCTCCGGTCCTCAGCTAAACGCAACACCTCCTTCCTGTTCAGGGCAGACCTGAAATTCCTCTTCCATGTTGGCAGGTCAGGCCTGTCTCTCCCAGGAGTGTAGGCACCACTGGCCTCTGCCCAGGCCTGGGGACCAATGGGACCAGGATAGAGGAGCGGATGGTTCCGACCCCACCCCAGGGGTCATAACCCTGCCCCCTCTCATCCTAGCACCCACCCTGTTAAGGTTCTATCCCCAAATTCTCAGATTCTCGGTGCCCTGAGTCCCCCTGCCTCCACCTTTCAAAATTCTTTGCTTTCTAAGCCAACCTTCCAGGCCCTACTAGGTGTCTAACTCTGCAACCAACCTGCCCTAGGGCACCCTCTGTAATAGCCCCCGCTCCCTCCCACTCTCTAACTGGGTTTACCCCCACTGGTGTAGTATTCTAAGTTGGTGGTAAGTACCCTCAGCTTCAGCCCAGTCTGGTCTCATGTTCCAAGACCCGCCCCCAGAATTCTACATCCAAGATCCCATTCCCGGTGAGACCTGAATTCCTAGGATGCATTTCCTCCATGGTCTAACCTGCTTTCCTAGTTCTATTCCTGGAGCCCGGGCTCTCCAGCTATCCCACACCTATCAACTATCCTAAGCCCTCCCCATCCCCCTGTAACTCCACTCCTCAGAGTCCACCCCACCCTACGGCACCTGCACCTTCGGGTTTCCTGAGTCTCAGCTCCCACACACCTGGAAGATGCCGAAGTCCTCCTGCTGGGCATCCTGCCGCAAACCGTGCTTCCAGGGGATGCGGAAGCGCCGGCGGCTCTGGTCCAGCCAAGCCACGCCCTCCAGCTGCCCCTTGTCCAGCTGAGACACCAGCCAAGGCAGGATCCGCGGCTTTTGGGATCCCATGTCGGGCCTGCTAACATGGGGCAGGTCATGGGCGCAAGCGGCCTCTCAGGCCCACCCTGGACCATCCTCTCACGGGCCACGGCGCAGGTCCCTCGCCTGTATTTTCTTGGGGGAACAAACAGACCTCACCTTCTCCAATCCTCCCATTTAGCGAGGACTCCCTCCCAAATCCATTGTAGGGCCCCCTCGTTCCCCCAGCTTCTGTGCAGACCCCACTACCCCATCAATTCCGCCAGCAGAGACCCTTCCCTATTTCACTGCAAATCCCGCCCGCCCGCCCGCCCTCCCCATCACCCAAGGCGGGTACCCCCACTTCCAAGGTAGAACCTAATAGCAGACGCTACTCTCCTGTGGACTTCTACCTCCCGCACTCACCCCAGTGTGGACCCCTCCCACGGTTCCCCACAGACGATCCCCTCCCCCGGTTCCACCGCAGACCTCCCTCCACAGTCCCCCGCAGAGAGCTTCCCTCGACCAGGGCGCGCTCCCCTCCGTCTAGAGGGTGCTGCCTCCCCGCTACTCTTTCTGTGTTTATTTTTCTGCACCTGCCACTGCTTCACTTCTCCCCTTCCTTGCTTCACTTTCTCCAGGGTACACAGCCCCCCTCCATGTCATGTCAGACTCATCCTTTCGCCCGTTCCTCACTCCGGGCTTCCACCAGCTCCCCGGCTCTTCCGCGTTACCCACCTAGCGGGACGGGGCGGGGCGCGCAGGGTGCTGGGGCCACCCGTGGCTTTGGGTCCCATAGCGCGCGAACACGGAGCTGCACCCCACCCCCACCCCTTACCGTCAGCTGAGCTTTTGGGCGGTGGAGCTTTGTTTGCTGCAGATTTCTTGAAATGAAAACGACTTTCTCGTCATTTGGGCAACAAACCACAGAGAGGTGGCACCCGCAGCCCGGACATTGCTCCTCCCCGTGCCCCTTTTTTGGCTTTCCGGCCACCGGCATGCTGGGAACGTCGCATGCAAATTAGGCGGGCACCGGCGCCCCGCCCCCTCTGCGTTGGGCCGTCGCCAGCCTGGCCCAGTGCGCAGGCGCGGGAAAGTTGAACTCCTAGAAGTTTAACAAGTTCAGTGAAGGAGGTGGCGGCGGCGGCGGGGCCCGCGGCCCGGGCCCGGGGCCAGGTGAGTGGGGCGTCAGTGAGGGCTGCGGGGAGGAGGGAGGAGAAGAGGGCCGCGATCAAGGAGCTGGACCCCCCAGTCCTGTTTCGGCATCCAAGCGTCACGGGCCCCCAAGAGTTCGCCCTTAGACGGTGGAACTACACTTCCCAGCAGGCCGCGCGGCGATCAACTGCGGACCGAGTGGAATGTTTGCCACGAAGCCTGCTGGGATTGGTAGTTTTCATCCTCTAACGGCTTAAGTAACTTGGCATATTCTCTCCGAGCCCAGAGTCGAAGCCTCAAGCGTCCTTCTTGCTCGGGGGCCCAGAGGTCCAAGGCACAATCCCCTTTCCTCTCAGACCCAAGATTTCAGGCTCCCCAGCCCCCTCTTTCCTTAGACCCAAGAATCGGGGTCCCCAGCCTCCTCCTCTGCCAGGACCAAGGAATCTTCGTCTTCATCCCTCTACTCCCTCTGGAGACTCAAGAACCTGGACCTCCAGACCTCAACTCCCCTCGAGGACCTAGGAGTTCAGACCCTCAGCCCCTTCCCTGTCTTGGGGACCCCCGAGTCCTGGCCCTCTCCTCATTCACAAACTAGGAATTGGGGCCCCAAGCCTTCACTTCTGCTGAACCCTGGAGTTTATCCCTCAGCCCCCTCTCTCACAGGTGCCCCCATGGCAGGCTCGGAAGAGCTGGGGCTCCGGGAGGACACGCTGAAGGTCCTAGCTGCCTTCCTTAAGCGGGGCGAGGCTGCCGGGTCCCCCATTCCAGCCCCACCCAGGTAAGAGGAGCTGCTCTCCTCCCGCAGGGGCCTCTGCATGTGGTGTGGGCCGTCTCTAACTCGTGTCCTTGCCCCTCTCTGTATATCTGGCTCTCTTCCTTGTCCCTGGGGGTGCAGGGAGAGGCCCTGAGTGGGAGAAAAAAGGGACTGCTTGTAAGGGGGCTCTGCAGTCACTCTCTGAGGTCCCTTCCCCAGGAGCCCTGCCCAGGAGGCGCCAACAGACTTCCTGAGCCGCCTTCGAAGATGCTTTCCTTGCTCTTTGGGTCGAGAAGCAGTTCCCCCTGAGTCCCCCCGGCCTTGCTCCCTGCCCCTTCGCCCCTGCTACGGTTCGCAGCCTGGTAAGAGGTTTCCCTAGATCACCCATGAGCTTGTTCATGCAGAGCCAGGAGCTTAGCTTTGATTCTAAAAAAAATATATATATATATATATACACACACACACACACACACATACTATTGATTTCAGAGAGGAAAGGAGAGGGGGAGAGAGAGAGAAACATCAATGATGAGAGAGAATCATTGATGGGCTGCCTCCTGCACGCCCCCCACTGGGGATCGAGCCTGCAACCCGGGCCTGTGCCCTGACCGGGAATCTAACTGTGACCTTGTTCATAGATCGATGCTCAACCACTGAGCCAGGCTGGTCGGGCAGGGAGCTTTGATTCTTAATACATCCACAGGATAAGGAATTAGTTCAAGATCACTCAGCTAAGGGTATCTAGGTAGCGATGTTCGGTCTCCAGCACCTACCCTCCGTTTTCAATCACAACTCCTTATCTATTTGATTACATGACTTGGAAAATCCTTCTCTTCCCTGTTCCTGTGTTTATCCAGCAGCAAAGTAGGAATGGGGAGGAGGAGTCATTGGACTTGATCAAGAGTGACTAACAGCTTTCCTCTCATGTGAGCCTGGATAGAATAGTAATGGCTACAGGGCATGCTAGCTTGCACAGGATTTCCCAGCGAGAGAGAGAGTTCTGTGATCAGCCGGTGATGCCTGAAATAGACAAGGGATAGAGTGGTGATCGCTGGAGTGTCACGTGTTTACCTTCCTTGGATGGGATCCTCTTCAAGGTCCAGTTCAGCTCTAACACTCTAAACCAGTGGTTCTCAACCTTCTGGCCCTTTAAATACAGTTCCTCATGCTGTGGTGACCGCAACCATAAAATTATTTTCGTTGCTACTTCATAACTGTAATGTTGTTACTGTTATGAATCACAATGTAAATATCTGATATGCAGGATGGTCTTAGGCGACCCCTGTGAAAGGGTCATTCGACCGCCAAAGGGGTCGCGACTCACAGGTTGAGAACCGCTGCTCTAAATCCATTTGGGGTGACCGCCAGGTTTGCTCGCTGAGCCGCAGTTTACCCCATTATGGGATGGAAATCACTGCTACCAGGCGGGGTGGTTGGGAGGAGAGAATCCATCACTTCCCGATCTCCTGGAGACCTGTCATTGTCTCTTTTCACCCCAGGCCCAGCGACTCCAGACTTCTATGCCCTCGTGGCCCAGCGGCTGGAACAGCTGGTCCAAGAGCAACTGCGATCCCCACCGAGCCCAGGTGCGGGCAGAGGGGCCCTGCAGAAAGATGGGGGCAGACAGGTCGCCAGGTTTCTGCCCCCAACTGAATTCTCTTCTGTCCCCCTAGAGTTACAGGGTCCCCCACCCACCGAGAAGGAAGCCCTGCTGCGGAGGCTGGTGGCCCTCCTGGAGGAGGAGGCAGAAGTCATCAACCAGAAGGTGATGGTCGTCGTCCATCCCTTATTTAGGATGGGAATTGCTTTATGATTGGGCACTGGGGTCAGAAGCTGGATCTGCATTCTCATTGGGTGGCCGGTTGGGAGAGGGTAGGACAAGGCTTTAGTGAATGACAGAGATATGGCCAGGGCAGTACCTTAGATTGGGGGGCTTGCATTGTTTGTTAGAGGGGCGTGGCCTAAAGGAAGGGGTGTGGCCATCAGGAACATGATTTAGGGAAGAGACTGGAGCCCGTTGAGAAAGTAAGGGGATATATGGTGGTGGGAGTGGGATGTGGTTTGAGAAGACATAAAATCTGAAATCCTGAATGACAGTGTAGGGGCGTGGCTTAGAATGTGGGTGGAAATGGCCTGCCGGAGGAGGTGTGGTTTGTGTCCTGAAATATGGTTGGCCTATTAATTGTAGATGGAAGGCTAGAAGATGAGCACTCTAGGGCGCAGTTAGAGTGGGGCTAGGCCCTCATTAGCTGCCAGGTCTGGGCAGGGGCGTGGCTTAGCTTATTGGGTTATAGGCCACCTTCCTGTGAGTAGTTTGGCAGAAACCATGGAGTCTGATTTATGATTGACTGATGTGATGGGTTGGGGCATGGCACAGCGGTTCTCAACCTGTGGGTCGCGACCCCTTTGGAGGGCGAACGACCCTTTCACAGGGGTCGCCTAAGACCATCAGAAAACACATAGATAATGACATATTGTTTTTGTGATGAATCACTATGCTTTCATTATGTTCAATCTGTAACAATGAAATTGGGGATCACCACAACATGAGGAACTGTATTAAAGGGTCGTGGCATTAGGAAGATTGAGAACCACTGGCTTAGAGCTTTAGTATCCAGAAGTCCCTTACACCAGAAAGCCACCCCCACGCCCCCAGCCTCCTACTGGCTGGCCACCAGGGCGGACCCTGCCTCTTCCCCTGTCCACCCCACAGCTGGCCTCGGACCCTGCCCTGCGCCGCAAGCTGGCCCGCCTCTCCGCTGGCTCCTTCGCCCGCCTAGTGGAGCTGTTCTCCAGCCGGGAAGGCAGCCCTTGCCCCAGCCCCGCACGCCCCTCCTTGCGGTGCCCCAGGCCCCCGCCGCCTTCCCCGGAGCCCCTGGCCCGCCTGGCCCTGGCCATGGAACTGAGCCGGCGCGTGGCCTGGTTGGGGGGCACCCTGGCTGGACTCAGCGTCGAGCACGTGCACAGCTTCACGCCCTGGATCCAGGCCCAGGGGGGCTGGGTGAGCCGCCCAAGCCTCTGTGGGCCTCCCTTTACCTGACTGTGATTGGGGGAGGGGGCTTCTTAGGTTTCCTTTCAGGCATCTCGGGTGTTCTCCCAGCTCCCCCTCCCCCCGTTCACCTGCTCTGTGCTCTCTGAGCACCTACTGCACCCTGGGCCCCCGGTGATCAGTGGGGGCTTGTGAGGATTAGGCGGGACCACCCTCTAAGTGCGTGGCGCCCCATGGCGTGTTTGTGTGGTTCCCGGTGACTCTGCCTGGGCAGCTCTGCCTGCCGGACCCGCCTGTCCCGTAGCCCCTGCCTCCTTCCTCTCTGCTCGGCTGTTACCCTCAGGGAGGCCTTTCCGGGTCCCATTTAAAACCGCAGCCGCCTCCACACCCTGGCGCTTACTCACCCTCCCTTGTTGGCTGCTTGACTTCCTTCCATAGCATCTGCACCTTCTAACATGGCAGGAGCAGCTAGTTGTACCTCCTTTTGCCGTCTTCTCTCGCCCCTGACACCTCAGCTCCAGGAGCCCAGGAAGCCTTCCTTGCTCTCGCCTTTCAACCCAATGCCAGGCTCAGAGCTGGCGTGGCCTGTCACCTGGGCAACGGCCCCACCTCCCTGAGCACCTGCCTGTCCTGCCTCATGGCTACCACCGCAGTTGCCTTGTTGCTGTGGCGATGCGGTCAGAGGAGGGTGCAGGCCAGGCTCTCAGAGCCTAACCCTTGCTTCCCAGACTGGGAGGGGCTGGCCTGGTGTTTGAGGAGCAGA
Source organism: Myotis pilosus (assembly GCA_036010255.1). Lineage (NCBI taxonomy): Eukaryota > Metazoa > Chordata > Mammalia > Chiroptera > Vespertilionidae > Myotis > Myotis pilosus. The sequence continues at coordinate 6,094,970 of JASKON010000029.1, forward strand.
GAGGAGGGGCTGGAGCGGGTGAGCAAGGTGAGCCAGGCGACAGGGCCAGCGTTGAGGGCAAGAGGGGCGGCCAGGTTGTTCAGGGGCTCAGGGGCTCGTAGTCATGGTGAGAACTTGGGGTCTGACTCTGAGTGAGCCCCGAATTCCTGGAGGGCTCTGAGCAGAGGACGATGGGGTGCTTAGGTATTAACACCCGCCCTCTGGTGGTGGCGTGGGGAACTGTATGGGGAGAGGGCAGAAGGAGGGAGCTTGGAGGGGGGTGACTGGCCAGGGGGAGATTCCCAGAGCAGTGTGGGATAGTAGGGGTTCTGGATTTAATTTGGGGACAGAGGTTACAGATTTTGCTAATGGAGTGGATGTGGGGGCTGAGCGGCAGGCAGGCGTCAAGGACGCTGACCTGGGCAACCGCTGGGCTGCTCCCCGAGAGGGGGCCAAGCAGGGGGGAGGGCCGGGGAGGGAGAGGGCTGGGAAGGAGTCAGAGACGGTTGGAAGTGGTCCTCCGACCTCACAGCAGGCGCTGAGGGCACGGGGGGTGCGTGTCTGGAGCTCAGCCCAGACGCTCGCTCGCTGGTTTGTAAACCGTTTTGTTTTAAGGAATGAGCAGAAAGCTTGGCCAGGTGCTCGCCAGGGATTTCAGTGGATGATCCCAGTTAAGCTCACAGCAGCCTGACGGGATTCGGTTATTATCCGGGTCTCACGCAGGCTGGGAGGGGAAGCTCCGCACGCAGGGATCAGAATCAACACTTGCACACAAAGCCGGGGCCCTTGATCTTTAAAACCCCAGCACCCTCTCCGCTCCCTGGAGCCCTGTCTCTGCCCAACCTCCACCAGCGCTCCGCCCACCATGCGGCTCTGTCTCCCTTTTCCTCACCGGGACTGGCCCCACCCCCACCCCCACCCCTACCCCCACCCCCGGGTGTCTGTCCCTCTCTGGTCTCTGTCCCCTGTCCGTCCTGGTCCCCCCCCCCCCCCAGCTCTCACTGGCTGGTGTGGATGCTGCTGTGAGTGGAGGGAGCCTCCACTGACACGGCTCTGCCGCTTTCCCCTGCAGGAGGGCATCCTGGCCACCTCCCCCGTGGACTTGAACTTGCCCCTGGACTAGCTCTTCCCCAGCAGCTGTGACGAGATTGGCCTTCAGGCGCCGGGGCCCCTTGCGTGCTTCCCGAGCCTTCCTGTTCTGCTCAGGGCTGTGAGTGGTGGCTGCCCACCCTGCTTTTGCCAAAAAGAAATGGTTCACATTTTTTTCATATTAAAGACTTGTTCAAAGGTTGAATCACTTGTTCTTTCAGTCGAGAACTCAAGTTCTAAGGAGGGGAGACGTGGTTCAGAGGTCTCTCTGGTTTATACGCTGAGGCGAGAGCGATGCATTCATCCCAGAAATGTTTATCTGGAGCACTTCGGAGTGCCCGCCAGCTGCCATACAGCGTGCTGGGGATGCCTGTGAGCACGACTCCAGCTGCCACCTCCTCCCCGCCGCCTGGGGCCTCTATCCCAGCTGCCCCTGCGCGATGCCCGTGGGGCCTTCCAGCTAGTTCTCCCTTCACGGGCACCCGAACACCACCTTCCCATTTTCTCCTTCTGGGCCTCTTGTGCTGGTTCCTCCTCATCTCCCTGGAGACTTGGGGTTTGTCACCTTTTTGGGGTGTAGCCTCTTTCACAGAATTATGTTTGTAAACATATACGATGAGACGCACAGCCAGTGACAGTCCGTCCTTGCTGTTTGCACGCTCTATAGTTGCGAATTCGCCTAGGCACTAGCATTTATGTGTAATCCCCAAACTAGTACTCACGGTGGTGGGCACGAGTGTGGGCAGAGCTGCCGACGACGGGACTCGCCCGCTGCGCACCTCCTCGGCTAAGACTGAACACGCGACCCTCTGCCACCTGGTTCAGCTCTCAGACTGTCGACGTGTGTGCCCGCCATCTGTTTAGTGGCCCATGACTTTTGGCATTTCTGTGTTTCCTTGTGCTGATTTTGCTGTTTAAAAGGAACCCTCCTGCCCTAGCCAGTTTGGCTCAGTGGATAGAGCGTCGGCCTGCGGACTAAAGGGTCCCAGATTCCATTCTGGTCAGGGCACATGCCTGGGTTGCAGGCTCAATCCCCAGTGTGGGGCATGCGGGAGGCAGCCGATCAATGATTCTCTCTCATCATTGGCCTCTCTCTCTCTCTCTCTCCCTCTCCCTTCCTCTCTGAAATCAATAAAAACAGATTAAAATAAAAGGGACCCTCCCTCCCCCGCCCAGAGCAGAGCACAGAGTTGCTGTCCAGGGTTCCTCAGAGCAGGAGGGAGAGGCTGCCTAGGTTAGAGTCTGCGTTCAGGCGTGAGCTACCCTGCTCTTGGCGGGAGGCCAATGTGAGTGAATTACCAATAGGTATTAAGTAAGCGTCTAAACAAAGCACACTGCCCTAGCCGGTTTGGCTCAGTAGATACAGCGTCGACCAAAGGGTCCTGGGTTCGATTCTGGTCAAGGGCACATGCCCAGGTTTCGGGCTCAGTCCCCACTAGGGGGCGTGCAGGAGGCAGCTGATCAGTGATTCTCATCATTGATGTTTCTATCTCTCCTCTCCCTTCCTCTCTGAAATCAATAAAAATATGTTTAAAAAAAATAAAAAAACAATAAAGGACTCCCATCTGATTAAGTCAAGTCCACCCTGGAAGATGTTCCTTTTGATTAATTTAAAGTTAACTGGTTTAGGGCCCTAATGACATCTGCAAGATCGATTCACCTTTGTCGTAGAAGATAATCAGGAGAGGCATTCATCTCCTTTGTCCTATAACACAACCTGGTCCCCGGTATATAACACGGGGGGCAGAGATCTTGGGGGCCCCCTTGGAGTTCTGCCCATCACCGCATATCTGCAACCACTGCCACGTGACATGCTAGCCTCCGTGGCTTATGTGGGGGACCAGGCCACAGGAGCTAATCCTGGGGTCTTTGATGTGTTGCCTAAATTCTTAATTGAAGGCATGGCCAAGTTCCCGTTTGCTGAGGGATGAAGTTTCTATCCTCCCAGCCCCTGGAGGCCTGCATGCTAAGTCGGGCACTAGATGCCTGTGTGCTTCTCCTCACCCCGCCTCTCACCACACCCACCCCCATGGTCGCACCCATTCCCGGGCTGTGACGCAGCGCAGCGCTGGCTGACAGAACTAAGTGAGCCTTCCATGTAATGGAGAGCACGCCCCGAGCCCCCGTGCCACGGGCCCTCACTGGGATCCACCCGATGACAGTTTGGTGCATGGGCCGACTTTCAACCACAAACCACACTGACCAGGCGGTCTATTAATTTTAACAATTTTTATTAACCCTGTTTATCCAAAATACAGAATCATTTCAACATAGTAGTCAACATAAAAATATTAGTGAGATATTACAGATTCTTTTTTTTTTTAAATATATTTTATTGATTTTTTACAGAGAGGAAAGGAGAGAGATAGAGATAGAGAGTTAGAAACATCGATGAGAGAGAAACATCGATTAGCTGCCTCCTGCACATCCCCCACTGGGGAAGTGCGCGCAACCCAGGTACATGCCCTTGACCGGAATCGAACCTGGGACCCTTCAGTCCGCAGGCCGACGCTCTATCCACTGAGCCAAACCGGTTTCGGCACAGATTCTTTTTTTAAAAAAATATTTTTTTATTGATTTCAGGAAGGGAGAGGGAGAGAGACAAACATCAATGATGAGAGAGAATCATGGATTGGCTGCCTCCTGCACACCTCCCACTGGGGACCGAGCCCACAACCCAGGTATGTGCCCTTGACCGGAATCGAACCAGGGAGCCTTCAGTCTGCAGGTCTATGCTCTATCCACTGAGCCAAACCAGCTAGAGTGATTCTTTTTTTTTTAATATTAAGTCCTCTGAATCGTCTGTGTTCTATTATTATTATTTTAAATATTTTTGTATTGATTTCAGAGAGGAAGGGAGAGATAGAAACATCAATGATGAGAGGGAATCATTGATTGGCTGCCTCCTGCACGCCCCACACTGGGCATGTGCCCTGACCAGGAATCAAACTGTGACCTCCTGGTTCATAGATCAACACTCAACCCCTGGGCCACCCTGGCCTGGCTATTATTATTATTATTTTATTAAATATGTTTTATTGATTTTTTACAGAGAGGAAGGGAGAGGGATAGAAAGTTAGAAACATTGATGAGAGAGAAACATCGATCAGCTGCCCCCTGCACACCCCCTACTGGGGATGTGCCTGCAACGAAGGTACGTGCCCTTGACCGAAATTGAACCTGGGACCCTTGAGTCCGCAGGCCAATGCTCTATCCACTGAGCCAAACTGGTTAGGGCTATTATTATTATTTTATATATATATATATATTTTATTGATTTTTACAGAGAGGAAGGAAGAGAGAGATAGAGAGTTAGAAACATGGATGAGAGAGAAACATGGATCAGCTGCCTCCTGCACATTCCCTTCTGGGGATGTGTCCGCAACCCAGGTCCATGCCCTTGACCGGAATCGAACCTGGGACCTTTCAGTCCGCAGGCCGACGCTCTATCCACTGAGCCAAACTGGTTTCGGCTATTATTATTTTTTAATCCTCACCCCAGGACATGCTTAGAGTGAGGAAGGGAGAGAGAGAGAGATAAAAACATCCATATGAGATACAAACATTGATCGGTTGCCTTAAGTACACTCCTTGACCAGGATCAAACCCACAACCCAGGTATGTGCCTTGATCAGGAATCGAACCAGCAACCCTTCAGCACATGGACGACGATGCCCAACCACGGAGCTACTCGGCCAGGGCTGGTGTGTTTCACACTCAGTACATCTCAGTTCAGACTTGCCACAGTCCATTACTCACCTGGCCCAGGTGACGAGTGGCTGCCTTCTTGGAAAATGCAGAATTTGATGGTGACAACTTGCCCATTTCTGACTCCAGCCTGAGATTTTCCCCTTGAATGCCTATACCACCCTTTTTTCTTTTTTTTTTTTTTTTTTTTTTTTTTTTTGCGGCCCTGAAAAGGGCCTTTGGTTTTGCGGAAGAAGGTAGCGGTTTGGGGCTCAGCCGCCGAAGCCGTAGAGCGTGCGGCCCTGGCGCTTGAGCGCGTAGACCACGTCCATGGCCGTGACCGTCTTGCGCTTGGCGTGCTCCGTGTAGGTGACGGCGTCGCGGATCACGTTCTCCAGGAAGACCTTGAGCACCCCGCGCGTCTCCTCGTAGATGAGCCCGGAGATGCGCTTGACGCCGCCGCGCCGCGCCAGGCGCCGGATGGCGGGCTTGGTGATGCCCTGGATGTTGTCGCGCAGCACCTTGCGGTGGCGCTTGGCGCCGCCCTTGCCCAGGCCCTTCCCGCCTTTGCCGCGGCCGGACATGCCTGCAGGTGGAGAGAACACAACCCACCCTTTTTTCAATGACGTTAAGCTATTCCAGTGATGGCGAACCTTTTGAGCTCGGCGTGTCAGCATTTTGAAAAACCCTAACTTAACTCTGGTGCCGTGTCACATATAGAATTTTTTTGATATTTGCAACCATAAGAAAACAAAGACATATTTTTGATATTTATTTTATATATTTAAATGCCATTTAACAAAGAAAAATCAACCAAAAAAATGAGTTCGCATGTCATAGGTTCGCCATCACTGGGCTATTCCCTAGTGTTGTATCATTTGTTATAATATTTTGTTCTTGGTAGCATCACAGAGCAGAAATAATTGATCAGGTCAAAATACAATATTTGGAAATTAGGAAAAAAAACCACAAAACTGATTTAGGCCTTGGCTGGGTGGCTCTGTTGGTTGGAGTATCATCCCGTGCACCAGAGGGTTGTGGGTTCGATTCCCAGTCAGGGCACATACCTAGGTTTTGGGCTCAATTCCTGGTTGGGCAGGAAGGCAAATAGTCAATGTTTCTCTCTCAAAATCAATGGAAACATCCTTGGGTGAAGATTGAAAACAGAAAGACAAAAACTGACTTAAGACCCATATAGCTTACAGTGTAGGATCAAAATGTGGGCCCCGATTACTTCATTATTTGGACTTAATCAAAATTTAAAATCTCTGCCCGGCCAGCATGGCTCAGTGGTTAAGCGTCAACCTATGAACCAGGAGGGTGAGGTTCGATTCTTGGTCTGGGCACATGTCCAGGTTGCGGGCTCGATCCCCCATAGGGGGCATGCAGGAGGCAGGGGGCAGATTGGTGATTCTCATCATTGATGTTTCTGTCTCTCCCTCTCACTTCCTCTATGAAATCAATTTGAAAAATATTTTTAAAAAGATAACGAGCCCTAGCCAGGTTTGCTCAGTGGATAGAGCGTCAACCTGCGGAGCGAAGGGTCCTGGGTTTGATTCCGGTCAAGGGCACATGCCCAGGTTGAGGGCTTGATCCCCAGTGCGGGGTGTGTGGGAGGTAGCTCATCAAAGATTCTTTCTCATCATTGATGTTTCTCCCTCTCCCTATCTCTCTGAAATCAATGAAAAATTTTAAAAAGATGTATTTTTTAAATGAGTACACACTTTTTAAAAAAATGGATGTGAGCAGACACTTGGTAAAAGAAGATATATGGCCCTAGCCAGTTTGACTCAGTGGATAGAGCATCGGCCTGCAGACTGAAGGGCCCCGGGTTCGATTCCGGCCAAGGGCACATGCCTGGGCTGTGGGCTCGATCCCCAGTAGGGGGCGTGCAGGAGGCAGCCAATCAATGGTTCTCTCTCATCATTGATGTTTCTCTCTCTCTTCTTTCCTCTCTGAAATCAATAAAAATATATTTTTTGAAAAAGAAGATATACGAATGATCAGTGAGCACATGAACAGACGCTCAGCAGCAGTGGGCAGATCCATACCAATGACAGCCAGGACGAGACGCCGCTGCGTACCCACCAGCCTGGTGAAAACGAAAGACGGATCCCATCAGGTGCTGGCCAGGACCTGGAGCAGCCGGAACGCTTCATGCATCCCTGATGGGAATGCAACATGGCAGGACGCCCTGGAAGACATTTTGGCAGGCAGTTCCTTATAAAGTGAGGCATAGAGCATTCACCCTGCCTGCAACTCGGTCATCTGCTCCCAGGTTGACCCCAGAGAAATGACAAAGTGTCTCTTCACAGGAAGACTTGTCCCGGAATGCTCATAGCCCCCTTTATTCACAACAGCCCAATCTGGACATCACTCAGATGCCTGTCAACAGGAAAGTAAATAAACCATGATACTGTTACCGAACTCAAGGGGTCCGCAGCCTGGGGTAGTCTACAAAAACAGGAAACAGTTGTTGCAAGGTAGTTTTATTTACTTGCAGCAAGTAAAGGAAACAGGATGCATACTCAAAACTCTGCCTCCCCAAGGGGGCTTAGCCTTGTGGCTCATCACTATTCGGTCAGTTACATGTTGATTTCTTCTGTGCAGTTGGCTACACTTACCAGTGGAGGTCTTGTTCAGTTACCCTGTTTGCAGCTGCAGCTGAGAGAGGCTGTGCTACATTTTAACACTGAGCAAGAATAACAGTAATAACATCTAGAACCTCCCAGGCCTGAAGACCCTTGTCCTAACCATACACCAATACAGGGCACTGCTCCTGAGCAGTAAAAAGGATTGCACAATGGCTGAATCTCAAAGGCATTAGGCTGAGTGAATGAAGACAGACACAAGACATCACGTCCCGTACAATTCCATTTATAGGGAACTTTAGCACAGGAAAAGCTACACTATAGTGACAAAAATAGAAAGGGATTGCTTCAGTGGTTGGGTGGGTAAGGTAGCAACTAGAGAGGATCATGAAGGAACTTTCCAGGGTGATGCTTCTACAAGTTGCATTCATCTTCATTCAACAAGTGACTTTTCCGGCAGATCCTGGAAAGCTCCCTGGAGGAGGCGCCGTCTGGTCTGTGCCCTGATGGATGGATAGGAGTTGGTTGACAAAGGGAGGTGGTTGTTTCTTGCAGGGGGGAGGGAACTGGCAAAGGCCAAATGGTTTGAGTGAAGTTGCTGGGTTTAGAAAACTTGGAACAGTTAAGTAGAGGGGCTGGAGTCTAAATGCATTGACGCCCGAGTCCTTCCCGACTGGGTTCGAGACCCTGGCGCAGCCTTCCCTCTCTTTGGGTCTCTAATGGCTCCAGCCCCCCCGCCCCCCAACCCCCACGTAAATGGGCAAATTCTTCCTTGTTTCTCTCAGACTCCCTTGGGGCTGGGAGAACCCACTGAATAGACGGTGAGTGACAGCTCTTTTGAGTCAATCGCTGGAGGATAAAGCCCTCTCTCCTCGTGGGCCAATCGCCTTGTTCTTGAGACCGGCCGCTGGGCGGGGCTCGCCAAAGGCCTCGTGACCTCACGTTTTCGATAAACCAGTAGCAGCTGATAAGAGGCGGGTCCTTTAGGTGATGGACAGATCTATTTCAAAATGTCCGCTAGCGCGGGGCCCGCCGGGAAGCTTTGAGGCGGTGCTGGGGGAAGGGGCGGGAACTCCCGGCTGGCTTTGCCCAATCATCAGTCGTGCTTCCTGTGATAGACGAGAAGTCTTTGCCATCCCGGTCGACTTACGTGGGCGGGGCTTTTCACGCCAGACTGGGCGCGTCCCTGAACTTTGATGGGCATCTTCTCTGTCCAATTGGTAAACGGTATTCCCAGACGGACCGCCTCCATCGCCAATGAGATCTCCTGGCGGGGTCGCGGTGGGCGGACCCAGACGCTCCGCTATAAGACGGTCTCGGGAGAGTGCGGAGAAGGGGGGGGGTCTCGGCGGATCGAGGAGTAGAAGCGGGTGAATATGGCGGCAGCCGAGACCGCGAACTGCATCATGGAGGTGAGCGTCTGGAACGCCGCCGGGGGCGGGGGTCGGTGTTTTATGGCACGGAGAAGGGGCTGTGAGTCGGCGGATTTGAGGAAAGGCCTCCAGCCGTCCGGCGGGGCGTCCGCATGCTCCGGATCGGGGCCACCGTTTCGGTGCGGGTTCCCTAGCTTTCGGGGGACCTGCGGTATCCCGCCCAGACGCTGGTCTCGGGCCCCCTCCCACGTGGAGGAGGGCTGGGGGCGCTTCCGGCCTGGCCCCCACGTGGCCGCGCCGCGGTGGGTGGGGAGGGGGTGTGCCGCGCCCGGTGGCCCGGCGGGCTCCACGTGCGGGACAAAGGCCCCGCCCCCGGCCGGGGGAGGGGCGCCCCGGGGGGGGGCGGGGGGCGGCTCTCACCCTTCTGAGGCCCCCGGCCCTCCACGAGGATCGCGGCGTACATTTCCGAGTGCGACTTACTGGGGGGCCTTCAGTCTCTTGGAAGGAAGGGGCGGTGTATCGGGTCCCTACACATCCCCCTCCCCGGACCGGGCATTCACTTAGGCCTCGGTCCAGGTTTTGTGCACTTTTGGGTTCGGATTGGAGGAAGACAAAGACCTGCTTTTCTCTGCTCCCCCTCCCCCGCCCCCCGTTTCCTGTGCCTGGATTCTCCTCCCGGGGATTCGGGAGCGGGGGGATGGGGGATGCCCCTGTGACCTCTCTCGGTGGTGGTGGGGGGGCCTCCAGCTGAAGGAGATCGGTCCCGATAAGACGCCCGGCACCCCCTTGTGGCCGTTTCTGGGTGTGTGGGAGGGACATGTTTTTCATGGGGCGTGTCTGGAAGCCCACCGCCCCGTCGGAGCCCGGCCGCGCGAGGGGAGGGGTCTGCCGGGAAGGGGCCGCGATGGAGGCTGCGAGCTCTCACCCCCATTCCTCTCCCCTCGGCGCTCGTGAAGGCGGGAGATGGACCCCCCCTTCCAGAACCCCTGGGCGAGGGTCCGGAGGCTGGATGCCTGAAATGGTTTCCCAAAATGTGGGTTCCTGCGCAGCCATGCGGGGTTGGTGCCGGCGCGGGGTTTCAGGCTGCCTGGGGCCTGTCTGGCTGACACATGAGTGAGATGGAGAAATGGGCCCAGCGGGGAATCCCCTCCCAGCCGCCCTTTGTAGGCATCCTCGCTGGCTTTCGGGAATGGGGGTGGGGCCCGGAGCCCTGCGGGTCACGCTTCTCGGCGCCCGGTCCCAGCTGTCATCTGATGGGGCCGCCGGATTTTCACCCCTTCCCTTGTGGCTCTCTCTGGAGTGGGAGGGCAGCTCCCCAGGGTCACTCCAATGACTCCCATCCCCCGTGGCCGCCCTGGACCAGGGCCGCGGTGGTGGAGGAAATACCTTCCCGGGAGGTTGCCTCGGGGCTTGGCCCCACACTGGGGGGTTTGCAAGCCTGCGATGTGTGTCTGAACGGGAGGAGGAGGGCTGGGGGCCCAGAGCCCGGTCTCTTCCCGGGGAATCTGCCTTCCTAGGTGGAGGGAAATCAGCCAGGAGATTGGCTCCAACTGGTTGTATGTGGGGCTTCCTGAGCCCAAGGCAGGAACTAGGGGTCGGGGTGCCAGCTCTGGTGGGGGTGCCATCTCCATCCTGGAATCCTCTCATGAAAGACTGGTTTCCAGAAGTGGCAGGTGCCCAGAGGGCACACTCTGCCAGCCACCTCCCCGCTATGGGTGTGTGTGTGTGTGTCAGGGTCAGGAAGTGTCACCTAATCTGGGGGGATTAGATGATGGAGGGGAGTGACAGCTGGCAGTGCCTATGTGCCCAGTGGGTGCCAGCTCCTCCGGCCGGGTGGGGGAGGTGTGCGTGGTCAGATGCCTGGCCAGAGAGGGGCAGCTTGGGATCAGTCCGCCATCTCTCCAGCCCCAGCTGAGACAGAATCCCTCTCTCCTCCCCCCACTTGTCCCACCCCTTTTTGAAACAGCCCTGCCTCATTACCTGCTCTCTCTGCCACCACTCCCCACCAAGGAAAAGGAAAATTGCAGGAAAACACTCCCCTCTCCTAACAGCCAGGGTCCCCTGGCCTGGCCTGCCCCTAGCCGCTCCCAGTAGCTAATCCTTTCTCCCTGTACTCTCTCCTAGAATTTTGTAGCCACCTTGGCTAATGGGATGAGCCTCCAGCCGCCTCTTGAAGAAGTAAATATCCTTTTGTGAGACCCTTCCCCATATTAAGATATCTTGCCACACTTCAGGCCCTGTCTAGTGGTCTAACCATGAGCCCTCTTGCTTCAAACCAGCTTACCCCTTGCCCCCGAACACTTAGTACACACTCCCTCGAGGTTTGTGGCCCCCACCTTGCCTTCCCCAATAGTGTGGCTGCTTCCTTAACTCTATCTCCAGCTCCCCTTTGCCCTCCCCTATGTCTGCTCCAGTTCTGCCTTCCCCTCCCCTCCCAGCTGTGGGCTGAGCTAGAGACGGGGGCAGAGAGACTGGAGAGATGGTAGGCATGGCTGAGATATCGGGGTGTTCCCTGGGGGCGGGGTATCCTGCAATAGGAATATGGAGCTTGTGGGTTCTGGGGAGGCAAGGTGGCAGATGGGAGCTGTAGGGTTGCCATGGTATGATTGAGGGGTTTATTCCAGGGAGAAGTAGGGACCTGGAGGCTTAAGAGGCTTTGGGGGAGCCCCAGATTTGACCCATGGTCCCATCCTCCCTCTCCCAGGTCTCCTGTGGCCAAGCAGAATGCAGCGAGAAGCCCAACGCTGAGGACATGACGTCCAAAGATTACTACTTCGACTCCTATGCTCACTTTGGTATCCACGAGGTGAGTGTGCACAGCTGAACCTGGAGAGGTTAATTTACGGGAGGGCTGGAACTGAATTTCCCACCATGCACCCTGCCTTCCCTGTCAGCAGGCTGCCCCTCTGCGCATGCCCCAAGCTCACCCTGGGGTCTGCTCTGCCCGCGGTTGCCTTGGAGACTAAGGTTAGCCAGGTGCTCCTCGGGATCCCTCCTGGGAGGCCGGGGTGGGAGCCCACATGCTTGGCTGGGATGCAGCTGGAGGTCGGGCCGGCTGGTTTCTGCCGCCCTCTAGTGACCAGCGGTGGGATTGCCCCCCAGCTGCTCGGGTCTGGCGTGCAGATGGCTTCTCTCCTCTGGTTCCCTGGAGGCTGTCCCAGGAGTTGGGATGGATTCTGTGGATTTTTTCTTTTGGTCTTTTGCTTTTTTATTTTTTTGAGTGTATAGGCCAGTGGATTATTGATTTCAGAGAGGAAGGGAGAGAGAGAGAAAGAGATATAAACGTCAGTGATGAGAGAGAGAGAGTCATTGATCAGCTGCCTCCTGCACACCTCCTACTGGATCAAGCCCACAACCCAGACATGTGCCCTGACCCGGAATCAAACCATGACCTCCTGATTCACGCTGACCGGGCTACTGAGGACTTTTTTTTTTTTTTATAAAAATTTTTTTAATATATATATATATTTTATTGAGTCTTCACAGAGAGGAAAGGAGAGAGATAGAGAGTTAGAAACATCGATGAGAGAGAAACATCGACCAGCTGCCTCCTGCACACTCCCCACTGGGAATGTGCCCGCAACCAAGGTACATGCCCCTGACCGGAATCGAACCTGGGACCTCTCAGTCCGCAAGCCGACGCTCTATCCACTGAGCCAAACCGGCCTCGGCACTGAGGACTTTTTAAAAGCAAATGTAGTTGAGGCTTAGGAGGCAGTGGTAGAATCTGGCTAATCTACGATGGGAGTTTAGTCTATCCAGTCTGATGTTACAGATAGGGAAACTGAGGCACGTGGAAAGGAAATAACTTGTTCCGAAGGGACTAATAAGCAAGTGGGAAGGCTGAGCTCTGGCACTCCAAACTGTCAGCGTGTCAGAGGCCAGGACACCCGTTTCCAGCTGTGAATGTAGGCCCCTCATGGTACCTTCACAACCCGTCTCCCCAGGAGATGCTGAAAGACGAGGTGCGCACCCTCACCTACCGCAACTCCATGTTTCACAACCGGCACCTCTTCAAGGACAAGGTGGTGCTGGACGTGGGCTCCGGCACAGGGATTCTCTGTATGTTTGCTGCCAAGGCCGGGGCCCGCAAGGTCATTGGGGTGAGTGTCCTGGACAGTGGGGTGGGCTTGGGCCCTGGGACGGAAAGGGACACCTTGGGGCTCAGGGATCGGATAGAGGGGGGTGGGAGGTGAGGATGGGACTGGGGGGGGTCTCACCCTCACTTCTTCCTGGACCCCAGATCGAGTGTTCCAGTATCTCTGATTATGCGGTGAAGATCGTCAAAGCCAACAAGTTAGACCATGGTGAGCCCAGGAAGAGAATGGGTTTGTGGGGGCGGAAGGGGCGATCCCAGCTTCCCCGGGCCCTTGGCAGGAGGGTGGGGGCCACTGAACACAGATTCAACTTGTCCTCTCCCGTGGGCTCTGGGCCGCCAACAGCCTGAGAATGCAACCTCCTCAGAGCCCACAACCTGAAAAGCAGGTTCTACTGTCTTAGAATTTAAGTGTTAAAGTCCCAAACTCAGAGCCTCGCTCTAAAACCTCAGGCAAGAAGCAGTCTTCAGATAGTTCAGCAAATAGGGCCACGTGGGCCCATGTGAGAAAGCACTCAGCCGCCCTCTCGGAGCTCAGCCAACATTCCCAGACTCTGTACTTACCGGCACATATGCGTGTCAACGTTTTTACATTTACGTGCGTTATTTTTACACAAATGGCATTTCACACAAGTCCTTCCCTTTTTCTTATTTAAAAAAAAAACACCTTTTTATTGATTTCAGAGAGGAAGGGAGAGGGAGAGATAGAAACATCCATGATGAGAGAGAATCATTGATCGGCTGCCTCCTGTACGCCCCCCACTGGGGATCAAGCCTGCAACCCGGGCCTGTGCCCTGACTGGCAATCAAACCGTGACCTCCTGGTTCATAGGTTGGCACTCACCGGCCCCGCCCCTTTTTCTCTCTGGTCATTGTCGTTTAACATGTTGCAGGACGTTGAGAGGATCTTGTTTTTTTTTTGATACTCACATACCTGGGCCTTCTTAACCAGGCTCCTGGTGATGGGCATTTAGCTGCTTCTGAGCGTTTCCTCTCCTGCATATAAGGTCATTCCACAAATGAACTGGTACATCTGTGAGGTCGATGGGTCAAATGTGTAAGCTGCTAGATGTTGCCAGATGGCCTTTGAGTTCCCACCTGCGAAGTTGGAGGGGCAGAGACTGGGGGAAGGGAGTGGGTTTTCTGGATGTGAAGGCTCCTAATATTTAGTAACTGAAGAGATTTTTCTTTCTTTCTTAGTAAGACTAGTATAGTGACACCCCCCCTCAAGTACCCAACACTCAGTTTTAAATATGTCCATTGGAAGCAAATTCCAACTGTGATGTCATTTAGATCCTGCTGTGCATGTTTCTAATAGATGATCATGCCGTTACTGGCAAAACCTTAACATCGCCTACTACCTAATCCCTGTAAGATTTCTGCTTCTGCCTCAGGAAATGTCTAGAGTGAGTGAACTTGAAACTGAGTGAACAGGGCATGGCTTCAGCTGGCAGAGTTCTTTGAAGATGCCCAAATGTAGCCCCCAGCCCTTCCTTAGAAGTCAAGGGCTGCCCCAGTGGGGTCCCCAGGCCCTGGACCCCCAGAGGGAGGCAGTCGGACGGGTCTCAGGCCTGTGTCCCTCTCTGCCCCTACAGTGGTGACCATCATCAAGGGGAAGGTAGAGGAGGTGGAGCTGCCGGTGGAGAAGGTTGACATCATCATCAGCGAGTGGATGGGCTACTGTCTCTTCTACGAGTCGATGCTCAACACCGTGCTCTATGCCCGAGACAAGTGGCTGGTGAGGCCCTGGCAGTTGGGGGAATGCAGGCTGGGTCCTGAGGGTGTTTGTTGCATGTATCAGTCGAGGGCCAGGCCGGAAGCCAAAGCCAGGCCAGGTATTTCCCACACAGGGGACTTAACACGGGATTGCCCGCACAGATGTTGGAAGGCCCACAGCCAAACGAGTATAACAATTTTTGGGGCTACATGGTGACAAGGAGATGGTACAGTGTCAGGGGGGCGTTAGTGCTGGGAAGAAAGAAAACCATAGCAGGATAAAGGGATAGGGAAGGACAGGTGGGGGGAGAGGGCGTGATCCTCTCAGGCTCTCACATCAAAGATGTGCCAGGCAGAGGGAACACCCAAGGGAGCCGACTGAGACTTGATCAAAGGATGGGCAGTAGCCACACAGGATCTGCTTCTGAGGGGAAGAACACTGGACAGGATTTCAGCCAGTGCAAAGGTCCTGGGGCAGGAGTGTGCCTGGGTGTTCAGCAGCAGGGAAGCTAGTGAAATGAGGATCTGGAAGAGCAGTAGGAGGTGAAGTTAGAGGTGAGGGGTGGAGGGGCATTGTGGACCCTCATGATACTTTGCTTTCCCTCTCAGGAGCCAGGAAGGGTTCTGATGATCCCTCAGAACCTCCAGACAGGGTCTGATTTAGGTGCTCCTGGGCGCCCTCTGATGGCCATGTGGGGAATGATTTGGGGGTGAGGGCAGAGCAGGAAACCCTGAGGCGGCTGCCTGAAGTGTCATGGCTCAGCCAAGGGTGGGGCAGAGGGGGTGGATGCAGAGCCACACTGGAGAGGTTTGGCAGCAGCGTTGCCAAGGCCCCCCACACTTCACGCCCTCACCCTGCCCTTACACAGGCGCCCGATGGCCTCATCTTCCCAGACCGAGCCACGCTGTACGTGACGGCCATCGAGGACCGGCAGTACAAAGACTACAAGATCCACTGTGAGCTTGGGCCCAAGGAGCTCGTGGGCTGGGGCGGGCTCGACCTGACCCAGGCGCCCCGGTGTGCTCACCCCTCCTCCCTGCCTCCTCCCAGGGTGGGAGAATGTGTATGGCTTTGACATGTCTTGCATCAAAGACGTGGCCATCAAGGAGCCCCTGGTGGATGTGGTGGACCCCAAGCAGCTGGTCACCAACGCCTGCCTCATCAAGGTGAGGAGGTGGGCATGGCCAGGTGTCCCCAGGGTTGGAACCAAAGAAGGGCCAGCACCTGTCCCGCATGCGACACATCAGGGCGCGGTGTGCTGGCCTGAGGTCTTGGGTTCCTCGCCCGTCAGCCAGGGTAGTGCTAGGGGCCCAGCGGAGCTGTGTCTTCCATTAAAAAGCTCTGAGCCGGCCAAGGCCCGTGGTTCCAAGATGGAACCCATGAGCTGGGCTTGCCCTGCCCAGGGACACTCTTTCCAGAGGGAACACAGGCAGCAGCTCAGACCCCTGGGCGGGGCTCACCTGAGCCCACCGAATGCAAGAAGCCAGGCCAGGAGCGAGTTTATCATAGTCAAGGACACGGGCTGCGATCCATTGTTGAGCCCCTCCCTGCTGTGTCCCACACATCCCTCTGAGGCAGGCAGACCCACGTGGAGGGAGTGAGGAGAGGAGACAGGAGACAAGCAGGCGGCCTGACCGGCCCAGCCTCTGAGGCTGCATCAGAACCAGGGCTTTGTTCTGAGCGCGTCCAGGAGCTGTCCGGGGTTTAAGCAGGAGCTGGGCACGATGATTGGCTAGTTTCACAGTTGTCACCTTGGCTGATGGATGTGTCCAGCTAAGTTATGGGGGCGGGGCGGGGGGGTAGAAGCAGGGAGCCCCATGAGGAGGCCGTGGGGAGGGGTGAAGTAAAGTGGTAGGTCCAGGAATAACGGGTTTGGGGTTCGGATGGGGAGAGGAGGGAACGGGGACTCCAGCCCCGCCCGCCCCACCCCCTCCCCGTTTGCCTGGGCCCCTGGCCGGCCTCGGGGGCGTGGGCTCATGGCCGGTCCCGCAGGAGGTGGACATCTACACCGTGAAGGTGGAAGACCTGACCTTCACCTCGCCCTTCTGCCTGCAAGTGAAGCGGAACGATTACGTGCACGCGCTGGTGGCCTATTTCAACATCGAGTTCACACGCTGCCACAAGAGGACCGGCTTCTCCACCAGTGAGTCTGGGAAGGGCCACCCGCTCTGCCTCGTCCCCACCCGCGGGCCCGGGCAGGACCCTCGGGGGTGAGGGGGGTGGAGGGATTCACGGGCGGGTGGACCACAGTCAGCGCTCCGTAAACAGCCATGGGGGGGGGGGGTGCCAGGCAGAGGGAGGGGCAGGACCAAGTGGGGGTGCAGGGGCCAGTGGGCTGACCCGACCCCGCCCTCAGGCCCCGAGTCCCCGTACACACACTGGAAGCAGACGGTGTTCTACATGGAGGACTACCTGACGGTGAAGACGGGCGAGGAGATCTTCGGCACCATCGGCATGCGGCCCAACGCCAAGAACAATGTGAGGGTCGGGAGCACCTGGGGGTGGACTGTGGAGGCACCTCTGCTTGTCGGGGGCTCTTGGGGGTCCGTCTGTGGAATACGATTGTATTGGGGACCTACAGGCAGAGGGCCCTGGGACCAGCCACGATCAGGCTGAACCCCTGCCCTCCCGATGTTCCCGATCTAGACATGGTCACGGTCAGCGGTAAACGACAGTGCGAGGTGACTGTGCCACACTGGCGAGGGCGGGCCAGCTGAGAAGGTGGGGTGGGGGGGAGCCTGGTTTCCCAGCCTGGGCCTGGGGATCGAGGGACGCAAAGGAGGGCTGGGGGCAGGGCTGGGGCAGAGTCCGGAGCTCCAGCTCAGCCCCATGGGAGGAGGAAGGGTCTGGTTCCTGAGTGGCGGGGCGTGGCCTGCACCAAAACATCAGGCCCGTGTGTAAGGCTGGATGGTGCCCAGGGAGCCTGGATGGAGGGGGGTGGCCCAAAAGGCACCCGCTTTCGAAGTCAGGGAGACAAGCCCGTTAAAGCAGGGACTCAGCCAGGGACTGTTTGCTGTGCCCCAGATGACACTGGTCACTAGAGACGTGGGGTTATTACAGACTGGAGAGGGTGCTCCCCTCTGCTTGCTCCTCACCTGGACAGTTCTGCATCTCTGCCTGCCCTGTCTCCGGTCCCCTCATGTCCTCCCTCTCCCCACAGCGCGACCTGGACTTCACCATTGACCTGGACTTCAAGGGCCAGCTGTGTGAGCTGTCCTGCTCCACCGACTACCGGATGCGCTGAGACGGCGCCCGGTGTCTCCCACCCCAGCCCGGCCGGCCCTGCACAGGCCCAGCGGCTGTGGCATTTCTTAGGCGGTTTCGGGATCCCCCTTCCTCTCCTTTTCTCACAAGGGAGTGACAGGGGCCTGGGCCCGGGATGGGAGGGTTGGGGGGTGGGCACATTGTGACTGTTTTTCATAACTTATGTTTTTATATGGTTACATTTATGCCAATAAATCCTCAGCTGGGACAGCTTGGCTTCTGGGGGGTTGGGGCTCCGTGTGCAGGTGCTAAGGTTTCAGTCTGAGCAGCCAGGAGTACCCGGATGATGGCTGTAGGTCTCTGTCCTCACTTGTGTCTAGTTCTGTCTCACCACAGCCCTCTGAGTCTTGTCCCAACTCACCCCCTGCTCGCTCCCGGGATCTTCCCCCACCCTCTCTGGGGGGAGTGAGCCTGTCCCCCCCAGTCCCCTCTCCTGCCCCTGAGCCCTGTTATCTTTTGTCCCCACTGGGCATGGCTCTGAGCCCAGCTGCACTGCCAGGCTGGTGGAGGACTGGGGTGTGGGTTCCCAGTATAGCTGGGCCCTTAAGCTTCTCAAAAGGCCATTCCCCTGCCTCCCCCAACACACGATTCCTGTTTTTTCTGTCCAGGCCCCTCCAAGGCCAGGCCAGGGCTGAGTGGCAGAGAGCACTGTCCTGCCCTCGGCAGCTAGGAAACAGTTGCGGTGGAGGTGTGCTGGGGTCAGTTCCTTCTGGGGGGGGTGGCTTAGTGTGGGGTCCCACCTCAGGGTAGCAGAGCCTCCCCACCTCAGAGGTGGGCACCAAGGTCCCACTGACCTTCACAGGCCCCTGCTGCAGGCACGGTGTCCTCATCCACCACCCTCCCCATGGCCCTGGGCACAGCCCCATCCCCCAGGACCTGGACCACTCAGCACAGCATCCCTGTCTCCACAGCGCCTGCCCCGCCTGCTTCCATACAGCTGAGCCCTTGGCTTGCTGGCAGCTGATCCGTTCTTCTAGGATGGTGTCCACACTGGCCATGCTGAGGCTCGGGCTCTGTCCCTATCCCCAGGGGCCTTACGTTCCGGAGTCTCCCTGGGTGAGGGTGAGGTCTGGTCTACACTGGAGCCCAGAGCTTCCCCTTCCCCACCCCTTTCCTTGGAAACATGCTGACGCCACTTGAAAGTGTCAGCTGTCCCATTCCTCTTCCCTGCGCCTTGGGATTCCCTCTCCTGAGGCCTGGGTGCACCAGCACACCCATGAGGGCTCCTAGGGGCCGTGGAGGAGGGAGGTGGAGATCTGGGTGCTAATCGTGCCTCTCTGGCCTGTTTTGCTCTCTTGGGAAGTAAAACAGGCCTTGAGCTACATCTCACCCTGGAAGGTTATCCGGGGCGGGGGGCGGGGCTGCCCGCGCAGGGGCAACTTCACTCACCAATTTTTCTGGTGACCAACACACACATGCTGTTGCTTCTAGCTTCCTCCACCCTGGGGGACCCCGAGTCCTTGGGCAGGTGGGAAAGGCTGGTGGTGTCAGGGACATGGCTGCAAGGAGACCTTGAAGGGCACACGCCGCCTCAGGCCAAGGCTTTCAGTCTCAGAACAGGAAGGCATCTCAGAGCTGCCCTGTCAGATACTGAGCCCCATTTCTCCTGTTTGTACCTCAGTATCACGCTCCCCTGTGGCCCCTGTTCCCTGGGCACATGCCAAATATATCACCTGCCGGAGACTCAGTACTGGCCCTGCTCTGCCTCCAGGAAAGTTGGGCTATGGAGTTCTAGTCTAGATGGTCTCCTGGACCTGTGGCAGTGAGGCCTGCGCAGTGTCCAGCTTGTTGGGTGACCTTGGCACCTCTCTGCACCTCCCCTAGCCTCAGTTTACCCATCTGTATATTGCGGTCACGACCCCAAGTTTCCATTGGGCTTGCCCAGATGTCTTCCCCCCAATAGCCTCCTTCCCTCCCCCAGTCCCCGCTGTGACTGGGCGGGACCCAGGGGCACCCCAGAGCCAAATAAAAGGTGATCTCCATGTTTCAGTCTCTGCTCTTTCTGGTCTGACCCTAACACATCTTACCTCGCGGAAGTCCCTTTGACTGTCTAACTTGAATCCAACCGGCTGTAGCCGCCTCCCTTGCACCAACGCAGCTGCACCTTGTGCGGGTAGTTTTGTGGGTCTATCGGGTCCCAAAGCAGCTCCTCCCTCCCTGGGATGGTGGACGGAGATTCGCTCCAGCTCCAGCTGGATGCCCCACCTGCGTGACTCGCCTACCGGAGCTCGGCTGCGAATTCCAAGCTGAGCCTCGTTCCCGGAAGAGAAAGGAGCGAGCTCCCTGAGCGCGGACTGGGGAGCCCGAGAGCCTGGGGCTCAGGGTAGATGCTGTGTAGAAGGCTGGGGGCGGACGGGGAATGGGGCGGGGTCGGAAGACCGCTAGGATTCAACGCTGGGAGGGGATTGGAAGCTGGGGTCCGGGGGGGCGGGGATAGGACGCAGAGCGATTGGAAGGGGGCGGGGATAGGACGCCGAGATTGGAAGGGGGCGGGGATAGGACGCCGAGATTGGAAGGGGGCGGGGATAGGACGCAGAGCAATGGGAAGGGGGCGGGGATAGGACGCCGAGATTGGAAGGGGGCGGGATAGGACGCCGAGATTGGAAGGGGGCGGGGATAGGACGCAGAGCGATTGGAAGGGGGCGGGGATAGGAGCAGAGCGATTGGAAGGGGGCGGGGATAGGACGCCGAGATTGGAAGGGGGCGGGGATAGGACGCAGAGCGATTGGAAGGGGGCGGGGACAGAACCAGGGACTGGAATACCCGGGAGGCACACGCGAGACAGGAATCGAGGTTTTCCTGGGTGTGGGGTGATCCGGGGCGTGCAGGAACTCCGGAAGCCCATCGACCAAATCGTGGGCTCGTCGCCCTGGGTTGCCTATGTCTACGCAAGCGGGAGACAGGCCTGGCGCTCCAAATCGGGGGTCGGGGAGGCGTCATCCGGCTTGGTCCCCAGGATCCTATCGGCGGACCCCCGACTCAGCGTAGTGAGTACGGAACGGGAGGGGCCCGAGCTACCGCGGGGGCCGGAGGCCTGTGTCCCCGGTTGGGCGGACGAGCTTCTCCATCACTTGTCCTCGAAGCATCCCTGGCTGCGAGGCATGCGCAATAGGGTGCGCCCTCCCCCATCCCCTTTAGCCCCTGTCGAGGGGGAGGGGACGCGGGGTGAATTTATAGACAGTTCCCCCGCCCCCACCCCACCCCCCAGTCCTTGGAATGGGAAACGGAAATAGGGGGACAGTGCCAGCGTCTGGCAGGTGTTTGTTTCAAATGGGTCTCGGACTGATATTTTTCTCGGAGACCCCGTAACTCTCCCTGGGTGGATTTCCCCCCTCCGCCCCCGAATTTTGAAAGTCCTATGTGGGGAGGCGGCACTACCCCCGCACCAGTCTCAGCAGAGCCTCCGAGAGGTAAACGCGAGGTAGCCCTCCGCCTCCGTGTGTATCCACTGAGGTCCCCAACGGAGGGTCCCCCCAACACCGAGTGTCTGGCCAGGACCCTCAAGACCCTTAGGAGGGGTGAGCTGGCGTCCCGCAGGCCTGGGTCTGCGGGAGGAGGGGCTGGGGTCCTGACCCCTGGGTCTGGGGGAGCCGCGAGCTGGGGGCTTAGGGAGTGACTGTCCTCCCCCAGGGGCCCGGCGGGACATGGCCGAAGCGCACCAAGCCGTGGGCTTCCGACCCTCACTGACCTCGGACGGGGCGGAAGCGGACCTCAGTGCCTCGGCGCTGCAGGAGATCTACCTGTCCGGACTGCGCTCCTGGAAAAGGCATCTCTCCCGGTTCTGGGTGAGGAGGGCTGCGGCTCGGTTTCCTTCCGGGGATCCCGGTACCGGTTTCCGGGCTGCCCGAGGCCCACCTCTGGCATCCAGGTGGCCCCCCTTCTGGGAAAGCTGTCCGCTCCCAGGACTTCTGAAAGCTCCTTCCTGGTCTGTGGCTCACTTCAGGGATCCTCAGCCTCACCCACTGGGAACCCCTATTCACCGCTTGCACCCACATCTGGGACCCCCACGTTCCCCACGCCTCCAGACACGACTTGCACCCCAATTCCTAGAGCTCAGTGCCCTTCCCATGGTTCACTTCTCATCTTCCTCTTTCCTCTGCAGGCTTTAAAGTGGGTGTTCGCGCCCGGCACGGGGGGAGGGCGGGGGGCGGGGCAGTGGTTGAGTATAACCTGGGTTACAGTTTACTCCCCACCCCTTGTCCAGGTGCGTGCGGGAGGCAACTAGTTGATGTGTCTCTCTCACATCGATGTTTCGCTTTCTCTCTCTCTCTCTCTCTCTCTCTCTCTCTCTCTCTCTCTCAAAAGCAATGAAAAAAATACCCTCAGGTGAGGATTAACAAAAAAAGAAATGAAAATAACCACATGTACCCGTAACGTTTCCTGCCAAGCCAAAGGAAGACAGACTGCCAAGTACATAAACCCCCCAGGAGCAGAGCAGCAGCAGAAAGGCTCGCTGTGGTGACATTTACTGGGCACCTGCTGAGTGCCTGGCTCTGAGCTGTGCCATGCAGCCCCTTCCCCAGGCCCCCTCTCTGCTTTATTTTTCTCCCTAGCACCCAGCGCTGTCCGACACACTGCACTGAGTCCTTCCCTTACGCAGGCATTCTCTCTGTCCCCCGTGACCGCAGGAATCTTGCTATCTGGTCACTGCTGTGGGGCCCCAGTTAGCATCTGTGGAATGACAGTGTCTCATCCGGCCCTTGTGACAGCTCTGTGATCGCTCCCATTCTACAGAGGACACAGAGAGGGCACGTGCTTGCCATCACTCGGCCAGTTAGGGACAGAGCGGAGGGTTGGACTCCAGAGCCCAGGTTCTAAAGCTTATTTCTGAGGCCTTCCTAATCCTTACGTGTGGGAAGAAGAGAGAAAGAGGTCGCTTGAGCCGGGATGGTGATGCCCCAGCTAATGGTCGGTGGTAGCTTTTATCCTGTCTTAACTTTGCTCTCTGTGTGATCTTGAAGCCGTGTTGTTTTGTTTGCTTGTTTTGTTGTTTTTATATTTTTAAAATATATTTTATTGATTTTTTTACAGAGAGGAAGGGAGAGGGATAGAGAGTTAGAAACATCGATCAGCTGCCTCCTGCACACCCGCCACTGGGGATGCGCCCGCAACCAAGGTACATGCCCTTGACTGGAATCGAACCTGGGACCCTTCAGTCCACAGGCCGATGCTCTATCCACTGAGCCAAACCAGTTAGGGCTGTTTTGTTGTTTTAAAGCCTCATCCAAGGATGTCTTTCCCATTGGTTTTTAGAAAGTGGAAGAGGGAAAGACAGAGAGAAATATTGATGTGATAGAAACACATTGATTGGTTGCCTCCCTGAACAAGCCCGGACCAGGGCCCAGGCCAGGGAGGAGCCTGCCCTTGACTGGATTTGAACCCTGGACCCTTCCACTGAGCCAAACCCACTAGGGCTTGTTTTTAATGTAAAATGAGGTCATCTTAGCACCTACTCCTCAGGGTTGTGGGAGGATTTAAAGAGTTAAGCCTTGTAAAGGGCACCTGGCATGTAGTAAGGGCTCATTACATGTTAATTATCTTGTTCACCCTTCTCTAGGAATCTGATTAGTAACCCAGCACTTTCATCCATTCCTCATTCATTCCACGGCCAGGTAGCTCCAGAAGGCCTCCTGAGCTCCAGATGCTCCTCTGTCTGGGGGATTATTTTGTCTTCCAGGTCCTTCCTGAGAGTAACCTCCTCCAGGAAGCCCTCCCTGACTCCCTCAGGATGAGCAACCTGCCACCACAGAGCTCCTGTGTCTTGTCTCCTGCCATTAGCACTCACTTCATTCTTGACTGACCTCCCTGAGGATAGAATCTAGATCAGTCTGCTGCCCATGGGGTCTTGAGCGCCTAGCTCAGAACCCAGCTGGATGCTTAATATCTAAGGATTGTGCTTAGAGGATGCAATTGAATGGATGCTCTTTCTTCCCCCACAGAATGACTTTCTCACTGGTGTGTTCCCTGCCAGCCCCCTCAGCTGGCTCTTCCTCTTCAGTGCAATCCAGCTTGCCTGGTTCCTCCAGCTGGATCCTTCCCTGGGACTGACGGAGAAGATTAAAGAGCTGCTGCCAGATTGGTGAGTTCCCACTTCAGCCCAGTAACCTCCCTAGTTCCTTTCCCTCCCCCTGGTAAGTTTCTCTATTGGTGTGCTGTGCCTGCTGATGAAAAGTAACCTCTGAGACCTACTAGTACTTTGGGACAGATTACTAAAGGCACAGCATCAATAAAAAAGGAGGTGCTTTTCTCTCTTCTTTCCATCCTGGCTGCTTCTTGTGAAGAGGGATGGTGACAAACTAGAAAATGTCTCAGATATGGTGATGTTTACTGATGCAAGTGTGACTCTGCTAGTCTCTGATTGTGCACTTTTAGGTAAGAGACTTCACCAGTTTAGGTGTCAGGGTTTTCATTTATTAAATGGGGGTAATAATAATTGCTTCTTAGGGTGGTTGGAAGAATTCAAGTCACGCATGTGGAATATTCAGTCCGGTGTCAGGAGGTTGTTAAAGGGGACCGGTTGTCATATTACAGTCGTTGCTGTCGGCTTTGGGAAAGATTTGGCAACCAGATGATGGTGAAGCGGCAGGGGCTAACTCTTGCATAAGTGCCCCTAGGGAAGAAGGCAGATTTGGGGCAGATAGCCCCAAAGGCCTGCTCTTGCATTGGAGGTAGAAATTTCCAGGAAGACTGGATTTACCCTGTGCACAGGGGGAGTGACTCCCCCAGCTCCTCCAGGTGGGATCTGCTCCCATGTCTGTTAGCAACGTTGCAAACTGTAGGCCAGTTTCCTAAACTTGAGTTTAATTTGGAACCACCAGGGAAGGCTTGTTCAAACACCAATTGCTGCCCAGCCGGTGTGGCTCAGTGGTTGGGCATTAACCCATGAACCAAGAGGTCCCTGGTTTGATTCCTGATCAGAGCGTGTGCCTGGGTGGCAGGCTCCATCTCTGGTGGGGGTGCATGGAGGAGGCAGCCAATCAATATCTCTCATTTATGTTCCTATCTCTTCCTCTCCCTTCTTCTCTCTCTAAAATCAATAAAAACATTTTAAATTTATTTTTATTGATTTCAGAGAGGAAGGGAGAGGGAGAGAGAGAGATAGAAACATCAGTGATGAGAGAGAATCGTTGATTGGCTGCCTCCTGCACATCCCCTACTGGGGATCGAGCTCACAACCCAGGCATGTGCCCTTGGTCAGAATCGAACCTGGGACACTTCAGTCCGCAAGCCAACGCTCTAGCCACAGAGCCAAACCAGCCAGGGCAATAAAACATATTTTCAAAAGACAGCACTGATTGCTGCCCTGGCCTGTGTGGCTCAATTGGTTGGGTGTTGTCTCATGCACTGAATGGTTGGTTGCTGGTTCGATTCCTGGTCAGGGCACATGCCCGGGTTGCAGGTTCCATCCCTGGTGGAGGGCACTTGGGAGGCAACCAATCGATGTTTCTCTCTCTCTCTCTTCCCCTCGCTCTAGACTCAATAAAAACATTTTTTTAAAATATATTTTATTGATTTTTTACAGAGAGGAAGGGAGAGAGACAGAGAGTCAGAAACATCGATGAGAGAGAAACATCGATCAGCTGCCTCCTGCACATCCCCCACTGGGGATGTGCCCGCAACCCAGGTACATGCCCTTGACCGGAATCGAACCTGGGACCCTTCAGTCCGCAGGTCGACGCTCTATCCGCTGAGCCAAACCGGTTTTGGCAATAAAAACATTTTTTAAAACCCCAACACTGATTGCTGGACCCCGACCCAACAGATTCTGTCTTACTAGGTCTGGGTGGGGCCCAGGAATCGGCATTCCCAGCAAGCTCCCAGGTCCAAGGCCCACATTTTGAGAACCGCGCTGAGAGTATAATTGATATCTGGGAGGGAAAAGTGTCCCTTTAATAGAAATACCACTTATTAAGCACCTACCAGTTTCCATGAGACGGTGAGACATGATTTTAGAAGCTTGGGGTCCCCACAGTCCTGGGAGGAGAGGGTGCTGCGAGAGGATCCTGCCTCCACAAATGAGGAAACTGGACCCTCTAACTGACTCTAGTTCCACAAGATAAGCCTCCAGCAGCCAGAAGACCAGTGAGAGAATATTAGGGAGGGCAGGGGCCAAGTGAGGCTGGAGGGGAGAGGGTTCTGAGGCCAGGAGGCCCAGCCCTTCCTCTCTCCGCCCAGGGGTGGACAGCACCACAGGCTTCGCGGGGTCCTGGCAGCCGCACTGTTTGCTTCGTGCCTCTGGGGAGCCCTGATCTTCACACTTCACGTGGCTCTCAGGCTGCTGCTGTCCTACCACGGCTGGCTCCTCGAACCCCACGGAGCCATGTCCTCACCCACCAAGACTTGGCTGGTATGTGAGGGGCAGAGCCCTGCTCGGACCCTGTGGGGGCCTACTTCTCTGTCCCCCTCCCTCTGGGTCTCTGTGTCCCTCCCTCTGGGTCTCTGTGTCCCTCCCTCTGGGTCTCTGTGCCCCTCCCTCTGGGTCTCTGTGCCCCTCCCTCTGGGTCTCTATCCCCCTCCCTCTGGGTCTCTGTGCCCCTCCCTCTGGGTCTCTGTGCCCCTCCCTCTGGGTCTCTGTCCCCCTCCCTCTGGGTCTCTGTGCCCCTCCCTCTGGGTCTCTGTCCCCCTCCCTCTGGGCCTCTGTCCCCCTCCCTCTGGGCCTCTGTGCCCCTCCCTCTGGGTCTCTGTCCCCCTCCCTCTGGGTCTCTGTCCCACTCCCTCTGGGTCGCTGTGCCCCTCCCTCTGGGTCTCTATCCCCCTCCTTCTGGGTCTCTGTGCCCCCCCCTCTGGGTTTCTGTCCCCCTCCCTCTGGGTCTCTGTGCCCCTCCCTCTGGGTCTCTGTCCCCCTCCCTCTGGGTCTCTGTGCCCCTCCCTCTGGGTCTCTGTGCCCCTCCCTCTGGGTCTCTATCCCCCTCCCTCTGGGTCTCTGTGTCCCTCCCTCTGGGTCTCTGTGCCCCTCCCTCTGGGTCTCTGTGCCCCCCCTCTGGGTTTCTGTCCCCTCCCTCTGGGTCTCTGTGCCCCCCCTCTGGGTTTCTGTCCCCCTCCCTCTGGGTCTCTGTGCCCCCCCTCTGGGTTTCTGTCCCCCTCCCTCTGGGTCTCTGTGCCCCTCCCTCTGGATCTCTGTCCCCCTCCCTCTGGGTCTCTGTGCCCCTCCCTCTGGGTCTCTGTCCCCCTCCCTCGGGTCTCTGTCCCCCTGTGGGCGGGTATCTGTCCCATCTGCTCTGTGGGTTGCCACACACATCTCACCCCGGTCCCCAGCCCCAGTGAGGGGTTTGATGACCCACAATCCCCACTTCCCCAGGCCCTGGTCCGCATCTTCTCCGGCCGCCACCCAATGCTCTTCAGTTACCAGCGCTCCCTGCCGCGCCAGCCGGTGCCCTCGGTGCAGGACACCGTGCGCAAGGTGGGCCGGTCCCCGGGGATGGGAGGAGAGGCGGGCGGGCCGGGCTTGCGGGGTGACCTGCCTACCTCTCCGCCTCTTCCCTCAGTACCTGGAGTCCGTCCGGCCTGTCCTTTCGGACGAGGATTTCGACTGGACGGCGGGCCTGGCTCAGGAATTCCTGCGGCTGCAGGCGTCGCTGCTGCAGTGGTACCTGCAGCTCAAGTCCTGGTGGGCGTCCAACTACGTGAGTCCCTTGTGGGGAAGGCAAAGGTCCGAGCGCATCCCCCTGACCCGGCAGGGCTACGCCCCGCCCCCCGCCCCGCCCACAACCCCTAGGCCTGCGGCGATTGGAGGCCCTAGACACCGGCATCCTGAGCCCCGCCCCTTACTCAATCTCAGCCCCGCCCCCACGCTCCAATGACGTAAACCCGCCCCAGATGCTCCAATATTCCGAGCTCCTCTGCGCTCTCCAGTACCCGGAACTCTCTGTCCCCCAGCAGTGTGAGCCCCTCTCCACGCTCTGATGTTCTTTTTAAAAAAAATATATTTTTTTATTGATTTCAGAGGGGAAGGGAGAGGGAGAGAGAGATAGAAACATCAATGATGAGAGAGAATCATTGATCGGCTGCGTCCTGCACGCCCCCCCACTGGGGATCGAGGCTGCAACCCAGGCACGTGCCCTTGACCGGAATCGAACCTGAGACCCTTCAGTCTGCAGACTGATGCTCTATCCACTGAGCCAAACTGGTTAGGGCCTGGTTGTTGATTTTTTAATCTCAGATGGGATCGATAAACATATCTTGTTGTGTACCCAGCCTTTGCCATCGACAGCATACCTTGGTGCTCACTCCGTGTCACTAATACAGATATAGCTTGTTCTTTTTTTTTAAGGGGAGAATAATGATTTTTTTTTTACTGTATTTTATTGATTTTTTACAGAGAGAAAGAGAAAGGTATAGAGAGTTAGAAACATCAGTGAGAGAGAAACATCCATCAGCTGCCTCTTGCACACCCCCTACTGGGGATGTGCTCACAACCAAGGTACATGCCCTTGACTGGAATCGAACCTGGGACCCTTCAGTCCACAGGCCGAGGATCTATCCGCTGAGCCAAACCGGTCAGGGCATCTTGTTCTTTTTAACAGCTGTGTAATATTCCACAGCATGAGCGGAGCTTCTCGGTTATTGCTAGCGACTGCTCAGGCTGGCCTCCTGCACTGGGCTCCGCCCTCCCTGTCAGACACAGTCAAGTCTGGGGTGCTGGGCCCTGCCACTGCCCCCCCTGCACTGGCCCGGCCACCCCAGCTCTGCCTCTCTGTGACCCGTCCCCAGGTCAGTGACTGGTGGGAAGAGTTTGTGTACCTTCGCTCCCGCAACTCGCTGATGGTGAATAGCAACTTTTATATGATGGTGAGAGGGGAGAAGGGGGCTGGGAGCTGAGGAGGGAGTGGGGCTCATACAATGATCAAAGGTGGGGTTTAGGGTCAGTGACCCAAATCATTGTCTTGAATTCACCATTTGGGGGCAGGACCCGTCTGTGTTTGGGGATCAGGGGCAAACCTGACCCCGGGCGTTTTGCTGCCCCCTCCTCGGCCCCCAGGACTTCCTGTATGTCACACCTACACCCGTGCAGGCTGCTCGCGCCGGGAACGCTGTGCACGCCCTGCTGCTCTACCGCCACCGCCTGAACCGCCAGGAGATCCTGCCGGTAAGAGGGCGGCCCTGGGGGACAGAGGCCGTGGCCCTGTGGCGTGGGGCCGCGTGGGCCCCGGGGGGTTTGGGGGGAGGCAGCTCTGAGCCCAGGTCTCCTGCAGACGTTGCTGATGGGAATGCGGCCCCTGTGCTCCGCCCAGTATGAGAAGATATTCAACACCACGCGGGTGCCTGGGGCCCAGAAAGGTGAGACCCATTCCACTCCTAGCTCTCGGAGGGGGGACAGTGTAGCAGCCAAGAGCGTGTGCGCTGGAGCCCGCCGCGGGCTGCATCCCAGCTCCGTCTTCCAGCCGTGTGGCCTTGAGCAAGTCACCCTCTCTGGGCCTCAACCTCCCCATCTCTCAGGTGGGGTAAGGACACAGAGGGTGGTGAGGGGTAGATGGGTGCCCAGAACAGTGCAAGCTGCTTAGGAAGTAGGTGGTTGCTATTATTTTCTTTTAATATTTATTTTTATTGATTTCAGGGAGGAAGGGAGAGGGAGAGAGAAATAAAAATATCAGTGATGAGACAGAATCATGGATGGGCTGCCTCCTGCATGCCCCCTACTGGGAATCGAGCCTGCAACCCGGGCATGTGCCCTTGCCCGGAATCCAACCAGGGACCTTTCAGTCTGCAGGCCATGGCTTTAGCCACTGAGCCACACCAGCTCGGGCGTAGTTGCTATTCTTTTCTTTTTTTTTTTTAATATATTTTTATTGATTTTTTTACAGAGAGAGAAAGGGATAGTTAGAAACATCGATGAGAGAGAAACATCGATCAGCTGCCTCCTGCACACCCCCTATTGGGGATGTGCCCGCAGCCAAGGTACATGCCCCTGACCGGAATCGAACCTGGGACCCTTGAGTCCGCAGGCTGACGCTCTATCCACTGAGCCAAACCGGTCAGGGCCATAGTTGCTATTCTTATTCTTAATGTTTCCAACACTCTGCCCACCCACCCAGACCACCTGCGCCACCTCCGGGACAGCCGGCACGTGGCCGTGTTCCACCGGGGCCGGTTCTTCCGCGTGGGCACCCACTCCCCGAGCGGCCTGCTGTCCCCGCGCGCCCTGGAGCAGCAGTTTCAGCGAATCCTGGACGACCCCTCGCCCGCCTGCCCGCACGAGGAACACCTGGCGGCCCTGACCGCGGCGCCCAGGTGAGGGGGGAGGGCAGGGGCGCATGGGCCCCACCGCCACCCCGGGGTTGTGGGCCAGTGGGGGCCGGGCAGGCTCTGGGGCTCAGGCATGCCCCCCACCCCCCCAAACAGGGACCTGTGGGCGCAGGCGCGGAGGTCCCTGAAGAGCCACGCAGAGGAGGCCCTGGAGGCGGTGGAAGGGGCTGCTTTCTTTGTCTCGTTGGACTCGCAGCCCGCGGGGCTCACCAGGGAGGACCCCGCGGCCTCCTTGGACGCCTACGCCCACGCCCTGCTGGCTGGCCGGGGCCACGACCGGTGAGTCCACTGGGGACCTGGACACCCCACCCGACCTGCGACCGGAACCCCGTGTTTGGACCTAATACTCCGGGCCCTGGACACACAGACCCTGACCCCCAGTCCTGGGGCACCTCCAGACCCAAAGGCCCCCTGGACCTGAGGACCCCAGACTCAAGGCCTTGCGACCTGGGGACCTCCGACCCAGAGAAATCTAGACCCAGACCCTGGAACCCCAGGTCCCAGACCTGGACCCTCAGACCCAGGGCTCCCCAGAGCCCGGACCCCAAGCCTGGGATCTCAGACTCAGAACCCCGGGACCCCCTGACCTGAATGCTGGCGTCCTAAACCCAAGACCTAGAGACGCTCAGACAACTTCCTAGATGCCCACCCGTCACCCTAGTCTCTGAGGCCCCTGGGAACGTGCCCTGACCGCCCAGCGCCCCCTGAGCCTGGCACCTTACCAGGTACCTTCTCTCAAAACCCCCAGCTCTTCACACCTTGGCCCCGGCCCAGAGCCCATCCAGAGCCACCAGCTGGAGGCCCCGCCCTCTTGGAGGTCCCACACCAGCCCTGATTCCAGAAAAGTCTCCCCACCCAGAAATCCCCACCCGGCCCTCAGGGCACCCCGACTTCCCTCCTGGGCCCCGCTCCTTGGTGACCTCTCTGACCTCTCTCCCGCAGCTGGTATGACAAGTCCTTCACCCTCATCGTCTTCTCCAACGGCAAGCTGGGCCTCAGCGTGGAGCACTCGTGGGCGGACTGCCCCGTCTCAGGGCACATGTGGGAGGTAGGGCAGTCCCCCGCCCCCCCTGGGGACCACCACCCCCATTTCCAGAGACCTTCCTCCCCCAGGGCTGAGGGTCAGAGGAGAAGCGGAGGCTCGGAGAGAGAAAGGAGAGACCGAGGAGGGCCACCCAGCAAGGCAGGGGGCCTGGGTGGGCAGTTGGGACTCAGAGGAAGGAGCTGATTTGCCCAGTCACAGAGCCAGGGGCTGCAGAGCAGGACTGTGAGTCCGGAATGTTCTGAGGCCAGAATGAGGGGCCTTTGAATCACATCATCATCACTGAGTTGGATCCGCCTCTCAGCTTGGCTGAGTGACCCTGGGCAAGTTACTCCCCTCGTCCTTTTATCTTTAAGTCCCATCCAGTCCTGAGAACCTCAAGTCTCTATTTTATTTCATTTTAAATCGGGGCGGGGGGGAGGGGGTGCCTGCCGCCCATCGGCCCCATCTCCGGTGCTGCATGAGGGCTGGACGGGCCCAGGGTGGGGAGCAGGGTGTGAGGGGGCGAGGGAGGCCCATCCAGACCTCGGGAGCAGCCCAGATCAGCGCAGACTCTCCTGCGCCCGTTTCTCGTTTGTAAAATGGGAATGTTTTGGCAAATGAGACACAGTTCAGTTCCACGTCAGACCCTCAGGCTGTTCACGTCCACATATCACCTCCGTATGTCCACGCTGAACGAGGAGATGTCGCAGAGTAAGATAGAGAGAAGTGCCACGCTGGAGGGTAGCAGGTGCTCGATCAGGGTTGATTTAAAATATTTAGCAGGCCCGGCCGGCGTGGCTAGTGGTTGCGCGTCGACCTATGAACCAGGAGGTCACGGTTCGGTTCCGGTCAGGGCACATGCCTGGGTTGGGGGCTCCATCCCCAGTGGGGGGGCGTACAGGAGGCAGCCGATCAATGATTCTTTCTCATCATTGATATTTCTATCTCCCTTTCCCTTCCTCACTGAAATTAATAAAAATACATTTTTTAAAAATAAGATATTTAGTGCGGGGGGGGGGGGGAGGTTGGGGGTTAATGGGGGGGATGAGGACACATTTGTAATACCTTAACTAATAAAAAAAAGAGACAAAAAAATAAGATATTTAGCAATATTTAGCAATAATAAAAGCAGGGTGTGGGCCTGCTCAGTCAGAATGGATGCTGAGGGGCGGTCCTCGGGAGGGCTGGGCAGCCATTGGTGCTCTAAGAACCTGGCAGAAGGTCAGGGGTAGGAAGGGCCGTTGGGTATTAGCATTGCTTCCACTCTCGATGGACTTGAACCTGAGACCCCGCTTGTGAACATGAGGGGTTTCTCCTTCTCAGGGACTGACCCCAGGCCCAGAAGGGCCTGGTCCAAGAGGTCCCCGGTTAGATGGCTGCAGGCCAGAGGGAGGCAGGGACCCTGACCGCCTGCATTTGTACACAGTTCACTCTGGCCACCGAGTGCTTCCAGCTGGGCTACTCGGTGGACGGCCACTGCAAGGGCCACCCTGAGCCCTCCCTGCCCCGGCCCCAGCGGCTACACTGGGACCTTCCAGACAAGGTGAGTCTGGGCTCCCGGGCCTCTCCTCCGAGTCCCCAAATTCCTGGATTTGACTCTAAACTCACTCTCATCCCCAAACTCAACCTCGAGACCAACCTCATCCTCTACTCCATCCCCAACCCAAACTCATCTCCACCCAACACCATGTCCATCCTAAATTCAATCCTGTTTCCAACAGCAAACCCATCTGAAACCCCAACCCTAACTCCAGCCCAGCTCCAGCCCCAACCCTAACTTCAGTCCATCCACAGCTCCATTCCTGCCTGCAGTGGCCTCCCTGTCTCCACCTATAACCTAGCCCAGTGAAGGCGAACCTATGACACACGTGTCCGAGGTGACACGCGAACTCATTTTTTGGTTGACTTTTCTTGGTTAAATGGCATTTAAATATATAAAATAAATATCAAAAATATACATCTTAGTTTTACTATGGTTGCAAAGATCAAAAAATTTCTATATGTGACACGGCACCAGGGTTAAGTTAGGGTTTTTCAAAATGCTGACACGCCAAGCTCAAAAGGTTCGCCATCACTGACCTAGCCCTTCAACTCCATTCCCTTCTTCGTCCCAACTTCCATGATCCACCCAACCCTAACTCCATCCCCATCGCCACTTCTGGCCTCATTCCCCACCTTCGTCTTCCCTCCATCTCTCACCCGGCCTCCCTCCCCCCTCCCCTGGCAGGTCCACCTGTCCATCGCGCTCGCCCTGCGGGCAGCCAAGACCTTGTCCGGAGACACAGACTGCCACGTCTTCCCCTTCTCCCACTTCGGCAAGAGCTTCATCAAACGCTGCCACCTGTCCTCGGACAGCTTCATCCAGACGGCCTTGCAGCTGGCCCACTTCCGGGTCCGTGAGGTCCCCTGACCCCACCCCCTCTCAGGAACTCGGTTCCCTGGTCCCCCAAGACCTGCCACGGCACCCCTTTCATGACTCCTCTTGGCCATTTGGGTCCACTATCTTTTTCCCCCCAGAGGTAGTTCTTTTCTTCAATATTTTTAGAGAGAGAAGAATGGAGAGGGAGAGGGAGAGAGAGAGAAACATTGATGTGACAGTGAAACCTTGATCGGCAGCCTCCTGCATGCTCCCTCCTGGGGATGGAGCCAGCAGGCTTTTTGTTGTTGTTAATCCTCACCCAAGGATATTTTTCCATTGGTTTTTTTAGAGAGAGTGGAAGGGACAAGGAGAGACAGAGAGAAACACTGATGTTTAGAGAGAGACACATGGATTGGTTGCCTCCCGCACGCACCCTGACCTGGGCCAGGATGGAGCCTGGAACTGAGGTATGTGCCCTTGACCAGAATCTAACCCTGGACCCTTCAGTCCGAGGGCCGGCGCTCTATCCACTGAGCCACACCAGCCAGGGCGAGCCAGCAGCCTTTTGGTGCACAGGGCGATGCCCAGCCAACTGAGCCGCGCCGGAGGGCGGGTCTGCCATCTGGATTCCTCTTCCCCAACCACAAACTGCTGGGCGGGAGGGGCTGCGGGCCCAGAGGTGGGCCACGTCTGCGAGGACTTCCTGAGCCCGGATGACAGCTCCTCTTCTCCTTGTCCCCCAGGACAGGGGTCGCTTCTGCCTGACTTATGAGTCGGCCATGACGCGCCTGTTCCTGGAAGGCCGGACGGAGACGGTGCGGTCCTGCACGCGGGAAGCCTGCAGCTTCGTGCGAGCCATGGAGGACAGAGAGAAGACAGTGGGTGTGAGCCTCGGCTGAGGCTTCGGTCACGTCCACATCCCCACTCGTGCCCTTGCAGATGTGTATGGAGCACCTGCTGGGGCGCGCGGGGCAGGGAGGACAGGCCTGGACTCGGACCTCGAGGAGCTCACTGATGGGGGAAACAGAGATAGTTCAGCATAGTGTGATACAGGCACACACAAACACACATATACATATATATGTATGTATATATGAGAGAGAGAGGGATCATTGATCAGCTGCCTCCGGCACGCCCCCTACTGGGGATTGAGCCTGCAACCTGGGTATGTGACCTTCTGGTTCATAGGTTGACACTCAACCACTGAGCCACACCGGCTGGACTGATATAAACTTCAGTGGGAGTCTCACAGGACATGGGGGGCGGGAGCACCCAAGAGGGAGCCCTTTTGCCACAATGCAGCCCTTTGATGATTTAACCTTTGATTTTTAACTTATGTGACCTTGTGATTTCCATTGGCACCATTGCCCCTGTTCCCTCTATAACCTCTCTGCTCAGACACCCGTCCCCGCCGCCCCCCCGCCCCCGCTTCCCCTGCCTGTGTGGCTCAGTGGGCGGGGTGTCAGGAGGCCGGGAACCCCTCTGCTTCTGCTTTGCTCGGTGTCCCTGGGCAGGTGACTTTCCCCCATTGAGCCCGTTTCCATCTGTAAAACAGGGCTGCTGTCTCTGCCTTGCAGGGGTGTTGCAAGCTGGGGTGAGGCCCGGGGTGTCACAGACCCCCCCCCCCCCCGCAGTAAGCCCACTTCCTGTTTTTCCATGACCTGCGACCTCCCCGGGACCCCAGGACTCCCAGTGCCTCTCCCTGTTCCGCCTGGCGGTGGACAAGCACCAGGCTCTGCTGAAGGCGGCCATGAGCGGGCAGGGCGTGGACCGCCACCTGTTCGCACTCCACATCGTGTCCCAGCTCCTCCACCTGCAGGCGCCCTTCCTGGACCAGGTTGGGGTGCAGGGAAAGGGCTAGAGACGAGGGAGGCACTTGGGGGCAGGGAGGGGCTGTGGGGAAAAGGAGGTAACAGCAGAGGAGAGAGCTGGGGAGACCGGGCGTGAGGGAAGGGGGCGGGGCGAAGGGGCGAGGGGCGTGGTCTCAGACAGAAATGGGCGGGGCTGGTCCCGGGGAGAGGGATGCTTGGTCACCTGGAAGAAGGGGGCGTGGCCCGGGAGGGGCGTGGCCTGGGAGAAAGGGGCGGGGTCCAGGAGGAGAGCGGAGAGGTGATCGGGAAGGGGAAGGGCAGGGTGCAGGTGGGGGCAGATTTAGGGAAACCGGGCAGCCAGGGGGCAGGTCAGAGAGGGCGAGGGCTGTGTGGCGTGGAGCGGAGCCGAGGGGGCGCGGACCTGCGAGTCTGTCTTTGTTTTTCTCTCTTTTTTGGGGGTGGTGGTGGTGTCTGTGACCATCCTCCTCCGCTCAGGTTCGCTCGGAGCAGTGGCAGCTGGCCACCAGCCAGATCCCCGTGCAGCAAACCCACCTGTTTGACGTCCACAACTACCCCGACTACGTGTCCTCCGGTGGAGGGTTTGGGCCTGTGAGTGGGACGGGCGGACCGGGCGCCCTGAACCCCCGAGGCGGACGCCAGGCAGCCTGCACGCCTGCCTCCTGCCTCCTGGTGGGGAGGCACCTGGGCCCTTCTGCTCCCCTCCCCCTGTCCCTTTCCAGGTGGATGACCACGGCTACGGTGTTGCTTACATCTTCATGGGGGATGACACGGTCACCTTCCACATTTCCAGCAAAAAATCAAGCACAAAAACGGTGAGACCCACCGAACCACCCGCCACCTCCTTCCTCAGGACCCAGGAGCCGGGACCCGTAGCTCCCTCCTCTCCAGAACCCGAGTCCAGACCCCCAGCCCCGACCTGCCCCCCAGCCCTCTCTCCCTCAGTCCCCAGCCCCCCTGCAGTGCCCCACCCCCCCCGCCAGCTCCCCTTGGACGGGACCCATTCCTCCTTCCAGGACTCCCACCGGCTCGGGCAGCACATTGAGGACGCGCTGCTGGACGTGGCCTCCCTGTTCCAGGAGGGGCAGCGTCTGAAGCGAGGGTGCAGGGGGCGCGGGGAGGAGGACGCGGGGAACAGGCGGGGGTCTCTCCCCGGCCACTAGGGGCTCCGGGGCACCCCTGCCGCCCACCAACCTGTGGTCTCTTCCGGCTGGGACCTGGTCTCCCCGGGAAGTCGTGGGCGGGTCTCTGTGGCTGGGCTGGTGCAGGACGGAGGCACCCTGTGTGCGTTTGGAAACCCCACATCTGGACCAATAAAGATGCGTGAGCTGGTGTGTGGTCTCGCTCTACTCATGGCCGGGGCAGGGGTGGGGGAGGGAGGAGACCGGCCCCCCCAGCCCCAGGCCCAGCCATGAATTCCCAGTTACAAGCACAACTTCAGTGACAGCCCCTAGCACAGCGGTTCTCAACCTTCCTCATGCCGCGACCCTTTAATACAGCTCCTCATGTGGTGGTGACCCCCAACCATAACATTATTTTCGTTGCTACTTCATCACTGTAATTTTGCTACTGTTATGAATCCTAATGCAGGATGTCTTTTCATTGTTATAGATTGAACACATTGAAAGCATAGTGATTAATCACAAAAACAATATGTAATTATATAGGTGTTTTCCGATGGTCTTAGGCGACCCCTGTGAAAGGGTCGTTCGACCCCCAAAGAGGTCGCGACCCATAAGTTGAGAACCGCTGCCCTAGCACAGCCCAGTTTACTGCATTCCCACCTCCAGTCACACTAACCCCCCACCCAAGGCCAATCCCAAACAGCCCACAAGCTCTCAGCCCAGTTCCTGCTGCCCCAACGCTAATTATGCACAGTCCGGGGGTTGGGGGGGTTGGCACATGTCTTATCAATGCACTTGCCAACTCTCATTAATCCAGTCTAATTAACGTGATATTATTGACACAGTGAGCTAACGTGGTGTTTGGAGGAATATATTTTTTTAAAATATACTTTATTGATTTTTTTTACAGAGAGGAAGGGAGAGAGATAGTCAGAAACATCGATGAGAGAGAAACATTGATCAACTGCCCCCTGCACATCCCCCACTGGGGATGTGCCCGCAACGCAGGTACATGCCCTTGACCAGAATCAAACCTGGGACCCTTCAGTCTGCAGGCCGACGCTCTATCCACTGAGCCAAACCGGTTTTGGCTGGAGGAATATTTAAGCCAGTCGTGTGAGCCACTTATGTGATTAAAAATTGTTAATATCCCGTGAAGCTGGGTTGGAAAACGTAAAATTGCTAAGGTGTCAGTACCATCCTAAGCGTTCTACAGATCCAACGCAATCCCCATCAGAATCCCAACAGTGCCGTAACCGGTTTGGCTCACTGGATAGAGCATCGTCCTGTGGACTGAAGGGTCCTGGGTTCGATTCCGGTCAAGGGCATGTACCTTGGTTCTGGGCACATCCCCAGTGGGCGGTGTGCGGGAGGCAGCTGATCGATGTTTCTCTCTCAATGATGTTTCTAAGTCTCTATCCCTCTCCCCTTCCTCTCTGTAAAAAATCAATAATTTAAAAAAAAAAAGAATCCCAACAGCATTTCTTGCAAAAATAGAAAAATCCACTCTACATTGAAGAGCCAAAACCATCTTGGGAAGGAAGCACAAAGTTGGAGGTCTCACACTTCACAATTTCAAGGCTTATGATAATGTTACTGTCAGCACAATAGTGTGGTACTGGCCTAGGACAAGCGTAGGGACCCATGGGATAGAATAGAGAGCCTGGAAACGAAGATAGTAGTGATGTATGTGGTTAGACGAACTCTGACAAAGTGAGTCAAGGTCACTCAATGGGAAAGGGCAGTGTTTTCAATAAATGGTGCTGGGAAACTGGGTACCCACCTGCAAAAGAACCAAGCTGGACTCTTACCTCACTCCACATAGAAAAGTCAACTCAGAATGGATCAAAGACCTCAAGGGAAGAGCTAAGATCTTAAACTCTTGAAACAGGAGAACGGCTACATGCCACTGGATTTGGCAATGATTTTTTTTTTTAAATTTTATTTTTTATTACAAAGGGTATTACATATGTGTCCATTCCCCCCCCCCCCCGCCCATTGGCAATGATTTGTTGGACATGACGGCAAAGCACAGGCAACACAAGAAAAAACAGATAAATTGGACGACATCAAAATCCAAACCTGTGCATCAAAGGATATAACAGAGTGAAAAGACAACCCATGTAACAGGGGAAAATATTTGCAAAGCATTTATCTGACTAGGAGTTAATATCCAGAACTACAACTCAACAACAACAAAACAGGCCCATTCAAAAATGGGCCAAGAACTTGAATAGACATTTCTCCAGAGAAAATATGCAAATGACCAATAAACACATGAAAAGATATTCGTGGTGGTTGCCAGGACTGGGAGAAATGGGGAGTGAGGTTTTGTTTAATGGGTACAGAATTGTCTTTGGGATGATGAAAAGTTCTGGAAAAAGATAGTAGTGATGGTTACACAACATTGTGAGTGTAATTCATGCCACCGATTTGTACACTTTTAATCCCCAAAATAATATTTTGAACAATTTCACTATTCTTGGTTGCTTTATGATGACATATTTGTCAAATATATTATATATGAAGTTTTATTTTTTATTTAAATATATTTTATTGATTTTTCACAGAGAGGAAGGGAGAGAGATAGAGAGTTAGAAACATCGATGAGAGAGAAACATCGATCAGCTGCTTCCTGCACATCTCCCACTGGGGATGTGCCCGCAACCCAGGTACATGCCCTTGACCGGAATTGAACCTGGGACCTTTCAGTCCGCAGGCCGACGCTCTATCCACTGAGCCAAACCGGTTTCGGCTATATATGAAGTTTTAATGTTTATCATCTCTTTAATCTTTGAGGACCAAACCGAGTAGTGTTACCTTATATTTTATTTTATTTATTTTTAATATATTTTTATTGATTTCAGAGAAAAAGAGAGGTGGAGAGAGATAGAAACATCAATGATGAGAGACAATCATTGATCAGCTGCCTCCTGCACCCCCCCTACTGGGGATCGAACCTGCAACCTGGGCATGTGCCATAACTGGGCATCGAACCGTGACCTCCTGGTTCATAGATTGACAATCAGTCACTGAACCACACCAGCTGGGCATGTTACCTTATATTTTAAAACATAGGCTTTGGACCTAGCTTATTCTCTATAGAAAAAAAAAAGTGGCTTCTTTCATTTACTTATTTCTTTAGAAGACCTTTAGAATAATTGGGTTAAATCTTCTAAAAATAATCTAATGGGGATCTTGATTCAACTTGCGTTAAAGATGTCATTTAAATGGAGTTAACCTCAGCACGGCATTCAGACTAGCTATCCAGGAAAACAGTCTTTCATGCAGTCAAGTTCTCTTAAAAATACATTTGGGCCTCAGAGGTATTGGATGACTCAGTTGTCGCTGGCCCCTGGCACGCTCTGCGGTTAAGTGTGCCCGTTATTAAGCTGTTATCTCTTGGTTTCAAATCCATCCTCCTCTTTTTCTTTTTAAAATATATTCTATTGATTTTTTACAGAGAGGAAGGGAGAGGGATAGAGAGTCAGAAACATCAATGTGAGAGAAACATCGATCAGCTGCCTCCTGCACGCCTCCCACTGGGGATGTGCCCGCAACCAAGGTACGTGCCCTTGACCGGAATCGAACCCGGGACCCTTCTGCCCCCAGGCCGACGCTCTATCCACTGAGCCAAACCGGTCAGGGCCATCCCCCTCTTCTGGGCTTTGGGAATCTGAGGTTGGGACTCTTAAATCCACTTTCGCTTCGCCCACCGGCTGTGCTGCCCTTGGCCAGGAGGGGGCGCCAACGAGACCCGACGCCCGGAGGACGTGAAGGGGACGCGCTCCTTCCTGTGGGCTCTCAGCTCATTTCCCGTCAGCTTCCGGTCCCCACCGGCATCACCCAGCAGTTTTTTTTCACCCTGGCTGAGGCGGTTCCTTCTCGCAACCGCTGGTAAGTCTAGTTTGCCACCTTCCCGAACCTTGCCCACCCTCCGCAACGTCAGCACCATTCCGCCCGCCGCCTCCCGGGAGGGTCCCAGCGCCCCGCGGGCCTCCGCGCTCAGAGACGCCGGCGCTGGCTGCGCAGCGCCCCCTGGCGGCCTGAGTGTCCTCTCCAGTGGGCACCTCACCCAGGCGCTTACTGTCAATAAAGCTAAACTTGACCCTTTGCTCTGCTTGCCCACGGCGGTAGCTGCTTGCTGTAGTGAATCGCACCGTGAAACCCTAAGGTTATCCTTTTGCCTTTTGGTTACCTAGTTACCAGCCCTTTATACCTAAGTACAGTAGTTCCCTTTATTATTATCCTGGGGGGATACGTTCCAAGACCCCCAGTGGGTGCATGAAAGCCTATATATACACTGAGTGGCCAGATTATTATGACCACCTGACGTTTGTAGGCAAATGAGCTATAATTTCGCGCTGGAGTTGCTAGAGGGCCAGACCATTATAAAACATCTGAATAGCACAACATATCTAAGTATCGTTGCTGATCAGGTTCATCCTATCATGTTGATGGCGTATCCCAATGGAGATGTCTTCTTCCAACAAGACAACGCGCCATGCCACGAGGCTCCTATTGTGCAGGAGTGGTTTCAAGAACATGAGGGAGACTTTACCTTGCTTCGGTGGCCCCCACCATCACCAGATCTCAATCCAATTGAGCATTTGTGGGACGAACTTAAAAGAGCCATCAGGCAGCTGGTTCCACAACCATCAAATCTCACAGAACCGGACAGTGCTATTCATCAGGCAGGTGTCAGATTCCTCGCATCGCCTTTCAACATCTCTTGGAGTCAATGCCAAGAAGAATCGCTGCAGTACTGAAGACGAAAGGTGGCCCAACCAAGTACTGATGGGGTGGTCATAATAATCTGGCCACTCAGTGTATATATACAGTATATATATATATATATATATATGCATATTTATGTATGTATATGTATATACCTATATCTATATAAAATGTATACCAAACCCTATTTATACTGTTTTTTCCCTATACATTCCTATGATAAAGTTTAATTTATAAATTAGGCACAGTAAGAGGTTAACAGTAATTAATAATAGAACACGTCTAACAATATACTGGGTGGGGCAAAAACAGGTTTTCAGTTGTTCATATAGAAAACAATACGATAATAAATGATAATACAAGAGTAAACTGTTTCCCCATACTCACAACTGTAAACCTACTTTTGCCCCACCCGCGCTGTCATGAACGTGCCTGGCTTTGAGGTCATTGATAAAGTGAAAGGAGGGTTAATGAGCACTGACTGGGATACAGTCGATCTGATAACCAAGTCGCTACTAAGTGACTAACGCGTGGAGACACTGGACAAAGGGATCATTCATGCCCCGGGCGGGATGGAGCCGGTCCGCGTGGGATTTCATCATGCCGCGTGGAGTCGTGCCCAATTTAAAACGAAGGAATTGTTTATTTCTGGAATTTTCCATTACACATCTTCTACCCCGGGGTTGACCATGGAAAGTGAAACTGCGAATAAGCAGGGGGTGGCTACTGTGACGTTTCTTTAGGTGACAGACACCATCTGTTAAAATAACTGGTGTGCTTGTTGTCGCCTGAAGATACCGTGAACTGACGCCACTGTGGGCAACTCGGGGCAGATTCTCCGAGGTGGGGTTTGGGGGGTGGTTTAGTTCGTTTTCAGGGTTCACACACAGTGGTGCGCTCCTTGCCAACAAGGAATGGGGTGCTAGTAACCCCCCGTGTGCAGCGGCACCCTGGTGATGTGTCACCATCCCTGCCGACAGGGATGCAGTTCCAGCTGGAGTGAGTGACGGGATCCAGTGGCTGCTGCCATGGACCACGATGGCGCTACCACGGCCGCAAGGACAGTGGCGTTCAGTGGCTTCCTCTGCGACACTGGCAGGAGGTGGGGTGGGGTGTGGGGACCGGCAGGCGTGCCCCGCGGCCTCTGCTTCTGGGTGCTTCTCTGAGGTGGCCGCGGCTCTGACTGGACGGACCTGCTGTGCTTTCTGCTTCCAGCGGGTGAACTCGGTCCCTTAACTCCGACGGCACCACCTCCTCTGTTATTCTCCATCCCAAGGTGGTCGTGGCTTCCGGCTGCTGCGAACCTGTGGCTTCCCTCTCATCTCCTTTCGGCCCTCGGGCCTTCCATGGCCTGTGCAGCCACTCCTGACATCAAAGTCTATTTTAAGTGTTCAGAGTAGTTATTTGTGGGTGTTTTTTGTTGTTGTTTTGTTTTTTTATAAATTTAATATCTCCACAATTTTTTTTAAAAAAATATATTTTATTGATTTTTTACAGAGAGGAAGGGAGAGAGAGAGAGTTAGAAACATCGATGAGAGAGAAAAATCGATCAGCCGCCTCCTGCACATCTCCCACTGGGGATGTGCCCGAAACCCAGGTCCATGCCCTTGACCGGAATCAAACCTGGGACCCTTCAGTCCGCAGGCCGACGCTCTATCCACTGAGCCAAACCGGTTTCGGCAATACACAATCTTTTTTTTTAACATGTAGTTGCTTTTAAAAATTTTTTAAATATGTTTTTATTGATTTCAGAGAGGAAGGGAGGGATAGGAACATCAATGATGAGAGGGAATCATTGATTGGCTGCCTCCTGCAGGCCCCCCCACTGGGGACCGAGCCCGCAACCTGGGCAAGTGCCCTTGGCTGGAATCGAACCCAGGACCCCGAAGTCCACAGACCGATACTCTATCCACTGAGCCAAACCGGCCAGGACAATATCTCCACAATCTTATAATTCCTTTATTTTAATGACATTCCCAACCTTTTTTTTTTGTTAACCTTCACCTGAGGATATTTTTCCATTGATTTTTAGAGAGAGTGGCAGGAAGGAGGAGAGACACAGTGAGAGAAACACTGATGTGAGAGGCACATTGATTGGTTGCCTCCCTCACAGGCCCTGGCCCAGGTCTGGGGATCGAGCCTGCAAACAAGGGGATCCAGCCTTCGACTGGAATTGAACCCGGGGTCCTTCAGTCCGCGGGCCGATGCTCTATCCACTGAGCCAGACAGGCCAGGGCAGCTATTTGTTGATTGGGTCTTGGCGGCTAGTGTTATTCCTGGTGCCAAGCTACCTCACGGAACAGATCCTCAAGATGGGATTCTGGGATTACGGTGTCCATCTGTTTGCGCTTTAATGAGATATCTTTTCAGGTGGAAAATGGGACTCCAGTTATCTCTGGACACATTGGCTCTTAGAGCAGCGGTTCTCAACCTGTGGGTCGCAACCCCTTTGGCGGTCGAACGACCCTTTCACAGGGGTCGCCTAGATCATCCTGCATATCAGATATTTACATTACGATTCATAACAGTAGCAACATTACAGTTATGAGGTAGCAACGAAAAGAATTTTATGGTTGGGTCACAGCATGAGGAACTGTATTTAAAGGGCCAGAAGGATGAGAACCACTGTCTTAGAGGAATGTAAAAGGGGCTTGGGAGGAGGTGAATCTGTTGCAATCCTGGTTCTTTACCCATTAACTATGTACCCTTATGCAAATGATTTTTTTTAAAGATACTACTTTATATATTTATCCTCACCCAAGGATATTTGTCCATTGCTATTTAGAGGGAGTGGAAGAGAGAGGGAAAGACAGACAGAAATATCGGTGTGAGAGAAACACATCGATTGGTTACCTCCTCCACAAGCCCTGACCAGGGCTCGGGCCAGGGAGGAGCCTGCAACAGAGATACGTGACCTTGATCGGAATCGAACCCGGGACCCTTCAATCCGCAGGCCGACTGAGCCAAACCGGTTAAGGCCTTGTGTAAATGATTTATCCTCTCTGGGCCTTTTTCTTTCTCTGTGTCTTAGTCAGTTTGCGCTATTACAAAATGCCATAGACCAGGCAGCTGAAACAACAAATGCTTATTTCTCATTTTCAGAAGCTAGGAAGGCCAAGATCAAAGTGCTGGCAGGTTTGGTGTCTAATAGGAGCCTGCTTCCTGGTTTGCAGATGGCTGCCTTCTTGTTGTACCCTCACATGGTGGGGAGAGAAAGAGTGTGCCTCACCTTATAAGGGCACTAATCCCATCATGGGGCCCCACCCTCATGACCTCACCTAAACCTAATTACCTCCTAATGACCCCATCTCCAAATACCATCACACTGGGGATTAGGGCTTCAACCCATGAACTTTTGGGCATATAAACATATGGTCCATACGACTCTGTAAAATGATTATTCATCGCCTGAAGGGATTTAGACCCTCCCACCCCAGTTCCCATCACCCTGTGGGTACAAATGAAGCCACATTAATCAATCTCGTATCTGCTAGCTGTGAATCTGTAAATCAATTGGGGCTTAAAATAATGTTAAATTTAAATATGTTTTTAGCCAAAACCGGTTTGGCTCAATGGATAGAGCATCGGTCTGCAGACTGAAGGGTCCCAGGTTCGGTTCCGGTCAAGGGCATGTACCTGGGTTGCGGGCACATCCCCAGTG
The DNA here is from genome assembly GCA_036010255.1 of Myotis pilosus. Taxonomy (NCBI): domain Eukaryota; kingdom Metazoa; phylum Chordata; class Mammalia; order Chiroptera; family Vespertilionidae; genus Myotis; species Myotis pilosus. The sequence continues at coordinate 6,139,743 of JASKON010000029.1, forward strand.
GGAGATGTGCGGGAGGCGGCTGATCAATGTTTCTCTCTCATCGATGTTTCTAACTCTCTATCTCTCTCTCTTCCTCTCTGTAAAAAATCAATAAAATATATAAAAATAAATAAATAAATAAATATATATATATTTTTTAAAGTAGCATCTTTATAATATCTGATAGACCATAAATATGGTTTAACCCCCACAATTTATTAAGGTCTTTAACTTCTCTCAGTTATGTTTGTAACTTTTCTGTAGAGGGGATGGCATGTCTTTTGCTAGATTTGTTCAGCTTTTTTAAATTATTTTTTTAAACATGTTTTATTGATTTTTTACAGAGAGGAAGGGAGAGGGATAGAGAGTTAGAAACATCGATGAGAGAGAAACATCTATCTGCTGCCTCCCGCACACCTCCTACTGGGGATGTGACCGCAACCAAGGTACATGCCCTTGACCGGAATCGAACCTGGGACCCCTCAGTCCGCAGGCCGATGTTCTATCCACTGAGCAAAACCTGTTAGGGCAGATTTGTTCAGCTTTTATTCAGCTTCCTTGCTAAACTCACTGATGTTTTATAATTTATTCCATTGGGTTCTTTATGATTCTCTATATGTATAATTATGACATCTCAGAATTCTTTTTCTCTGCCCTTACATTCTTTCTCTTCTTACCTTACTGCAATGTGTTAGAATAGGGATTCTGTTTGAAGGAGAAGAAGAGGGTAGTGATAGTGAGGGGACATGAGGAAGGATTCAGCGGGTGCTATAAACTGGATTTTTAAATCTTGGTGGTGGTTACAGGAACATGTCTATTTCATGATAATTCATGGAGCTTTTAAAAGTATATTTTTTATTGATTTCAGAGAGGAAGGAGAGAGAGAGAGAACCATCCATGATGAGAGAGAATCATTGATCGGCTGCCTCCTGCACGCCCCCCACTGGGGATCGAGCCCGCAACCCGGGCATGTGCCCTGACTGGGAATCCAACTGTGACCTCCTGGTTCATAGGTCAGTGCTCAACCACTGAGCCACACTGGCTGGGCTGGTGGAGCTTTTCACTTGTGAACTTTTCTGTTTATATTATACTTTGAGTAAAAGCTTAAAATAGCACTACTGTGGCGGTTTAAAATATGCCCACAAATTGACAGTCTCTTTAAAATATGTCTGCAAATGCTTTGACACCCCCCCCCCCCCCGAGTAAGATCTGGACTCAATTCCAAGGAACATAAAAAGGGGAAATGAGCCAGAGCCGGTTTGACTCAGTGGATAGAGCGTCGGCCTGCAGACTCAAGGGTCCCGGGTTCGATTCTGGTCAGGGGCATGTGCCTTGGTTGCGGGCACATCCCCAGTGGGGGGCGTGCAGGAGGCAGCTGGTCGATGTTTCTGGCTCTCTATCACTCTCCTTTCCTCTCTGTAAAAAATCAATAAAATATATTAAAAAAAAGGGGGGGGGGAATGATACCATGTGACTTGGGAGCCTAGGTCACCAAAGGCACCTGTTCTCTCCTAGACTGCTGCTCTGGGAGAAGTGAGCTGGCATGAGAAGCGGAGCCCCCAGCCAGCAGCCATGAGAGCGAGCCCTCCCGCCCCAGTCACACCTTCAGATGACTGCAGCCCCAGCTCCCATCCTGCAAACTCGTGAGGACCCTGAGCCGGAGCCATCCAGCTAAGCTACTCCCAGATTCCGGGCCTTCAGAAATTGTGAGATCATACACAGCTATTGCTTTGAGCAGCTAAGTTTTGGGGATAATTCTTTGCACAGCAATAGGCAATGACCTAGGAAAAAATCACCCTAAAAAAGGTTGGTTGACTGACGCACAGACAGCATCCTAGAACCTTTTTTTACCCCCTACCTTCTTTCCAAAGACCTGGCCCATCATCGGCGTCTCTCTGGGATGGAGACGACTGTGAGCCGAGGACCGCATGGTGTGCATCCAAATTACTAACCATCTTTCGGTGCCAACAAGGAGACAAGAGTTCATGCCAGCATGAGGGGCCGTTTATTGTTCCGGGTTTGGGCCCCCACGTTTGGGGGGAGTCCCCCCACTACTCCCTCCTCCCATTGTCCCCGTGGACCCCTCAAGTGGCAGGTTGCTGAGCTGGTCATGGAGGGAGCACATCTTCAAGTGCAGATAGTCCAGGGAGGCCACCTTCTCCCTGCAACGACAGGCAGCGGGCGGTCGGTGCTGCGGGGCCCGGCTGCCCCGGGGCTGGTGGAGGGGAAGACTCAGGCCCAACCCCCAAGACCTCACCCTCCTCCCATGCCCTCAGCCTCCTTCCTCACTCCGGCTTCATCTTGTCCGTCAGCAGCAGGTTCTTGGCCCGCAAGGCTTCGTCTTGGGCCAGGCGCAGGGTGGAGCTCAGGGCCTCTGCCCTGACGTGCTTGGCCAGGGCCTGGCGCTCCAGCTCCTGGGGAGAGGGGTGTAGGCGCCGCTGGGCTTGCCTGACTGGGCTGGGGGTGGAGGGAGCTGGGTCGCGGAGGGCCGGGGGCAGGGGCCCATGGGGCCCGCATTCCTCCCTCAAGGTACCCTGTCATGCCTCCAGCGGACCCCAGCGCCCCACAATGCCCTGGCCTTCCAAACCCCCCTGTGTGCCGAACCTGGGGCTGCCCCTCTGCCTGTCCCCGGTGCCCTGGCCTTCTGTGTCCCAGCAAACACTAAACCAGCATCCGTCTTAGTTTCCCCAAATGCCCACAGAATGTTTGGAATGTTGGATATGTTTGGCCCCAGAACCCCATCACATGCTGGCCTTCTGCATCTCCTAAGACCTGCCGTCTCCTGAGCTACAGACCAGCATCTCTGTCACCATAGCGGTCCTTCGTGCTCTGGTCCCCTGTGTCCCAGCATGCACCGGCCCCCCTGTCCCAGAGCCCTGCCACACCAATGTCCCTCACCGCCTCACTCCTCTATCTCACCCGCTACAACTTCCATCGTCAGGCCAGAGCCCGTAAGACATCAGCTCCCTGTGTGCACTAATCAGGATGGAAAGTTCCATTGGCTGTTGGGCTTGAAGTCGCTGGTGCGATGGCCCAGGCAGAGCTGTGGCCCCACTTCCCAGAATGCACTAGTTCACTGCGACGTGCGTTCCCTGTCTGACCTCAGTGACCCTGTGTAATATGTGGCCTCTCTTAAGACCTACAGAAAACCAGGTTTGCATCCTACGAAGCTGTAGATGCGTCTGTCTCCTGCGTCCCACAGTGCCCCATACCCAGGGTCCCATCATGCTCTGGGCAGTGCCTGCCACCAAGGTTCCCTAATAACTGACCAACGGAGCCCTAGCCGGTTTGGCTCAGTGGATAGAGTGTCTGCCCACAGACTGAAGTCACGGGTTCGATTCCGGTCAAGGGCACATGCCTGGGTTGCAGGCTCCATCCCTCATAGGGGGTGTGCAGGAGGCAGGCTATCAATGATTCTCTCTCATCATTGATGTTTCTATCTCTCCCTCTCCCTTCCTCTCTGAAATCAATAAAAAAATATTTTAAAAAAAATAATTGACCAATGGAACCTGTGCTGGTTTCTAAAATGTCCACAAATTGACATTCTCTTCAAAATGCCTCTAAATCCAACCTTCTAAACTGCTTGCCCCTCCCCTGACCCTAATCATCAGAGCCCGGTGTCCCCGTACCCCTGCTGCCCACAGCTCAGTCTTCCCACCCCGTGCCCGGGGCTCCCCCCCCCCCAGAAAAGTGGGACGTGGTGGCCCACGGGGCCCTGGTACCAGAATCTTCTTGTGCAGCCGCTGGCAGCTGGGGCAGGCTGGGGCCAGGCCCCTCTGCTTCACCTCGTCCACCAGCGGGGTCAGGGCACGCTCCAGCAGCTGCTGCAGGGACTCCGTGGACAGCTGCTGCCCCTGGCTGCGGGGGGGTGGGGGTGGAGTCAGCAGGTGAAAGAGACCTGGCACCAACTCCGTTCCCAGGACGCCTGCCGCCCAGCCTCCACCCAGGGCCCCTTTCCGCTGAGCACCCATGCAGCCTCGCCACCCTGCACGGGGCCCACCTGCAGTGCCCGAGCTATCCTGTGGTTTCCGCAGCGTGGGGGTTCCCACAACGCCTGGGAGTCCCACTCCCCAAGGGCAGCGATGGCCCTCAGTTCATCAAAAGCTCAGACTTCCCACATGGACTGGTTCCATCGGATCCCACCTCGTATGGGAAGCCCTCCCCCTTCCTAAGAGGACCCGACCATGGTGTCCCTGGGCGCTCTGATAAACCAAGGTCTCGCCTCCCCACCATGCACCCATACAGCCAGCCTCCACCAGCGGTTCTCAACCTGTGGGTCGCGACCCCTTTGGCGGTCGAACGACCCTTTCACAGGGGTCGCCTAAGACCACCTGCATATCAGATATTTACATGACGATTCATCACAGTAGCAACGAAAATCATTTGATGGTTGGGTCACCACATGAGGAACTGTATTTAAAGGGCCAGAAGGTTGAGAACCACTGTCACATCCCAGTCTTCCCACAATGCACTAGAAGTCTAGGTTGCTTGACTATATCAAGACTTTCTGGTGTTCCAGGAGATACGGACTCCACGTGGGAAGTGTGGCTTCCACAATGCACCAGGACTGCTGGTCCTACAGTACCTGCCTGGGGTGCCCTCCCTCCCACTCCCGCCAATGCCCAGCTCCTTTCATGCACGCACGGAGCCAGGCCTGGGCCCCTTACCTGGCACAGCGGGTGCAGGAGCCTTGGGGGGCCCGCTCCAGGCTCATGGAGAGGTCGGAACTTCGGCGGGAGCTCTGGAACTGCCGCCCCAGCTCCTCCAGAATCGGCTTCACAGGGCCCAGGCCCTCCAGATCGCTCCTCAGCGAAGCCACGGACACCGCTGACCGCTCCACCCTGAAGCGGAACAGTAGCCAGGGCTTCGAGGGCGCCCCTCCGAGCGAGGCTGTGCCCGTGACCGGCAGGGCACATACCCCGCCCTGCCTGCCCCTCTCTGCTCTGATTGGCCCCTCCTTTTATGTTTATTTTAAAAAATTAAAGCCAAAACCGGTTTGGCTCAGTGGATAGAGCATCGGCCTGCGGACTGAAAGGTCGCAGGTTCGATTCTGGTCAAGGGCATGTGCCTGGGTTGCGGGCACATCCCCAGTAGGAGATGTGCAAGAGGCAGCTGATCGATGTTTCTCTCTCATCGATGTTTCTAACTCACTATCTCTCTCCCTTCCTCTCTGTAAAAAATCAATAAAATATACTTTAAAAAAAATTAAAAATTAAAAATTTATTTTGTTAATCCTCACCCGAGGATATTTTTCCCATTGCTTTTTAGACAGAATAGAAAGGAGGTAGGGAATGGGTGAGAGAGAGAGAGGGAGAGAGGGAAACATTGGTTGCCTCCCACATGCACCCCCACGGGGGTCAGGGATCAAACCTGCAACCCAGGTACATGCCCGTGACAGGGAATCCGACCTGAGACCATTCGGTGCTCAGGCTGAGGCTCTAACCATTGGACTCACTGGCTCGGGCTCCTTTTTTTGGTAGGCTTTTTAAAAATTATTTTTTAAAATATATCTTTCTTTATTTCAGAGAGGAAAGGAAAGAAAGAGAGAAACATCAATGATGAGAGAGAATCATTGATCAGCTGCCTCCTGCACACCCCTCACTGGGGATGGAGCCTGCAACCCAGCATGTGCCCTTGAGCAGAATCAAACCTGGGACCCCACCCCAGTCCGCAGGCCAACGCTCTACCCACTGAGCCAAACCAGCCAGGGCCTTTTATGTTTTTAGGGCTGAAAGACCCCCCTCCTTGTTCTCCAATAAGCTCTCACTAGGCCTACTTGGCTCCTCCCTCTGTCCTTTGAAGGTGTGGGAAACCCGTCTCTGATGGGCCCCGCCCCTCAGGCCTTATTAGGGACGGCCAGCCTCTTCCTATAGGAGCTTCCTCGTGTCAGTATCTGGTCGGGCCCTCTTGCTCCCAGCTGATTGGTCCACCGCTTTCCCTCGAGGCCCCGCCCCCGCGGCCCCGCCCCCCCGCGGCCCCGCCCCGCGCCGGGGCCCTCACATGGTGCACAGCTCGTCGGTGCGGCCCCGCAGCTCCTGCAGGCCCCGCGCCGTCTGCGCCTGCTCGCGCTGCGCCCGCTCCCACTGGCCCAGGAAGCCGTCCAGCCTGCCGCCCAGGCCCCCCAGCAGCCGCAGGGCCTCCTGCACCGCCCCCTCCTCCTGGTGCCACCGCGCGGTCAGCGAAGACACCTCCCGCCTGGAGGGGAAAGGTGAGGAGCTGGTCAGGGCTGGGTTGCACCCCGTCCCCATCGTGCCCGCCACCCCAAGACCACGTCTGTGCCCACACACACACACACACACACACACACACACTCAATTCCTGCCCTTCTAGGTCACCACCTCCTGAAACATGCCCTCCCAGGCTCTTCAGGGCTCCACCCCCCCGGGCCCTGCCCCCCAAGATCTTCCCGTCTTGGACCCCAGGACGCACTCACCTCAGGTCCTCCAGGCCGGCAGACACCTTCTGCACCTCCTGCTCACTCATGACGAGGCCCTCCCCGGCCCGGGCCCCCGGGGCTCCCCAGCAGCCGGGGGCCAGGCTGCGCGGACGCGGGGGGTCATCGGGGCTCCCGGGCGGCCCCGAGCAGCCCTGCCGGGACAGGCCGGCCTCCAGCTTCTGCTCCAGCTCCTGCAGCTGGGCTTCCTGCCTCCGGGGCGTCTCGTCCTGCAGCTGCTGCTGGAGGTAGCGCAGCTTCTCCTGAGGGGGGGCAGGGTTAGGGCGTGGAGCCCCTTGCCCCCCACTATCACCTCCACCCCTAGATCCACCCAGTGAGTCCCTGAGATGGGCGTGGGGGACAGGATATTGGGAAGTCCAGCTGGGAGTCTAAATGGACTCCCCCTTGCCATTACTTGGGGACCTTTCTCCCATTTGAAGATGCCTGCCTCCCTGTCTCCATTCAGCCCTGCACCCCCCAAGTCCTCCACCCCCCACTGCAGTCCTCCGAGGTGTCAGTCTCTCCGTTTGGGAAGACCACTTGAAACTTTCCCAACATTTTGCCAGGAGATGTGTGGGCACATGGGCGCCATGGACATTCCCGCTCCAAGTCCGACCCCGTGTCTCTCTCCGGGACCTGACTATTACCGTGCACAGAGAAGTATGACCGTGAACATGAAGGGGGTGGGGTGATGGTGGGGTGGGAAAGGCCCGCCTGAAGTCCAACCAAGTACCCTGTACCCAGTCCTGGGACACCCCCCGACCCCCCTTACCTCCAGCAGGGCGGAGTTCTGCTTCAGGACGTTGGTTTTTATTTCAGCGTCTTCCACCGAGCGGGTCACCTTCCGGCAGTTCTCCTGGGTCAGGACACCGGGGCAGGGGCCCTGCCTTCCCATTCCAGTTCTGCCTCCTTGCCCTTCCCCTCTATTCCCATACAGGCTGCACCCCAGATAACAAGGCACACCTCCCCCCTGGCCCCCACAGCCAGGTCTGCCCCCTGCCTCTGGTCCTACCCCTTCGGAGCCTGGCTCCCTTGGTTAAAGGGATGACTTTCTCCTTCAACCTGTCCTGTGCTGCTTTCCACTCCCCCACCCTCTCATGTCCACCCACTCCATTCCCCCCACCCTCTTCCTAAGCCCACTCCCTGCTCCCCCCACCTCACTCCTGCCCCCCCAGCAGGCTCACCTTGAGTTGACTACAGTACCCTTCCAGTTCTTCTGCCTCTTGCCGCCTTCTCTCTAGATTCTCGCTCAGCACAGAACACTCACTCTGGAGCGTGGAAGGGAGGGGTTAGCTAAGGCCACAGGGGACACCCCACTTCCCCCCTCCTTGCCCCCGTGGTGGGGAGAGGCTAGGCCTGGGAAGACGGCTTTCCTTTCTGAGCCTCTGGCTTCCCAGCTGGGCCACAGGCTCACTGAGCTGGTGGAGGGGCCTAAGAGAGCCAAGCGGCCCCGGAGGAAGAGGAGGTGTTGGGGGGAGGGCGGGCCGCACACCTGCAGCGTCTGCACATGCTGATTGACCCGGGTGGTTTTTTCCTTCAAGCTGGTGATGGAGTCTTTGGCTCGAACCAATCCACTATTGACCCCGCTCTGGGAAAGAAGGAGAGACAGGTGGGTGGGAGCAAAACCCCAAGCCCAGGAGCAAGTCTAGCCCCGAGAGGAGGCTCAGTGCACACCTCGATTCTGCCCTAGAGTGGCCGCGTGAGCCTGATTCCAGGGACTCCTGCCCCGAGAGCCAGGGGCGGACCTGGCTTCCGCTTGGTGGTGGGACGCACAATAAGTAGGACCAGGAGGGAGTGGGGGTGAGAGGGGGGCACTCCGACCGGTGGAGGAAGGAAGATGGTGTCAACCGAACACTGAGATCAAAGCCTGCAGGATCCGCAGACATAAATAAGATAAATTGTTGCCGAAACCGGTTTGGCTCAGTGGATAGAGTGTCAGCCTGCAGACTGAAAGGTCCCAGGTTCGATTCCGGTCAAGGGCATGTACCTGGGTTTCGGGCACATCCCCAGTGGGAGGCGTGCAGGAGGCAGCTGATCGATGTTTCTCTCTCATCGATGTTTCTAACTCTCTATCTCTCTCCCTTCCTCTCTGTAAAAAATCAATAAAATATATATATATATATATAAAAAGATAAATTGTTGAGACACATGCTCTGACTTCCTCTCTGGGCGCTGGGGGATTCTAAAGGTGACCCACTTTCTGGACATAAGCAGGCACTGCACCCCAGGCCAAGCACGTACACACATTTTCTCTTTCCTTCCTCACAACCACACCTGTTGAGATGATTTGGCCCGTTCTGCGAGAGAGGCAGATGATGAGGCTCAGAGAGGGGATGTCCCGTGTCCACCCAGGGACACAGCGCATGAGGTGGCCTAAGTTCTGGGTTTAAAATCTGACGAGGACGCCTCATGTGCTGTGTACCTGGGTGGACAAGGGACATAACCAGGTGGCTTTGGATCATTGCTATCTTTCATCGCCATAAAATGCTCTGTGATTCCTGCCAGACTGGCTCAGGAGGGACCCATGAGGCAGGGTCCACTCGCAGCTCTTCCACATTTACAGAAATTAGCCCAGCACATGACTTCCCAGCCAAAGACTACATTTCCCAGGCTCCCTTGTAGCCAGCTGTGGTCATGTGACTAAGTTCTGGCTGAGGAATGTGAGTGGGAACAATGAAGAGAATGTCTGTGAGTCATGCCTTTGATGAGGGAAAGAGGAGAGAACGGCCCCATTTCTTTCTTCCTGTTGGCGGGGATGCAAAATTGGTGGCTAAAGCCATTTTGGAGCATGAGATGGAAGACAGAACAAGATAGAGGAAGCCTGAATTCCGACACTGCGGGCCTCCCATCCTAGATTCCAACCACCTCTGAAGGCTTACACCTGAGAAATGACATTTTCCATCTTGTTTAAGCTATGCTGTTCTGTGGGTTTTTTTTAATCCTCACCTGAGGGCATTTTTTCCATTGATTTTATTTTTTAATATGTATTTTATTGATTTTAGAGAGGACGGGAGAAGGAGAGAGATAGAAACAGCAATGATGAGAGAGAATCATTGATTGGCTGCCTCCTGCACGTCCCCTACTGGGGATCAAGCCCACAACCCAGGCATGTGCCCTTGGCCAGAATCTAACCCGGGACCCTTCAGTCCGCAGGCCCACGCTCTATCCATTGAGCCAAACCACCTAGGGCTCCATTGATTTTTAGAGAGAATGGAAGGGAGGGAGGAGGGGGAAAGAGAGAGAGAGAGAAACATCAATGTGAGAGAGACACATCGATTGTTTCTCTCTCGAATGTGCCTTGGCAAGGGCCGTGGATCGAATCTGAAACTGAGGTACGTGCCCTTGACCAGGGATAGAACTCATGACCTTTCAGTCCATAGGGCGATGCTCTAACCACTGAACCAAACTGGCCAGGGCTGTTTGTGTCTTTTAGTTGCAGCAGCCGAACTTGTGACTTAATAGCTGAGCCATCAGAACACAGGAGCCTGTAACCACCTGCATTTGAAGAGCAGGCCCGCTCTATTTGTTGAGATCTTTATGTGAGAAATAAACAGGTCATTTTGGTTCCTTTCACAGTTGCTTCAACTGATACACAAAGAGAAGAGAGAGAACAAGTTTCCTGCACTGTAAGATGGGGACAATATCACATTTCTTGCATGATTGCTCTGGAGAACAACTGTGATAAATACTGTTTTAAGGAGACAGCAAAGTGGAGTCAAACCCTCCCCCTAAATTCCGCCCCTTCATAAAATCAATTAAAAAAAAAAACCTGGCAAAAACTGTTAAGAGTTGAGTCACTGAGAAGATATAACAATTATAAATATATATATGCTCATAACAAAACTTAAAAATACATGACAGAATTGAAGGGAGAAACTGACGATTCAACATTAATGGTTGATTTCAATACCTCACTTTCCATGATAGAACAACTAGACAGATGATCAGCAAAGAGATAGAAAATTTGAGCAGCACTCAATCAACCAGCCCTAACAGACATGTCTAGAACATGCCACATAACAATGCAGAATACACATTCTCCCCAAGTGCACACGAAAAGTTCCCAAAATATTCTCAATAAATTGAAAAAGATTGACGTCATATAAAGTACATTTTTTGACCTTGATGACATCAGGGGAGTGAATTTTGACCTGGATGACATCAGGGGAGTGAACTTGGAAATCGACTGCAGAGCCCTGGCTGGTGTCGCTCAGTGGATAGAGCATCAGCCTGTAGACTGAAGGGTCCCGGGTTTGATTCTGGTCAAGGGCACATGCCCGGGTTGCAGGCTCCATCCCCGGTAGGGGATGTGCAGGAGGCAGCCAACCAATGGTTCTCTCTCATCATTGATGTTTCTATGGCTACTCACTCTAGCTGGTTTGGCTCAGTGGATAGAGCGTTGGCCTGTGGAACAAAGGGTCCCAGGTTCGATTCCGGTCAAGGGCACGTATCTTGGTTGCAGGTCCCTCCCCAGCCTGGGGCCCAGGCCCTGGTCGGGACACATGCAGGAGGCAACCAATCGATGTGTTTCTCTCACATCAATATTTCTCTCTGTCTTTCCCTCTCTTTTACTCTCTCTAAAAATCAATGGAAAATATCCTCAGGTGAGGATTAAGAAACAAAATAAGGACAGCAGGACGGGATCTAGCAGGAAGGGGTGAGAACCCAAACCTCAAAGCCTCAGGAGAGTCTACAGACAGCAGGACGATGCCAAGCAGGGCTCAGACGCCCTGTACGTCTTTGCCTTGACTCATGGGCCTTTCCGAAAAGCAGTACCACCTTTTCAGTTGCATCCTTTAGCCTCACAAAGATGTCATAGCTTAAGACAGACGCCACGCTGGCCAGGTAGCTCCGTAAGTTAGACTGTCTGTCATCCCAATATGCCAAGGTTGTGGGTTCGATCTCCGGTCAGGGCACATACAAGAAGCAACCAATGGATGCCTAAGTAAGTGGAATAACTAACGGATGTTTCTCTTTCTCTCCCTCCTTTCCTTCCCCTCTCTCTCTCTTTAAAAAAAAAAAAAAAAGAAAGTAGTAGCGAAGGCTTTTTGCTTCCTCATTCTCCCATTGTCTCTGTCCAATCTGAACTTATCACTCAAGCAGGGTCTCCGTGCCCGCTGTTCCGTTTCTCTAACCTCTCTCTCTAGTTCAGTGGTTCTCAACCTGTGGGGTCGCGACCCCTTTGGGGGTCGAACGACCCTTTCACAGGGGTCGCCTAAGACCATCGGAAAACACATATAATTACATATTGTTTTTGTGATGAATCGCTATGCTTTCATTATGTTTAATTTGTCACAATGAAATGGGGGGTCACCATAACATAAGGAACTGTATGAAAGGGTCGCAGCATCAGGAAGGTTGAGAACTGCTGCTCTATTTGTCTGTCCCCCTTCTCTTTGGTGTCCGCACCTTTCCTTTCTGTCCCCCTCTGTTCCCTCTCTCTGGGTCTCTGTCCCCTCTCTCTGGGTCTCTGTCCCCTCTCTCTGGGCCTCTGTCCCCTCTCTCTGGGTCTCTGTCCCCTCTCTCTGGGCCTCTGTCCCCTCTCTCTGGGCCTCTGTCCCCTCTCTCTGGGTCTCTGTCCCCTCTCTCTGGGCCTCTGTCCCCTCTCTCTGGGTCTCTGTCCCCTCTCTCTGGGCCTCTGTCCCCTCTCTCTGGGCCTCTGTCCCCTCTCTCTGGGCCCCTCTCTGTGCTCCTGCCCCTGCTCTCTGCTCCGCTTCCATCTCTCGCTGGATGGAGCTCGGGGGCTGAGCGCCTGTGTGCTCTTACTGCCTGCACCTCCTCGCTGCTCCTGCACGCTCCCCGAGGTGCTGGCTGTCATCGCCTCTTCCATTCCACAGAGAAGGAACCTGAGGCCGGGAGGAAGCTGCTGCTGCTGCTCCCCGCACCCCACGCGGGCTGGCGGCCGCATCGGCCTTGATCCCGGCTGGCTGCCCAGGGCTGTGTCTGAGGCAGCACAATCCCCTGCGGGTGTGACTCAGAAACAGCTCAGGCGGGAGGCAGAGCGTGGCCTGTGCTGCCTGAGCCGTGCTCACAGGGAGGACAGCATTCCACCTGGGGGAGGGGATGGCTCCTGGGTCGGTCCCACTGGACGGGGCCTGCCCTGCTCCCTTCTCCCCACTGGTCCTCCTACTCCACCAGCCTCCTCCTCCGGCCTCCCTGCCTCCAGGCTCGGTCTACCTTTCCCAGGCCCCCACCAGCCCCAGGGGAGTCTTCCAGGCACAGAAAGGACTTTTGCTTTAGTGTCACCCCCCAGGCTTCTAATCCTGACCTTGTTTCTGATCAACTCTGAGCTTGCAGAGGTCACTCCACCTCTTATATATATATATATTATTGATTTGAGAGAGGAAGGGGGAGGGAGAGAGAGAAACATCAATGATGAGAGAAAATCATTGATTGGCTGCCTCCTGCATGCCCCCGACTGGGGATCGAGCCCGCAAACCAGGCATATGCCCTTGGCCGGGATTGAACCCGGGACCCTTCAGTCCGCAGGCCGACGCTCTATCCACTGAGCCAAACCAGCCAGGGCATCGGATATGCTCTTTAACCTTTTGGTGCCTCAATAAGTTCACGTGTGAAACAAGGGTGGGTAAAAAGAATGACACCAGCCGAAACCGGTTTGGCTCAGTGGCTAGAGCGTCAGCCTACGGACTGAAAGGTCCCGGGTTCGATTCCGGTCAAGGGCATGTACCTGGGTTGCGGGCACATCCCCAGTGGGAGATGTGCAGGAGGCAGCTAATCGATGTTTCTCTCTCATCGATGTTTCTAACTCTCTGTCTCTCTCCCTTCCTCTCTGTAAAAAATCAATAAAATATATTAAAAAAAAAAGAATGACACCAACAGCCAGCGCTTATGCTGTGCTTACGGCTGGCTACTGTGTGCGAAAGGTTTTACATGAATGAACGGCACTTCGTTGTCATGACAACCGCAGGAAGTGGGTGCGGTGATATCCAGAACCCTGATTTGGATCCTGCTATCTATTTCTGCTCCTAGACCAGCGTCTGGCACATTGTAGGCGTTGAAGAAATGTGTCTGTAAGGACAAATACACGCATCTCCATTTCACAGGTGAGGGAACTGAGGCTCCTGGACATGCCAGTGAATCTCATCAGCACCATTATGAGCATCGTTGTTGTCTTCGTTTCTTTGAAGATTAAAAATATTGATTTTTTTAGCCCTGACTGGTTTGGCTCAGTGGATAGAGCGTCGGCCTGCGGACTGAAGGGTCCTAGGTTCGATTCCGGTCAAGGGCATGTACCTTGGTTGGGGGCACATCCCCAGTAGGGGGTGTGCAGGAGGCAGCTGATTGGTGTCTCTCTCATCGATGTTTCTAACTCTCTCTTTCTCTCTCTCTTCCTCTCTGTAAAAAATCAATAAAATATATTTTAAAAAAATAATAATGATTTTTAGCCCTAGTGTGGTTTGGCTCAGTGGATAGAGCCTCGGCCTGCAGACTGAAAGGTCCCGGGTTCGATTCCAGTCTAAGGTACATCCCCGGGTTGCGGGCTCGATCCCCAGTAGGGGGCGTGCAGGAGGCAGCCAGTCAATGGTTCTCTTTCATCATTGATGTTTCTATCTCTCTTTCCCTTCCTCTCTGAAATCAATAAAAAATATATTTAATAAAAAAATACTCACCTTAAGAATGCTATCCTGACTTATTTTTAAAAAATATATTGGTTTTTAGAAAGAGAGAGAGAGAGAGAGAGAAGAGAGAGAAACATCCATGTGAGAGCAAAACATCCATCAGCTACCTCCCTCCTACACACACACCCCTTCTCAGGGATCGAGCCCACAAGCTGGGTGTGTGCCCTGACTGGGAATCAAACCAGCAACCTTGAGGTGCCTGGGAGGAGACACAACCAAATGGATGAGCCCCACGGGCCAGGCAGTCTGTCATTGTCAGTGTCCCCATCACGCCCAGGTCAGGGCTGGCCTGGGGCAGCCTGGCCGGGGGCGGGGCTGGTGGGGGCGGTAAAAGGACCAAGCTGTAGGCCTGCCTCCCTCTATGCTTCTGTGGGGAACTCTCTACGCTCTCACAGATCTTGCTCACCTCCCGGCTTTACCCCCCGATTCTTAGGTGAGCCCCTCAGAGAACAACTACTCCTCTAATCAAAGCCCAGTTCTCACACTGTCTCCTCCAGGAAGCCCGCCCGGATGCACCCATCTTGGGGTGAGGCTCCTCTTCTGGGCTCCCAGCATGGCCTCTATGAAAGGATGTATTTCCCCAGTCGGTGCCTGGGAGACAGCGCGCGAGTGAGGCGTTGACTGGGTGCTTTTTCAGGGCAGGGATCTGGGCTGACTCAGCCTTTGTGACCTTGGCCTTACCCAGGACATTGTGACGTGACTGTATGAGCGAGAGACCAACTCCCAGCCCTGGCCAGTGTGGCTCAGTGGATAGAGCGTCAGCCTGCAGACTGAAGGTCCTGGGTTCGATTCCGGTCAAGGGCACGTGCCTGGGTTGTGGGCTCCGTCCCCAGCACCCCCTTCCCCAGTAGGGGATGTGCAGGAGGCAGCAGATCAATGATTCTCTCTCATCATTGAGTTTCTCTCTCTCTCTCTCTCTCCCTCTTCCTCTTTGAAATAAATAAAAATATTATTATTATTTTTTAAAGTGACCAGAGCCACACAGACACCCCTCCGTCCTCCCCGGCTGGGGCCCCTCACCAGTAGTTCCGTGATATCTGGATCATCTGGAGTCCAGGGTGGGGTGGGGGAGGTGGGGGCCACGGGCAGCGCCAGCGAGCTGCTGTCTTCCGTGGTAGAGTCTGTCACGGAGGAGTCCGTGGCCTCCACGGCAGCCAGGTTGAGCAGGGACACATTGGTGCAGGCCGAGGACCGTTTGAGGTTCAGACACCAGTGCATTGGTTCGTGGGACATCCGAGGTTCCACCCTGGGGAGGAGAGACAGGCAGGGGGGTCAAGGTGTAGCGTCAGCCCAGCCATCGTGGCTCAGTGGTTGAGCGTCAACCCATGAACCAGGAGATCACGGGTCGATTCCTGGTCAGGACACATACATGCCCAGGTTGCGGGCTCAATCCCCAGTGTGGGGCGTGCAGGAGGCAGCCGGTCGATGTTTCTCTCTCATCATTGATGTTTGTCTCTCTCTCTCTCCCTCTTCCTTCCTCTCTGAAATCAATTAAAAAAAATTAAAAAAAGATGTCGCCTCAGTGGGTTATGGCCCCTCCTGCCTCCCTGTCTCCATATCCCATTTTCTCTGACTCCAACCTCACCACCTACTTTCTGCTTCCTCCTCTTCCTACTATCTATTTTCTTTTTAAAATAATGTCTATTTTTATTTTTATTGATTTCAGAGAGGAAGGGAGAGGGAATGAGAGATAGAAACATCAATGATGAGAAAGAACCATTGATCGGCTGCCTCCTGCACGCCCCCTACTGGGGATCGAGCCCACAACCCAGGCATGTACCTTTGACCGGAATCGAACCCGGGACCTTTCAGTCCACAGGCCGAGGCTCTAGCCACTGAGTCAAACCGGCCAGGGCTAAAAAATATGTTTTTTATTGACTAGAGAGAGAAGGGAGGAGAGAGAGATAAAAACATCAATGATGAGCCCTGGCCGGTTTGGCTCAGTGGATGGAGCGTTAGGCCCGCGAACTAAAGGGACCCAGGTTCGATTCCAGTCAGGGGCACATGCCCAGGTTGTGGGCTCCATCCCCAGTGGGGAACTTGCAGGAGGCAGCCAATCCATGATTCTCTCTCATCATGGATGTTTCTATCTCTCTCTCTCTCTTCCTTCCTCTCTGAAATCAATAAAAATATAAAAATATTAAAAACAAACAAACATACATCCATGATGAGAGAGAATCATGGATCGCCTGCCTCCTGCACGCCCCCTACCAAGGATCGAGCCCACAACCAGGCCTGGGCCCTGACCGGGACTCTAACGGTGACCTCCTGGTTCATGGGTCGGAGCTCAACCACTGAGCCACACTGGCCTGGCTTTCTTCTTCCTTTAATGTCCCCCTGACTTCTTCCTCGCCTGCCCCTCCCCTGACCCCTGCTCTTCACCAGCACCCACACCGAGACTTGTGCTGTGGGGGAGGCAGTGCTGGGCGCCAAGACCACAGCTGACAGGGTGCCGCGAACCCACCCGTGGAACGACACGGCCTTCTTTTTCTTCGAGATCCCCTTGGCTGGGCTGGTCACCCCCCCAGGAGCCTCTGGGATCATCTGGGAGCGGCTCTCCACGCCCGCCGGGGGGTCCCCTGCCTCATGGATCTCCTTGGATTGCCAGATCGTCTTCACCACTACGCTGGCCATGGCGTGTGGGGCCCTGCTCCCAGGGGCTCCTTCCTCTGAGACTCTGTACCTCTTCTGGCCACTGACCCTCAAAGTTCCTGTCTCCACAAGCCTGCCTCACAAAGGACCCAACCACTGGGCCTCACTGAGGCGGGGGGGGGGGGGCGGAATGCTGGCTCAGCATGTTCCCCCAGGGGCCTCAGTAAACTCTTCTTGTCCAGATTCTAGTTCCACCCCGATATGTCCCTCCCCTTCAGAACCCAATGGAGTCATTCATTCCCGGCCAGAACTTACAAGGGGGGGGGGGGACCACTGCTTCTGGGAGGGGCCAACTTCCCTCTCCCTGAGGGTCACCGTGGGCTCACCCAGCCCCCCCCCCCATTCCTCATTGGATCCCCTGGACTTTCCTGGGACCTGGGAGCCGGTGGTGAATGAGGATGGCAGTCAGTCCAGGAGGATCTCACATTCATTCAGGGACTGGGAGGATGCCCGAGGGCAAGAGACAAGAAACAGGCAAGAACACCAGATGCCGGTAAGTGATAGAAAGAGAATCAAACCCCGGGGATGGTGGCACGGGCATTTGGCAAAGCTCTTTGATGCGTGCTCTGGGGATTTGAGTCTTTGATTGTGTGTGAATTTTGCCTGTTCAGGAAATCTAAACAGCCCAGCTGGGGTGGCTCAGTGGTTGAGCAACGACCTATGAACCAGGAGGTCACAGTTCGATTCCGAATCAGGGCACATGCCTGGGTTGCAGGCTCCATCCCCAGTAGGGGGCGTGCAGGAGGCAGCTGATCAATGATTCTCTCTCATCCTTTTTTTAAATATATATTTTATTGATTTTTTACAGAGAAGAAGGGAGAGGGAAAGAAAGTCAGAAACATCGATGAGAGAGAAGCATCGATCAGCTGCCTCCTGCACACCCGCTACCGGGGATGTGCCTGCAACCAAGGTACATGCCCTTGACTGGAATCGAACCGGGGATCCTTCAGTCCGCAGGCCGACGCTCTATCCACTGAGCCAAACCGGTCAGGGCTCTCTCCCATCCTTGATGTTTCTGTCTCCCTCTCCTCCCTTCCTCTCTGAAATCATAAAAATATTTTTTAAATATATTTTATTGATTTTTCACAGAGAGGAAGGAAGGGAGAGGGATAGAGAGTTAGAAACATCGATGAGAGAGTAACATTGATCAGCTGCCTCCTGCACACCTCCTACTGGGGATGTGCCCGCAACCCAGGTACACGCCCTTGACCGGAATCGAACCCGGGACCCTTCAGTCCGCAGACCGACGCTCTATCCACTGAGCCAAACCGGTTAGAGCAATATTTTTTTTTTTTTAAGAAGAAAATCTAAACAACCATGGAACTACAGCGAATGGTAGGCACCGGAGGATTAGGGTTTGTATTAGTCTCCGGAGGTTTCTGAAACAAAGTACCACAGACTGTGGGGATTAAAGGACAGAAATGTACCGTCTCCATTCTGAAGGCCAGACGTCCAAGGTCAGGGTGTCAGCGTTGGTTCCTTCTGAGGCTGAGAGAGAGTCTATGGCGGGGGAGGCCTCTCCCCTCCCCTGGGTTCCAGTGGCCTCCAGTGTCCTTTGGTTTACAGATGGCCATCGTCCCCTGTGTCTTCATATTGTCTGCTCTCTGCCCCTCTCTACCTTTGGTTCCAAGTTTCACGCCTTTGGAAATATATATATTTTTATTGATTTCAGAGAGGAAGGGAGAGAGGGAGAGAGAGATAGAAAATCAATGATGAGAGAGGATCATTGATTGGCTGCCTCCTCCACGCCCCCGACTGGGAATCGAGCCCGAAACCTGGGCGTGTGCCGTTGACTGGAATCGAATCCTGGACCCCTCAGTCCGCAGGCCAACGCTTTATCCACTGAGCCAAACCGGCCAGGGTGAAAAAATATATATATTTTTTATTGATTTCAGAGAGGAAGGGAGAGGGAGAGAGAAATAGAAACATGAATGATGAAGGAGAATCATCCATCGTCTGCCTCCTGCACGCCCCCTACTGGCAGATGGAGGCCACAACAAGGGGATGTGCCCTGATCTGGATTTGAACCGTGACCTCCTGGTTCATGGGTCCACACTCAAGCACTGAGCCATGCTGGCCAGGCAGTTTCCCCTCTATCTTAAGACATAGTCATGTCAAAACAAAACAAAACAAACAGAAAAAAAGACAGTCATGCCTTGGAGAGTGTTGCTGTGTTGGTTGAGCTCCATCCCATGCATCGAGAGGCACCAGGAAGGGGGTGCAAAATGGGTTACCCCAGTGCTTGCTTTTCATCACTGACTACTTCTTGTCAATCCCTTGTGGCCTGCAAAATTTCTGTTGAGAAATCAGCGACAGTCTTATGGGAGCTCCCTTGTAGGAGACTAACTGCTTTTCTTTATTTTTAAGATAAATGTCTTTTTATTATTTTTATTTTTATTTTTTATATATTTTATTGATTTTTTACAGAGAGGAAGGGAGAGAGATAGAGAGTTATAAACATCAATGCGAGAGAAACATCGATCAGCTGCCTCCTGCACATCTCCTACTGGGGATGTGCCCACAACCCAGGTACATGCCCTTGAGCGGAATCGAACCTGGGACCTTTCAGTCCACAAGCCGATGCTCTATCCACTGAGCCAAACTGGTTCCGGTGAGATAAATGTCTTTTTAGAATTTTTTTTTTATTTTTTAACTTATAAAAATGTATTTTTAATTTTTTTGTTTTTTTCTTTTTAAGTGTTTCTTTTAAAAATATTTTTATTGATTTTAGACAGAGGAAGGGAGAGGGATAGAAAGATAGAAACATCGATGAGAGAGCAATATTGATCAGCTGCCTCCTACCAGGGATCAAGCCTGCAACCTGGGCATGTGTCCTGACCAGCAATGCCCTCCTGGTTCATGGGCCGAGCTCAGCCACTGAGCCACACTGGCCAGGCTGACCTTTTGCATTTTAATTATGATGTGTCTTGGTGTGGGCCCCTTGGGTTCGTCTTGTTTGGGACTCTGGGAGCTTCCTGACTTGTACGTCTCTTTCCTTCACCAGGACAGGGAAGTTTTCCATCGTTATTTTTTCGCATCGGTTTTCCATTTCTTGCTCTCTCTCTTCTCCTTCTGGCGCCCCCATGATGTGAATGCTGATATGCTTGAAGTTGTCCCAGAGGCTCCTATACTCTTCTCTCCTTTGTTTTTTTTTTTTCTTTCGTTTTTAAAATATATTTTATTGATTTTTTACAGAGAGGAAGGGAGAGAGATAGAGAGCCAGAAACATCAATGAGAGAGAAACATCCATCAGCTGCCTCCTGCACACCTCCCACTGGGGATGTGCCCGCAACCAAGGTACATGCCCTTGACCAGAATCGAACCGGGGGCCCTTCAGTCTGAGGCCGATGCTCTATCCACTGAGCCAAACGGGTCAGGGCAACTATTCTCTCTCTCTCTTTTTTTTTTTTTAATATATTTTATTGATTTTTTACAGAGAGGAAGGGAGAGAGATAGAGAGTCAGAAACATCGATGAGAGAGAAACATCGATCAGCTGCCTCCTGCACATCCCCCACTGGGGATGTGCCCGCAACCCAGGTACATGCCTTGACCGGAATCGAACCCGGGACCCCTCAGTCCTCAGGCCAACGCTCTATCCACTGAGCCAAACCGGTCTCGGCTCTTTTTTTTTTTTTCATTTTATGTGCCTCAGGCATGAAACAGCTCTGGCCACCGACACAGGCATCAAGCTAGGATGAACTAAGGACTGTAGGTCTGCTCTGCCCCTGACTGATATAAGAGCAACACCACCAATCAGGTGTCTCCTTGCCCATTGCTAGGGGGTTATTCTCTTTTTTAAATTCTTTTTTTTTCCTTTCGCTGTTCTTATTGGGTGTTTTCTGCTTCCTTGTCTTAAAAAAATTTTTTTTATTGATTGATTTTTAGAGAGTGAGATAGGAAGGGAGGGAGGGAAAAAGAGAGAGAGAAACATAGATGACTGGTTGTTCCATTTATTCGTGCATTCATTGGTTGATCTTGTATGTGCCGTGACCAGGGATTGAACCTGCAACCTTGGCATATCGGGACCATGCTCCCACTGACTGAGCTACCCAGAAAGGGCATCTTTAAAACATCTGATTGGATTCTCTGCTGCATTCTTCGTTCCAGCCCATGTATTCATTTCTGATTGGTTCTTTGTTATGCTTCCTGTCTCTGTGTTTATGTTTCTGATCTCTTTAAGTTCTAGCATTCATCTACTCTTCCTGAAGTTCACTGAGCACCCTTATCACCGGTGTCTTTGAGCTCTTGCATCTGGTAGATGGCTTGTCTCCATTTTGTTGCCTTCTTTTCCTGGAGCTTCGTCCTGTTCTTCCATCTGGGACGCGTTTGTCTCCTCATTTTGGCGGCCTCCTTGTGTTGGGTTTTATGTGTTCGGTAGAGCTGCTGTTTCTCCTGCACTTGGCCTAAGGTAGTAGGTGTTTTGTCGGGTCCAGCGGCAGAGCCTCCTTGACCACCTTAAATCCCTAAGTCTGGGCACTCAGGTGCAGCCCACCTGCCCCTCCTGCCATGTGGGCTGCGTCCACCTCCTGTTGGAGTTGAGCCCTGATTGCAGTTGGGACCTCAGTGGGAGGAGTGTACTCCCAGGCCCATTGGCTGCGTGGACTGGCTGCCACCATCCACTGTGAAGGGTAAGTTGTGCAGGGGCCCACCCCACTGGTGCCCATTGAGTGCACCCCTTGAGCGTGGCGCTGGCGGAGGCTGTTGGATGGTGATTCGACGTCCAGCCAGCGCGCTGGCTCTGGGACCTCCTGGAGGTGCAGGCCGAGCTCAGTGGGAGGGGTTACTTACCCTACCAGACCGCTGTACTGATTTTTCGGTAATTTCCACACAAAGGTGGAATATTGGCGCTAGATGAAATGAATAAAACTAAAAAAAAAAAGACCGTACCCTTTTATGTAATGATGTTTACTTTGAATTTATATTAGTTCACACAAACACTCCATCCATGCTTTTGTTCCGGCCCTCCGGTCCAGTTTAAGAACCCATTGTGGCCCTCGAGTCAAAAAGTTTGCCCACCCCTGAGCCCAGATATAGGGGACAGTTAGGTTCAGGGCCTCAGGTCTGGTAGGATTAAATCCCTAAGTCAGGAAGTCCTCCCCAACTCAGGGGACCCTTGCACTGAGACCAGAAGGCTGAGGGGCAGCCATAGGAAAAGCTGGGGTTGGGGTCGGGGTGTGGAAATGTGTCTGGAGGGTCAGAGCGGCCAAGAGGAGACCAGTGTGGCTGGGGCGTTTAAGCCGGGAAGGACCCGGCTGGTCGATATTGGAGAAAGCTCGCTGGGTGCCTGTGAAGGATGAACTGCGGCGGGCTGCTAGGAGAGCAGTGGGGAAAGCAGCAATGGATGTCATGACAAGGTTCCAGGCAAGAGATGATGGTGGTGGTGACCTGCCAGGGTGAGGCAATGGAAATGGAGGGAGGTGACGGGCTCCGGGTCTACTCTCGCCTTGGTTTGGGGTGAGGGACAGGTGGCGTTCTGGCAAAGTGATTGGGTGATTAATGGAGGGCCGGTTTGCCAACATGGGAAAATGGGGTGAATCCAGTTTTGTTTTTTGTTTTTTCTGGAGAAAATCAAGAGTTGATCTGCTCAGGTCAAAGTCTTAGAACAGCGGTTCTCAACCTGTGGGACGCTGCCCCTTTGGGGGCCGAAAGACCCTTTCACAGGGGTCGCCTAAGACCATCGGAAAACACATATATAATTACATATTGTTTTTGTGATGAATCACTATGCTTTAATTATGTTCAATTTGTCACAATGACATTGGGGGTCACCACAACATGAGGAACTGTATTAAAGGGTCACGGCATTAGGAAGGTTGAGAACCACTGCTAGGGGCTTCTGGGGTCCCCTCTTAATGCTCTGTCTTACACCCAGAAAGGACTTGCCCAAACCTCATTTAGACCCTCAAACGTGGACTTGTTCATTTCCTGGTCTTAAAACTTAGCAATGGGCCAATCCCTGAGCCCCAGAATGGTCTTGCTCAAATCCAGTCCTATAATTTTATGCTGTCACAGCCAGATTTAATGGCTCATGGCTACTGAACCCTGGCAATATGGCGAACAACTAAGATGTGGTATAAGTAAAAAAAAACTAACTTTTAAAGACAGAAAAATAAGAATGCCAAATATGTGGAAATGGTCGTATTTGGGCACATTGGGTTAAATAAAATGTTATTAACATTTATTTCACCTTCTCTTTCTTTTCTTAAAAAAAGTATGTTTGTGCCCTAGCTGCTTTGGCTCAGTGGATAGAGGTCGGCCTGCGGACTGAAGGGTCCTGGGTTTGATTCTGGTCAAGGGCACATGCCTGGGTTGTGGGCTTGATCCCCAGTAGGGGACGTGCAGGAGGCAGCTGAGCGATGATGATTCCCTCTCATCATTGATGTTTCTTTTTTTAAAAAAATATATTTTATTGATTTTTTACAGAGAGGAAGGGAGAGAGATAGAGAGTTAGAAACATCGATGAGAGAGAAACATCGATCAGCTGCCTCCTGCACACTCCCCACTGGGGATGTGCCCGCAACCCATGTACATGCCCTTGACCGGAATCGAACCTGGGACCTTTCAGTCTTCAAGCCGAAGCTCTATCCACTGAGCCAAACCGGTTTCGGCCTCATTGTTGATGTTTCTATCTCTCTCTTCCTCTCCCTTCCTCTCTGAAATCAATAGAAATGTATTTTTAAAAATAATTTAAAAAATACGTTTTTATTGATTTTAGAGGGAGAGAAAGGTAGAGGGATAGATAGAAACATTCATGAGGGAGAAACGTCCATTGGCTGCCTCCTGCATGCCCCCCACTGGGGATAGAGCTCCCAACCCCTGTATGTGCCCTGACTGGGAATTGAACTGGCGACTTCCTGGTTCATGGGTCGTTTCTCAGCCAATTGAGCCACACCAGTCAGGGCGTCAGCTTCTTTAAAAATGTTGCTGGAATCAATTGGAAATGAGATCTGTGGTTCCCACTGTATTTCTATCAGCAGGCGCCGCTCGAATCCAACTGGGGTAAAGTCTACTCACCAGCTCCTGTCGGTGGCGCCATGTCCGCCCCCACACAGGGTCGCACAGTCCCAGGTCTTCCAGGTGAAGTCCTCCTTAATCTGGTTCCCAGGTAGACCTCAGAATGCCTTTGCCTTAGGCCCTGTCTTACAAATTAAATTTGGCTACTTCATGGGCCCTGGATGGGGTTGGGAGAGGACTGAGTTTCCCTATCTACCCATCGACCCACCCCCAGACCCCAGAGGCTCTGGGCAAAGGGTGGGAAGAGGTGGGTGAGAGGCAGGTGGAGAGAGGAGGCAGGGAAGGGGTGGCTTCCCCCCTGCCCTTTCCTGTTCTTGGGATCTGGATGCCTCCCTTCACATCCCTCATAAAGCGAACAACTCAAACTCCACTAGTAATATCTATAATTTTTAAAAAAATGGTGCTGTCCTCAGGGAGAAAGTGCTTTCTCCTGTGTCAGGAATGGACTCCTCCCGTCCTTGAGATGCTTACTGTATCTTTCATAGAAAGGACTCTTTTTCCACCCTGGCTGGTTAGCTCAGTGGTTAGAGAGTGGGTCCCGCAGACTGAAGGGTCATTTCCTGGGTTCGATCCCTGGCCCCGGTTCAATCTCTCTCTCGGTGTTTTCCTCCCTCCCTTCCGCTCTCCCTCTAAAGATCAATGGGGAAAATATCTTCCAGTGAGGATTAAAAAAATAAAAATAAGAAAAGGACTCTTTCCAACTCTTGTTACTGTTTTTAATGGTGCGGGTCTCCGGCCAACCATTATTAGGAACGGTCTCTCTTGGTTAGTAAAGCAGCTGCGCCATCTCCGTCTTCCTAGAACCCATAATTGGACGTTCCCAGGAACGAGGACACACCCCCAAAGGCTCATTCCAAGAATACCACGCTTCGGAGATTAGAAAAGGATGGTGGGTGGGGTTTACATCCTGTGGCGACAGACGTGGACTCTTCCCGTACCCTTTGCCCCAAATTTCTCAATGGCCCCGGGGCGGTCCAGTTCGGGAGGCCTTGCCTTCCCCAAAGCGGGTCCCGGGGACCCAACACAACGGACCCCCCTATTACTTCCTTTTAACCAGCGTTGTTCAGTACCAGGTCCCATTCTTTTTTCTTTTTTAAAAAAATATATATTTTATTGATTTTTTATAGAGAGGAAGAGAGAGGGATAGAGAGCTAGAAACATGGATCAGCTGCCTCCTGCACACCTCCCACTGGGGACGTGCCCACAACCAAGGTACATGCCCTTGACCGGAATCGAACCTGGGACCCTTCAGTCCACAGGCCGACACTCTATCCATTGAGCCAAATCGGTCAGGGCTCTTTTTTCTTTTTTTTTCAAATATATTTTTATTAATTTTTTACAGAGAGGAAGGGAGAGAGATAGTTAGAAACATCGATGAGACATCCATCAGCTGCCTCCTGCACGCCCCCTACTGGGGATGTGCCCACAACCAAGGTACATGCCCTTGACGGGAATCGAACCTGGGGCCCTTCAGTCCGCAGGCCGACGCTCTATCCACTGAGCCAAACCAGCTAGGACTCAGGTCCCATTCATGCTGAGAAGCTGCAAGGCTGGAGGAGGAGGAGACTCACAATTTTGACTTGCTATCTGTATAATGGCGTTATGATTTGCAAAACAAAAAAAATAAAAATAAAAAAATAAGCATTGTATATTGAAAAGTGATGAAAAGCCAAAATATACTGTAAATCTGGCTGACCCTTCCTGGCTGTGTGACCTTGGGGGAGACAGTTAACCTCTCTGGACCTTAGTTTTCGCCTCTGCTTAACGCAGCGGTTCTCAACCTGTGGGTCGCGACCCCTTTGGCGGTGGAACGACCCTTTCACAGGGGTCGCCTAAGACCATCCTGCCTATCAGATATTTACATGACGATTCATCACAGTAGCAACATGACAGTGATGAAGTAGCAACGAAAATAATTTTATGGTTGGGGGTAAAAACATGAGGAACTGTTTTAAAGGGCCAGCAGGTTGAGAACCGCTGGATATGAATGGCTATTTCCTCGGCCCTGGGACTCTCGGTCTGACAAGTTAGGTCGGGACTTCTCGGCCGCCAGACAGGGGAGGAGGCGGGGACAGGGACCTCTTCTTGGAAGAAGACTGAAGGAGTCGTGGGTGGAGGAGATTAGGGAGAAAGGGGAACAGACAGACGCTTGCGCAGTAAACACCTCACGCTTTCTCGTCCCTCCCACATCCTTCTCTGCGGCAGGGAATTGCAGGCGGCGCTCCACCTATCCCAGCCCAGCCGAGTGACACCCTCCCTTAGCCACCTTTCATCGCGCTCCTCCCGCCCATATAACCGCCCACTCGGGGGCGGGACTAGGACGGACGCGGCGAATCCGCGATGCCTGCGGGGGCGATCTCCTCGCCCATTGGCCTGAGCCGACGCAAGTCTCACCTCCTCGAGCCCGCTCCAACGCCTTCCTTCACGTCAATCCCTCGCTCGCGGGAGAGCGTCCTGATCCAATCACTGCCCGACCCGGCCGCGCGGAGGGGGCGGTCCCACCGTACGTAATCGAACTCCGCCCTTCTCTTGGGCAACGCCTCCTCCCAAACGGAAATAGCGGGGCGCTGGACCAATCGCAGCGGCGTGCCTTTGTCCTGAGGCCAATGAGCGAGGGAGCGAGGGAGGGCCCGCGTGTGAGCGGCAGTAACCTGAGCCAATGGGCGGTGAAATCTCAAGCGGCCGAGGAGAGGGGAGGGGCTGGGGGCGGTGCTGCGGCCTTCCAGCCCGCCCGCCCGCCCGCCAGCCCGTCCTCCCCCCGCGGCGGCCGGCTCCGCTCGTTGGCGTTGCCTGGGGTCCTTTTCCTCCCGGTCCCCGCCTGCTTGCCCCCGCTGCGCCGTGCCCAGCCGGGCCAGGCCTGGAGCCGACACCACCGCCATCATGCCGGCCGTATCCAAGGGCGATGGGATGCGGGGGCTCGCGGTGTTCATCTCCGACATCCGGAACTGTGAGCGTGCGGCCGGGGGACCCTGGAGGCGGGGAGCGATGAATTGAGGGGTTGGGGGTTACCTTGCCTGGGGGGTAGAAAACCATGGCGGTCCTGGAGGGAGAGGGTAGATAGGGCCCCGGGGGAACTTCAGGGTGGGGGAGTGAAGGGGCTTAGGGTGCCTCTTGAGGTGACTACACGGAGTGGTTAGGAGACGCCCGAGGGGGTCTTAAAGGTGAGGAGGTTAGTAAGGTTCCGAGGATGGGGGCATAGAGGTGTCCCCGGGAATGATGGGCTTGGGGGTCCTATTAGACTGGGATCCCTGATGCAAATAGAAAGGGAAGGCGGTGCATGGGTGTGTGTCGGGGGTACCCCGTGGAGCGATCCAGTCGGGGTGGGGGGGAGGCCAGAAGGGACCGGGAGGACGTAAAACCCTGGAAGCCCAATGGGGCCATGCTTGAGGGCCTGGGTGAGAGGGTGTCATAGAAGGAGGGGGCTAGATAGGTCACCGGGGCTCTTGGCCAGGGCACAGAGAGCGCCCGGGTGGGACAGAGAGCCCTAGGGGTCTGGGGAGGAGAGATGGGAAGGGGGAGGACTGTGGCGGGACCCTGGGGCAGGGTCGAGGGGCTCTAGGATGGAGACTTGCTCAGGAGGATGGAGGGCAGTGGAGAAGGGGCTTGGAGGGTGACTGAGGGGAAAGGAGGGGCTCAGAGGGCACCCAGGGGAGACATGGCCCGTGGAGAGGCTTGGGAGGACCGGCGACAGGGAGCTGTGGGCCTGGGAAGGAGAGGACACCGTCAGGTGCAGGCCCAGGGGATGTTCCAGAAAGGGGAGAGAGCCAGGGGGCCTTAGGGGTTTGTGGGGAAGAGGTCTGAAGAGCTGGGGGTCGGGGTGGAGGTGGGGGAAAGCCTGGGCTCGGGGTCCAGGGAGGCGGACAGTCTCGAATCTGGAGCCTGACCACGGCAATAAGGGGACGGCCAGCGCCAGCAGGAAGGACTGTCGCGGTGATGGGAGGCCTGGTGCCAAGTCAGCTCCCAACTCCTCACGGCAGGTGTCGGTGCTGGGAGCTGTCAGGAGCTTCCTGGACTCTGTGCGCGTGGCCTTGGGGCCGGCCAGACCTGGGTTCGAGGGCTGTCACCGCCCAGCCGGGTGACCTTGAATGAGGGACCTCACTTCTGTTTCCTTATCTGCCAGGAGGGATAAGGCTGTCCCCTCTTTGCTGATGACAGTGTTGTGATGATGTTTGTAGACGGGGCCTTTCCCGCATTCCAGACACGAGACAGGTCTTTGGCTAGTGTTCTTGTTTTGCTGGGTCTGGAGCAGTGGCCCCTCTGAGGTGCCCAGGGGTTGGCTTAGGGTTTAGTAGGTAATGGAAGGGTCTAGGATGCGTTAGATCTGGTGAAAAGGAGGGGTGGGAACTGTTGGCATCAGGTGGAGGAGAGATGTTGTGGTCGTTATGAAAAGGGGTGGAGCTATGAGGGGTTTGTGAACTCTGCGGGGGGGCCAGCTGTTAGAAGCAGGTGTGCCTTGCCCTAGCTGGTTTGGCTCAGTGGATAGAGCGTCCGCCTGCGGACTGAAGGGTCCCAGGTTCGATTCCGGCCAAGGGCACATGCCTGGGTTGCGGGCTCGATCCCCAGTAGGGGGTGTGCAAGAGGCAGCCAATCAATGATTTTCTCTCATCATTGATGTTTCTATCTCTCTCTCCTTCTCCCTTCCTCTCTGAAATCAATAAAGAAATATATTAAAAAAGAAGAAGAAGCAAGTATGCCTGCATTGCCTCTGATACCTGCTAGCCATGTGACCCTTGGCAAGTCACTTAACCTCTCCCATGCCAGTTTTCTTGTCTGCAAACCCCAGCATAACAGCATCTTACCTTGGAAGGTTCATTCATTCAATTGACAAGTACTTTAGATCACTGGGGCTACAGCATGAGCAAAAATCCCTGCCTTTGGGGGCACCATGGCAGGAGGGAGATGGAAAATAAACACAGATAACTGGCAATAAGTGACACAATGTCACACTGTGAAGAAATATAAGGAAGGGGGGAGCAGGAGGAGAGGGAGCTCGGTGAAGGCCTCACCGAGATGGCTCCCTGAAGACATCTGCGTGGAGACTGAGTGAGGTGAGGGAGTGAGCTCTGTGGTTTTGGAGGAAAGAGGGGTCCTGGCAAGGGAACTGTGCATTCGAAGGTCCTGAGGTTGCGCACGCTCAGTGTGTGTTCACTTCAGATGCGGGGCCTGTGTGGCTGGAGCCGAGGGCGGGAGCTGAGGGCAGAGCGTGCGGGAATGTGTAGGGTTTGTGGGTCAGTGAGCACTTTGGCCTTTCTGTGAGTGAAACAAAAGCGGCGGCAGGTTTTGAGCACAGGAGGGACATGAGCTGATGGATATTTTATTTATAAGAATTCCTTTTAAAAAGACACAGTTTTATTGATTTCAGAGAGGAAGGGAGAGATAGAAACATCAGTGATGAGAGAGAATCATGGATCAGCTGCCTCCTGCACGCCCCACACTGGGGATCGAGCCCACAACCCAGGCATGTGCCCAGACCAGGAATCAACCGTGACCTCCTGGGTCATAGGTCGACACTCAACCACTGAGCCATGCCGGCCGGGCCTATTGATGTTTTAAAGTCATTCCTGTGGCCTCCGTGGAGAGCACAGACTGGAGGAGGTGTGCGTGGAAGCAGGAAATAATTAGGGGGCTGTTGCAGGCGTCCAGGTGCGAGATGGTGTTGGCTTGACTGGGGTGAGAAGGAAATGCGGGGAAATAGTTAGGTCTGGGATCAGTTGTGAAGGATTTGCAAAGGGATTGAATGAATCATGGTGGTGGAGCAGGAAAGAGAAACCAGGCCAGTGTCACTGCAGGACCTCAGAGGGAAGCCAGAGGACAAAGGGGAGGTCCAACTTGGGGACACCGGAGGTAATTTCACCAAATGCATTGGGGCTTCCCCTTGTCCTTCCTTTTCTCAAATATGTGTTGAGTGGCTGGTGTGTTTCAAGACTTATCATGGGTGCTGGGGACATTGGTGACTAGGACAGACTTGTCTGTGCCCCTGTTAAGGAGACAGGTACTGCCCCCAAAATGCAGCTGTTCTTGTCACGGACACACACATAAGTTGTATACAGACGTTTATGGCAGATGTTTCCACAATTGCCAAAAAGTGGAAATAAACAACCCAAATGTCCATGGACAGATGATAAATGTTCTGCCCATGCAGTGGAATATTATTTAGCCATTAAAAAGGATGACGTACTGATAGGTGCTACAACATGGGTGCACCTTCTAAGTGAAAGAAGCCATATACACAAAAGTCCGTAGAGACAGAAAGCAGATTAGTGGTTGCCTGGGGCTGAGATCTGGAATGTGGAGTGACTGCTAATGAGCACAGGATTTCCTTTTGGGGTGAGGAAAACGCTCTGGAATTAGATGGTGCTGATGGTTGCACAACATTGTGGATACGCCAAAGACCACTGAATTGTACACTTTAGAAGTGGTGACCTGGTCCTAGTCGGCTTGGTTCAGTGGATACAGCATCAGCCTGCAGTCTGAGGGGCCCAAGGTTCAATTCCAGTCAAGGGCACATGCCTGGGTTGCAGGTTTGATCCCCAGTGAGGGCATGCAGGAGGCAGCAGATCAATGATTCTCATCATTGATGTTTCTTTCTCTTTCCCTTCCTCTCTGAGATCAATAAAATACATTAAAAGAACAACAACAATGAAATAAAGCGGTGGCCTCTAGGGCATGTGAATTATATCTTCACTTTTTTCCCTTTTAATCCACAACTGAGGATACATGTTTCTTCTTTTAAAGTTGATTTTTAGAGAGGAAGGAAGGGGGAGAGAGAGAAACATCAATCCATGCCTCTTGTATTCGTCCCGACCACGGATCGAACCCTCAACCTTTTGGTGTCCAGAACAGTGCTCCAACTACCCGAGCCACCTGGCCAGGGCTATACCTCAATGTTTTATTCTTTAAAAAACATTTTAATGATTTTTTACAGAGAGGAAGGGAGAGGGATAGAGTTAGAAACATCGATGAGAGAGAAACATCGATCAGCTGCCTCCTGCACACCCCCTACTGGGGATGTGCCCGCACCCAAGGTACATTCCCTTGACCAGAATCGAACCCGGGACCCTTCAGTCTGCAGGCTGACGCTCTATCCACCGAGCCAAACTGGTTAGGGCTACCTCAATTTTTTAAGCGGAAAAATATTGACCTGTCCTAGGTCCCTTGAGGGAGAGGGCCTCAGAGTTGAGGGAATGGGGGCTGTTACGTTGCCCAGACTGTGCACAGTTAGGCAGGCTCAGGGAAGTGGAGAACTGGGAAGGCATAGGGCCAGCAAGCGCAAAGGTCCTGGGTCCCAGTCGAGACTCAGTTAAGCCTAGGATCTGGGGAGTGGGGCAGAGAGCTTGTCCTGGGAGCACTGGAGGGTTTCCAGCAGGAGGGAAGGAAGAGAAGGGATGCGGGAAGAAGTACTGCTCAGCAGTGAGCAGGTGAGGAGGGCGAGGAGGCAGAGAAGGCAGAGACATCACGGGGAGATCTGAAGAGCACAGTGGAGTTCAGGGAGGAGATCTAGAGGGAGATGAAGGGCAGGCTCAGCGGAGGGCCAGGAAGGGCAAATTCTGCAGATAAGAGAGGTTGAAGTTGGGTGCAGCCTGAGGGTGTGGTCCTGGCCTGACAGCGGGGAGGAGAGGGGGCGCTTATCTGCCTGGAGCTCCTGGGGCTGGGCTGCAGTCCCTCTCCAGTCCCTCCAACCCTGAGGCGAGCTATTGAGGGAGTGAATGGGGGGAAGGGTGCTGAGCAACCCATTAGGGCGCATCCCACTCCACATTGTGGCCCATTCGGTCTGTGACATCTCCCCCAGCCCCTGAGCACGGGCCCTGGTCTGATCCTTCCCTGGATCCAGTCTGCCCACTGCAGGAGCTGGCCCACCGGAGTCCTCAGGAGATATTTGCCCATTGAATGAATGAATGAATGAATGAATGAATGAACTGACCTTACTGAGCACTGATTGAGTGCCAGACACTGTTCTTGGTGATGGGACCACAGCAGGGAACTAAAGCCCCTCCTGGTGGGGCTCACATTCTAGGGGGGAGATGGACCACTACACAAGTCATTATATAGTATCCAGGTGTCCACACAGGTGGCATGGGTGCTGGAGGGAAACGGAGCAGGGAAGGGGGGTGTGGGAACAAGGTTAGGGATGGTGCTTTTGTATAGTCTGGTCAGAGAGCCTCTTGCTGAAAAGGTGATGTTTGGAGCAAAGAATCAAATGTACTGGGTGAATGGAATTCTGGGCAGAGGGAACAGCTTGTGCCAAGGCCCTGAGGCAGGACTGTGCTTGAAATGAAGCTAGAGGAGGCTGGGGGACAGGGTGGGAGATTGGTCAGAAGTGGGTGTGCAGGGCCTGGGGGCCATAGTCTGGACTTAGCTTTTACTCTGAGGACAGTTGTAGCCAGGAGAGATTTGGAATGGAGAAAGGACAGGATTTGACTCAGATTTTTACAGACTCCCTCTGGCCACTGTGCAGAGAACAGAAAGAATGAGTCCTACTTTGGTGGTTCTCCAACGTTAGCATACCATCCCCTTCCACCCCCCCCGCCCCAATACACACACTGTCACATTCAGCACCTCCCCTGTGCCAGGACTGCTCCCCACCCTGTGGATCCCCCAGGAGTGGAGCAGCCACACCTCCCTGCTGTGGGGGACCTGGTGTGATCTGTTGAGGGTTCGCAGATCGGCATGTGCACCCTAATGTTAGGCATGTGCACCCTAATGTTAGGCATGTGCACCCTAATGTTAGGCGGCAGCTCAGGCAGGGCCTGCAGCTGCCTTCCAGCTGGGGACCGACAGGGTGTGACTTGGTTGCTCAAGGAGAATTTTTTCTCCCTAAGGGATGGTGATGACTGTGATCACATGAGCGCAGTCTAACCCAGTAAAACAAACCAGTGAAATGAATTTTAATACATTTTATTTATCCCAGTGTGTGCAAAACATTATGTGAATGTGCAATCGATAGTTTTTAAATGGTTAATGAGACAGTTTATGTTCCTTTCTCAATTCAAAGGCTGCATTTTCATTGGAAATACTTGCTCTTGACTAAGAATTCATAAAATGTAGCCCGGCTGGTGTGGCTCAGAGGTTGACCTATGAACCAGGCGGTCACGGTTCAAATCCCGGTCAGGGCACATGCCCGGGTTGCAGGCTCCATGCCGCAGTAGGGGGTGTGCAGGAGGCAGCTGATCAATGATTCTCTCTGATCATTGATGATTCTCTCTCCCTCTCCCTGAAATCAATTAAACCATTTTTTTAAAAAAAGTTCATAAAACAGATTCATGGGGTACTCAAGTTCCAAACATACTTTTGCAGTAACTGAATTGAGGATCGGTTTTTCAATTTACATTTCTTAAGAGTAAATAAGATTAGGAATTCAGTCCCTCAGCCACACTGGCGTATTTCCAGCACATGTGGCCAGGGGCTCCCGCGTTGGACAGCACAGGCCAGCATGCTCTGAGCCGGATGGTGGTCCAGAGTCAAGTCAGGAAGCGTCATTTCCCAGAATCCTCTCTGAGGACCCAGCGCTGCTTGGACTTGTGTGGGAGACTCATCAGGGCAGGACTGTATGGATGGAACATTGTTACCTCGTGAACAGTAGATGTCCAGCCGGCTGTGGACACTTGCAGTGACAGGGACGGTGACCTCAGTAAAAGTGCTTCGGTTCCCTCCAGCGTAGAGTCAGGGCTGTTAGGATGCTTTTGGTGGCAGCGAGAGACCCGCCCCCAGGCCTTTTTGGCTTAAACCCTCACCAGCTTTATCTCCTGTAACCAGAGCCTCAAGTAGGGCATATCCTCAGCACAGTCAGCAGTTCCCCGCTCTGGTCTGTGGCAAGAGGGTGGTCTTTTCCCACCCCCATGTCCCTTATAGCCATCGCTACAGGCAGAAGAGGGACCCGCACCCCCCCATTGCTCCCCAGGCCCCTCAGAGCACCCAGGAGGGGCCGGCTGGTCTGGCCGCGCCCTCTGTGCTAGCCTACAGGCCCTTGCACAGGCCGGTCCTCCTGCCCAGAGCACACTTGCCCTATTTCTACCTGGTCCATTTTATTTTATTTTTTTTTTTCGGCCTACCTGGTCCATTTTAGCCTCATCTTTTGTTGATCCTCACCGGAGGATATTTTTCCCATTGATTTTTAGAGAGCGTGAAAGGGAGGGAGAAGGAGAGAGAGAGAAACATTGATGTGAGACACACATCAATTGGTTGCATCCCACAAGCGCCCTGACTGGGGGCGGGGAGCAAATCCGCAGCCCAGGTACGTGCCTTTGACGGGGATTCAAATCTGAGACCCTAGTGCATGAGCTGACACTACCACTGAGCTGCACTGGCCAGGGCTTGCCTCACCTTTTGATCCTCAAATCCCAGGAGCTGCTGCCAGCCGCCCGGCCCCGTTGTGCTGGCCTGTGTCACAGTCCTCAGAATTGCCCATCAGTGTCCTTTGCATCTGGGGTCTCTAAGCACAGGGCTGCTGTCGCTTATCTCTGAGCCTCACCCAGGAAATGTTTGAAGATAAAGGAAAACCTTTTCTTTTTATTTATTTTTTAAATGTATTTTATTGATTTTTTTTACAGAGAGGAAGGGAGAGGGATAGAGTTAGAAACATTGATGAGAGAGAAACATTGATCAGCTGCCTCCTGCACACCCCCGACTGGGGATGTGCCTGCAACCAAGGTGCATGCCTTTGGTTGGAATCGAACCTGGGACCCTTCATTCCACAGGCCGACGCTCTATCCACTGAGCCAAACCAGCCAGGGCAAGGAAACCCTTTTTTTTTTTTTTTTTAATATTTTATTGATTTTCTACAGAGAGGAAGGGAGAGAGATAGAGAGCCAGAAACATCAATGAGAGAGAAACATCGATCAGCTGCCTCCCGCACATCTCCCACTGGGGATGTGCCCGCAACCCAGGTACATGCCCTTGACCGGAATCGAACCTGGGACCCTCCAGTCCGCAGGCCGACGCTCTATCCACTGAGCCAAACCGGTTTCGGCAGCAAGGAAACCCTTTTAAATGCTTGCATGCGTCCTGTGATGGTGAGCTCATCCCCTTGTTGCTGACTGGTCCGGAATGTTAGAAAGTCTTTGCTTCCATTAGCCCATTCTGTCACCCCTGCCTGCAGCCCCTTTCCCCAGGGGGCACCCCCTTAGCCGCACTCGTGCGCTATCTCTGGGCACCGGGCTGTTTCTTGCCTCTGACCTTTGCAGAGGCTGCGCTCATGGCTGATGCTCTCCCTCTAGGGCTGCGGCCCCTGCTCTTTAGAGACCTGATGCTCTGTTTCCTCTGTGAATTCTTTCTTTCTTTCTTTTTTTTAAAATATATTTTATTGATATTTTTACAGAGAGGAAGGGAGAGGGAGAGGGATAGCGAGTCAGAAACATCAATGAGAGAGAAACATCGATCAGCTGCCTCCTGCACACCCCCCGCTGGGGATGTGCCCGCAACCCAGGTACATGCCCTCGACTGGAATCGAACCTGGGACCCTTCAGTCCGCAGGCCGATGCTCTATCCACTGAGCCAAACCAGGCAGGGCTCCTCTGTGAATTCTTTTTAGTAAAGTGTATATTATATGGAAAACAGTACCAAAGAGCTGTGGATACTTTAAAGACTAAAGAAAACACACACACACACACACACATGCATGTTCTTTACATGGTCTTTAAGCTATCCATATCTGTTTGATGTTGCCTTCTGTATGATTGAATACATTCCTACCCGCCCCACTGGGGATCAAGCCAGCAACCAATATGTAATTTTAATATGTAAATATTTTGTATACACATGTACATGTATGGAAATAGATCTACCAAAAAAGCCCACAGATCATAAGTGACCAGCTTGGCGAATTTTCCCTGATTGAACACAGCCACGTAACCGGCCCCCAGGTGCAGAACCCGTATCCCAGCCTGGCTCCCCGCACCCTCCCAGCCCTCTCTGCTCCCAGGGATGCCACCGCTGGGCCATCCAACACCATAGGTTCGTTTGCGTGCTTCTCGGAGCTTTTAATAGAGGTGTAAGTGAAGGCCAGAGAGGTCGCTAGCCTCGAAAATTTAATTGCCGTTCAAATATCCGTCTATCTGTGGTCAAGTTTACTCAGCTCCTTGGTGATATGTGATCCATTTATGAGAGATTGTTTCTCCTGGTCCCTACAGAATAGTTTTAAAGCAGCATGGGAAGCAGGTGCGGTCATTCTCAGGGTAGGACTAGCACAGCATGCGAAGTAACTTTGAGGGGCTGGCGTGGGCCCTTGGTGGTCACTGCCCCACCCTGCCCCCAGAGGGAGGCGCTGTCCTAGCCTCCCGGCCACCCCTGAGCAGGTACTCCGGGCGGAGTTCTGGGCGCCCTGGCTGGTGAACTGCTCCTGAACCCTCCTCATCTTTCACAGCCTTTCTCAGATGTCCTCACCTCCGCCAAGGCCAGGCGCTGCCCGCAGCCTCCATCCCTGCACATCTCACCCGGGAGTGGGGAGGAAGCCCCCTGCCTGTGCCCACCAGGCCAGGAGTCCCTGAAATGGATCCAAAGTACCGGGTCCAACGGGGTCCTGGGTGCCCAGTGTAGCCCCACGCAGGCCGGGCCCCCAGGGCCTCAGGAAACGTGTAATTAATAAATGAAGGATCGGATGGCCTCTGGGGCCACAAAGGCCAATTCAGACTCAGCATTGAAGGGCTGGTCCTGTACCTCCCACGTCCCAGAGGCCTCCCACCCTCACCTGCGGGCCCTCCGCTCCTTCCTCAGGCGGGGAGGGGTCACCCTGCACCTCATAGGGCCCTTATTCACGTCTTCATACCTTTTCTGAGCTCAGGCACTCAGGGAGCCCCTGGAACATGGGGTTGCTACCCAAAGTGGCAGATGCTGACCCTGTTTTCAACCAGCTTCTGGTCGGGTCTGGGGGACAGGTGGACCCAGACCCCATGGTATGTACCCCAGGAGGTGACCGGGCTGTGTGGGAGCCCAGGGGGCCCTGGGACAGTGCTGAGCCACACCTGTGGCAGTTACACCTTCTCCCAGTGGCCACTTAAAAAAAAAAAAGGTAGAAAGAGCCTGGCCGGTGTGGCTCAGTGGTTGAGCATCGACCTATGAACCAGGAGGTCAGAGTTCAATTCCTGGTCAGGGCACGTGCCCGGGTTGCTGGCTTGATCCCCAGTGGGGCATGCAGGAGGCAGCTGATCAGTGATTCTCTCTCATCATTGATTGATGTTTCTGTCTCTCCCTCTCCTTTCCTCTCTGAAATCAATACAAATATAAAACAGGGAAAATTCATTTTAACAGTATATTCAGGATACCCAATATACCCCAAATATTGTCATTTCAACATGGAATCAATCTTTTAAAAATTTTATGAGATAGTTTGCTGCCCCCTCCCCCACTGTCTTCTAAATCTGGTGTGGCCCTGCCGCTTACGGCCGCCTCAGTTTGGAACAGCTACGCCTCAGGTGCGCGCGAATCACCTGCCTAATGGCTGCAGGGAGCACTCAGCACCCAGGGGTCTGGCCTTGGCCAGCTGGCTGGGTCGCAGTGGGACCTTCGTTGAATTGGGAAGCTGGGGGAGGACCAGGTTTTCAGGAGACGCTGAGTGGGGATGTGTAGGAGTGAGGATCCCGGGGACAGCTAGAAGCCAGCCGAGCCATTCATTCATTCATTCATTCATTCATTCCTTTATCATGTGCTTTTTGCCCGGCTGTGCAGGGGTAAGCAGAGCTGTGGGTGGGGACCACTCTCAGGAAGAGTGTAGTCAGGGGCCGAGGTGAGAAGGGGGAGTCAGGGGTGGCCCTGAAGTGTGCGCCGGGCGCCTGCTCTGGGAGAGACCAATGAGCCTTAGTGATCACTTCCCTGAAGCTCCCAGCTGGAGATGGGGCCCAGGCCTGTCCTCCGCCTCAGGGCCCGAGGCCCCAGCATGGAGAGTTTGCCCTCCAGCTTCGAGGGCCCTTGCCAAGGAAAGTGGGGCAGGTGGCTCCGCTCCAGGACCCTCACCCCCAGCCCTGTCTTCCCTCCCCAGGTAAGAGCAAGGAGGCGGAGATTAAGAGAATCAACAAGGAACTGGCCAATATCCGCTCTAAGTTCAAAGGTAGGTGGGTGCCTGGACTCCTGGGTCTGAGAGAGGAGGGGGCTGGGACTCCTGGGACTTGGCACGTGTGTTCCGTCCTCATTTTTGCCTCCCCTTTCCTCCTTCCTCTGGCCCCAGGGGACAAAGCTTTGGATGGCTACAGTAAGAAAAAGTATGTCTGTAAACTGCTCTTCATCTTCCTGCTTGGCCATGACATTGACTTCGGGCATATGGAAGCCGTGAATCTGCTTAGCTCCAACAAGTACACAGAGAAGCAGATAGTGAGTCTGGGGAGGAGGGGCTGGGGGCCTGGACCCCTGGGTCTGAGGGAGGAGGGGCTGGGGGCCTGGACCCTGGATCTGAGGGAGGAGGGGCTGGGGGCCTGGGCTCCTGGGTCTGAGGGAGGAGGGCCTGGGGGCCTGGGCTCCTGGGTCTGAGGGAGGAGGGCCTGGGGGCCTGGACCCCTGGGTCCGAGGGAGGAGGGGCTGGGGGCCTGGACCCCTGGGTCCGAGGGAGGAGGGGCTGGGGGCCTGGACCCCTGGGTCCGAGGGAGGAGGGGGTGGGGGCCTGGCCCCCTGGGTCCGAGGGAGGAGGGGCTGGGGGCCTGGACCCCTGGGTCCGAGGGAGGAGGGGCTGGGGGCCTGGACCCCTGGGTCCGAGGGAGGAGGGGCTGGGGGCCTGGACCCCTGGGTCCGAGGGAGGAGGGGCTGGGGGCCTGGACCCCTGGGTCTGAGGGAGGAGGGGCTGGGGGCCTGGACCCCTGGGTCCGAGGGAGGAGGGGCTGGGGGCCTGGACCCCTGGGTCTGAGGGAGCAGGGGCTGGGGGCCTGGACTCCTCGGTCTGAGGGAGGAGGGGCCTGGAAGTATATAGACTCTAGGGCAGCGGTTCTCAACCTGTGGGTCGCGACCCCTGAAAATACATCCTGCAGATCAGATATTTACATGACGGTTCATAACAGTAGCAAAATTACAGTGATGAAGTAGCAACGAAAGTAATTTTCTGGTTGGGGTCACCACAACATGAGGAACTGTATTAAAGGGTTGCGGCATTAGGAAGGTTGAGAACCACTGCTCTAGGGTATGAGAGTGGGGCCTAGGGCCAATTAACCACAAGGCTCCCCTGCCGCCTCCTCCCTCCCCACCCAGGGTTACCTGTTCATCTCGGTGCTGGTGAACTCGAACTCTGAGCTGATCCGGCTCATTAACAACGCCATCAAGAATGACCTGGCCAGCCGCAACCCCACCTTCATGTGTCTGGCCCTGCACTGCATCGCCAACGTGGGCAGCCGCGAGATGGGCGAGGCCTTCGCCGCTGACATCCCTCGCATCCTGGTGGCCGGGTGAGTCACCGGAGACCTGTGGAGGGGGGGCTGTGGGGGTGACAAGGCCCAGCCAGGATGTGGAGCCCACGCTGAGCTTGGAACCCCAGGGGTTCTGTGGCAGCCCTGTGATGCGTCTCCTCATCTCACTGAGCCAGCTGACGGCAGTGTGGGCAGCCTCCCAGCACAGCCGGTGCGATGCCTGTAGGGTGAACTGACCTTTGACATCTAGTGTAGAAGAGGTGATAACCTTCAGTTATGTTGGTGATAGCCCTCGAGAAATTGTACATCTCCATTCATTCATTCAACAAGTGTCTATTGGCATCTACTGTGTGCAAGGCATCATGCTGATTGCTGGGGATGTAGACATGATCAGGAGTGGACATGGTCAGTGTCCTCCCAGCATTCACAGGCCAGAGTGGAGAGAGAAACATCGATTGAATACTTGCAGGTGAAGCATTTAATTCCTCTCAAAACCATGCTGTGGGGGATAGGAACCCCTAAGAGCATTGAGTAGGGGTCAGCCTGAACTAGCCTGGGGAATCAGGGAGAGCTTCCCAGAGGAAGTGGCATGAGGCTGAAGCCTAAGTGAGGAGGAATCGTTGGCTGTGGAAGGGGGAAAGGCATGAAGGGCAGTAAGTGTCCTGAGACAGGAAGTCATTCAGCAAGTATTTCTGTGGCACTGTGCCAGGCACTGTTATGGGCACGGGGGAGGCAGAGGCGAGCAGCAAGGACTGTGGTGCCCACCCTTGTGGAGCGTACGCGTAGTGGGAGAGCCAGAGAACAAACACATACACAAAACATTGGGTGAGTTCAGACCGTGACTGATCCTCTGAAGAAAACACAATAGGGTGGTGGGGGTCCTGGAGGTCGTGGGGGAGGCCACTTACATTAGATTCTCAGGGAGGGTCTCTCTAAGGAGGTGATGTAATTTGACACTGATTGATAAGAACGTAATCATTCAAAAGCGTTGGAGGAAGAGTCCCAAGCAAAAGGAGCAACAAGTGCAAAGGCCCTGAGGTTGGCGTGAGCTTTCTGCATTCATGGAATCAAGAGAGAGTGTTTTTGGAAGCAGTATGGTGAACAGGAGAGAGGGAGAAGTTCAGATTGTATTGTAATTGATGGGGGGAGGCACGTGGATGACATGAGTCACTTTGTAATTTTAACAGCCGTGCTTTGCCTGGTTTGGCTCAGCGGATAGAGTGTCAGCCTGCAGACTGAAAGGTCCTGGGTTCGATTCTGGTCAAGGGCATGTCCCTGGGTTGCAGGGTTCCCCAGCTCTGCAGTTTGGACTCCTGTGGGAGGCAGCCAATCGATGTGTCTCCCTCCCCCCACCCCACCCCCTTCCACTCGAAAAATCAATGGAAAAAAATATCCTCAGGTGAAGATTAAAATAATAATAAAATAAAATAAATCAACCAAAGATCATTCAGCCTAGTGTGGGGAAAGGTAGGACTTTTATTTCTGGCAACATGTGGACTAGATTCCTGAAGCTCTTTTTGAAACCCAGCTGTCAGTATTGAATAGGAGAGGGGAGGAAATATTAGTCAATGTTCAGGAACCAAAAGTAAGGACAGGCCACGAGCTAAGCGGAGCCTGGCACCGGGAGATGCGCCGAGTGCTGTAGCCAGATCTTGCTTAGAGGGCATTTGCTGAACTGCAAGAACCCAGTATTGGTTTGGGGGGCCCTGGGGACAGAAGATGAAGCTTTTCCAAGGAGAGGCTCCAGAGACCACACTTCAGAATGAGCGTGATTTGGAAATAAACCCTTAGGGGATATAAGCAAAGTTACCTGTTTGAACCTTGGCCCAGAGCAGCGTGCACACTGGTTTTCAGCCTGGTTTCCACCTACCTGGGTCATCCACAAATCCTTCAGCCAAGCTTTAGTGTCAAGTGCTGCAAACTGGTAGACCCCAGTGCCTGACAGAAGCAAAGACGCCTTTTTCTGGAGAAACCCACCTTCTCCACGGCCTCAAAGGTTCCCACCGGTGAAGCAGCCTGGAGTTCCGTGAGTACCTCATAGTCGAAAATCACTAAACACAGGAAGCAAGCACCTCGAGGGAGAACCAGCAGAAAGAAAACGGAAACAGTCAAATTAGAATTGTCCTATGGGATGTAAAATAAGTATGTGTAATAGGCTCCAAGGAAGATTAAAATGATTTAAACACGAGCAAAGTGCATGCAGAATATCACCGATATTTTTTTTAAAATATACTTTATTGATTTTTTACAGAGAGGAATAGAGAGGGATAGAGAGTTAGAAACATTAGTGAGAGAGAAACATCAATTAGCCGCCTCCTGCACACCCCCCACTGGGGATGTGCCCGAAACCAAGGTACATACCCTTGACTGGAATCGAACCTGGGACCCTTCAGTCCGCAGGCCGATGCTCTATCCACTGAGCCAAACCAGTTTGGCATCCCCAGGCTGTCTTACAGTGTTTCTGTGTTAGGTCTTTGAACGTGGCGTGTAATGTACACACATCACATGTCAGTTGGGACCCACCACGGTCCCTGTGTCCAAAAGCCCTGTGTGGCTGGGGACCAACCTCTTGGGAATGAAAGCTCCTGCCTGATAAGTCCCGTGGGGAGGAGACATGGGCAGGACGGAGAAGGACCGGAGGCAGAGCCCGGGCAGCCCAGCGTGTTGGGATCTGAGCGGAGGGGAGCGGGGTGCACGGTGGGCCCCGGCTCAGACACAGAGAAGAGACTTCCACGGGGGAGGACGTGGGTAGCTGTGGTGAGAGCTGCGAGACGGTCCTGGCCACCCTGAGCGCAAGAACTGGGCACCGGCGAGGTTGGAGAAGGGGCCAGTGTGACAGACATGTGTGCGCACACGAGGGAGTGACTGCCGAGGGCCCGGCCCTGCCAGCGTGTGGGCCAGGCTGGGTGGTCTGAGTGCGGGCCGGATTGTCCGTACTGAAGACTCAGCCTTGACAATGATTGGGGCACGTGGGAATGTTTCTTCAGGTAGATTTTTTTTTTAATTGAAGTAAAAGTCACATAACATGAAGTTCACCTCTTTTTAAATGAACTTTTTAATTTATTGATTGATTTTTAGAGAGAAGAAGGGTAGGGGGGAGAAACGTCGATTTGTTGTTCTCATGTATGTATTCATTGATTGATTCTTTTTCTTGAAAATCTATTTTTATTGATTTCAGAGAGGAAGGGAGAGATAGAAACATCAATGATGAGAGAGAATCATTGATTAGCTGCCTCCTGCACACTGCCTACTGAGGATCAAACCCGCAACCTGGGCATGTGCCCTTGACCGGAATCGAACCCGGGACCCTTCCATGTGCAGGCTGACGCTCTATCCACTGAGCCAAACCGGCCAAGGCTCATTGATTGATTCTTGTATGTGCCCTGACCGCGATCAAACCTGCAATGTTGGTATATGGGACAGTGCTCTAACCAACTGAGCTACCTGGCCAGGGCTAAGTTCACCATTTTAACTATTTTAAAGGGTACAATTCAACAGTCTTCAGTATCTTCACAACGTTGTGTAACCACCACCACTAACTTAATTCCAGAACATTTCCATCATCCCAGGAAGAAGCCGACAGCCATCAGCAGTCCACTCCACACGCCTCCCTCTCCAGCCCCAGGCAACCACTGACCTGCTTCTGTCTCTAGATTCGCCTGTTCTGGGCATTTGCTACAAATGGAATCCTGTGGCCTTTGTGTCTGACTCCTTTCACTCAGCGTCATGTCCTGCAGGTTCACCCGTGTTGTAGCATGGATCAGTGCTTCTTACCTTCTATGGCCGAGTAATAGCATTCCCTTATTGGATGGACCACATCTTGTTTATTTATTTATAAAAAAGGCCCCACCTCCTGCTGATCATGGACAACGTTCACATGTGTGTGACTTGGTGTAGATGCCTAGGTGCAGAATTGCTGAGTCACATGGTAGCACGCCTTTCTAAAAAAGAAGAAGTAGTTACCCTGCATGGTGTGGCTCAGTTGGTTGAGCGTGGGCCCATGCACTGAAAGGTTGCCGGTTCAATTCCTGGTCAGGGCACATGTCCAGGTTGCGGGTTCGATCCCCAGTTGGGATGCATATGGGAGGCAATCGATCGGTGTTTCTCTCTCTCTCCCATCCTCTGTCTCTAAAAATCACTAAGAACATATTTAAAAAACATTTATTAAAACGATGAAACATCCCTGACCGATTTGACTCAGTGGGTAGAGCGTCGGCCTGCGGACTGAAGAGTCCCAGGTTCGATTCTGATCAAGGGCATGTACCTTGGTTGCGGGCACATCCCCAGTGGGGGGTGTGCAGGAGGCAGCTGATCGATGTTTCTCTCTCATGGATGTTTCTAACTCTCTATCCCTGTCCCTTCCTCTCTGTAAAAAATCAATAAAATATATTTTAAAAAAACAATGATGAGACAGCCGCAGTTGAATCCCCGCTCATGTCCCTTGATCATCTCTTCCCCTCCTCCCTCCCCG
The DNA here is from genome assembly GCA_036010255.1 of Myotis pilosus. Lineage (NCBI taxonomy): Eukaryota > Metazoa > Chordata > Mammalia > Chiroptera > Vespertilionidae > Myotis > Myotis pilosus. The sequence goes on from JASKON010000029.1 coordinate 6,183,250, forward strand.
TCCTCTAAATCAGGTGGCTTTGTCCTTTAGTACCTGGGCTCAGTCCCCCAGATTATGTCGTTTCAAACTTCCCCTTAATGTTATCATAGTCTCGGTTTCGCTTCACCAAGCTGCTAAGTAGCTCTCACTCCTTGGTTTGGTTTTGGACGTTTCCCGGCTTGTAACTGGAGATGATGACAGAATTCACCCCCTCGGAGGGCTGTGGCGAGGGTTAAACACGCTGATAAGTAGAAGCCTTGGTGCAGAGTGTGGCCCGAGTAAGGGCTGTGAGCCGTGATGATGCAGGTGAGAGAGCGCCGCTAGTCCTGCCTGGGCCTGCGACACACCTCCCGCGGCTTCGGGTTGTATCTGATGGCAGGCCGCGTGAACATTCCTGTGCTGCCGCCTGGAACACGGGGGCGGGGCGTTCTGGGCGGAGATTTTGTCTTTCCTCATTCAGTTACTCAGTTTTCTGCTCACCTGGCACCTTCCCCCAACACAGCGGCTGGGCGCAGTGTGCTTGGATGCCAACGGTTGGGCTAGGACGGAACCTCTGTGAGGACAGACATTTGCACCCATTTGCTCACTAGCCTGTCCACAGTGCCTACAGTGTGGTGGTACCCAGTAGGCGCTTAATAAGTGCAGAGCCGGGCTTGACATTGTGCCAGCGGCCCCACAAGGCTCCTGAGACATGGGCCATGAGAGCAGCGCCAGGTTGGGTCCCGGGTCCGACTGGGAGGAGCGAGAGGCGGGGAGGTGTGTGGGGCTGGAGTCCTGGGGTCGCGCTGACCCACCCCCCCACATCGTGTCCCCACAGGGACAGCATGGACAGCGTGAAGCAGAGTGCGGCCCTGTGTCTGCTGCGGCTCTACAAGGCCTCGCCCGACCTGGTGCCCATGGGCGAGTGGACGGCCCGCGTCGTGCACCTGCTCAATGACCAGCACATGGTGAGACCCGGTGCCTCTGTCCCCCCATCCCTGCCCTTGATGTCTAGCTGGAGGCAGGGGGTCCCACCCCGCCCTGGATGCCCGGGCCCCCACCCGTGTCCCTGCCTTTACCAAGGCACCTAGAGACCCCGGTCCGGTCCCCCCAGTCCTTACTACTCACCCAGGCGTCCCGAGGCACTCCCATCCCCGTCCCTGAAACCCACTGGCTGCCCAGGGGTCCTGTCCAGTGTCCCCAACACCAACACCCACCCAGCCCCTCAGAAGAAGCCCGGCCTGTGTCTGACACCCAGAGGTTCCCCAGTGCCCACTGCCTGCCCAGCCAGCACAGAGACGCTGGCCTCGGTCCCAATCCCACACCCCAGTTCCTCTTAGTCCCCACCCACCCTCCGCTCTGAGCCCCAGTGAGTGCTGGTCATGTCCCTGAGCCCCAGAGCACCCACTGTGACACCTATGCACCCCTAAGCACCCCTCCGCGCCCCCGCACAGTCCACCCCAGTGCGTTCCTGAATCTCTGCTCTCAGATCCGCAGCCTGCACACTTGTCCCCAGTCTGAACTCCCACCAGGCCCTGACCTGCCACTCATCTGCCCCGCAGGGCGTGGTCACAGCTGCTGTCAGCCTCATCACCTGTCTCTGCAAAAAGAACCCGGATGACTTCAAGACCTGCATCTCCCTGGCTGTGTCTCGCCTGAGCAGGGTGGGTGTGGCCTCGCTGCTGGCTGCGGGTGGGGGCCCTCCTGTCCCCGTCCCCCGGCACCTCTCTGGTCCCTGGCCCTCCTTGCTTTCCCTGGGAGGCAGCCCCGCTGGTGGTTAGGAACCCAGGCTCTGAGCTGAGTTCCTCCTGGCTCGGCTACAAGCGGCTTCCCCTCTCTGGGCCTCGGTTGTCCCTTCTGTTCAATGGGGGTGATCCTATTGCCCACCTCACAACATAGCTGCTGTGACCTAATCCATATAAAGCAGCGGTTCTCAACCTGTGGGTCGCGACCCCTTTGGCGGTCGAACGACCCTTTCACAGGGGTCGCCTAAGACCATCCTGCACATCAGATATTTGCATGACGATTCATCACAGTAGCAACATGACAGTTATGAAGAAGCAACGAAAATAATGTTATGGTTGGGTCACAACATGAGGAACTGTATTTAAAGGGCCAGAAGGTTGAGAACCACTGATATAAAGTGTTAGAACAGGGTCCTGCACCTGGAGAGCACCCAGGAAGTGAGAGCTGCCATCCGTACTTCCTCCCTCCCGCCCGCCCGCCCCCCTGGCTTTCTCCCTCCTGCTTTCTTGCTTTTCCTCCGCTCCTTTCCCAGGCCTCCCCCTTCGCTCCGTCCCCTCCTCCCCCCCACGCCCTGTCCTGGGAGCCGGCCCTGGGGCTTCCTAGGAGCCTGGCTCTGGGCTGGTGGGGAACACGGATGCGTCAGGCCTCAGCCTCAAGAAGCCCCCTTTCCTCTTGGAGGAGGGGCGTGAGGCGGGCAGGCCTGCTCAGTCACAAATGACCGGAAAGGGGAGGCTTGTGCTGTTGAGGAGGTAGCATAGGGCTCTGTAGGCCCCCAAAGAAAGCACTTAACGCAGCCCGGAACCCGGAAAGGCCTCTGGGAGTGGTGGTCCCTGAAGTGGGACTCGGAGTCAATATCAACGTTTTCTGGGGAGGGAAGAAGAGGCCTGGCTTCTCAGGAAGAGGTCAGCACACCAGCTCAGTCATTCAATTAATTTTTTTAATGAATTTTTATTGATTTTAGAGAGCAAGGGAGAGGGATGGAGATAGAAGCATCAGAGATGAGAGAGAATCACTGATCGGCTGCCTCCTGCACGCCCCCCACTGGGGGATGGGCCCCGCAACCCAGGCATGTGCCCTGACCAGGAATCGAACCGTGCCCTCCTACTTCATGGTTGACACTCAACCACTGAGCTATATATACCGGTGGAGCCATTCCATCATTCTTTTATTCACTCCCCACACATCCACAGAGTCCCGTGGGCCGGCCTGGTGGGGGAGACAGAAAGTGACATTGGGGGCCCTGACCGGTTTGGCTCAGTGGATGGAGCGTCAGCCTGCGGACTGGAGGGTCCCGGGTTCGATTCCGGTCGGGGGCATGTGCCTTGGTTGCGGGCACATCCCCACTAGGGGGTGTGCAGGAGGCAGCTGATCGATGCTTCTCTCTCATCAATGTTTCTGACTCTCTGTCCCTCTCCCTTCCTCTCTGTGAAGAATCAATAAAATATATTTAAAAAAAAAAAAAAAAAAAAAAAAAAAAAAAGTGACATTGGGGGTCGGGCACGATATTATCATGGAGGTGGCACAGAGCATGGTGGGAATACTTCTTGGAGAAAGGGTTTTCAGGGTTGAGTAGGAGTTTGCCACGAGGAAACAAAGTCACACACTCTTTCACTGATTCTCCACCTTTGTCTACCCTGAGCCTTTCTGGGGTCTGACCTTGTATGAGGCCCAAGGACCCAATTCCTGCCTCTGAGCGGCTTCCAGCCTTGGGCGAGGCCTGTGGGGAAACATCTCCAGCGAGTGGGTGTGATGTGTGCGCTGGTGGATGTAGCCAGGGTTTGGGGCGCAGAGTTGGAATCAGGAGCGCACAGTAAGGGAATCAGATGGGCAGATCCTGTGCCCCTACAGCCGGGCTCTCCCAGATCCTCCCCGTCACCCCCTGGGGAAGGCAGCGTTTGCCCCCCCCAGCCTGGTGCCCCTGCTTCACCTCCCGTTCCTGCCCCCAGATTGTCTCCTCGGCCTCCACCGACCTCCAGGACTACACCTACTACTTCGTCCCCGCGCCCTGGCTCTCGGTGAAGCTCCTGCGGCTGCTGCAGTGCTACCCCCCGCCAGGTACCGCCGGCCCTCGGGCTGGGACCTGGGGCCTCTGGCCCGATGAGCAGGCGGGTGGGTGCTGTGGGTCTGTGTCGGGACTTCTCAGAGGCAGCCAGTGCTGCCAGCCCTGTCCCTTGGCTGCAGGGGGGGCAGCCCTGAGGCCAGGACCCCGCCAGGGAGGCTCCAGGCGGGAGCCGCATGAAGCCAGTGGCCCGCCCTTTGTAGCGCAGATGCGGACAGATCACCGGCGCTGCTGACCCCTGTGGTCCCTGTGGTGGGCCAGTCTCCTGAGCCGCACTAGCTCTCCAGCCTGTGACACGGGCTGTGTCAGGCCCGTTTTTCGGATGAGAAAACCCAGGCCCTGTTGGGTGGGGAGGTCCCTGTCTAAGGCCTTGCCCAGGCTGTGCTGTTTGAATGACCGTAGCTCTGTTAGGGTTTTCATGTCCCCATTGTCATGAAAGCTGGCATGGATGACGCGCCTCCTGCGAGCCAGGTCCTGCACGGGAATGTCTGTTCCCCCCCTGCTCCCCCCGAGCTGTGGGGAACCCTCCCCCTTGCAATGAGCAGGCAGGGAAACAGGCTTGGAGGTGAGACGTGGCCTTTCCAGGCCTGGCAGAGACTGAGGCAGAGCCTGACTTCAGAATCTATGCTCTGAGCCCCTCCCCCTTCCATGGGGGCTTGCCTGCCTGGCCTCACAGAGCGGTACTGAGGGGCCCCGGTCTGAGGTGCTCAGCACAGAGTCGGTGCCTGAGGAACCAGTTCCCTCCCATTCAGCCGCCTTCTGAGCACCTGCTGGGAGCCTGGGGCTGATGGCAGCTCTGCATCTGTACAGCCAGCACGTCTGTGCAAGGGTGTCCGTGTGTGTCTGTGTGTGTGTGTGTGCATACATGTCTCTGCAGGCATTGCAGGCATGTCTGCATATGTTTCTGTGTGCCTGTGCATGTCCCTGCATATGCTTGTCTGTGTGTGCATACATCGGTGTGTATATGCATTCTGTACATGTCTGCACACATGTCCATGTGCATATGTGTATACATTTGTGTATGTGCATGTCTCTCTGTGTGCATCTCCAAGTGTATGTGTGCACGCTCTCTAAGTGAGTGTGTGATATAGGCAACTCCGCAGCACCCCGCCCCTGGCCTGTGGAAGCCAGCGATGAGCTCTGTCTGTGGCCCTGGGGAAGCCCCTTGCACTCTGACTCTTCCTCATGCTGTAAAGAAGGGTTTGGTAGAACCTAAGCCCACTTCCATCTCAGAAATCCCACCTTATAATTCTGGGATGTGCCCAGGGTGGGCACCTCACCTACCCTTTCTCACATTGTGGAAATGGCAGCCATGGCCCAAACAATTATTTTAACAAGTATTATGAAAAAATTTCCAGCCCTGGCCAGTGTGGCTCAGTGAGTGGTGAGCATCCTGTGCACCGAAGGGTTGTGGGTTCCATTCCTGGTCAAGGGCACATACCTGGGTTGCAGGTCGATCTTAGGCCCCAGTTGGGGCACAAGCGGGAGGCAGCCGATCGATGTGTCCCTCTTACATTTGGTGTTTCTCCTTCTCTCTGCCTCTCTCCCCCTCCCTTTCACTCTCTATAAAAATCAATGGAAAAGATATCCAGGCGCAGATTAACATCAACAACAAAAGTTCCAGCATACAAACCAGTAGAAAATACCCACCACCTAGACTTCACATGTTTCTTGTAGGCACGCTCTTATTTTTTAAATATATTTTATTGATTTCTTACAGAGAGGAAGGGAGAGGAATAGAGAGTTAGAAACATCGATGAGAGAGAAACATCGATCAACTGCCTCCCTCACACCCCCTACTGGGGATGTGCCCACAACCAAGGTACATGCCCTTGACCGGAACCTGGGACCCTTCAGTCCGTAGGCCGACGCTCTATCCACTGAGCCACACTGGTCAGGGCGGCACGCTCTTATTTTGTTATGTGTTTCTGACATATTTAAAAGGTAATTACAGCCCGGCCGGCGTGGCTCAGTGGTTGAGTGTCAACCTATGAACCTGGAGGTCACTTCAATTCCTGATCAGGGCACATGCCCGGGTGTGGGCTTGGTCCCCAATGTGGGGCGTGTAGCTGATCAGTGATTCTCTCTCATCATTGATGTTTCTTTCTCTCTCTCCCTCTCCCTTCCTCTTGAAATCAATAAAAAATATGTGTGTGTGTGTGTGTTTTAAAGGTTATTACAGACATGATGTTTTGCCTTTAAATATTTTGTCATGTGTTTCTCAAAACTATGGCGATTTTCATTCCCAACAGCAATTCTACATTCATCCTTCAAACTAACAATGATTCCCTAATGTCCTGTAATCCCACTGTTTCCTAATTTCCCCCGTTTAAACAGTCTCCCTCGGTCAGTTCAAACTAGGATCTAATCGAGATACCAGTCCCGAATTTGGTTTTTAGTTCTCACACGTCTCCCTTGATCTGGAAGATTTGCCGCCTTTATTCCAGGGCATTGGCTTTTGCCAGCTGTTTATTAGTAAAAGTTTCAAACGCAGAGATAACTGCCCAGAGCGGTGAGGTAGCGCCCGGATGCCTCTGCTGCTGCATCGTGCCCTTCCTCACGCGCTCAGACAGTCGCTGCATTACTTGAAGATAAGTGACATCAGAACACTCCCCCACCCTGAAATATTTCCACACACGTCTCCCAGGAGCGCAGTATAAAACCTCCGTGCCCTCACATACCTCAGAAGATTCAAAACAGACTCACAGTGTCATTTGCAATCCAGGCACCAAACTGCCCCAGTTTGTCCGTAGCATTATTTTTATGGCTTAACAAAATGCAGTACAATCTAGGACCACAAATATTTTCTTAGTCTAGAATAGTCTCCCCAGTCCCTCACCCCGTCCCCCCTCCCCCCTCGCCCAGTGCCTGATTGTTTTTAATCTTCTCTGAAGGATATTTTTCCATGGATCTTTAGAGAGAGAGAGAGAAAGAGAGAGAAACATCGATGTGAGAGAGACACATTAACTGGTTGCCTCCCACATACACCCTGACCAGGGCCAGGGATGAAACCTGCAACTCAGGTACGTGCCCTTGACCGGAAATCGAATCCAGGACCCTTTAGTCCGAGAGCTAATTCTCTAACCACTGAGCCATACCGGCCAGGGCCCCGCTCACTGCCTGCTGTTGGATGCCTGATAGATGTGGTGCAGCATTTCTGCTGGAACATGTGGCAGCTGTTCTGTCCACGGCGTTGCCTCCCCTCGCAGGGAAGGCAGCTGTGGGGATCGTGTGAGCTTGTGGTTAGTGTCTGTCTATCTCAGACACTCAGTCCGCTCCATGGGAGAGCTGAGTGTCAGGGTGCCTCCGGGGAAGGTTCCTGGAACTTGGTCTGTGAGGAACCTAAACAGCATCGGTGCTGCAGAAGGGGAAACTGAGGCTCACAGGTGGGGCCGCTTGCCCAGCCGGGTCAGAGCGCAGCAGGACGAGCGTCCAGGTGTGGAGTCGGGTCCTCTCGGCATCTCTCCCCTCTGCTCTGGTCACCCGGGGCCCTGGCCGCTGCAGGGCGGCCCCCGGCAGGTCAGCTGGGCCGGCAGACTCAGCCGGGACGTGCCCTCCGTTTCCTCAGAGGACGCGGCCGTGAAGGGCAGGCTGGTCGAGTGTCTGGAGACTGTGCTCAACAAGGCCCAGGAGCCGCCCAAGTCCAAGAAGGTCCAGCACTCCAATGCCAAGAACGCCATCCTTTTCGAGACCATCAGCCTCATCATCCACTACGACAGGTGCCCACCGGGGTGGGGGCGGGGGCGGGCCTGGAGCCCGGGTCCTGGGGGAGCGGGCCTGGGAATTGTGACCTTGAGATAGAAGGAGGAGGATGGCACCCTGCTGGGTTGTGCAGCTCCCTCCTGGGAGGCAGAATTCCTGGCTCTTTATTGGGCTGTGGCCTCGATGTCCAGGTCACCGGGTCGGCCATGACCTGCGTCCTGAGGATGGTGTGGATGGACCAGCCTCGCCCGAGGCCGCCTCCTCATGTCCCATGTCTCTCTCTCTCTCTCTCTCTCTCTCTCTCTCTCTCTCTCTCTCTCTCTCTCGCTGGCAGTGAGCCCAACCTCCTGGTGCGGGCTTGCAACCAGCTGGGCCAGTTCCTGCAGCACCGCGAGACCAACCTGCGCTACCTGGCCCTGGAGAGCATGTGCACGCTGGCCAGCTCCGAGTTCTCCCACGAGGCGGTCAAGACCCACATTGACACCGTCATTAACGCCCTCAAGGTGTGATCTCGGGGCCCACCCAACCCTTGTCTCCTCTGCCTCCTCAGAGGGCACGGGGCTCGGAGGCCTTGGGTGGCCAGCCCTGTGCCACACGGAGCCCAGAACACACCCCTGCTCTCTTCCCTCAGACGGAGCGGGACGTCAGCGTGCGGCAGCGGGCGGCCGACCTCCTCTATGCCATGTGCGACCGGAGCAACGCCAAGCAGATCGTGTCGGAGATGTTGCGGTACCTGGAGACTGCTGACTACGCCATCCGAGAAGAAATCGTGAGTCCTAGGAGGGCTGGGGGCCTGGACGCCTGGGTCTGAGGGAGGAGGGGCTGGGGGCCTGGACGCCTGGGTCTGAGGGAGGAGGGGCCGGGGGCCTGGACGCCTGGGTCTGAGGGAGGAGGGGCTGGGGGCCTGGATGCCTGGGTCTGAGGGAGGAGGGGCAGGGGGCCTGGACCCCTGGGTCTGAGGGAGGAGGGGCTGGGGGCCTGGACCCCTGGGTCTGAGGGAGGAGGGGCTGGGGGCCTGGACCCCTGGGTCTGAGGGAGGAGGGGCTGGGGGCCTGGACTCCTGGGTCTCCATATGGGGACAGCTGTGAGCCCAGATCCAGTTGAGTCCACACCTTACGCTCGTGCACACACACATGCCTGTCCTCCCTCCGGCTGGCAGGTCCTGAAGGTGGCCATCCTGGCTGAGAAGTACGCAGTGGACTACAGCTGGTACGTGGACACCATCCTCAACCTCATCCGCATCGCAGGCGACTATGTGAGCGAGGAGGTGTGGTACCGCGTGCTGCAGATCGTCACCAACCGTGATGACGTCCAGGGCTACGCCGCCAAGACTGTGTTTGAGGTCAGCACCCCCGTCGGGGGCATCGAGGCAGAGAAAGGGCAGAGCTGCTCCCTGGGCTCCCTGCTCCTCCAGGGGACACAGGGCCCGGCCTTCACCGGCCAGCGTGCGGTCAGCCGCGTGCAGTGGCCGATCCTCAGGCCGCAGCAGTTGCCCACTCCCTCTGCCCTGTGTCACTGCCTGTGGGAGCTGGAGCCGGTCACTTCCCCCCTCTGGCCTCGGTTCCATCTCTAATCCCACACACGTCGGAGGGCCCGAGGTCAGCCCCGCCCGCTCAGCTGGGTGACCGGAGCCAGGGCGTCACTCATGCCTGTCCCGGCCTCCAGGCGCTCCAGGCCCCAGCCTGTCACGAGAACATGGTGAAGGTCGGCGGCTACATCCTCGGGGAGTTTGGAAACCTGATTGCCGGGGACCCCCGCTCCAGGTGAGGGGATGAGCATACGCACTTTGGAAGGGTCCGGGGTGGGGGGACCCCAGGAGTCTCAGGGCCAGTGATGACGGGAATCTTCTCGGCCCCTCGCCCCGAACCTGGCGGGTGAGGGACAACCCAGCTTTCAGGAGCTTCTAGGGGAGCGTGGCCGCAGCCACTGCCCCGGGGCCGCCTGGGACGGGTCCCTGCCAGGGAGGCGGCACCTCAGGGGGTTTGTGGGAGAGACGGTGGAGCCGCACGCTGACCCCTGCCCCCCACGCAGCCCCCCAGTGCAGTTCTCCCTGCTGCACTCCAAGTTCCACCTGTGCAGCGTGGCGACGCGGGCCCTGCTGCTGTCCACCTACATCAAGTTCATCAACCTCTTCCCGGAGACCAAGGCCACCATCCAGGGCGTGCTGCGGGCCGGCTCCCAGCTGCGCAACGCGGACGTGGAGCTGCAGCAGCGCGCGGTCGAGTACCTCACCCTCAGCTCGGTGGCCAGCACGGATGTCCTGGTCAGGGCCCGGTCCCCACCTGCCCCCCTCCACCTCTGTGCCCCGCCCCCCCTCTCCTCCTGACCTGCTCCCGCCCCCCACCCTGCAGGCCACGGTGCTGGAGGAGATGCCGCCCTTCCCCGAGCGCGAGTCGTCCATCCTGGCCAAGCTGAAGCGCAAGAAGGGGCCGGGAGCCGCCAGCGCCCTGGACGATGGCCGGAGGGACGCCAGCAGCAACGACATCAACGGGGGTGTGGAGCCCACCCCCAGCACGGTGGTGAGTCCCCAGGACTGGGCCACGGGGAGGGCCCACCTGGGGAATCGTCTCTTCTCACCTGCGACTGTACTTCCTGCAGTCCACACCCTCACCCTCCGCCGACCTCCTGGGGCTGCGGGCAGCCCCTCCTCCAGCGGCACCCCAGGCTCCCGCGGGTGCAGGCAACCTCCTGGTGGACGTCTCTTCCGATGGCCCAGTCGCCCAGCCCGGCCTGGGGCCCACCCCCGAGGAGGCCTTCCTCAGGTACCGTCTGCCTTGGGCTCTGGGCTCCCCGTCTTCTGTCTCCTCCCCCCAACTCGTTCCTCCCTCCCTGTCCCTGTGCCTCTGTCCACCTGGCTGCCGCCTCTCCGGCCTCCTCCCTCCCTCTGGCCACGCTGGGCTCCCGGCTGCCCCTGGCCTCCCGTCGTTGTCCTTTCCCGTCACCGTGTCTCAGCCTGCTCTTCCTTCTCTCCTTCCCGCCTCCTTCTTTCTCTTGGCCCTTTTGCTGCCTGTCTGGGATTGGCTGCCTGCCACGCCTGTCTTCTCTGTCTGCTCTGGGATTGGATGGCCCAGCGAGCTGGAGCCGCCTGCTCCTGAGAGCCCCATGGCTTTGCTGGCTGACCCAGCTCCAGCTGCTGAGTAAGGGGTGGCCTCAGGGGGTTGGTGGGCAGGCTGTGTCCCTAGGGAGGGTTAGGGGACGGGAGCTCTCAGCAAGGCTTCCTGTTGAACTAACTGTAGGGTCAAGGTCTTGGAAGGGAGTGAAAATAGGGTCCTCCGATGTGGGGGGGTGGGGAGCCACACATGCTGGAGTCCTATTCCCGCGAGAGGCAATCACCAGACTGATGGTGGGGTTCTCTGTGGTTCTCTGGGGAATCGGGTGTATGGACTGCGGGGCTCTGCCCTCTCAGGGCCTGTTGCCTCCTCCCATGAGGCAGTTCCAGGCCTTTGCCTCTGTCAGCACCTCCCTCCCCCCAGCCCCGCCCACCTCACTCCTTTCCCTGCAGCCCAGGTCCGGAGGACTTCGGGTCGCCCATCCCAGAGGCTGATGAACTGCTGAATAAGTGAGTCTGGGAGCAATCAGGAGGGAAGTGAGGAAGGCGGGGATCACGAAGCAGAGCCCGGACAAGCACCCTCTCATCCTGGGCGCCCCCTTCCCTGCTCCCCCAGGTTCGTGTGTAAGAACAATGGGGTCCTGTTTGAGAACCAGCTGCTGCAGATTGGAGTCAAGTCAGAGTTCCGGCAGAACTTGGGTATGTGTGGGGGGGCGGTGAGGATGGGGATTCGGGGAGACCTCGCCCGGGTGTGGAGTCGGGGCTGACGGAGGCCGCCTCTCCCCGTCGCCGCAGGCCGCATGTATCTCTTCTACGGAAACAAGACCTCCGTGCAGTTCCAGAGCTTCACGCCCACTGTGGTCCACCCGGGGGACCTCCAGACTCATATCCTCTCGGCCTGGCCTCGCCCCCCGGCTCCGGGTCTGCCCTCCTGGGACCAGACGGACCCAGGTCGAGACCCGTCTTCAGCTCTTGCCTGAGAGCTGAGCGCTTTAGTTCTGCGATTCGGTGCCACCTGCCGGGGGGGTGTCCTTTCCCCGACAGGAGGGGACGTGAGGTGATGAGATAGGTGTGCGGAGGCGGTGCTCCTGCAGCCCCTGCTGCCCCAGGCCCCTGGTCCCTGTCTGGCCCCTTCCAGACCTGGTCCTGACTTTGTCCGCCGTCCGCTCCACACCCAGGATTCTAGCGCCTCCTGAGCGCGAGGGCCAGCCCGGGTCCTGGTGAGACCTGAGCGCCTCCTGTGAATCCCGGGCCCGTCGCTGCCTCTGTGTGTGGGCCCTCCGCTTCCTCAGGGGGTGGTTTGGGCAGCAGCAGAACTCTGGCGGAAAACTCTGGAAGGGGGACAGGCAGTGCTTGAGCAGCCAGTCCCCCCTCCCCTCAGCGGTCCATCCCCAGCCTGTGAAACCGGGGGTTAGACCCCCAAACTGAGCGTCTTTTTATGTTTAGTTCTTTGCTTCACCCACCACCATTTCCAGAGGCCTGTTGAACACTCAGCTCTGCTGGGCATGGGGCATGGGGCATGCGGGGGGGGGGTGAGAGGCAGAAGGCCCAGCCCTGGGTCGCTGGCATGAAGGGAGGTGGTGAGAGCACGGACTGCCCGTCCCGGGCGCCGGCCACACCGAGTGTTTGTGCTGGATCATGTCACTGAGCACCGAGGACGCCACGTCCAGTCGCAGATGAGGCCGGGGGAGGCCCAGTGAGGGCGCATCATGGTCACAGGTGGTGGGAGCTGGGATTCCAACCAGAGGGGCTCTTGCCAGGTGCGGGGGGGGGGGGGGTGGGGGGGGGCCGAGCCCCATGTGAAAGGCGATGCGGCGGGAGGAGGCCCCCTGCGGTCTCTGGCTTCCTTGACCGCGGGCACAGCTGGCCGTGCAGACCAAGCGTGTGGCCGCGCAGGTGGACGGCGGGGCGCAGGTGCAGCAGGTGCTCAACATCGAGTGTCTGCGGGACTTCCTGACGCCCCCGCTCCTGTCCGTGCGCTTCCGGTGAGTCCGGGCCGGGTGCCGGGTGGGCGGGGCCTCCGGGGCGAGGGGCGGGGTCTGACGGCGCCCTCTCTCCCACGCCAGGTATGGGGGCGCCCCGCAGTCCCTCACCCTGAAGCTCCCCGTGACCATCAACAAGTTCTTCCAGCCAACGGAGATGGCGGCCCAGGACTTCTTCCAGCGCTGGAAGCAGCTGAGCCTGTGAGTAGCCGGGCCGGCCCCTCCGCAGGGCGGGCGGGCGGACGGACGGCCAGGCCCTGACTGGAACCTTTCCGGCCCAGCCCCCAACAGGAGGCGCAGAAAATCTTCAAAGCCACGCACCCCATGGACGCCGAAGTCACGAAGGCCAAGGTGAGGGATGGAGCCCCAGGAGGGAGCCCCAGGCTGGAGCCCCAGGCTGACGTCCCAGCCGCCTCTCCCCAACTCGGGGGTTTGGGGACCGGAGGCCGGTCACTTCCAAGCCTCAGTTTCCCCGTCTGTAACATGCGGCCGGCGCCCACTCCCGCTGGTTTGGGGAACTGTGTGCCCCTCTGGGAGCTGACAGATCTGGCGCCGCTGACGGCTGCCGCCCTCCCTCCCCAGCTCCTGGGGTTTGGCTCCGCTCTCCTGGACAACGTGGACCCCAACCCCGAGAACTTCGTGGGGGCCGGGATCATCCAGACGAAAGCCCTGCAGGTGGGCTGTCTTCTCCGGCTGGAGCCCAACGCCCAGGCTCAGGTGCGCGGTGGTTGGGAGGCCCACCCGCAGCAGGTCCCCGCCCCCCATCCTCTGGCTCATCTTCCACTCCCCTTCCCTCCCTCCCTGGTTTGTGTCTCTATATCCTTTCCACCTTTCCTGGCCTCTCTTTATTTTTCATTCTTTGCCTGTTCCCATCATTTTTACTCCCACTTCCTGTCCCTTCTATCTCCTTCCTGACCCCTTTCTCCTTTTTCTCTCTTCTCTCTCCCCTGTATCCCCCCACCCCTGGGCTCCCCGTCCTCTCACCTGCCTGCCCTATCCCTCTGCCTCGTCCCTGAGTCCCCCCCTTGCTCCCCCCAGATGTACCGGCTGACCCTGCGCACCAGCAAGGAGCCTGTCTCCCGTCACCTGTGTGAGCTGCTGGCCCAGCAGTTCTGAGCCCCGACCCTGCCCCCGGAAGTGTGGCCGGCGCCAGGAAGCCCCTAGGACTGAGGGAGCTTTGGTGGACGGAGCAGTGAGGGGACCTCCGCTGGTGACAGGGAAGACCCCAGGGTAGGGGGGTGCCTGGGACTTTCCTCCGGCCTTTTGTATTTTTATTTTTGTTCATCTGCTGCTGTTTACATTCTGGGGGGTTGGGGGAGCCCCCTCCCTCCCTTCCCCCCCAAGCACAGAGGGGAGAGGGGCCAGGGAAGCAGGCGCCTCCTCCCCTCCCACCCACCCTGTTGTGGCCCCTCCTGCCCCCTCCCCGTCCAGGGGCTGTGTATTATTGTGACCCAATAAACAGAGACGCTAACAGCCCAGTTCCTGTCTGGCTCACGCCCAGTGGTCAGAAGAGTGGGGTGAGGGCCTGCAGGGTGCGGGCGGCCAGGCTCCGCAGCCCATGGCAGGGGCTCTGAGCCGACAGCAGCAGCAGCAGCCGCCGGGGCCCCAACTGTAGGGCCACCAGACGCCATCCTGTGCCTGGCTCCTCGGTCCCCGAGACCAGGTAGCAGGCTCTGGGCACCTGAGCCCGCTGGGCTGTGTCCTCCACCTTCTCCTCCTGCTGCCCGGGCTCTGGGGAAAGGACAGGAGGGGCTGAGTGAGCAGAGGGGTGTGGGCCACGGGCTGCCAACCTGCGGGAGCCATACCCCATCCTGGGCCTGAGTCTGACTCCCGACAGGCGAGGGCCTCACCGCTCCACCCGGTTGTCAGTGACCTGTAGGCTGCAGGCTCTCACTCAGCTGCCCCTCTCCCCACCCAGCCTCGGTCCCCCTCTTTCCTGGGGCTACTCTGTGCACCCCAACAATTCACTCAGAAACACATGGCAAACACGCAGGTGATATTTACCAAGTGTCAGGCACTCAGCTCCAGGTACGAGGGGGGGGACCCCCAGGGACCCCACCCTGCTGTGAGGAGCTGGTGGGGAGGTGGAGTCAACAGTAGGAGGGAGCAGTCCTGGCCTCTTCCAGGCGCTGCTGTTGACCACTTTGCTACATTGATCAGGCTCTTCACTGGTGGCAGCGTCACCCTAGGCCAGTGGTCGGCAAACTGCGGCTCGCAAGCCACATGCGACTCTTTGGCCCCTTGAGTGTGGCTCTTCCACAAAATACCGACTTCTGCGCATGGGCCACGAAGTTTCAATCGCACGCACTGTACGTGTGCGCCCGCACATGGTATTTTGTGGAAGAGCCACACTCGAGGGGCCAAAGAGCCACATGTGGCTCACGAGCCACGGTTTGCCAACCACTGCCCTAGGCCCCTTCCTTTGTCTCTCTAGGGCTCTTGGGTTCTAGGATTTTTCCTAACTAGCCTGGGCTCTGTGGCACCCCCTCCCCCGACTATGGGAGAGCCTGTACTTAAAGCAGTAGAAGTAGCTGAGCCTCAGTTTCCTCATCTGTAATATGGGAGTGATTATGCAGCAGCAGGAACCCTCACCTCTGAGGATGACGGGAGTCACTGCATATAAAGCATCTGGCAACAGACTATTAACATCACCCAGGAGAGTGTCACCTGCAGGCTGGGGCCTCCCTGCGACTCCTTCCACCCGTGGATGCCCAGGCCTTAACCATGCCCAGTACCGGCTGAGTCCTACCAGTTCCCCCAGCCCCCGACTCCCTCCTGTGTGACCTGGGACTCAGTGTCCCAGTCTGTGCAGAGGGGGTGCTGGGCCCACCGCTGACCTGGTGGGAAGTGCATGGCGGTGACGAGGGTGTAGAAGGAACGGAGGAGGCACCGACGCTGCTCAGGGTTAGGATCTGGAAGGAGGAGAACAGGTGACTGCCTTTCTGGGCCCAGGGCGCTCCCAGCCGCTCCCCCCTACCCCGCCCCCCTCAGTCACCTTTATCCCCTGAAGGCTCCACGGTGAAGAGGCAGCGCTTCAGTTCCAAATGGAGGAGCAGCAGCCTGTGGGGAAGGGCGTGTCATGACCAGGGAGGAAGGAATGCGGACCCCAACCCCCCCTCCCCCCTCCGAGCCCTACCCGAGGATGTCGGTGTGCAGGGGGAAGCCAGCCGGCAGAGCTCGGGGTCCCAGCGGCAGGCAGGCCCGCAGCGAGTCCAGCGACGGCTGCCACCAGCGGTCCAGAAGCTGCGGGGGCCGCGGGGAGGTCAGGGAAGTGTCAGGGGCCCGCGGCGGGGCCACGGAGGAGGGGGGTGGGGGCCACAGGGGCGGAAGGCAAGGGGGTCGAGGATGGGGCGAGGAGCCACGCGGGGTGAGGATGGTGGGAACACAGCCCGAAAGGGGCGGGGCCTGCGTGGGGGCGGGGCTGCCAAGGGGCGGGCCCTGCGTGGGCGGGGCTGCCAAGGGGCGGCACCGAGTAGGAGCACGGGCGGGAAGGGTGCTGGGAGGGGGGCCGGGAGACGCCGGTGGAGGCGGGTGGAGGGTGTAATAGGGGGGAAGCCGGACGTGGCCCGAATTCACCTGTGGATCCAGCTGGCTGAGGGGAGGGCGCGGCCCGCAGAGCAGACACAGCTCCAAGCCCGGCAGCAGCGTCAGGGTCAGAAGGCGGTGCGGGACCTGAAGCGGGGGCGCGGGGTGAGCGGGCCAGAGCTCCGTGCAAGCCCTGCCTCCTCGCGACGCCGCCTCTAGGTCTCACCCCTGCGGGCGCAGGTGTCCCAGGCCCCCACCTTCCCTCTGCCGGGCCCACCCACTCACCGTGGGACTCCCGTGCGGCAGGTACACCGGGTAGTCCCGTGCGGCCTGCGGCGGCAGGGATCCCACCAGCCAGGGGAGTAGCACGGCCTCCGGCGTCCCCAGCCGCCACCAGCTCTCTGTCGCTGTCACCACCCGGCCCGACACGAGGAGGCTGGCGAAGGCTGTGCCCGCAGCCTCCGCGAACCCAGAGAGGGCTTCCTGGGCAAGGAATAAATAGGGGCACAGTGACTTCCTACCTGGGCGAGGAGTGGGAACAGACTAGGGGCACAGTGACTTCCTACATGGGCGAGGACTGGGAACAGATGGCATACAATTCCAAGTTTGCCTTGTGGCCATGCTCAAGTGTCTCACTCTCCTTGGGCCTGGACGCCTTCCCCGCCACATGCAGTTACAATCCCCAAGCCACATCGTGAAGTTAAACAGGTAAGGCATCTACTGCCCTGCCAGCATGAGCTACTGAAGCTAACAATCACAGCAGCAGCTACGGTTTATTGAGTCCTACTGTGTGCCAAGTAGGTACAATCAACCACCTTAAGGTTCCTGGAGGTGGCCATACCTGATGAATCCACAAGAGCAGTATTTTTAAAAGGGTAAATAGAGATTCCCCAGACAGAAGGAAGAGCATATGTTAAGGCAGGGAAGCTGGGAAATTGTTGAGATTTGTGGGACCCCTGAGGGAACTGGGCAAGGGCTGGGACTTTGTCTTGGGGGAGGGAAGGGGGATGGAAGCCATGAGAGGGCTGTGCTAAGGGGAGGGGCTGGGTCAGCTCTGGGTGTAAAAAGATCTTTCTGGGGCCAAGTGGGGGTTGGACTGGGAGTCCTGAGGATGGGAAGAGGTGGAGGCAATGGTCCAGGGGTAAGAGGATGAGGACTGAGACGGGGCATAAAGTCAGGTTTAAGAGTTCCCAAGGCTTCCCCAATACCTGAAA
The DNA here is from genome assembly GCA_036010255.1 of Myotis pilosus. Lineage (NCBI taxonomy): Eukaryota > Metazoa > Chordata > Mammalia > Chiroptera > Vespertilionidae > Myotis > Myotis pilosus. The sequence continues at coordinate 6,200,485 of JASKON010000029.1, forward strand.
GAGGGATCCCTCTGGAGGAACCACACAGTCCACACACTGGGTCAGGTCTCCAATGAGCTCCGAGTCCCCCAGGAAGCTGTCAATGAGGCGGTAACAGGCCTAGCAGAGGGAGAAGGGAGGCACCTAGATCTGCTGCCTCCTCCTCAAAAAAGTGGCCCTTCTGGGTGGGCCTACTCCAGGGTCAGAAAACTGAGCTGCCCCAAGAATCCATGGGGCAGGCTGCCCCAGGGGCTGCTGGGCACTGTAGTCCCCAAATATCAGTAGCCTCACCCTCAACTCCTTCTTCAGTCTTTCTACATTGCTGATGTTGGTCAGTTCTTCAAGTCCCACAAGAAGAACCTAGAAGAACCATATAAGAGAGCAGGGGTCCTGGACGTCTCAGAAGAAAGCAGGGGCTGGGGATCTGGACTCATGAGTCGGAGGGAGGAGGGACTAGGAGCCCGGATTCCTAGGTTTTGGAGGAGAAAGGTGTTGGGGACTGGACTGCTGGGTCTGAGGGAGAAGGATGCTGAGAGTTCAGATTCCTTGGTTTGCAAAAGAGGCCTGGGGAGTCTCACCATGGCCCCAAACACCATCTGGAGCAGCCTCTCTAGTCTCAGCTCCGAGGCGCCCTCCTCAGATGACAGAACAATGAGGGTGATGCTGTGAGAAAGGAAGGTGAGAAGGAAGAATGAGTCCAGGCCAGGGAACAGGGCAGCAAGGACAGTAGTTTGCCCTAGATCCTGGCTGCTAGCTACATCCTCCTCCAGCATAACCCGCTTCTCATACAGAGAAACTCAGAGATCAGAGAGGGTAACAGCTGGCCCTGGGGGGCTGGCAGGCCTTGAGGTCGTCTTCAACAGGGCCCAGTCCCTGCTGCAAGCTATCACTTGGAGACCTGTCATGGAAGCTTTTCCACACCACGGTGGTGTCCTCGGTCCTCGCAGAGCTCAGCTGCACCTCGAGATTCTGCCCAAACATGTGGACTCCATTGAGGGAGCCGATGACAGAGAATGGGAGCTGTGGAAAGGTTGAGGACATTAGACAGGGGCCCCCAATCCCCTCCCCTGTCTAGGTCCCCTGGCACCTCCTGGTCAGGGAAACTGAGTTTTTAGTCTGTTGCACCCCTCAGACCTCTAAACTCAACTCCCTAGCCCCCGCTCCCTGGAAGACCCAAGTCCAAGCTCCTACCCCCCTTCAATTTCGGAGATCCCGACGTCCAGAGCCCCACCTGCTGGCGGGCGGGAGCACCGCCGCGGCTGCTTCTGCAGAACAGGGGGACTCCGCTGGAGGCCGCGAGGCACAGCAGATGTACCGTGCCCTCCGTCCCCTCCTCCCCCATTTGGAACCCACCCCAATCCCTTGGTGAAAACGGTCAGTGCCCGTCTTGGAGAATGACCGCAGTCTCACTAAATCTGGCTGCCACCCGAAACCGCCAGAGGGCGAGATGGGATGCTGATTGGAAGAATCCAACGCAAACCTCTCCTCTAACTAACTCTAGTCCAGCATCTCCCGGAAACCAGGTGAGGGTCTCTTCCTCCCCGACCGGAAGTCACGGTGCCCCGAACAAAGATGGCGGATTGTACAAGTAAAGCTTCGGAGTCTGTCCGGTCCCCAAAGTGGTTTGATTCTCGGCTGCTAAGTGCGGCGGGCGGGGGAGGCGGGGGAGGAGAGGGCTGTGATACCAAAACCAAAATTTGGGCCCGGGTCAAGGAGGGAGTGGGCACTGAGAAGACCCCCTGGCCCAAGTAGGTTGGGGGCTCCCGGCTTAAGGTCTCGGTTCCGTCCGGAGTAAGGAGCTCACTTTGGGGCCCCGGAAAAGGTGAGAGAAACCATAAGCTCAGGAATTTCAGGCAGCTCCTGGGTAAGATGCCAAATCTAAGGCATATCTTGTTTCTGTTGTAATGTGTGTTTTCTTACTGTCTGACCAACGCTGTCGCTTCACTCGTCTTACCCCCTTCCAGTTCCGCCTGGCCTCCCGCTTTCTGATCCATGGTCAGGTAACTTCCTTCTCTGCTACCTCCTTCCCAGCTCGCTGGGTCCCGGTCTCACTTTTTGTTGTTAATTCTCACCCGAGGGTATTTTTTTCCATTGATTTTTAGGGAGAGTGGAAGGAAGGGAGGAAGGGGGAGAGAGAGAAACATCTGATGTATGTAGATTGGTTGCCTCCTGCACACACCCTACCAGGGCCAGGGATGGAACCTGCAACCCAGGTATGTGCCCTTAACGGGGAATCAAACCTCCGACCCTTGGATGCACAGCCCGGCTTTCTAACCACTGAGCCCACAGGCCAGGGCTAGACCTCATATTTTCTCAGCCTCTTTCCCTTGCGTTTAGCTAAAAATCTGGAGGGCCCTACCCGGTTTGGCTCAGTGGATAGAGCGTTGGCCTGTGGACTAAAGGGTCCCGGGTTTGATTCTGTTCAAGGATACATGCCGGGGTTGCTGGCTCAGTCCCCAGTAAGGGGCGTGCAGTATGCAGCCAGTCAATGATTCTCGTTCATCATTGATGTTTCTATTTCTCTCTCCCTCTCCTTTCCTCTCTGACATCAATAAAAACATATTAAAAAGGAAAAGAAAACTTATAAATAATTATCTGGAGGGAGAACGGCCCAAGGTCAGCTGGAGCACACATGGAAAGGGCCTTATTTGCTAGTAATTCTAACTACCAAGTCTGCCCTTAAGTTGCAGGGAATAATGCCTTGGATCCATCGCACCAGGGTCAAACAGGCAACAGGCCCAGAACCTGAGGCTACCCAGAACACACGCTACTCCTGCGATTGAGCCTGTATCAGACCTTAAGCCGCTGTTCCGCAGGAATACCAACCAGGATATTAGCCACTCCTGCCTCACAAGCGGGCTCCAGCCCTAAGACTTCAGCACTTCCTTGTGCTGTACCTGAAAGAGAGAATCCCATCGGTTGCTATGGTGCAGTTATCTGCTGAGACATACGTGGAGTTCTTAGGGCTCCTCCTTCTCCTGTCCTGTTTTCCACCAGCCAGTTTTGCTCTCCTGCCTTGGGAGAGCAGTAGTTTGGTTAACACCCCCCAAATAACCGCAGAAGGAAAAATAAAACATTGCTGGGTATGTCATCAACATCCCCAGACATCCCCTTCTCAACCAGGAGATCCAGGAAACCCCAATCTCAATCTGACCTCTGTCCCATAGGCTCCACCCTGCCCACCCACATCTGTCCGATTGGACTAAGACCCTTGTTTGATGTGTAAACCATACAGGTCAGGGGCCCTAGGCTAGCCTTTCCTTAAATTGCCCAAGGAAGGCCTGCCCCTGGACCCCTTGCACACCATCGACCGCCACCAGACTGGGTATGCCCCATGGCTGCACAATCTCCTATATACCCCAAACAATTTTCCAGCCCACTGGTGTGGCTTAGAGTGTTGACCTATGAACCAGGAGGTCATGATTCGATTCCCGGTGAGGGCACATGTCCTCGTTGCAGGCTTAGCCCCCAGTAGGAACCGTGCAGGAGACGGCTGATCAATGATTCTCTCTCATCATTGATGATTCTATCTCACCCTCTCCCTCTCTGAAATTATATATATGAAGATTATCAAGGGAAAGGATTCATGTTCAGCCAAAAGAAGTTATGGATGGCTGACCTTCGACCCTTAGCACCCCTCAAGAATGAGTGAAAATAAGAAAGAGGAAAATCAGCTATCCCACAAAAGATCTATTTAACCTAGCTGAGGCCCTACCCCACCCTAACTCTGCTTATCTTTGAGAACAGGAAGGCCTGCAGTTAATAGTTCTTTCGCAAGAAAGAACTAGTTAAAACGAGCTCAATGGGGGGAAACACTGTATAGTGTACGATTGTTTAACCACGATGCTGTAAACCTGAAACTAAAAATACAAAACAATATTGAATGTAAACTGTAATTGAGGAGGGAAAAAAAAATACATCTAAGAGAAGGTGGCGGCCAAAGTGACCTGCAGAGACCAGAAATCTGATAAAGTCCGTTCTAAGCGACACACCTACAGGTGCCATGATAATGGACAGTCACCATGACAACGATGGAAGGACACACAAAAGGACAGAAAAAAGGCAGAATCTGGAAAAACCATTCATACCACCCCCACTCCCATCCCCCCACCCCCTAAATATTTCCTTCCTGGATCCTGGGAGAAGCCGATTTGAGAGCTAAGCTCTTGCTTTTTAATTGAATAAAGTTTGCACTGTTAATGCTTTCGGTCTCTTACTGGCTTCATAACACAAAGGGAAAAAGAACCCAGCTTGGGGTCCTCAAAAAGAGGACTTTCACCCCTCAGGTAACAGTTTTACTTCATTTATTTACAGAAGATACCGAAGAGCCTACCAGCTTGAAGGCAGTGACCAGTCCAAAGCGTTGCCTAGCAACCACCAAGTGGGTCAATTGATAAACAGCTGTGCTCTGCTCAAAGGTGGCCTTGGTGCCAAGGTGCTGCCTAGCAACCGCCCATCAGCCTAATCTCCATCCTTAAGCTGTAAACAGCTCAAATATAGCCTCGCGAGGCATCTCTATAGCACCCTTCCTTAGAGCAACATAGAGAAAAACACCATCTCCCCCCCCCCCCCCAGGATGGTTTGGTCCAGCAAGTGTTGCCTAGTAACCACCAAATGAGATGGTTGTTTTTGTTAGGAGAAAAAGGAAGATGAAATCCCTTCACAGAATCACAAGCATATGTTTGTGATGAACTTATAGGCTGGTGTGTCGTGCAGAATGTGCAAACGCTCCTCCCCAAATCCTTTCTCCAAAGTAGAAAGTTGACAGTTTAACAAAATAACACGTTTTCACAAATATGATCACTGGGCTAATGCTGACCTGAGTCCTGAGCCGTCGCTTCTATTTCTGCAGATTGTCGGGAGTATTACCAACCTGGAGCAAATTCAGCTGCCCTGGAAGCAGGCCCTTGCTTCGTGGGAGAACCAATCTTTTTAAAAAAAAAAATATATATATATATATATATATATATATTTTAAAAAAATATATTTTATTGATTTTTTATAGAGAGGAGGGGAGAGAGAGAGTTAGAAACATCGATGAGAGAGAAACATCAATCAGCTGCCTCCTGCACATCTCCTACTGGGGATGTGCCCGCAACCAAGGTTCATGCCTTTGACCAGAATCGAACCTGGGACCTTTCAGTCCACAGGCTGACACTTTATCCACTGAGCCAAACCGGTTTCGGCTAAAATATATTTTTATTGATTTCAGAAAGGAAGGGAGAGGAAGATAGGACCATCAATGATGAGAATCTTTGGTCAGCTGCCTCCTGCACACCCCCTCCTGGGGATTGAGCCGAAACCCCGGCATGTGCCCTTGTCCGAAATTGAATCCCGGATCATTCAGTCTGCAAGCCGACACTCTATCCACTGAGCCAAACCAGCTAGGGTGGGAGAACCAACCTTAAGTTTTCCAATTCACAGCTGCCTTCAGGCTCTTGGTAACTCCAGTGTAGACTCCTACCTCCAGCAGACAATTCTACTCCAACCTCTCTCTTTTTTAAAAAAAATTAATTTCTGGTTTGCTGTCTTTTTGGGGGAGGGTAGGATGCTTGAAGACCACCAGTTTAAAAATCATTCATTCAACCAGTCCTACATTTACCTTATCTAAGTAAAAGTTTTCTTATAGTTAAGAGGGCAGATTTTGATTTTAGGTACCATTTTAATCTTTTTACCTGTGGATCATTTTTCCTTTCTCCATTTTACTTTTTAAAATCTTTCTTGTAATTTTATTAAAAATTGAATCACACTGACATAAAAAGGAGGAGCCCAATTTAGATGAAAATTGAGATGTAATGTCTATGCGTTTAGTCTTTGTTTGGATCTTGATGCAAATACAGCAATTTTAAAAAATATATTTTGAGATAATTGAGGAAATTAGAGGAAACTAAGAAATAATATTGTTAGGGTCTGATAATGGCGAAGTGGTCATGTTAAAAAAATACAGCTTTTAGAGATGGCAGTTAAGCACGTAAAGGTAAAATATGATGCTGGGGACTTAAAAGGCTACAGGAAAGAAAATATAAAAGAAGGAATGGGTGACATAAATGTGACAAAACAGCGATCCGGCGACGTGCAAAGGATGGGCACCATTTTAACAAATATTTACAATCTGCATTGGAACAAGTTGACCTGATTGACACCTGCACTGGGCCCTGTCTGAACCCTCTGGTTACACCAGCCCCATGGACATTCCTCTTTCCAGGGTGAATTAACGTGACAAAGTAAAATAATGCTCTATCATTGCACTTTCCATTAGCACTTTTTACATTAACAGTTTTTTATTTGCTATTTTACTTTGTGTGAGAAAAGCCTGCTTATGATCCTTCCCATGAAAAAAAATAAAAGTATTTCTATTTTCCTAAGTTTTTATTTATTGGTGAGATGTATTTATGTAGTACATTTCTGTCAACACGTAAGTGACACTGACTTTCCCAGTTGGTCGTATTTTTTTTTTTTTCCAACTTGTTTTAGGGAGTCTTTTGCGAACAAATCAATATTTTACGTTTTCTGGCTTTGCTGTAACGGTAAAGACACTCTCCCCAAGTCTTCAGGATTCTGTAGTGTGTTTCTTTATTCCTTCAGATATTTTTTATGGTTTCACTTGTTGCATTTACATTTTTAATTCACCTGGAATGTACTTAGGTTCTAGGCCAGTGTCTGGCCCCGCTCCCAGAAGACAACGATCCAGTGTTGCCCGGCAACCTCCACTCGGGTTGGAGTTTGGCTTCCGGTGGTTGGGGGTGGGGCGTGGAAAAACGAAACAGCTGCAAAGCCTTCCTCCGAGTTGACGGCAACCTTAAAGCGTTGCCAAATCACCCCCATCTCCCTGCTCCAGAAAAAGCTTCACGGAAAACCTGTTGGGGGGGGGGGGGGGGAAGGACAGCGTGAGCGTTGCATAGCAACTAGGTCTTCAGCCCCTTCCTTTGAGACTAGAGTCGGAACTAGACCCGCTCAGCGATGACGGCCGACGGTGCCGCTTTCCATGTATTTCGCTCTCAACGGTCCTACCAATGATTCACTCTTTCACATCAGGCCCCAGAGGCGTTCGCTATGTCCTTTCTGAGTCTTGCACCCGGTGGGTGAGAGCGGAGGAGGTAATAGAACCGACCCGCCCGGGGTGCCCCGCACTAAGGCAGCGCGCGCGTCCCCAGCGGCGCACGGCCTTCCGGCGCGGGTGCACGCGCAGCGCAGGCGCACAGGTTTTCGGGGCGGGTGCACGCGTAGCGCAGGCGCACAGGTTTTCGGGGCGGGTGCCCGCGCAGCGCAGGCGCACAGGTTTTCGGCGCGGGTGCACGCGCAGCGCAGGCGCACAGGTTTTCGGGGCGGGTGCACGCGCAGCGCAGGCGCACAGGTTTTCGGCGCGGGTGCCCGCTCAGCGCAGGCGCACAGGTTTTCGGGGCGGGTGCCCGCGCAGCGCAGGCGCACAGGTTTTCGGCGCGGGTGCCCGCTCAGCGCAGGCGCACAGGTTTTCGGGGCGGGTGCACGCGCAGCGCAGGCGCACAGGTTTTCGGGGCGGGTGCACGAGCAGCGCCGGCGCACAGGTTTTCGGGGCGGTTGCACGCGCAGCGCAGGCGCACAGGTTTTCGGGGCGGGTGCACGCTCAGCGCAGGCGCACAGGTTTTCGGGGCGGGTGCACGCGCAGCGCAGGCGCACAGGTTTTCGGGGCGGGTGCACGAGCAGCGCCGGCGCACAGGTTTTCGGGGCGGGTGCACGCTCAGCGCAGGCGCACAGGTTTTCGGGGCGGGTGCACGCGCAGCGCAGGCGCACTTCCGCTCAGCTGGCGGAGGCTTCTGCCGCGGTGGCGACTAGCTCGCGGGGCATGGTCCCCGGGTCCGAGGGCCCGGCTCGCGCCGGGGGCCTGGTAGCTGACGTGGTGTTTGTGATTGAGGGCACCGCCAACCTGGGGCCCTACTTCGAGGGGCTCCGCAAGCACTACCTGCTCCCGGCCATCGAGTGAGTCCCATTTCCACAACTCCAGCCCCGCCCTCCGACTTTTCGTTTTTCCGCAGCCTCTTGCCTGACCCCGAACTTTTCATCTCCGTCCCTCACAGGTATTTTAATGGTGGTCCTCCCGCCGAGACGGACTTCGGGGGAGACGTGAGTCTTGGGACTCTTGAGACTGAGGGAGGAGGGGGTGGAGTCCGAACCCCTGGGTCTGAGGGAGGAGGGGCCGGGGGCCTGGACCCCCGGGTCTGAGGGAGGAGGAGGCTGGGGGCCTGGACCCCTGGATCTGAGGGAGGAGGGACTGGGGGCCTGGACCCCTGGGTCTGAGGGAGGAGGAGGCTGGGGGCCTGGACCCCCGGGTCTGAGGGAGGAGGAGCTGGGAGCCACTACTTGCTCTCTGCGACCTTAGCTGAGCTCCCTGCCCCCCTCCCAGTATGGGGGGACCCAGTACAGCCTCGTGGTGTTCAACACGGTGGACTGCGCTCCCGAGTCCTACGTACAGTGTCACGCTCCCACCAGCAGCGCCTATGAGTTCGTCACCTGGCTCGATGGCATTAAGTGAGCTTTCCCCTGTGCTTGGGTGGGTTGGGGGGCCCTGTGAGGGGCCGTGGGCGGATGGAGGCCGGGGTCACCCCGGGTGGGTGAAGGGCCTGGGGTTGAGGGGAGCGAGGGATTGTGTTTTTGTTCATCAGTCACTTCTGGGATGGGTTCTGTGCGCTCCGCGGTGCTGCCATTGGGTTGGGAGGTAGAAACGCCTGCTCCAGGCGGCCTTGAGCTCAGCACCGCCTTGGTCCTCCATGTGTGATTCCCCACTTTCTGTCCGCGGTTCCTCATCTCTACCCCAGTCCCCCTTTTCCAGGGCTCACTGAGGCCTGGGGGCAGCAGGCAGCGGGCAGGGGCCCGGGCCTGGACGGATCCCTCTGTGCTTTGCACGGAATTTCGTTAGTTAACATTGCAGACTCTTGGAGGTGCACACAGCCTGGAGCCAGATCACAGCAGTCCCAGACCCAGGCCCCCCTCCCTCCCCCTGCCCAATATAACTTATCCTTCAGGGGGTGGGGGGGTGCTAATCAGACAGACGGTTCCTGACTTAAGATTTTTCCAACTTTGTGATGGTGCACAAGCGATAGGCATTCAATGCAAACCGGCCCGGTAAAGCTCTATGTCCGGGAGGTTAATTGCATTTTGTTTTTTTTTGTTGTTTTTAAATATATTTTTATTGATTTTTTTTTTTTTTTTTTTTTTTTTTTTTTACAGAGAGGAAGGGAGAGGGATAGAGTTAGAAACATCGATGAGAGAGAAACATCCATCAGCTGCCTCCTGCACGCCCCCTACTGAGGATGTGCCCACAACCAGGGTACATGCCCTTGATCGGAATCGAACCCGGGACCCTTCAGTCTGCAGGCCGGCGCTCTATCCACTGAGCCACACCGGTTAGGGCGGTTAAATGCATTTTGAACTTGTGATATTTTCAGCCGACGATGGGTTTCCTTGGGCGTACGTTCAGGAGCATCTGTACTTGTATTCGTTAGTTGTTGCATTGCTTATCCGTTGACACATAAGAGGTTACCCCAAGACTCAGTGGCTTAAAAACAAGCATATATTATCTCATGCGGTTTCTGTAAGGCAGGGGTCCTCAAACTTTTTAAACAGGGGGCCAGTTCACTGTCCCTCAGACCGTTGGAGGGCCGGACTATAGTTTAAAAAAAAAAACTGAACAAATTCCTATGCACACTGCACATATCTTATTTTGAAGTAAAAAAACAAAACGGGAACAAATACAATATTTGTATTTGCATGTGGCCCGCGGGCCGGAGTTTGAGGACCCCTGCTGTAAGGCATTCAGGAGTAGCTTAGCTGGGTAGCTCTTGCGCAGGCTCGCTCTCATGACGGTGCAGTCACCAGAGGTGTGACTGGTTCCCAGAGGATCGTTTCCCGGGTGGCTCCTGCTGTGACTGTCGGCTGGAGGGCCCACCGCCTTCCTGGCTGTTCGCCACCAGGGCTCCCGTCGGGGCCGCGTTAGTTTTCCGCCCAACATGGCAGCTGGCTTTCCTCAAACGGAGCCATCCACCAGAAAGAGCAAAGAGGAAGCCACAGGCTTTTTAAAAGCAAGTCTTGGAAGTCATACATCCTCACTTCTGCCGCGTTCCGTCTGATGCACAGTCAGCTGTAGTCAGTGTTTGAGGAGTGGGCATACTAAGCGGTGAGGAGCAGGAGGTGGCGATCACCGGGGGCCTGGCTGCCATGCCTTCATAGGGGTGCATTGGGGAGGAGATGAGAGTGATTTACAGAGAGGAAGGGAGAGGGATAGGGAGTTAGAAACATCGATGAGAGAGAAACATTGATCAGCTGCCTCCTGCACACCCCCTACTGGGGATGTGCCCGCAACCAAGGTACATGCCCTTGACCGGAATCGAACCTGGGACCCTTCAGGCTGATGCTCCATCCACTGAGCCAAACCGGTTAGGGCATGAGTGGGTGATTTAAATCAGTGTCTGGCATGGATCCAGTGCTACCTGAGTGTTTGCTGTTACTTTGTGTCTCAGTTTCTTGGTTTGCAAGTGGATGGCGGTAGTTCGGATCCCAGTACTGTTGGGAGGATCACAGGAGCTGGTCTTTGTCCTGTGTGAAGTCAGGTCTGGTCAGTGGTCAGAGCCCTTTCATTCCGTTCCGTCAGCAAACGTTCGCTTTGTTCCGGGCCGTGTGCTGGCCTGGGTGCCGAAGGTTCCGTGGGCAGGCGACGCCTGCTTTTCCCTCGTGGCCATTAGAATTCGTGGTCGGGGAGAGCAGGGTTTCTCCCCTCTGCGCTGCTGGTGCAGATCCTTGGCCTCTACCCACCCAATGTCAGCAGCCACTTCCCTCCAAATGGTGACAAACCAGAATGTCTTCAGACGCCGTCAAATGTCCCTGCGGGGAAAACCGACCCCGGTTGGGAACAGCTGGGATAGACTGTGGTTGATAAGACATGAACGGCGTTAAGTGGGGCTCCTTGGGGCCTGAGTCCAAGTCTGATGTCCCTCCATTTCTAGCACCCAGCGCAGGAGGCCTGGCACAAAGAGGGCTGGAGGAAAGCTGATTGAACAAGTGGGTGAATGAACTACTGCCCAGAAGGCCCTTCATACTCGGACTCTCCCTGGCAAACTGTATAGGCTTCTAGACCCACCTTCAGCGCCCGCCCCTGATTCTGACAAGCAGCCAGCTGCTCCCTCTTTTGCCCCCACGACTTCAAGGTGCTCACTTGTCACAGCCCCACACCCACCTTTGGGTTGTGCATGTCCAGGACCCTGGGTGTTGGCTTCCAGCTGGGGCCTGGCACCCAAGAGGCCTGAGGAAACCTCAGTGAATAAATGAATGAGCGAAAAGTGTAGGGAGGACAATCACCACAAACCACATCTTCCGATGGGGGTTTAAGTATCGGGAAAAGCAGTCAAACCCCATGAATGAAAAACTTCAAGGGCACTAGGAAGCTAAGAGAGAAATGTTTTCTTTATATATATAAATAGACATTTTTTTATTGATTGATTTCTTTATTTTTAAAGCTTTATTTATTGATTGACTTTAGAGAGCGAGGAAGGGAGAGAGAGACAGACACACTGATGTGTTCCACTTTTTTTAAAAAAAAATGTTTTTATTGATTTCAGAGAGGAAGGGAGAGGGAGAGAGAGATAGAAACATCAATGATGAGAGAGAATCCTTGATTGGCTGCCTCCGCACACCCCCCTACTGGGGATGGAGCCTGCAACCCAGGCATGTGCCCTTGACTGGAATCGAACCCGGGACCCTTCAGTCCGCAGGCCGATGCTCTGTCCACTGAGCCAAAACCAGTTAGGGCTGTTCATTTATGCATCCATTGGTTGGTTCTTGTATGTGCTCTGACTACGGCTCGAATCCACACCTTGGCACATGGGGATGATGCTCTGACCGCCTGAGCTACTAGGCCAGGGCCGGGGAGTGCTTTCTGAACACCTTCACCACAGAGCCACCTTCCCGTTCATCAGCTTAGAGTACACTGCATCTTTAAGCAGCTGAGAACGCTTTGTGTGCTGTGTGTGCACTGCAGAACCCTCTCAGTCGGTGGATAAACATTTTAAGCTATTGTTTTACATTCACTGTCGTCACCGTTTTTATCAGTCCTGTGTAACCATCTGAATTCAGTTTCTGAGATGTTCCAGGCAGGTCGGTCACAGATCACAAAGAGAGTCAGCAGGTTTTGTTCGCACTTGGGGAAATCTTATCTTCCCCGAGAGTGTGGGAACTTGGGGAACAAAGCACGCAGTGTGACTTTAATCGGCCTTGGTTTGGGAAGGTGCATTTCTGATGTTACATTTCCTGTCTTACAAAAGAGGCGGTTTTCCCCTCCTACAGCTTGTGACTCAGGTCAGAAAGGAAAAGTTAGAAGGAAAAGAGCCCTTGGAGTCTGCCCCGTGGCACTGTGACAGTCATTCGCTCATTCATTCATTCAACAGACATTTGTAGAGCAAACTGTCCTAGGCACTGAGGGGTCAGGCACATAGATGGGCAAGTCCCGACCCTCTTGGGCGGGGGACCTGGCTGGCAGGGAGCCCTCGGTCAGGGCTGGCTGCTGACCACACTCCTTCATTGGACCTGGACCTCGGGGGCCTCCAGGGACCTCCAAGCTGGTGAAAGTGGGCGCTGCAGGTTTTGAGGTGATGACATCGGGCAGGTGGGAGCACCCAGAGTACTTTCACTTTGTTTTTATTTACTTTGTGTCTGTCAGCGGGGTTATTAGGAGCTAAAGTGTATCATAAATTTTATACTCATTTTTAAAATCTTTATTAATTTCAGAGAGGAAGGGGGAGGGAGGGAGAGAGAGAAACCTCAATGATGAGAGAGAATCATTGATCGGCTGCCTCCTGCACACCCCACACTGGGGATTGAGCCCGAAACCTGGGCATGTGCCCTGACCAGGAGTCGAACCATGACCTCCTGGTTCATTGGTCGACCCTCAACCACTGAGCCACGTTGGCCGGGCAACTTTATGATATTTAAGACATTTTACGCCCTGACCGGTTTGGCTCAGTGGATAGAGTGTCGGCCTGCCGACTGAAGGGTCCCAGGTTCGATTCCGGTCAAGGGCATGTACCTGGGTTGCGGGCACATCCTTAGTGGGGGGTGTGCAGGAGGCAGCTGATCGGTGTTTCTCTCTCATCGATGTTTCTAACTCTCTGTCCCTCTTCCTTCCTCTCTGTAAAAATCAATAAAATATGTTTAAAATAAAACATTTTACAACTGACCGTATTTTTTCCTTGCTCCCCATTTTCAAGTTGTTCTCATTTTTTGGGCAGAATATTTGTCACATACCTTTCTCTGAGTTGATAACAGATTGCTCACGCTCAGTGTTCAGTAAGGAACAACTTTTAGGATCTCAAGGTGGTCGGTTGGTTATACGTTCCCTCATAAATTACATTTTTAAATTGAGCTGAACTTTACAAAGCTAAAGTGATCATTTAGAAGTGAACGGTTCAGCTCGGCTGGTGTCAGATGGTGTCCGAGACCCTGTTCCTCCTCCGGCACATCCTAGTGACGGCTCCGTCCAATGGTCTCCTTCCCTGACCTGCCGGAGCCACGTACTAAAAGCTGGGTGGCTCAGAACAGCGGGACTGCGGCGTCTCAGGTCAGGACCCAGGAGTCCGAGCTCAGGGGTGGGCCGGGCCTGGTGCCCTCTGGAGCCTTCCTGTCTCTTCCAGCTTCTGGTCACCCAGACGTTTCTCGCTCGGTGGCAGTGTCACTCCGGTCTCCACATGGTGTTCTCCCTGTGTCTCTACGTCACCTTTCCTCTAAGCGTGTCTGTCTGTGTCCCAGTTCCCCTTTCTATAAGACAACGGTCATACTGGGTGCGGGCCCTTCCCGCGGTGTGGCCTGAGCACCTGTGAGGGTCCTGCTTTCAGATACCATGCATTCTGAGGTCCTGGGTTAGGACCTCAATATGTCTCTTCCTGGGGATACAATTGAGCCCATAGCACTGGGAACAGAGGGGCCTCTGTACCAGGCTGGGACGGCGAGGCTGCGGCTGGCTTTAAAGAGGGAGAGGTGGCCCAGGGGCAGGAGGCGCCCAGGGATCGGGGTCCCAGGCCCTTTCCCTGGTCCATCCTCTGATGGGGCCTCTTCCGAGGGAGACTCCTTCGCAGGAGATGACAGATGTCCCCTGGCCCCTGGCCTGGCACTGCCAGCACTGGGGATAGAGCAGGGAACTCACAGTGTCCCCTCCCAAGGCGCACAGTCCTGTGCTGGGCAGGGGATGGCACGTGTAGCCTGGGGGCTGGGGGGTGCCGCAGGGACCCTGAGGACTGACAGCCCGGCCTCGTGCAGGTTCATGGGCGGGGGCGGTGAGAGCTGCAGCCTCATCGCGGAAGGCCTCAGCACGGCCCTGCAGCTGTTCGATGACTTCAAGAAGATGCGAGAGCAGATGTGAGTGCGCCCGGTGCGGGGTCGCGTGTCCCGTGTTGGTCTCTGTCCGCTTGGCTCAGAACCCGCTTTGCCTGTTGCAGGACCCCACCCCGTCTCACACCGGGGAGTTAGGGCTGGGAACCCGGAAGTGGCCCCAGCTGGTGCCTCATCAGGAAGGGGTGTTGGACTCCTGTCTCCCTGTGCGCTGTCCGACTGGGGGTCAGTCAGGAACCTCAGGGCCTCAGTGTTCTCAGCTGTAAAATGGGGCCATTCCTCCCGGCTCCCTGTGGGCGGAGTCCTTGTACCTCTGCTGGGTCTGGGTCCCTTTTCAGGGCCTTGCTGCCACCTGCTCCACATCTGTCCTCGTTCTTGGCAGTGGCCAGACACACCGCGTCTGCCTCCTCATCTGTAATTCGCCCCCATACCTGCTGCCTGCTGTCGAGAGCACCACGTACTCTGGGTGCACAACGGAAAGTCTCGTGCAAAAGATTGGGGAGGTGAGGACGCCCGGGTGTGGGGGAGGGGGGTGGGGCTGGACTTTCGGGTCACAGAATCCCCCGGGGCAGCTAATGTAGGTCTCGTGGTCCCCTGTCCCATAGCCTGATGGGAATTTGGTTTTAGGGTCCATGCCGTCCAGCCACCTAGCAGGTGTGTGTAGTCGCCGGGGGCTTGGCCCCTGTGGCCCTGTCCTTACTGCTTGTCCCCTCTCCTGCAGCGAGGGATCCACTTCTCCATCGTGTCCCCTCGGAAGCTGCCTGCCCTGCGGCTTCTGTTCGAAAAGGCAGCCCCCCCGGCCATGCTGGAGCCACTGCAGCCGCCAGCAGACGTGAGCCAGGACCCACGGCACATGGTGCTGGTGCGGGGACTCGTGCTGCCCGGTGAGGCCTGCTCGCCGCTGGGGGGTGGGGTGTTCTCGCCGGCTGACTCCCTCTGACTTGGATTTCCTTTCCCTCTCCAACCACTTCTCATGGGGCTCCATTGACCCTCCTCGGCTCTCAGTCGGTGGTGGCTCGGCCCCAGGCCCCCTCCAGCCAAAGCAGCCTGTCTCCCTGCCTCCAGCTCCATCCTCGAGTGCTGCACTCTCGGCAGCCCCCCAGCAGCCTCTGCCCTCCGTCCCCCAGCAGTACCAGGTATGGGCGTCCCAGGAAGGGACGTACTCTGGGGCCTCGTGAGAGCCCTGCCCCTTGGAAGAGGCCTGGTTGGATGCTGGCACGTGCGGAGTGATGGGGGTTTCCCTTGAGACATGCAGAGGGTGGGACTCTCGGGGGGCGAGGAATCATGTCCCTGTGGGGCAATGGGAGTCATGAGCTCCTGTGATACTGGAGTCGGGGTGCCTGTGCCTTGTGGGGGGGTGGCCCCATGTGACACCAGGCCTGGGGTGCATGGTCCTCATCAGCCCCTCCCCTCTATTTCCAGGTTCCCGGGAACTTGAGCGCAGCTCAGGTGGCTGCTCAGAATGCAGTGGAGGCTGCCAAGAACCAGAAGGCTGGGCTGGGCCCGCGCTGTGAGTCCAGGGGCGACAGTGCAGGGCGGGGCGGCTGGGCGGCCAGGCCTCTCCCAGGGCACCTGCCCCACCTCTCCCTTGGTCTCTCGCAGTCTCGCCCATCAACCCTCTCCAGCAGGCGGCTCCCGGAGTGGGTCCCCCCTTCAGCCAAGCCCAGGCCCCTGCGCTGCCACAGGGCCCACCTGGCGCTCCCAAGCCGTCTCCCACTTCCCAGCCCAACCTGGTCTCCACGGTGGCTCCTGTTCAGGGCCTGGCCCCCACTGCGCAGCCCGGGGCCCCGTCCATGGTAGGTGTCCCTGTGCCTCCCCCTGGCTGCCGCTGCCCCACTCCCCTGTCTGCCGCCGGCTAGCACCGTGTAGAGGACGAGCAATCTGTCCGCCTGAGGAGGGCCCAAGGGTGTGGGTGTGGTTCCTGGCGGATGAAGATTATTCTGATGACCCCAGAGTGTTTATATCTGAGGGATGGCCACGGGGACACAGAGGAAGAGGCCTTTGTCCCGTTCTTGCTGGCCTGTCTCTCTCTCAGGACAGCCCCTCCCAGGAGCTGGTCTGACCCCTCCCCACCCTCCCTTCTGTCCTCTAGCAGGCGGGCACGGCTGCCCCAGGCGGGGTGAGTGGCCCTTCCCCAGCCCAGCTCGGGGCCTCGGCCCTCGGGGGGCAGCAGTCCGTCTCCAACAAGCTCCTGGCCTGGAGCGGGGTTCTCGAGTGGCAGGAGGTGAGTTGGCTGGAGGGGTCCTGGGCAGGGGGGTCAGGGCCAGGCCTGGCGGGGTGCAGGGTGAGACCAGGGCTGCCACAGGGTCATGGCCTTGTGGTCCCAGGTCGTCCCCCGGACGCCCAGGTTGGGACTAAGGAGGTGGTAGGAATTGTATTGCAGGTGAAGAACCGAGGCGTCTCAGATTCTGGGCACAGACGGACCCAGGGGGTTGTATCATGAAGGAGACAGAGGGTTGTGGGATTTGGGGGTAAGATGGGGAGCTCAACATTTGTGGAAAGACTAGAGAATTGTGGGATAGATGGTACTAAGGAGAGGCCCAGGGTTCTTAGGACTGAAACGTAGGGAGATCCGGAGCTTTGGGGCTCCCAGGGTTGGGCAGGAGGGGGTGAGGGGACTGACTTGGGCCCCCCTGGCTGTGATATCCTCTCCTTCCCCCTCAGAAACCCAAACCTGCCTCCGTGGACGCCAACACCAAGTTGACGCGGTCACTGCCTTGCCAGGTCTACGTCAATCAGGGAGAGAACCTGTAGGTGACTGTCGGGGGGTGGGGCGGGCTGGGGTTTGCATCCTCCTGATACCTCTCTTCACGTCGCCCCAGGAAAACAGAGCAGTGGCCCCAGAAACTGATCATGCAGCTCATCCCCCAGCAACTGCTGGTGAGTGGCAGGCAGGAGCAGCCCCAACCCCTGCCCCTTCTCTCTCCCCTCACCCCTCTCCTCTCCCCTTACCCCTCCCCTCTCCCCTCGTCCCTCCCCTCTCCCCTCATCCCTCATCCCTCCCCTCTCCCTTCGTCCCTCCCCTCTCCCTTCGTCCCTCCCCTCTCCCCTCATCCCTCCCCTCTCCCCTCGTCCCTCCCCTCTCCCCTCGTCCCTCCCCTCTCCCCTCGTCCCTTCCTTCTTTCCTCACCCCTCTCCTGCCCCTCCACCTGTGCTCCCCTCCTTACTTCCCCACTCCACACGCTGTGTCTCCCCAGACCACACTGGGCCCTTTGTTCCGGAACTCAAGGATGGTCCAGTTCCATTTCACCAACAAGGACCTGGAGTCGCTCAAAGGTCTCTACCGCATCATGGGCAACGGCTTTGTGAGTCCTGGGCCGGGGGGACCAGGGTGCGGACCGGTCCAGTTGGTGGGCTTTGTGAGCTTGGCCCCTCAGCTTCTTCCAGAGCCTCGCTCTCTTGTAACTATAACACGTGCCCGGTGGGATTCCACTCCCTGGTGAGATGTGGCAGGAGTATCGGGAGGAAGTTGGCTCTGACAGGTTTGCTGGGTGTATTGGTTTTCTGGGGCTGAGAGCTACAGAACTTTATTGTCACGGTTCTGGAAACCAGCACCCGAAATCTGGGTCTGCAGGCCAGGACCCCTCATGGCCTCGCAGGCGGCAGCCCAGGCGGCGTTGGCTTCAGGCAGTTCAACTCCAGCCTCTGCCTCCATCTTCCCATGGCCGTCCTCACTGTGCCCGTGCCTGCGCGTGGCGTTCTCCTCCCCGTGTGTGTCCCGCTTCCTTTCCTTTTTTGTAACAAAGGGTGGGCATTTATCGAGAAACAAGCACACACTCCCACGAAGGGAGGGGAAGAGTCCCCTGTCCTGCTTTCTTATATCGACACCAGCCATTGGACTCAGGCCCACTCTGATGGCGTCATTTTAACTCGTTACATCTGCAGGGACCTTATTTCCAAATCAGGTCACATGTATTTTTGGAGGACAATTCAACCTACAGCCCCGAGGCAGGTCTCCCTCCACAGGAACAGGTCCAATGCTGAGCCCGTCCCGTGGACCCAGCCCTTCTCCGGGAGGGGGAACTTTCGGTGGCTCCCCTCATGGAATCCTCGGGAACATTCTGCACAGAAGGCGATCCTTAGCGTCAGGAGTGCTTCCAGCTCCAATAACATACACCCAGCCAGCAGGACAAACAGATGATAGGGATGGGGGCCTACAACCATTTTCTCCCTCATGTTCTGTGGGTCGACTGGGCTCAGCGGGGCTAGTCTCGCTTGGGAACTATTGTGGGGTTGTCATCAGATGACGGCTGAGGCTAGTCACCTGTCTGAAAGCTTGAATGGGCTAGAGCAGTGATGGCGAACCTATGACACGCGTGTCAGAGGGGACACGCGAACTCATATTTTTGGTTGATTCTTCTTTGTTAAATGGCATTTAAATATATAAAATAAATATCAAAAATGTAAGTCTTTGTTCTACTATGGTTGCAAAGACCAAACAATTTCTCTATGTGACCCGGCACCAGAGTTAAGTTAGGGTTTTTCAAAATGCTGACACGCCGAGCTCAGAAGGTTCGCCATCACTGGGCAAGAGGCTCGAGGTTCACTCACGTGGCACAGGCTGTCGGCTCGGGGCTCAGCCCGCCCTCAGTGCCCACCGTGGCCTCTGCCTGTGGCTTGGGCTTCCTCACAGCGTGGCCGCCGGCTTCTGAGAAGGACGTCCCCAGAGCGAGCTGGGCATTTGTTTCTGACACAGCAGGACGTCCAGAGGCAGCCGTTGGAGCGAGTTTTGCTGCCCCAGGGTGTCGGGGCCAAGATTCTGTTGGCTTCTCTCTCAGGGTCACAAGATGGTCCTGAAGCCCCAGGCATCTTGCGTGACCTGATGCAGGAAGGCAGGAAGGAAGTGTGGCATCCCTCACGTCGTATCCCTGTCTCTTCAGGAAAGCAGACACTTCCCACGCCCCCAAGCAGGCTTCACTGGGGCAGATGCAGGGCTCCGGAGCCCAGACGCTGCTGCCCCGGGCTCTGCCTCAGATGAGAAACCAAAGCTCAGAGGGAAACTCCCTTGGCCAAGGTCCCAGACGTGGCTCCTCAACCTCGTCAGCCCCACCTCCCTCAGGAGCCTCTGTTCTGAGTATCTGTGTATTAGGTCTCACTTCACGTTTGATAACGTTTTCTGGGCACTTCCTGTGTGTCCAGCTGTGGCCAGGATGCCTGGTGTGCCTGGTGTGATGCTAGTGCTGCTGTCTTCCGTTCTCACTGGCAGAGGCTGTGACCAGGAAGGGTGTGGACATCCCCTAAGGGTCTTGCATCCCATGGGTCCGATGTGCTTCAGGTCCCTGCTCTGTGTTGAAGCCTCTCCTCCTCCTCCGTGAGCCCTCCCAGCAGCCTCACACGGTGGAGGTGGGGGTCAAGGTTGCAGAGCGGGACCCAGCCCCGTGTTTGGGCCTGGCCCTGGACTTCGGGGCTCTCAGCGCTCCTATAAGCAACTCAGTTTGTTTCTGGAGCAACTTCAAGCAATGCTCCAGTCTCCTCAGCCTTTCCCAGCAGAAACCTCGCCTCTCCTCGACTGGGGCTTCTGGGACCTTCTAGAACCGGGAGGGTGGGATACCTCCTCCTGCCGGGTGCGACTGTTTCTGGTTCTCTCCCGCCAGGCGGGCTGCGTGCACTTCCCCCACACGGCCCCCTGTGAGGTGCGCGTGCTCATGCTCCTGTACTCGTCCAAGAAGAAGATCTTCATGGGCCTCATTCCCTACGACCAGAGCGGCTTCGTCAACGGCATCCGCCAGGTCATCACCAACCACAAGCAGGTGCAGCAGCAGAAGATGGAGCAGCAGCGCGGGGTGAGCGATGCAGGTCCCTGGCCCATCCCCCCCTCCTAGTGCCTGCCCACCGGGCCCCAGAACTCCTGGCCAGCCCCCCAGGGACCCCTTGGGGCTCTAATACCAGCCGCTTAACTCCTCTCCCAAGACGCAGGCATCCAGGTGCAGTCCCATCCCCACATTTCTTTGCGACCCTCTCTCCCTTTTCAGTGACCTCATGGAATCTCCAAGACACAGGCCCCTCCTGGGACCTGGGAATGTAGTTTCCTTCCCAGACCCTCACCTTCGAAGCATTGTCCCAGCTCCTTAAAGGTTCCCTTCCGGGCTCAGATCTCTGACATGTGGAGTGATCCTCTCAGAGCCGCTCCACACGCACTCAGCGACCTGCTCCTTCTCTCCCTGTGCAGATGGGGGCGCAGCAGGCACCGCCCGGGCTGGGCCCCATTCTGGAGGACCAGGCCAGGCCCTCACCGACTCTGGTGAGGACAAAGCCAGCAGGGTCAGGGCCAGGGCTGTGGAGGCCGAGGGGTCTGGACTCTCTTGCTCACCCGCATTTCTTCCCATTAGCTCCAGCTCCGCCCACCGCAGCCCCAGCCTCAGGGCACTGTGGGGGCCTCTGCAGCCGTAGGGCAGCCCCAGCCCCAGAGTGCTGCCCAGGCTCCCCCAGGCGCTGCCCAAGGCCCTCCCGGAGCAGCTCCTGGCCCGCTCCCTCCTGGACCTATCCTTCGGCCCCAGAACCCTGGGGCCAATCCCCAACTGCGGAGCCTCCTCCTTAACCCACCTCCGGTGAGATTTGGGGAACACGGGTCCTGGGCTCTGACAGTTCTAGACCTTTCACCTTGGAGGAGGGAGGTTGGCTTCATAAAGGATGTGAGCTCCAGCCCACCAGCTCCTGTCTGTGTGTCTTCCCTGGGCCCCACACAGATGACTGGCTGACACGCTCTGAGCACTTTCTGTGCCAGAGGCTTCGTGGTTGGGCGGGGGCTCCTCACTGGGGCCTCTGAGCCACATTTTTGTTCCCTCAGCCCCAGACGGGGGTGCCCCCACAGCAGGCTTCCCTTCACCACCTCCAGCCACCAGGGGCCCCTGCGCTGCTGCCCCCACCGCACCAGGGCCTGGGGCAGCCCCAGCTGGGACCCCCCCTCCTGCACCCGCCTCCTGCCCAGTCCTGGCCTGCACAGCTTCCCCCTCGGGCTCCACTGCCAGGTAAGGAGGTCTGGGGGAGGCCAGGGTCTGGACTGAGTGTCCCAGCAGCCCCTGGGCTGGAGTCCTAAGATTACCAAGAGGTCCTGGGAAGCAAAGTCCTGGAATTCAAGAAGAGTGCATCCCTGCTTGGCTTTTGGGGAGTTCTGAGGGTCAGAGTCCCAAAAACCTAGAGGGCAAGAGCTCTCCCCATGATCCCTCTCTTGCGTGTTCTCTGGGGTTTGCTGGGAAATGTAGGCTTAGGGCCAGAGAGAGGTTTTGGGGGGTGGGCTTCCAAAGGCATATGGGAAACAGCACGTT
This sequence comes from Myotis pilosus, assembly GCA_036010255.1. Classification (NCBI taxonomy): domain Eukaryota; kingdom Metazoa; phylum Chordata; class Mammalia; order Chiroptera; family Vespertilionidae; genus Myotis; species Myotis pilosus. The sequence goes on from JASKON010000029.1 coordinate 6,222,078, forward strand.
TCTGTCCAGATGGGGCCCCCCAGGGCTTTCTAGACAACTTAGTGCCTTGGACTAAGTTGAGGAGGAGGGAGAAAGTAGCCCCAGGGCCCTTCAGGGCCCCAGGGACGACTGGGAGATGCAGTCCCTTCCCCCCGCCCCCCCCCCCAGGTCAGATGCTGCTGAGCGGGGGTCCCCGGGGCCCGGTCCCCCAGCCGGGCCTGCAGCCCAGCGTCATGGAGGACGACATCCTCATGGATCTCATCTGAACCCCCAACACCCAATAAAGTTCCTTTTAACACATGCCCCGGCTCCCGTCACTGTCGTCCCCCAGGACTGGGCAGGAGGAGACCGGGGGGAGACATCTCTGTCCTGTTCTTGCCGCAGCAGACATCCCGAGGCCCAGGCTGGTGACGCCTGGCCTCGGCAGTGAGGAGCCAGGCGGTCTGGTACGGCCTGGCTCGGGGAGACGTGAGGCAGGCAGGCACCAGCTGGGGGGGCTCAGGCTCCAAACTGAGCAGCTTGAGGTTTGTCCTGGGGACACAAGAACTACAGAAGCTACTAGCAGGGGATGGGCCTTGGTCTGCCAGGAGTCAGGAAAATGGGGAGGAGGCTGGGGGGATGGAGGCTGGGGACTGGTGTGCCATGTGAAGGAAGGTGGGGGTTTGGGGGCACTGAGGTGGGCCCCCAGGACCTGTCCTGGGTGGTGGTAGGTGGTGGGGCTTCTCTGAGTTAGGGGACTGGGGGAGGGAGCCAGTGGTGAATGCTGATGGTCTAAGGTATGCTCAAGTGACAACTGCCAGGGTGGGAGCTCATGATGTGTCCTTAGGAGATGTGTGTGTTTGGTGGTTGAAGTCACAGAGTGGACGAGATCACATGTGGAAAGAGGTCCCAGTCGGAGACTTACCTTCAGGGGCTTTGGATAGATTGACAGTGGGGCTGTCCCTGGGGTGGAAACCCAGCAGGAAGCAGGTTCGGGATGTGGTGAGGCAAAGGACCTGAAGGGTGTCCTCAGAGACAAGTCCAGAGGGCAGCTGTAATAGGCCCAGGTGTGGGGCTTGTGGGTGGTCTCCCTGGAGGCAGAGAGTCAGCTGTCTGTTGTCAAACTCTAGACCAGTGTTGCTCAGAGCGTGGTCCACTATGGACCACCAGCATCCACGTTGTTTGGGACGCTGGTTAACATTAGATTCCTGGGCCCTGTCCCGGGAGAGAGGTTGCAATATGGTGGCCCATGGGCCACTCTACAGATGGGTTTTGTTTGGCCTTCCCTGTGTTAGCATACGTGGTATTTTTTCCTAAAGAGTTAGTTGTAAAAATCAGGATAATTCTTTCTCTCTCACACACAGACACACACAGACACACACACAAAATCTGTAGTCTTGGCTTCTCTTGACAAGTCAGGAGATCTGGCACCCCTGGCCTGCCCTGTTGCCTAGCAACAACGGGCTGGAGCTGCCCCTTTCGATGGGGCGTGTGCTCTCTAATTCGCCACAGTCCCCACCACTCCCTCTTGGCTCTCCCACCTTTGTCACTGGGCTTGCCCTGTAGCTGTTCCTGTGGTAGTGTGCAGAGGAAAGTGAAATCTTTCTTGTACCCATGTCTCTATCAAAAGTGTCACAACCAAAGAGAGAACGAGAGGGCCCCGTGTTTCGAAAAAAATGGGAGCGAGACTATTTCTTTGTGGAAGTGAAGAACATGCCTACGTGTTTAATATGCAAAAAAATCATGTCTGTGTTGAAAGAGTACAACCTGAAACGTCATTATGAATCAAAGCACAGTAAGAACTTCGACCAGTATACAGACCAGACACGAGATGCGATGCTCATTGAACTGAAAAAGGGCCTCAAGTGTCAGTAGGGTTTGGAAAGCCAACCAGAGAAATGACGTGGCTGCCACATGCAGTCTCACAGTGATGTGAAGAGAATTACCTGGGCATTAAAACCTCCGACACACGGCAAGTTTATAAAGGAGCAGATGACATGTCCTGGACAGAAACGCATCTGTTTGGGCCATTATTTAAGTCGAACAGGCGTTGATTTTCGTTGTACGGCGGGCGTGTCGAGAGAAATCAGAAGATTGACAAGTCCAGTTGCTCGAAAGTGTTAAATCTGTCGTGGCCTTTTCTGTTTCTGCGCGTGAACTACTTCCGCCCAGTGAGCTTTATTTATTTGTGAAGTTGAGAATTTTCATGTGACCGAAGAAGTCTGTGACATGGTGCCAGGGCAGGCCCAACGCTGGGAAAAGGCTTATTTTTGTGTATTTGCAGAAATGAAAAGTTTTACGTAGACAGGTCCGAACTCCTGAGCACAGCCACAGACGGTTGTGCTAATGTAATGACCTTGTCACAGGGGAACTTGTCGGGACTCCACAGTCCAAGGTGGCAGCGCTTGGTGAGGACAGTCAGGTGATTGTATCGGTCTCCCGGAACGGAACTGTGCAGAGAGTCCGCGGAGCACACCGCAGTCGCCCTGGGTGCGCTTCTGTACACTCATCACAGGCAGGTTGGTGGTGAACTTGAGCCAGTGAATTCCACAGAAGCCCTCTGACCTGGTCGTCACGTGACGTGTGGGAGAAGGCAGAACTGCTGCAACCAACCTACTTGGTTCATTTCCGATGAGGCAAAAGCCACACCTTGGTTTCCCTGTGAAAGTTGGTCAAAGACTTGGGGTCAAGGTTATGACCCTTCCGAACACTTTTTCTGCGCAAGAACATTCACAACAGCGACTTGAATGTATGGTCATGTCTGCCCAGTCCTGGCAGAGACGGGAAGCCATGAGCAAGGAATGTTCTGCCTCCATTTCCTTGGCTGCAGTTGGTTTCCAGAAATGGAAGACATGACCCGACAGTATTTACCCAAATTGTGGGGTTAAAGACCGAGTTCCCCGAAGGCTTTCTGCATCCAGAGTCTGTGAGGATGGACTAACACTGTCAGGTTGCCTTTGCTGGGCGATGCCGGTCGTGCGAATGCAGGACACACAGAGTCGTTATGGAACCACAGTGCAATAGGGAGCTGGTCCCGGAGCCTGCGAGGGTCTCGGCCCCGCGGCTCTCCAGTAGTTGTCCCGAGTCTCCACGTGCGGAGGTCCCCACGGTTGTGAAAGGCGGTTTTCCGTTACGAAACGGAATCAAATTAAACACCGCTCCCGGGATTCAAGGCTGAATTCTTTAGAGCCCATCCCACTGTGCCCCCCGGGCCTGACGCTTCCTTCTGGGGGGGGGGAAGGGGTGACATCAGCCTTCTGGCTTCAACTCAAAGGAGCAAGAGAATTACAAAAGAGAAAATTTTAATAATTAGATCTATTTTTCAATTTGTATTTTTTCAACTCTGAATTTGAAATATAAAACTCCAGTACCAAACATGTTTGTATTCTGTTCCATGCATTCACCATAGTTCAGTAAAGATGCAATTTGATTATATTTCTGGCCGTTGACTTTTCTTATACCTGGCTAGTTCACTCATTTATGTGGCCTGCCTGGCTCCTGTAGGCTTTTGAGTTTCCAATCCCTGCCTACAGCTGTTGAGTCTGGGGGAGGCAGGGAGGGAGCAGGGAGGCTGGGGACTTTGAACAACTCCCCAGGACCGAGATTCCCACACCAGCGAAAGGTGGAGTAGGAGACACTGGTGTTAATCGACGAGGGAAAGTGGGCGTGGTTTCCCAGACAGTGTGTGTAGCAGGGGTTTCTGAAAACTCAGATGGCTTCACGGACCAGGCAGGTGATGGAAATGTGTGAAGCGGACGGGTGTAAGACGGTAGGGAATGATGGGGACTGTGGCGAACTTGGAGAGTGCTTGCCCCGCCCAAAGGCACTCAAATTAAAGACAAAACACACTGAGGACCAAACAAAAATCTGCTGGTGGGTCCGATGAGGCCGCCGGGCTGCCATTTGCGACCTCTGGAAGAAGGAGAAGACTGTGAGGACGAGTACAGAGCCCCGAGACAGACTCACGGGTGAGGGGCGGGCAGGGAGGGAGCCAGAAGACAGGAGACCAGGCGAGTGTGTGCCGGAAGCTTGAGTGTTTCTGAAAAGAGGGATGGACTGTGTCCGAAGCGGCCAGCAGGGGAAGACGGTGGAGGGCAGCCAGTGCTGTTTCCACTGAGGTGGGGGGTACTCTGCAGGGAAACACAGGTTTGGGTCCAGGACAAACTGAAGGAAAATAAATGTTTCCAGCCGCTGGTTTGGTCGTCTCCAGCCAGGGAGGCCCTCTGGACCTCAACACCCAGTTAGATGAACCTACGGGACTGTCGGGCTCCCATCTCCGGCCATATTCACAGGGCGAAGCAGGAAAAAGCCCAGGGGCAAGATGCCCAAAGAGTGGGGAGAGGTCCAGACACAGAGCCCCCTCCCCGTTTCACAGTCCAGGTAGAGACGTCAGGCGGAGGTGCTTGGCCTGCCCACTGGAGCCAGCCAATGCCAACAGAGCAGACCTTTTGGGGACGTTTTTCTCTGAGTGCCAGGTATCGATAAAACTGTGTAAGTGTAGAAATTAGCAAAAACCTTAGAACAGGAAGGTTAAAATTCCAGCCCCAGCACTGATTAGCTCTGTGGCTTTGGGCAGATCCCTGTGCCTCTGTGAGCCTCAGTTTCCCCATCTGTCAAGTGACTTCCCTGTAGGATTGGCCACCTGGCAGGCTCGGCACAGCCGCCCACCACAGAGAGCTGCTATGGCCGCTGTGGTCATCGCTGGCCCCAAACACGCTTGGGCGGCAGGTGTGCTGGGCAGAGCTCGTCAGAATCACCCGAGCGTCCCTGGAGGTTGTAACTGGGTGAGTGAGTGACTGGAAGGAAACCTTTCTTTTTCTTTTCGTTTTTATTTTAAGAGAGAGAGAGAGATTGGTTATTCCACTTAGTTATGCATTCATTCATTGATTCTTGCATGTGTTTGGGGATCAAACCCATAACCTTGGCGTATCAGGACAATGCTCTTACCGACGGCTCCCCGGCCAGGGCCCAGAAACCTTCATTTTTGACTAGTTTGCTCTTTGTCCATGTATCCAGAGCTGGAAGCAAGGCTGAGAAATGGCCCTGGCTGGGTGGCTGGGAGCGTCGTCCCATGCACCAGGAGGCTGTGTGTTCCGTTCCCGGTCAGGGCACATGCGTAGGTTGCGCCTTTGACACCCGCCCCTCCCCTGTCAGACTGTGTACAGGAGGCAACCAATCGATGTTTCTCACATCTGGATGGTTCCCCCCTGCCCCCGGCCCCACTCAGATTCTTAAAAAATGCCCAAGGAATGCACGAGACTTTGGTCCCAAAGGAGCAGATCTGGCAAAAGTAGCAGAACATAAGTTGAAAAAAAAAATTTAAGGCAAAAATGCTGAAACAGCAACGCGCTAATAGTTGTGAATCTGCCTTGGGTGAGAAAAATGCCCACATTCTGCCTCTATAAAGAAAAATTATCAGAAAAGAGAAATACACCTTAGAAATACACCTTCTAAAAAGGTGTATTTGTCTCAGGGTACACAGAACTCACTTTTCCCACCATCTTGGGTTTTTTTTTTAAATTAATATTAAAAATGTATTGAGTTACACATGTTCAGTTTCATAAAGATGAGAAGGCACCAAAGTGCGTAGAACAAAAAGTGAAGGACCGTTCCTCCTACCCCTGCCCCAAACATACCCAACAAGCCACCGTTCCCAGAGCAGGGCCATCAGTTTGGCGTTAGAATTTACACGCATGTGGTTGTAGACACGTTTATAGTTTCTTACATATTTTACGTAAGTGGGTCAGTGTCTGTGTTGACCTTTATTTTGCGTTTGTCTTCCCAGTCGAGGAACGGCCAACCATTCGTGTCATTACATGTGACCCTCCTGTTTAAACGGTTGCCATTGGCCGTGCCTTAGAGGGTCACGTTCCATTTCCACAAAGCGTCCCGTCTGTGTGAGCTCTGTCGCTGTGTAACAGGCCCCACCGCTCAGTGGCTGAAAACAACAGGTGTGGAGAGTCTCACAGTTGCTCTGGGTCAGGGAGTCGGGCACAGCTTCGCTGGGGCCTCTGGCTCAAGGTCTCTCTCAAGGTCGTAGGCAAAGCTCAGCCGGGGGAGGGCCCACTTCCAAGCTCACTCCAGTGCGTTGGCGGGATTCACTTCTTCCCAGGAGACTGGCCTCGGGGCCTCCGTCCCTCCCTCCCTCGCCCGGTAGCCTCTTCATGGGGCAGCTCACCTCCCCAGGTGGGCTGGCTTCTCTGGAAGTGAGAGAGGGCACCCCAGATGGAAGCCGCAGGCTTTTTGGGACCTAGTCTGGGAAATGCTAGGCCATCACTCTTGTGGTATTTTGTTCATTACAAGTCACTAGGTCCAGCCCACGCTGAAGCTGAGAGGATTAAGGGTGTAATACCAGGAGGCAGGGACCATAGGGTCATCTTGGAGGCTGCTTGCCACACTATGGGCATTTGGCTAGCTTTGCAGTTTTTCACTTATTATACAAAACCGGAGGCCTGATGCATGAATTTGTGCACAGGTGGGGTCCTGCCAGCCCGTCCAGATCTGGGCCAGGCGGGCCAGGCAGGCCAGGGGGAGGGGACATAGGAGGTTGGAGGCTTGCCCCCCCCCCCCATCGGGGTGGTGAGGGCCGATTGGGGGTGGAGGCTGGCCAGGGAGAGGGGCCCCGGGCGGTTGGCGGGCCGGCCCCACCCCTGGTCGAACTCCCAGTCGAGGGGACAATTTGCATATTACCCTTTCATTTTATAGGATACTGTAGAGGAGAAGCATATATCTATATTTTTTCTCACATGTGCAGGAATTCCTGTGTGATACATTCCTAGCAGCAAATATTTAAGATTGAGGAGTATGCCGATTTTTTTTTTTTTTAAATATATTTTATTGATTTTTTTACAGCGAGGAAGGGAGAGAGATAGAGAGTCAGAAACATCGATGAGAGAGAAACATCGACCAGCCGCCTCCTGCACATCTCCCACTGGAGATGTACCTGCAACCCAGGTACATGCCCTTGACCGGAATCGAACCCAGGACCTTTCAGTCCGCAGGCCGACGCTCTATCCACTGAGCCAAACCGGTTTTGGCAGAGTATGCCGATTTTATTTGTTTATTTGACCATTTTAAAATTGAAGTTATTTTTTGCGTATATAAAACCTTCATATGGTTCACACGTTGTTACCAAAAGCAACCCAACACAGTCCCAGCTCCTTCTGGAAACCACCAGTTTCTCGTGTGTGTTTTCTGAGATATGTATAAGCAGGTAAAAGCAAATAGGGAAGTATGTTCATTCTGTGGCTCTTCTCTCCAGCTCACTCTTTGCAGCTCAGAGAAGGAAGACTTGCTTGCTTCCCCTCCGTAGAATGGGGATAAGATTGTCAACCTCATGTCCGCGTGTGTGAGGATTCAGGGAGTTCTTATGAAGTGTTTACTTTTTCAAAATATGTTTTTATTGATTTTAGAGAGAGAGGAAAGGAGAGGGAGAGAGAGAAACAGCAGTGAGAGAAACATCAATCAACTACCTCCTGTATGCCCCCTACGCAGGATCCAGCCCGCAACCTGAGCACGTGTCGTGTGCCCTGACTGGGACTCTAACCTGTGACCTCTTGGTGCTTGGGACAGTGCTCAATCCACTGAGCAACACTGGCCAGGCTAACATTTTTTTTAAAAAGATTCATTGATTGATTTTTAGAGAGGGAGAAAGAGAGAAACGTGGATTTGTTGCGCACTCATTCATGCATTGTATGTGCCCTGATGGCAGGTTGAACCTGCACCCTGTTGGCATATTGAGGTGACACTCTAACCACCTGAGCTACCCCACCAGAGCCTACTTAATTTTCTTAGTCCTCATCTGAAGATATGTTTTTATGGATTTTTTTTTTTAGAGAGAGGAAGGGGGGAAGAGAGAGAAAAAAACATTGATTGGTTGCTTCACATATGTGTCCCAACAGGGATTGAACCCACAACCTAGATACGTGCCCTGACCAGGAGTTGCAACCTTTTGGTTTATGGGATGATGCTCCAATCAATTGAGCCACCTGCCCAGGGCTAATTTTTTTTTTTTTTTTTTGGTAGATATAGTGGAAGGGAGGGGTGGGGGCGGGGGGGGGGGGAGAGAAAGACTCATGGATTGGTTGCCTCCCCACCTGCCCTGACTGGGAATCAAACCGTGACCTCTTGGTTCATGGGAAGATGTTCAACCACTGAGCCACACCAGCGGGGCTGGGGTGCTGAGATTTTAAACTGACACCTGCCAAACTGCCCCCCTCCAAAATACATCTGGTCTACCCACCCGCTCCTCCCAGTGCACAGAAGGAAGCGTCCCGGCAGGACCCCATCCACCTTACCTCTGAAGGTAAGGAGAAAGGCTTGGGGTTGGGGCGGTCGGCTTGACAACCTGAGAGCCCTTGGGACAGTGTACGCTGGAGGGCAGGTGGCCAAGAGGCAGATGTGGGAGATGCCACAGCGACAAGGATGGGAGGGTCCTAGCCCCGAGTTGATGGCCGTGAGTGGGCTTCTGGCAGGAGGGAGAGAAAAGTGAGGTGATTGCAAGTGGGGGCCAAGGGCTTCTGCTGAGAATATGAAGTCTTGAGACTTTCCCCTTGGCCTTTGCTCGAACCGTGACCTCAGATTCTTGCGTCTCAGTCCTTGGTTCCCCTCTGAAGGGTGGGGGTAAGATCGTCCACCTCCTATCCTCGTGCGTGAGGATTCAGTGCGTTCTTATTGTTTAAGAAATAATACCGGTTGTTGTTTTTCCACGAATGTTTTAAAATTAAGTGGTCCAGCCCTGGCCACTACGGCTCAGTGGGAGCATCATCACATACACCGAAAGGTGGCGGCTTCCATACACATGCGCCCTGACCGGGAATCGAACTGTGACCTCTTGGTTCCTGGGTAGACGTTCAATGAGGTTGTAGATTCGATCCCTGGTCAGGGCACCTGTGGGAGGCAACCAGTTGATGTTTATCTCACACATTGATGTTTCTCTCCCCTCTTCCCTCTTCTCTCTCTCAAAAAAATTTTAAAAAGCATGTCCTTGGGTGAGGCCTTAGAAAGGTCAGTGACGCAGGCTGGCTTCAACACCAGCCACCAGCCTGGCCCGTTCTGGTATGGGTGGCTGAGGGTTCCAGGCCATTGTTCTGGGAGCCTCGAGTAGAGTGGAGGAGGGCGAACCCGTCCCAGGAGGTACTCGCGGACCTTACAGAGTAACAGGAAGCAGCAGCAGGGGCCCAGTTGACACGGGAGGTCATGTTTGCAGTTCATTGTTTGGGAAATATTGACTGGGGGCCTGATGGGGTTTGGGGCTGTGACAGTGAGGAGCTCAGTGTGGTTCCTGCCTCCTGGGAGGAGGAAGTGACCGGACAGCTCACCTTGCAGACTCAGGTCTCAGACCTGCAGGGCAACACTCGAATGAGACCTTGAAGGACCCTTGTGAGAATCAGTGAGAACTCGCAGTTTCATGCTCAGTAAATAGTACAGATGATTCTCTGATCGTTACAGCTAGAGGAAGGGCACACCAGACAGAGGGAACCGTGTAGGCAAGGCCTGATGGCTGCAGGCCAGGGGCACATAGTAGATAAATATGTTAAGCGGCCTGTGTGTGTGTGTGGTCACATCAGACTGTTATGTTAACAAATCTGCAAATCTCAGCGGCTTAAAGGATTGTCTCTTCTCCCCACCCCACCATGACAGCTGGGGCTGGGTCTCATGCTCTCACCGGTCACCAGCTTCCCTATTTGGGGGTCCTAACTCCCCACCAAGGCCCCGCGCACACTGGCTCTTGCCTGCCTGGGACCGGAAGTGACACTGGTGCCGTGACGCTCACGCTTATGCTCCCGCAGTGAGGATTCCATGGTCCCAGCCGCGCACAGGGACAGCGGGGACACGTCTCCTGGTGCACGGACACTCCCAGCCCCTCTGGAGGCGTAGTAGATGCTTAGACCTCAGAGCCCTGTGTGGGCTCTGGGATGGAGCCGTGAACAAGCTAGATGCGGTCCTGGCTCTTCCCAGGCTCCCAGCCGCGCTTAGTGACTCCCACTTAGTGACGAGGAAGTTTAAGGAAGAATATGTAGCTTTTGGAGCGCGCGCATCAGCCAGACCTCTTAGACCAGCGGTCGCCGACCCGTGGTCCGCGGACGGCTGGTGGTCCATGAGGTCCGAAAGGTTGGTGACGGCTGTTTTAGACATGATTTTGTAAATGACAAAAACGAAACCGGAAACCCAAGACATGGGTAGCCTTTTCCCCACTTTTGTCCATGTTCTTGTCTATGTCACATACACACCCAACCTACACGGACTCCGTTTGCCCATCTAGTGAACTCAGACTCTAGCTGATTTGATTCAACCAAAGTTGGCCAAAGGGGATTACTTGAGAAGGACATACCTGTGTCAGGGTAGGCTGGGTTGTGTTCCGATAACAGCTCCCAGATTGCAACTTGCAGTGGCTCGAAATCGCAAAGGTGGGTTTTCTCACCCTTGCTAGGTAGAGATCTCACTCGCGCTGAAAGATCTCAAATAACACCAAGGATTAAAGGCTCCAGACTGGACTCCCAGGTCACTTGCTGAGATCTCACTGGCCAGAATCAGTCCCGTGCCCCCACCCAGCCATAATGGCCCCAGGAAGTGGAATCCTTTCCATGTGACTAAGAACATTTCAACAGACACCTCTAGGTAGCACCAAGACCTTGTCTTTTAAGTATTGGTTTCCCGGTTACCATACAGCATATTGTGTACACTGTACCCACAGATCACAACGAGTCGTCATTTCTACAGGTTTTGGTTTGGTTTGTTTTTTTTTAAGTGACCTGAGAACCTAAAGACACTCAGGAGAAGCAGACGGGAGGCTGGGTCTTCCTGGGTTTTTATGAGCTTTTCTGTTCAATCATTTACAGTTGCTTCGCTTGCAGCGACTGTGGCAGCATTTTTTTTTAAAGCAGCTCACCTTTATCCTTTCCAGTGCAGGCAGCCTGGTTTGCATATAAACAATTCTCGCATTAATATTATACCAGAGGCCTGATGCACGAAATGTGTGTAAGAGTAGGCCTTCCTTCCCCCAGCTGCTGGCACTGGCTTCCCTCACAGCCCCAGCTTCATCTGGAAGGTCGTCTGGAAGGACGTCCGGTCTAATTAGCATATTATGCTTTTATTATTATAGTTTGCCAGGACTAAGTTATTAACTTAGGAACAACTGCCATAAACAGGATTTGGTAACAGCTACTTCTGAGGCAGTGTGCAGCCTATCTTAGAGTATAGCCTGCTAACTGGGCACCAGGTTTACAGATGACATGAACAGTGTCTTTCAAACTGTCGCACTGGGGGAGCAAGCTGGCCCCAGAGAGCTATGCTATAGTGTTTCCTGTGGAATTTCAGCCTCCGTTTTCACTCCTCATTCTGACATGCTCTCCTTTTGGTCGTGCTGGAGCGTCTCCTGGCCCTCCTTTCTCGTGTTTAGACAGGCCTGGCAGTGCTGTGTGCTGATGGGACCTGAAGGACGGGAAGACAGAGACGAGGTGGAGAGCAGGAAGGATGGTCAGGCTGGAGCCGCAGCAGGGGCGCATGAGGCTGGGCCTTAGGCTGGGGTGAGGAGTTTGTGTTTAACTCTAAGGGCCTTGGGGAGCCACTGGAGTGCTGGATTAGTGGCATGAGAGACAAGGTTAGAGGTTGTCATCCTGGCAAGAGATCTTCATGGCTTGAACCAGAGAGAATGTGAGAAACGAGGATTTCGGGAGATCAGGGAGGTGTCTGTCCCTGTGGTCCTTGCTCCTTCCTGCCGGACACGGTGGTTATCGGGGCTCTGGAGGTACATGTTGATATGTAATTTGAAGTCTGGGTTCAGAGATCCCTGTCTCCCCATTTGGCTGCAGTCTAGGACACAGTGCGGGCTCAGGGCTGGGCTCCCGTTAGCCCTGGGAAATCCTTGGGCAGGTGGCTGCGTGGATGGGGCAAGCAAGGATGGAAATAGGACCCAGAGCAGGACTGCTTGAAATTTACTGGTTACTCCTCTGTCTCAGGGCCCGACCTCTAAAGGGGTGTGGTGTCCCCGTCTCCACACACGTGATCTTTGTAATCTCATTCATTCTCCCCTCCAAAGCTGAGGACTCCCTGCTTCACCTCCAGACTCCTCTGTCTACATTGCTTAGTCAACGTCTCAAATGCAAGTAGGGATTTCTGCCTCCCGCCTCCGCCTCCCCAACCCGTTCCTCCTGTAGTCAGCTCCCTTTCCCCAGATGACACCTCTGAGCAGGCACAAACCTTCGCCCTCCTCTTTCTCTCACTCTCTACACAAGTCCTGTGGGCTCCAGCTTGAAAATAAATTGTGAAAATGACCACCTCCACTGCGGCAAGCCTGCCTGCCACCCATCCCATGGGTCCTCTCGCCTGGATTCTTTAAAAAAAAAAAAATCCTCACTGGGGAACACTTTTTCCATTGATTTTTAGAGAGAGTGGAAGGGAGGGTGGGAGGGGGAGAGAGAGAAACAGATGTGACAGAGACACAGTGATTGGTTGCTTCCCACAAGCTTCCCAACCGGGGCAGAGATCAAACCTGCAACCCAGATACGTGCCCTTGCCTGGGAATCCTGGGAATCGAACCTGCAACCCTTTGGTGCCAACGCTCTAATCACTGAGCAACATTGGCCAGGGCTCGCCCGGATTCTTGCCAGTCCCCTTCCTGCCCTCCTGCTTCCACTCATGCCCTACAATCTTATTTTTAACACAGCAGCCAGAGGGGTCCCTAAAAAAGGCTTTAAATATTTCAAATTATTTTCCAATAGGTGACACACATGTTAAAAATTTCAAATCGTCTGAAATAGTACATGGAGTCTCCTTCCCTCTGCTGTGCCCCTGACCACCACTCCCAATTTGCTGCCTTGTCTCCTCAGAGGTGGCTATGGATCCCAGCTTCTGTATTGATACTGTGTGCATGACTGTGCATTCGGTGAACGATTTCTTTAAGATGTGAGACTGTCCTTCCCTTGCCCGAAACCTTTCGGTGGTCCCCCAGCAAAATGAGACTAGAATCCAAATTCCATCCCAAGCTACAGGGACCCTGCTGTGGCACCTGGACCCTCCCAACTTCCACTGCTGTCCTCCACCCACTGCGCTCCACCCCATTGGCCTCCCTCGTTTGAGATTTGTACCCTGTTCCCTCTTCGTAACACAGTCTTCCAGCCCATGTAGACCCGCAGGCTGCTCAAAGGTCACTTTCCTGACTTCTCTGTGCACTTGCTCTATTTAGCACATCCAAGAACTGCGATGATGTGTTCCCCATTGGACCATGGGCTCTGCAGTCCGCCCTTGTGCATGGTCTGTCGTCATACTTAGGTTTCCTTTAGATCCCGGGTCGGGCCTTAAGGGAGGCAACTGATCAATGTTTCTCTCACATCCATGTCTCCCTCCCTCTCTCGCTAAAAACCAATAAACATATCCTCGGGTGAGGGTTAAAAAAAAGAAGCAACAGGGAAATTGAAGCAAGAAATCTTACACAACTGCTAAGTGAACATGCAGTCATTTACTTGAATGAAGGAGGGAATCAATGAATGGTCCTGAGATGCGAGAAGCGGCGCTACAGAGGCGAGGGGGCTGTGGGCGGAGCCTAGGGAGCGGGGCCAATGGGCGCACAGCTGTGGCCCACCGTGTCTCCCCCGGCCCAGGTCCGGGCTTGGCCGCGCGGGGGCCGCTGGGAGTTGTGGTCTCCTGCCGACCTAGCCACGTCACGGCCTTCAAACCTGGAGTCCTCCCCTTGTGCATGGTACGACCCGTGTCCCCGAACCTCTAGGCAGGCTTCCCCGCCCAAGGCCCTTTTTCCTCCCTCTTTTCCTGGAATCCCTTGCAGTCCCCGGGCTTCGCGGGTCCGGGACTCGGGCTAAAATCTCCCGGATCCGCCCTCACCCCGGAGCCAACTTGGTATCGTCCTCTACGTTTATCGACTCCCCCTCCACCCGTTGGTATGGCCTCCGCCAGGGTCCCCCGAAGTTGTTTCCCACACGTCCTCTCGGGTCCTCCCGCCCTCGCTTGAGGCCCACCGTGCCTTCCAATCGCCTCGCTCCCCGCCCCGCACACCCTCTCCGCTCCCTGAGCCCCCGCCACACTGGTACACGCTGGCCACGCCCCCCTCGGCGCGCTTGGTATGCGCCGCGCTCCCCCCGCTCCCCGCAGTGGTTCGGCCGCGACGACCCCTCTTCGGCGGCGCGGCCCCCGCGCTTGGTACGGCCCATCCCGTTTCCCCGAGAGCCGCCTACTCGCGCCCCTCAGTCGGTGGAGCCCGCAGCCCCCTGCGCGGCCCGTGGCATCCGCACAGTCTGCTCGGCCCGCGCCCGTCATGGTCCGTCCGCGCCGCGCTCCGCACCGCTCCGGCGCTGGGGGCCCCCTCGGGGGTCGCGGCCGCCCCCCGCGGCCCCTCACGGTGCGCGCCGCCCGCTCGCGCTCCTGGCCCGCCAGCCCCCGGGGCCCGCAGCCGCCGCGGATCCGGGCCCGCTCGGCCCCTCCCATGGTGAGCCCCCCCGCCCTTTTTCCAGAGCCTTCCACGGCCCCGCCCCCCGGGCTCCCGTCTTTGTCCGCGGCCCCCTCTTCTCTGGGGTCTCCCAGGTGGCCCCGAAGGGTGGTCCCGCCGGGGCCCGGGTTCCCCCGTGGAACCCCTCGGTGGTACGCGCCGGGCTCTCCCCTTTGTTACGGGTTCGGGCAGGGGCGGCGGGGGTGGGGTACGGGGGCGGGGCGGGCTCAAATTACTGCTGACTCCGCGGCCGGGTCGGAACGCGGGTGGGGGGCTGGCGGGCCGACCGTGGACGGTCGGTGCGCGCGCTTGTTTTTCCATTTGGAAAGTTGGCCTCTCTCCGGACAGGAAATGGGGAGACGAAGGAGGGGTCTGGGGGCCGGCGGCGAGGGGGGCCGTCTTGCCCTCGCGCGCCCAGGTGTTGCACTCGGGGGCGCCCGTGGCGTGTGCGCCCGGGGTTTGCTCGTGCGCCCAGGTGTGGGATGCCCAGACCTTCGACATGAACATCGAGCTGTGCCGGCGCACGAAGCCACCCGGCCTTAAAACAGGCACATACTTTTCAAAACCTGAACAAAGCTGCTGTCGGTAAAGCCGCACGTCCCGCTGCTCGCGCGCTCGCGCCGAGGTGCGTTTCCCCCGAGGCCGGGCGCAGGCTCGCCGCTCAGCCACCGGCCCCGCGCTGTGCAGGGCCCGGAGCTGTGGCAGCTGCACGCGAGCTTCCTCCAGCCTCGCCCCCCAACATTCCCCGTCCTGCAGTGCCGCCCCTCTCACCAGCCGGCCCGTCGACGTTTCACAGGCTCTTCTGGACCCTTAACACCCCCCTTCCAAGTCCTGGCGAGGCGCCCCCACGCAGGAAAGAGCAGAGCAGAGGTCGGGGCGAAGCTAAGTTTCGCAGACACTTGCCCAGATGGGACGTTTCCTTTAGGGTCGCCCTGCGCCTCCCCGGGACCTGCCCCCCTGCTGTTGCAGGCAGCGCCCGGGTGCTCACTCTCCAGACCCAAACCTCTTTCGGGTCCTGGGGGGGTCACCCTGCCCTCCCAGAGACGCTCGCTCTGACGGGCGTCCTCGGGTCTGTCGGGCCGGGTGCTGTCACTGCACCTCCCGAGGCCTGTGCCCGGCAGCGGTGCCGCCACCCGGGGCCGTGGAGACCCGTGCGCCACCGCAGACCCTGGGCAGGGAACACCCCGCTCTGCGCCAGGCTGCTCCCCCAGACGGAGGGCATGCTGCTCAGGTGGTTTTGCTTCGAGCTCCTTCCCAAATAAGACGCTCCCTGCCCGGAGACACCTGTGCGCTTCGCAGGAAAGTTGGAAACGCCCGTTAGCCAAGAGGAGGCGGCAGCCGCGCTGTTTTATTCACTTGCTTGTCTTGCTGCCTGGGGCCCTCCGAGTGAGCTTCGTCAGGGTTCCTGCTGCCGGGTGTGGGGAAGCTGGCGTGTTTGCTTTGAGCTGTTTGGTTTGAAGGTGGCTGGGAGAGGACCTGTGAGGGAGCGCGTGGCTTTGCCGGGTTTTGTTGCCGGAACGTTCTGGTTTCTGCACACGCTCTCCAGCCGCTGTGTTCGCGACCCTCCAGGTGTCTCCGCCTCCTCCACAGCCTGCCCTGCGCGGTTCTGTACCGTGTGCGCTTCTGGCCCCGCGTCTCCGCCTGCCTGGGGTCAGCCTGACATGGCTGCACCCTGGGGTGCGGGAGGGAGGTGGGGGGAGGGAGGGAGGGCCGGCAGCAGCCGCCTCCAGAGGCTGGTGGGAGCCAGAGGGAGAGTCTGGACTTAGTCATGAGGAGCCTTGGAAGGAAGGGCTTTGAGCGTGGGCAGGATGGGGCGACCCAGTGTGACAGACAGACAGACACAGCCCAGGAGGGCTTGTGCGTTGCGGGGGCTGCAAGGAGACCCTGGGCCCCAGAAAGCTGGGTCTCAGCAGAGGGACCCACGGGATCAGACTGGGAGGGTGAGTGGGTGGCGCCCCCTGGGGGGGCTGGGATGGTGCTCCAGGCTGAGCCCAGCGAGGAAAGGCTGGAGCGGGCAGGCTGGCGGCTTTTGGGGACCTTGCGTGGGCGGATGGCAGTGGCAGTGGCTGGGGGAACGGGTGAGCCAGGCAGGGCCTCAGCCCTGGGGCCGAGGGGTCTGGGTGTTCCTGAGCAGGAAGTTTGGGTCTGAACATTGGGTGGCCCTTGGGGCGGGTGGGGAACAGCCTGTCCTTGTGGCTGCCCAGCCTCAGGGGTCCCCCCTCTTCCGCAGCAAGGTGCCCGGGTGTTCGGGGCCCTGGGCCCCATCGGGCCCTCCTCGCCGGGGCTGGCCCTCGGGGGCCTGGCGGTGAGCGAGCACCGGCTCAGCAACAAGCTGCTGGCCTGGAGCGGCGTCCTCGAGTGGCAGGAGGTGAGCACCCGAGTCGGGGCCCCGGTGCGTCCCATGGGGGGGGGGTGCCCCACGGGTTCCTGGGGTCACAGTGGTCACAGGCCTGGGCGTCTGAGTGAGACCCTCGCTCTTGCCACAGAAGCGCAGGCCCTTCTCTGACTCCAACGCGAAGCTGAAGCGGACCCTCCCCTGCCAGGCCTACGTGAACCAGGGCGAGAACCTGTGAGTCCCCGCGGGCGGGCGAGTGGGCTGGCGGCTGGGGGGCCAGGCCCCCCCTGACCCTCTCCTCCCACAGGGAGACCGACCAGTGGCCACAGAAGCTGATCATGCAGCTGATCCCGCAGCAGCTGCTGGTGAGACCCGCCCTAGCCCCCCGAGCCTGCTCCCCAGGGCCCCCCACCCAGTGTGACCCAACTGTCCCTTGTCACCTCCAGACCACCCTGGGCCCCCTGTTCCGCAACTCGCAGCTGGCACAGTTCCACTTCACCAACCGGGACTGCGACTCCCTCAAGGGGCTCTGCCGCGTCATGGGCAACGGCTTCGTGAGTGGGCGGCGCGGGGGTGGCTGAGGGGGGCAGGGGCTCCCCTGGGCACTTTGGTGATGGCTCTGCTGGGACAGCCCGAGGCTGGGCCCCGGGTGAGCTCTCCTAGGGACTGGGGCGTCGTTCTCGCTTGAGGTGGAGCCGAGTGAAGGCGCCCACCCGCCTTGGGCTCCCCGGGTGTGAGCCAGGAGGGACTGGTCTGTGCTGGGGCTCAGCTTTCTCACCAGGCAAGTGGGTGACAGGACTTTCCCGGGGCCCCCGGGAGGCGGGGGTCTGTCACGTGGGTCATTGGCGGGCAGAGTGAGTGCTCGGTCACCGCCAGCTGCTGGGACGTGTTGGGATGTGGACACCGGATGTCAGGAGTTGAACTTAACCTGGGCCTGGTGTGAGCAGCACCCTCCCCAGGGGGTGTGGCCTGATGTGGGAGCAAGTCCTCTGCCCAGGAGCCTGGAGGGCTCGGCTCTGGGGTCCCCTGTGTCCCCCTGTTCCTCTGTGGAATGGGCCACCCCCTTGGGGGGCGGGTGCCGTGTGTGCCCTGACCCCAATGCCCAGGTGGGTCCCCTTCCCTCAGGGCCTGGACAGGCCAGGGGTGCCGTGTGGGTCTCCTGTCTGACCCCTTTGAAGGGCCTGCTTTGTGCCTGGCTCCGGCTGCAGGCACGGTGGGCGTCACCCTGAGGCCTGTCGGTCACCCTTGTCCTAGTAGGTGTCGGGGAGGCCAGAGGCAGGTCCCATGAGGGAGGGGACGAGACGGCAGGCAGGTGGCACAGGGTGTTGTGGGAGGTGTTCCCTCCTTTGTCCAGCACCCCAGTGGGGACATGTCAGGTTCACGGTCCCCCACGTCCACTGAGGGCACTGGCATCTCGGGCAAGGAGCACTGTGGGCGTTTCCTGGTGCACTACTGGCACCCCGTTTCAGCGGAGACACGCGGTAACTCACCTTAAGTCTCAGCTGGGAGGGAGCAGGCGGCTGGCCCTCCTGGCGGCTGCCCTGGCACAGGCAGCGACCTCGGCAGCTCCGTGGGGCGGGCTTGAGACGGGGTGTGGGGGACAGACCCCTAACCCACACCCACACGTGGGTCCCAGGCCGATCTGACTCAGGGTGGGGGTGAGGTGCAGGCCTCTCACACTGAGACCTGGGGGTCGGCTCATGGACCCCTGTCCATCGCGGGCAGGCTTGGGCATCAGGGAAGGGCATTCGCCCCCTCAGCAGTGCCCTGGGGTCCCTGACCGCCCACCTCCCCCCAGGCGGGCTGCATGCTCTTCCCTCACATCTCCCCCTGCGAGGTGCGCGTGCTCATGCTCCTGTACTCGTCTAAGAAGAAGATCTTCATGGGCCTCATCCCCTACGACCAGAGCGGCTTCGTCAACGCCATCCGGCAGGTCATCACCACCCGCAAGCAGGTGCGCCCGGTGTCTCATGCCAGTGAGCCTGAAGGGCGGGAGGGACGACAGGGGCTCCCAGGAGGTGCAGAGGGGGAGGTGGGGGCAGGCCAGGGCACGCTGGTCATGGAGGGTGGTGTGAGGCTGGGAGGCCCTGCAGGGTGACCAGGCGTCTTACCAATGTGTCCCCTTCTCCCATGTCCCTGGTTGTGGGACATTTTATAGCTGCCGGTTCTTACAGGCAAACCCTGTGGGCTTTGTGCCCCCGGCTGAGGGTTGGCACTTGTCCTGGGCATGTGGGAGCCACGGGAGGTCTGAGAGCAGGCAAGGAGCAGGCCTGGCTCCAGGAGTGTCTGGGGCTGTGGACAGACTGGAGGCTGAGAAGCCCTGGCTGGTCTGTGGGGGGGAGGCAGTGGGCAGGCTGGGCCCAGGGGACAGGCAGGGAGGGGAGGTTGGGGGGCTGAGGCCCCAGCCCACACCCCACCCCGTCTCCTGTAGGCAGTGGGACCCGGTGGTGTCGCGGGCCCAGTGCAGATTGTCAACAACAAGTTCCTGGCGTGGAGCGGGGTCATGGAGTGGCAGGAGGTGAGCCTGGGGCGGCCCGGCGGCTTGGGGACCCGGGCACCCCCCAGACTCAGGACCCCTCCCACTCCTGATGCCACCCCCTTCCGGTCCCCCAAAGCCCAGGCCTGAGCCCAACAGCCGGTCCAAGAGGTGGCTGCCATCGCACGTCTACGTGAACCAGGGCGAGATCCTGTGAGTGTGGGGCTGGGGGTGGAGGGAGCCTCTGGGTGAGGCCCGGCCTCCTGACCTGGTGCCCGGTGCCCGCAGGCGGACGGAGCAGTGGCCGAGGAAGCTATACATGCAGCTCATCCCGCAGCAGCTGCTGGTGAGTGCGGGCGGCTCGGGGCCAGACCTGGGGTCGGGGTGGGTGGGAGCTGAGCTGGAGGAGGGAGGCTCCTGACAGGCTCGGGGGCCGGAGAGGCCGGCCTGGCTTTGGGGGGGGTCACAGGCCTGTGGGGATGAAGCGGCCACCGTGTGGGGCGGGGCAGCTGTGGATGGTCCCACCCCCTCCGCAGACCACCCTGGTGCCGCTGTTCCGGAACTCCCGCCTGGTGCAGTTCCACTTCACCAAGGACCTGGAGACGCTGAAGAGCCTGTGCCGGATCATGGACAACGGCTTTGTGAGTGGGCAGCTGGGCGGGAGCGAGCACAGGACAGTCAGGTGCACAGGGTGTTTCGGGGACGACAGGTGAACCGAGGGGCTGTCTGCAGAGCCGCTGGGGAGGCAGCAGCCCACAGCGATGCGCATTTGCTATGAGCCACGCACGGGCTCCACGGGCTCCTGGTCCACGCGCCTCCCGAGGCTGTGCTGTCCTGACCCGTTTTACGGATGAGGAACCTGGTTCCCCAGGTGCCAGGCAGGGGCCCTGCAGGCCTGTCCCCTCTGTTGCGTCTGGTTTACTTGGCGCTGGGGTGACCTCACAGAGCACCTGTGCTCCCAGGGCCTCCCTGCCCCTTCCTCCTGCTCTCCCAGGGGCGGGCACGCTCCCTCCAGGTTCCCAGGGTAAAATCTCAGGCTCCGGAAGGCCCCCGGCCAGGCGGGGCGGCGTCTGCTTCCAGTTGGGCGGCACCAGTCTCCCCACGGCCCGCCTGCACCCTCGCTGTCGCTGTCCACTGTCCCCATGTCTGTCACACAGGGAACCCGTTTCCTTCGAGTCGCTGGCGTTGCCACAGGCGTGTGGCTGGGTATTGGGGGCTGCTGTGCGTTTCTCTGGTGATGAGAGTGGAGAGCACAGAGCTCGGGGCCCGCGTGCCCCAGGCTGGCCTTCCGCCCGCTCACTGGCGCGTCCATGTCGTCACTGTTGGCTCAGGTGCAGCGAGAGGGGCGTGCACTGGGCTCGGCTCCCCATGGCCTCCTGTCCTCCTGTCCCAGAGGCGGTGACAGAGCCAGGCCTCCCCCCAGGCTCTGGGGACCTGCCAGTCCTCGAGCTCAGCCTGGCCTGGCTGACCTGTGACGACCCCGGGCCTTGAGCAGGGAAGAGCCAGGGAACGGTGGGGAGCACGTGGGCCCCCGTATGAGGATCCTTATTACATGAAGCCTCGCCCCTGACTGGTCTGGGCCGGCAGCCTCCCTCCCTCCCAGCCTCTGAGCTCGGCTGCTTCCGGGCGTTGCATGCTGAGCCTGAACGCAGCACCCCGTTTTGGGGTGTTCTGTGTACTTGCCCCTGTGGCGCCCCCACAGCAGGTGCTGGCATCCTGAGCTCTTCTGTGCAGTCAGCTGGGCCTGGGACAGTCGTCTCTGGGCTTCCATCTCCGTGTCCCCAAGTGGGAGTAGGGACAGGGCCCGAGGACAGAGCAGTTAGGACACACTTGGCTCATGTGCTCTGAGGGACGCCGGCCTGTGTGCTTCTGAGCAGGGCCCTTGGAGACCGCAGCTGCCCCCCCAAAACGGAGGACAGCGCCCTGAGATGTCTCCAAGGGTGGGGGCACCTGTGACCAGGGCAACCTGTGACACTGCCCTGCACCCCCAGGCCGGCTGCGTGCACTTTCCCTACAAGGCCTCGTGCGAGGTGCGCGTGCTCATGCTCCTGTACTCCTCGGAGAAGAAGATCTTCATTGGCCTCATCCCCCACGACCAGAGCAACTTCGTCAACGGCATCCGGCGCGTCATTGCCAACCAGCAGCAGGTCCTACAGCGGAACCTGGAGCAGGAGCAGCAGCAGCGCGGGGTGAGGCGGGAGGGGCGAGGCGGGAGCAGGGCGCCCAGGACCTTTCTCCTCTGGCCTGGCCCACTACTGACGCCTGGCTTCTTCCCCCACAGATGGGGGGGTAGTGGCCACCCCGGCCTGGGCCCCTCTAGGAGTCACAGACGAGGCCCCTGGTGACACTGGTGAGTGGCAGCCACGTGGAGGGCCTGGCCTGCTGGGGTTTGGGAAGAAGTGTGACCCTGGCTTTGACAAGACCAGATGCGCGGCAGGTGGCAGCAGCCCCTGCAGAGGGAGGAAAGGGCTCTGCTGGGCAGGGGGAGGCCGTCCCTGGTCCCCAGGGCCCGGCAGCTCATGGGTCCGGGTTGCCCAGTAGGGGGCCCAGGGGCTGCTGGGAGCCCCCACCCAGGCCCTCCCTCCGCCCCACCCCAGGTCGGATGCTTCTGAGCAGGGCCCTTGGAGACCGCAGCTGCCCCCCAAGATGGCGGACAGCGCCCTGAGACGTCTCCGAGGACAGTGCCATCCATGTACGTTTCCCCAATAAAGTCTTTTAAAAGCCCACGGGCCACTGTCCTCAGCGCCGGCGGCCACGGCCAGGAGAGGCAGTGCGCCCTCAGGTGGGCCTAGTGCTCCACTGGGGCGAGGCCCCCAGCAGTGCCCCCCTTCTTCCCAGCAACGTGCTGGCCAAGCTGGAAGAAAACTAGCATTTATTGGGGGGCAGGCCGGCAGCGGCTCAGCCCTCGGAGAACTGGCGGTACAGGCGCTCCCGCTGCGGCTCCACCTGCAGCCGGAAGGGGATCTCCAGGAGCTCGGCGAAGCCTTCCGCCAGCGTCGGGGCCTTGAACTGCTTCCTGGTGGCAGAGGGCGGTGAGGGGAGGCGAGGCCCCTGAGCCCCGTGCCCACCCACAGGGCCCACCCGCGGCGGTGCCTACCTGTAGCCGAACATGACCATGTCAGCCACGTGGGCATGAGAGGAGTCTGTCATCTCCCGGAACTGTGGGCAGAGGCAGGCTGGTTAGGGGGGGCAGTGGGGGGCGCGGGGGGCAGGGCGTGGGCACTCACCCGGCTGTTGTGGCGCGCCTGCTCCAGGCTGGCGCTGAAGTGGAAGCAGCGGCAGGGCACGCCGGCGTCCTGGGCGCACTTGATGTACCTGGGGTCGGGACGGGCCAGGCTGGTAAGGGGCCCTGGGCGCCCCCCCAGGGGCCTCCCCTCCAGGGGCCCTGGTACCTGGCCCTGCTGGCGGGATCCGGGTTTGTGTTGTCGATCACGACCCGTTTCCCTTGCTTCAGGGCTGCCTCACACATGGCCACACAGCGCTGCCACGACCCCAGGGTGTCCTGGGCACAGGGAGCAAGCGGGTCACGGGTGGGGGGGGTAAGATGGGGGGGCGGGCAGCAGGGGGAGAGCAGACCCACAGGGAGACGGGCAGGGGCGGGCCTCACCCTGTTCACGTGGACGTAGCCGGCGGACACCAGGTGCTCCTGGAGGAAGGTGGACTTCCCGGCTGGGGGTGGGGGTGGGGGGGCGGGGAGTGTCAGTGGGAGTCGCCAGGGGGTCAGAGCTCCTAGGGGTCAGGGGTCAGGGTGTCTCACCCCCAGGGAATCCCACGGCGACGACCACCTCGGGGTCGGAGCTCAGGAGGGAGCTGGACTCGGGCAGGTAGAGTGGCCCCGAGGAGGAGACAGTCCTCTGGGGGAGACGGGTCGTGAGGAGGGAGGCCCCCCCGCACCCGCACCTGCCCCCACTCCCACTCGGCCCCGGGCCTCACCGGGTCAAAGGCTGGGAGCTCGAAGGGGGCCGCCGGCCACTTCAGGAAGAACTCCTCGGGGGTGGCGAAGGGCAGGCCCAGGTTGAGGGCAAACTGCGGGGAGGGGGGCGGTTAGGCCGGTGGGGGTCGGACGGGACGGGGCGGGGGTGGGGGGTGCTCACCAGGCGGTCTGCGCAGGAGAAGTCTTTCTTTTTTCGCTCCGGGGCCCAGTTGGCGGTGCGTCCAGCTGCGTCTGGAAGGCACAGGACACACCAGCGGCCTCAGGGCCCGAGCCCCGCCCCACTGTCAGCCCCACCCCACTGTCAGCCCCACCATCAGCCCCAGCACCAGACCCACCATCAGCCCCAGCATCAGCCCCAGCACCAGACCCACCATCAGCCCCAGCACCAGCCCAGCTTCAGCCTCAGCCCCAGCCCCATCAGCCCCACCATCAGCCCCAGCACCAGCCCCAGCCCCAGCCCCAGCCCCACCATCAGCCCCACCTCCAGCCCCGTGGGCCACACTCCCCCAGCCCGGGCCTTACCTCCCACGAAGACGCTGTCCCCAATGGAGATGGGCACACCCTCGTTGGCCTGGGGGGGGGGGTGGGGGAGGACAGACAACCGGCCTAAGGAGCGCCCTCACCTGTCCCCCCAGAGCAGCAGGGGCTCCGCGGAGCAGGGGCCTCCTCAGTCTGGGCTGACCCCCCTGCTGGGCTCCCCTGACATGTTCTCTCTCGGCCACCAGAGGGCGCCGGTCCCACTGTTGCCAACCCTCCCCCAGTGAAGTCTGGCCCAGAGGGTCCACAGGCGGCCCTGCCTGCTCCCTCCTGGCCTGGCCTGCCCTCCCCTCGGCCATAAGGGCCTCCGCACCGATGTCCCTGCGCACTCAGGGCTCAGACTTCGCACTTGCTGGGACTCTGGTCTGGAAGATTCTTCAGAACCTAGACGCCCCCTGGCTCCCTCCCTTGCCCCTTGCCCTTTAGCCCTCGATCCAGTGGCACCGGACAGACCTCCACCCTGGCTTTGGCCTCGCTGCCTCCGCTGTTCTACCGTCTGCACCCTCCCTGGCAGGGGCCAAGCTATGGGACATCAATCGGATGAACGGGTTGAGGACTGACCACCGCCCTACTTCTCGGTTGAAGATCACTGGCCTTTCGTGCCAACATGAGGCTGAGAGAGCCGACACTGAGAAGGCGGGACGATGACCCAGAGGGCGGAGGCTGGGCAGGGAGTGGGGCTTCGAGGGGAGAGGAGAGCGGTGGGGGGCGTGGCTCACCTGCTCCCGCAGATGGTCCCACATGCCGATCACTGGCTTCCGGTACAGGCCGGCGTGCGTGGCCACCAGCACCTGCGGACCAGGTGGGGTCAGACACCATTCCCCCTCCAGCACCCAAGTCCTAGGACATTCAGACCCGAGGAGGCTCCACCATCCCTCACCAATCAGGAGCGCTCCCCCTGCCCCCAAACTTGCCACTTCTGCTGGGTTTCTCTCCCCATGATCACACCCAGGACCCGGCCCCTCTCTGGGCTCTGTCCCCATGCAGCCTCCTGGCAGCTGTACCTGAAAGGGGACTCCCAGCTTTTCCAGCACAGCCTCCACCTTGGCCTTGAACTCCTCTGCGGACACCTTCCCACGCCCGATGCCCATCTGGTTGGTGAAGATCACCAGCTGGGGAGCAGATGCGTGTGTCTCAGTGCCCTCACCGTGCCCCAGCCTGCCCCACAGCCAGGGCCCACGGGTGCACACGTACATGCACGTACACACATACACACACACACACACACACACCTTGTAGCCGTCGGCGTCCAGCTCCCGGAGCTTACGTGGAATCTCTAGGTACAAGATCCTAGGGTGGGCAGGAAAGTGGCAAGGTGACCTGGGGCCCGGAGGGAGCCTCACTCACCCCCTTGTCCTGCTTATCACCTCCAGTCAGTGGGGCCGGTGGGAAAGACCTTCCCAGAGCGTGTGGTGATGAGGGTCCCATCCAGATCAAAGCCGGCCACCTGGCATCACCAAGAAAAGAACAGTGACACCTCTGACCCCCTCATGCACAGGCTGGTCCACATCAACCCTGTGAGGCAGAGGCCGTGACCACTGTCACAGGGGGGGAAACTGAGTCAGGGAGCCTATACATCTTATGTGACGACAGGCACAGCGAGGGGGCATCCCCGGTGCCTGATGCAGAGCCTGAAATCTTCCCTTTACTGCTCCTATTCTCCCTACACCCTCAGTATTCCCATCTTTACAATGGAGTTCATTTACTACTCTGACCGTCTCCACCTTGAAGGGCTAACAACCATGCAAAGGAGACAAAAGCTAAGGCTTAGGTGCTAACTGCACACCGGGCCCTGCCCCCTGGTTTTCATGGAGTCCCCATTTTACTGGTGAGAAAAAAGGGGCTCAACGTGGTGTAACAGCATATGGATTAGAACCTCTCTGGACCTAAGAAATACTCATCATAATAGCTCCTGCTAAAATAATCCCAATCGTTGCTATGGTTACAGGGTGGTTACCGTGGATCAGGCAGGAGCAGATATACATCGATTCCCTCAATGCTTACAACCCCTGAATTTATCAGGTCCACTTCTCAGAAAAGTGGAGGCTCAGAGAGGTCGAGTGACCTGCCCAGGGACACACAGCAAGCTTGGGGTTGCATCCCCAGGAGTCGGTGGCTCCCTCAGGTCCCAGCTTGGCCCTCACCTTGCTCCGGGCCTTCACCCCAGGTGCGGTGAACACTAGCAGCTTCTCGAAGCTCTCCCAGCCAGGGGATGACTTCCGCATTCGCTTTTTTCGCTGTGCAATATCCTCTTCCTCTCCCTCCTTCTCCTCCTCCTCCTCCTCGGTTGGGGCCACCGGAGGGGTGCCGGGTGGAGTGTCTGGCTGGGATTCTGGCACGCGGGCCTCTTCCCAGCGCAGGGTCAGCGGGTAGAGGCCGTTGACCAGATACAGCGTGTCCCCCACGCCCAGAGAGCCCTCTGACCCCAGCTTCAGCTCCTGGGTCCCCGCAGTTGAGGGATTAACTCCCAGCTGCAAAGGAATAGGGAAGAGCTGGGACCCCCACTGCCCCCCATCAACCCAGGATAGGGCCTGCCTTTCTCTACATGCCAATCAGACCCCTAAGCCCAGCCTCTTCCCTGCGCACCACCAATCAGGGCTTCGGAAAAGTTGCAGGTGGCCGGTGTTACCCAATTGATGTAGAAGGCGGCTGCATTGAGGCAGGCAACACCTGGGGACTGCTCTACCGGGCACACCTGCTTCCCTTCCAGCCACCGGCTCCCGACGGCCCCTCCCCGACCCACCTGCAGACATTGCTGGGGAACTGGTACCTGTTTCACGGCCACGGTCCGCGTCTCGGGGTCTGCGACCAGCTCCACTGCGGGTGGAGAGGGTGGGGTCAGGCTGTGCGTCCCAGCGGGATGACATCCCTCCTTCCCCGGGAGCACGGCCGGCTTCCGGCCACAGGGCGGCGCTGCAGCACCCACTCAGGAGGAGGAGGAGGAGGCAGCTCATTTCTAAATGGGCTCGGCTGGCCCCTTGGCATGCAGTAACCAGACAAGGGCCTCGGGATTGCCTGTGATGCTAGTCGTGGCCTAGGGGCAGGGCGGGCATTGTTCTGTAGAGAACCGGTGGCAGGTGCAGGGCCGGGGCTTGGCCGTCACCACTCGTCCCTGCTCAGCTGCACGGACTTTCCGCCACGAGATGGGCTCCCTTCATGACAAGGGTCGCTCACGGCGGCCTGAGCATCCTGCTCTGCCCACTGACAACGGACTCGGGACAGGCTCCCCCCCCGCCCCCCACCGCCCAGGAGCCTGCATCCCGGGTCGGACACAGCCTTTGCTTCCTGTGCCCCCAGAGGCACTGCCAACTCCAGGACGGGCTGCACCATACACTTCCGCCTGTTGGCTCGACGTATGTTCTTTCCTGAACCGACTGTCCGTCTTCCCCCAAGTGTTCCCGCTCCGGAAACAGACCCCGCCTCCTGCAGCTCGGGCCCCGCCCCTGCCTACCTTGGTTTCTGGAGCACTTCCGGTCGGTAACTTGGGTCAGGGGGCCCCGGCCCAGGACCAGGGCTTGCCCGCCCGCGGGCAGGAAGATGGGGGGCACTCCCCCAGCGGGACTCTCCAGCCACAGGCGGCCCCCGGCTTCCATCCCGGCCATCCTGGGCGCCGGCCTAAGGGTAAGCGGGTGGAGGTTTGGGTGGCAGGTCGCCTTCAGTTGCTACAGGAAGTCCCGCCTCCTCTCGTCCCTGCACCGGGAATTCCCTGCAGCCGCTGAAGCTGGAAATCCGACCCGCTCGCTGGCCCAGGGCTCGAGCCGTCTCCCAGGGGACGCCCGGCTGGTCCTCGGGGAGCGGGGACCCCTATGTCCCAGGGCAAAGGCCGAGGACCTCGCGCGCTCCCGCCTGGGCCCCACGCTCACCCGCGCTCGGCTCACTCCCTGCTTCCGACCCGGGAGGCCCGGCCCGAAGGACTCGGCCCGCAGCTCCGCCCGCGGCTCCGGTGCTTCTGCGGACGGAAGTGCCCGGCCCTGCACGAGGGGGCGGGGCCTCAGAGCTCCGCCCACCGCGAAGCCACGCCCCTCCCCGCCCTCCGGCCCCTGCGGTCCCTCCGCGCTCTGGCCGCCGTCTCGCCGGCTGCAGTGTGAGGCTCACGCCGGTTGGGGGTGGCGAGCCTCTGTTGCAGATTCTATTTCCACCAAGAAGGCGAATTTTCATTCCCGTTGCTGGGAATAGTTACAGCGAGAAGTTTTCTTCCCCATTTAATGATCATTGGCAGTCGAAGAAACCCTCACCCCCGCAGAACCCCTGCTGCAGTTTCCTCATCTGTAAAGTGCGAATAGTCGTTTACACTTCGTGGAGTTACTGGGAATATTCAAGGAGTTAATACACGTAAACAATATACGTGTCTGGGTGGTAAGTAGCCCTGTGTTGTGCTAGGGGCAGGGGCCTGACAAAAAAAAGAATTACTAGGTAGACTGAGGGGCAGGGACCATGGGAAAGAAAAATGGCTAGTTATCTCGCTAGAAAAGCAATGTGTTATGATTGAACCCAGGCAGGTGTGACCCTGCTCGTAAATTTTATGTACGGTAAACTTTTTACCCTGCCAGTACCAGGAACGGCTAATGAACCACTTTGCAGTTTTTTTCTTTTTTTTAAAAAAAAGACTTTGTAGTGTTGCACATAAAAGGTCTTGCTGTACTCTTGGTCGGGACTGCAAGCTGTGGGCTCTTATGGGAAGGACACGGCTGGAAGTCAGCTGATCAGCTTAATAAAGGCTCTTAAAATTTAAATTCTGAGTCGGTGGTCTATCTCGCTGAGCTAACCCGTAACATGTGTGAGTCTTGCCCACTAGCGTGCCGCCGGTGGCTGAGGACACACGGAGGACCAGCCTGCCTGACCCAGCCCTGCCTCGGGCCGGGGCACTGGTTCCCTAACCTCCAGCTGTTTTATGGCAGAAAACCCCCCGGGCTGGGCTCGGCGGGAGGTGTCCTGGCTTCGCTGGGACTATGTAGGTTCAAATTCCGATTTCCACATTCAGCCCCTCCCTGCCAGTAAGACTGGGACGGGGGGTCATGGTCCACAGGACTCCCACCGCATGAATGTCCCTTTTTACCTGCAAAATGGGAACAATTCCCACTCCCGATTTTACAGCGATGAGATGCTGCTGATTCGACCTCAGAAAGTTTGTTGAATGAACACCCACAACATATTTCAAGCTCATGTAACAGCGGTCAAACTCTTTAATCTCAGAGCGCCCCTCCCAACTCGCGATCCCCACCCCCCAACTCCCCCCGACATCAGGGCCGGAGAGTGAGGGCCCCTGCCCCCACCTTGGGTGGACAAGGGCCCTTTAAGGCACCTGTGGGGGAAGGGGAGAGGGCAGGAGCCGGGGACGTCCTGGATGGAAGGACGGGCTTCCGGTTGGCAGGCTGTTACGGGATGGACCGAGTGTCAGGCGCAGGGCAGGGCCGGGCCATCCCTGAGGGGCCAGAGCCCTGCTGTCAGGACTTAGTAAAAAAAAACCTTAGCCCCTGTAGTGTCAAGAACCTAAATTTAAGGTCACAGGCTAATCCTGGGCACAGAAGGGCTTGGCCACGCCCCCAGGAGGCTGGACCCAATCAGGTAGAAAAATTTAGGAAGGGCCTGTGGTGACTGGCAGATTGGTGTAGGCCTTTACAGGGTTCCAGCCAATCAAATGAAGCTGCCCATTCACCGTCTGAAGTGGAGCGCCACCACCCAATCCTGGGCCTTGGCTCCGCTCTTTAGGGGGTTAGAGCCAATGCCGAGCGAGCAAAGCCCTTGTCGCTAGGCAGAAAACGACGCGAGTCCACCCATTTAGGGTTTAGAACTAGCCACTCCCGATTGGAGAGCAAGCCAGTCCCTTAATAGAAACAATCTGTCGCTGGGCAGGAAAAGGGGCGACAGCCTGTGGAGCACTGGACAGGCCCCGCGCCTGGCACAGAGGGGGGGAAGGCTGAAAGGGATGGGACTCCGATTGGCGGGCCTGGGGGGGCGGGGTGTAGTGTAGGACCGGCAGACACGGGGCCAGAGGCTCTCTCCGGGGCCTCAGTATTTCCGTATCAGCTTCTGGAAGTCGCTGGTGTTTAGTCGAGGTCGTGGCAGGTCCCCGAAGACCTGGGTGTCCTCGGCCTCCCGCATCACCAGCGCGCGCATGCTCGCCGCGATGCGGTCCAGGTCTGGGGAGGAGGGCTGCGGAGACGACAAGGATGCGTCAGCACCCCCAATGGCGCCCACGTGTCCCACCTCAGCCTGCAACCCTGGCGGTCTGCGCCTGCACCCTGGGCTCCGGGCCCCTCCAAGTACTTTTGCCCCTGCCATGCCCATAGCCGCAAGGCCCTTCACCCTGTGTTGCTCGATATAGGACCTTCCTACCCGGTTCAAACACCACCTCCTCCAAGAAGCCTTCCTGCCCTTCTCCCCTCCTTGGCCTGGACCACTGCGTTCTAGTTCCTTCTCACAGTGGAAGTGCTGCTCCTCTGCTGACCATCAGGCTGTGTGCACAGGCTGTGTGCACTCTAAGGGTTTGGGTGGGAGATCCAGTCATGTGCCAGTCAGGCTACTGCACCCCCTAGCTGTCCACAGGGACCTCGCCCCCTGGCGGAGGCTTCCGTCTCCTCCTCTGAAGCAGGGTCTGAGAAAATCAACAGGGACAGCTCAGGAGGGCAGGCTGCCACGTGGCGGGAGCTGGAGAGAGGACCCCTCTCCATGCCAGCCTCCCCCTGAGGGTCCTGTCATCCTGCCTGCAGCCCCACCTAGTCCACCTCCCTTTCAGTCCCTGTCTCCCCAAGCTGGGCCTGGCCCCCAGCAGGCTGAGAGGCCACCGACAAAGACCCGTTCAGAGGCCAGCCCAGGGCCCAGAGCTCAGGCCTTGAACGTTGTTCGTTAACAGTGTCCCCACCAGGGTATCCAGGGTGGCAGCCGCTGCTGGACCCACCAGTGTAAATGCGGACACTGAGGAGTCTCGGGCAGGGTCCACCTGGGACCATGGCCACCCCCCGTGGAGCCCATAGCTCCTCTCCAAAAGGAAGCTGGGTGCCGCTCCAGCACAGCCCCTTACAGACTGAGGTCTGGAGAAGTCTCATGTACTCTCGGTGCCTCAGTTTCCCTTCTGCTTCAGCAGCTTCAGTGATGGGCGATGATGACCCACCCAGGCCACCCCAGGAACTGCACATGTAGGATCAAACAGGAGGAACAGTGGACAAGGGTGTGTGTAAGGAAGGTGATCGGTCCCCCTGAGCCTCAGTTTCCCCAGCTGGAGGGGATACCCAAATCCTTGTGCCTGTGTGCAGCATGTACTCTACACACGGAGCTGGAAACGGGGGCAGGCTTTCTCTACAAGACATGGACACGCTGTGAGGCCGTGATCGTCAACACTGCATGGCTCAGGCCCAAGAACCTGCCTGGTGAGGTGGGAGGTAGGATTAATCCTATGAAATGCGGCACCCAAGTCTGAGGACTTCCTGGAGGAGGTGGCTCTGAGCCCTTCCCACCTCCCCTCTGCTCCTCACCGGCCCGTTCTCTTCATCCGATGACCGTGCTTCTGTCCTCTTTTCCTTGAAGGTCCAGATGGGCACGGACACAGGCAGGGACCTGGCGTACTGCTGTGTGGGCAGGGCTGAGGCCGGGGGCACTGCGTAGGCGGAGAGGCTAGTGGGGGTCTCCTCGCTCAGGCTGCCGTCTGAGAGAGAGGGTACACTTCACCTCTGCCCCTGCCTCCATCCCAGACACCCACTCCCACCCCCACCCAGGGCGTGGGGACAGCTGGGACACTTACCGTCTGTGCTCTCGGGGTCCGACTCGCAGAAGGGGGGCAGGTCCTGGAGCGTGGCATCCTCGTCCATCACAAAGAGCCCTGTGCGCGGCAGTACAGGCCCAGCCAGTCAGGTCGCCTGCTGCAGCCACCGCCCCCCTGCTCCCTGCATCGGCCAGGCCCTTGCAAACCTCAGGGTTTCTGGAATACTATTCCCTCTGCCTCGAACACCCTTCCCCTGGTTATCTGCCTGGTCATCACAGAAACAGATCTAGTTTCTCACTGTTACACTCTCAGGTGGAAGCAACTGGCTGAACGAAGTCTGTAAGGCAGGAGCAGGGAACCTGTTTTCTGCCAAGGGCCATTTGGATATTTATAACATCACTCATGGGCCATATAAAATTACCAACTTAAAAATTAGCCTGCTCGCCCTGCTTGGTTTGGCTCAGTGGATAGAGCGTCGGCCTGCGGACTGAAGGGTCCCGGGTTCGATTCCAGTCAAGGGCATATACCTTGGTTGTAGGCACATCTCCTTCTGCAAGGTATATGCCCTTGACAGGGAGCAGCTCATCGATGTTTCTCTTTCATCGATGTTTCTAACTCTCTATCCCTCTCCCTTCCTCTCTGTAAAAAATCAATAAAATATATTAAAAAATATTAAAAAAAAATTAGCCTGCTTGTCCTAGCCCCCTGGTCGGCAAACCACGGCTCGAGAGCCACATGCGGCTCTTTGACCTCTTGAGTGTGGCTCTTCCACAAAATACCATGTGCGGACGTGCACGTACAGTGCAACTGAAACTTCGTGGCCGATGCGCAGAAGTTGGTATTTTGTGGAAGAGCCACACTCAAAGGGCCAAAGAGCCGCATGTGGCTCGCGAGCCGCGGTTTGCCGAGCCGCAGTTTGCCGACCACTGCCCTAGCCGGTTTGGCTCAGTGGACAGAGCGTCAGCCTGCAGACTGGAGGGTCCCGGGTTTGATTCCGGCCAAGGGCATATGCCTGGGTTGGGGGCTCGGTCCCCAGTAGGGGGCCTACAGAAGGCAGATGATCAATGATTCTCTCATCATTAATGTTTCTATCTCTCTCTCCTCTCCCTTCCTCTCTGAAATCAATAAAAAAATATATATTTTTAAAAATTAGCCTGCTATCTTTGGTCAAACATTTAATTAACTCACCCCTAATGCCTTGGCAGAGCCAGACCAAGTGATTTCTAAGGCCTTATACAGCCCATGGGCCTGACAATCCCCACCCCTTCTGTAAGGTCTGTTTGGGATGAACTCACTCAAAATACAGGTTGAGAGAAATATAAGATTATTATGATTCCTGCCTGACATCATGGAAACCTAAAGGCACAGAGAAGTTAAGCCACCTGCCTGAAGTCCCACAATTAATCAATGGTGTTTTGGGATCTGAACTCAGGCCATATGGCTCCAGAATCTGTGCCCTTAACCCTATGCAGGCTTTCTCCTCACAATAGTGAAGAAGCCAGCTATTGAGTGACAAAAACAAACAAGTAACTCCTATTTATTGAGCCCCCTACAAACTCCTATTCACTCTTCAAAACCCTAATGTCACAGTCCAGTCTCTGGGAAGTATCCAACCTCGAGTTTCCCCCTAAAACTGCCCGTTGCTCCCTCCCTTGGCTTCCTCAGCTGTTGCTGGCATCCCTTGACTCCCCCTTAACGCCTACCTTGTTCTCATAGACATCAGGCATCCTGATTTGAAATAAACCCTGTTCTGCTCGTGATTCCAGCTCGGGAGGTCCCCTACCCCCAACCCCACAGCCTCTACAGGGCACAGTCTCCAGTTCTCTGGCTAGACCCGGAGTCCCATAGGTTGGCTCTGTGTCTACGTCCAGTGCCTGCGGCACAGAGCTGGACCCAGCAGTGTAAGAAAACTGAAGCTCAGGGACAATGACTTGCTCAAGGTCACACGGTGACTCACAGGCAGCAGGCCAGCCTGGCACCCAGGCTCTATGAGACTTCAGCTTCCATTGAACCTCAGGCCTCAGAGATAAGCAGCCCACCCCTCCTGGAAAACCTTCTGTGCGGGCACCTTGCCAAGCACAGGGCCACCTGGTCCCCGCCGTCCGTGCCTCTCACCTCCGTTATCGCTGACGCCTAGCCGCTCCCCAGAGGCCTCCGTCTCTGTCAGCTCGTCCTCCTCCTCCTTGTCGTCCTCCCTGGGCAGGGCAAGCTGGGATGGACTCCCTACGGGGCTGGGTGGCTGTGGTGCTGGTGGGGGGATGGGGGGCCGGGCAGCAGCGGCAGCCCTGTGGGCCAGGGCGATGTCCTGGAGGCAGTGGCGGGCAGCCTCAGCCAGAGCGCCGCGGCCATGGGCTGCATAGGCGCAGGGGCCAGGGAGGGGCGGCGGGGGCGGCGCAGCCGTCAGCAGCACCAGCTCCATGCCTGTGTGGGCCCGGAAGCGCTCAGCAGCCCCGACCACGGCCTCCCACAGCTCCTCGGGGCGCCCCGACGCCATCCGCGCCCTGCGGGCAGAGCAGGACAGAGGGGTGAGACTGGGCGGACTGCACTGTCCCCACTCAGCCCCGGGTGTCCACCTGTCCCTAGACACCCACCCCTCCCATCCACCTGTCCCAGCTGAGCTCAGCATCTTCCCCCAAACCCACCATTCCCGTAGAATTCCTCCCCATCAGACCTCAACCGCCCAATCCCACCCTCCTGCCCTGCCCTGTGCCCCCTGCCCCCGTCTCTCCTCTTGGACCGGCCTTTGGGAGCCACCGGCCACAGGTGAGCGAGGAGCACCGGAGACGGGGCAGGTCCAAAGTGACAGGTGCTGTGTGAGCCACACTGTGTGTGTGAGCCACACTGGGACGCAAAATACAGAGGGGCCTTGACTTACGAGTTTAATTCGTTCCGTGACGGAGCTCGTAACTCAAATTACTCGTATGTCAAATCATTAAAGTGAACGAGTGAGACACGTGAAGCTGGGCTGATGTGGTGGCGTTCACTGTGACGTTCGCTGCGCCAACTAGCGGTGGGGTATCTGAAGCTGGCTCGTAACCCGAATTTTAGCTCGCAACTCAAAGCAAAAAATTGGCCTAGAGACGGCTCGTATCTCGAAAAACTCGTTAGTTGGAACACTTATAAGTCAAGGCCCCACTGTACCTCGAGAGCAATCGGAGGGTGACTGCTTGTTGAAATGGTATTTTAGGCAAACTGACTAAATTACATAGTGAAAATGAACTTCATCTGCTCTCTTTTTACTGTTTAAATGTGGCTTATGGGGATTTTGAACTAGGTGTACGGTTAGTATTGTATTTCTATTGGACAGCGCTGCCCTGCCCATCCAGCCTCTTCCGGTGCCTTCCAGCCTCCAGTCCGGCCAGCACATGGCCCTGTTGGGGTCCTTCCAGCCTGGAGCTGCCCCTGCCCCTCCCCAGAACCCCGAGGACAAGCTCACAGCCCCTTGCAGACTTCTGAGGCCTCAATCAAGGTGCCTTCCCCCCACATCTGGACCACCAGCCTTCCATTTACTTGTCATTCTTTCCCTCACCTCTAGATCGCGGCAGCCCCCACACCTTGCCCTGTGGACTCCCCAATATCTGAGTGACGCCCATTCTAGGACATCTCTCTCTGGGGAGTACTGTCTGGATCCACACCCATCTCCCCAGCCAGTGTGGGAGCCCCTGAGGGCAGGCCTATTGGGCTCATCTCTGAGCCAGCAGAAAGCCTGGCCCAGCAGGACCGGCTTGCAGGTGGGGCTGGTCAGAAAATGGTGTGCGAGCTCTGGTCTGCACCTGGGTTCAGCCTGAAAAACTTTTGTCTTTCCTACAAGACTGTTTCTTAAGCCCCGGCTGGATTGGCTCAGTGGATAGAGCGTCAGCCTGTGGACTGAGGGGTCCCAGGTTCAATTCCGGCCAAGGGCACATGCCCGGGTTGCCGACTCGATCCCCAGTAGGGGCGTGCAGGAGGCAGCCAATCAATGATTCTCTTTCATCATTGATGTTTCTCTCTCCCTTTGTCTCTGAAATCAATAAAAATGTATTTTTTGAAAAAACCGAGGCACCCAGGTTCAACAATAAAGAAACATTCTTTAAAACGAGGCACCCAGAGCTCACCCTGGCCAAAGCCACACACAATGAGAGAACCACCAGCACCTGTCCCGACAGGCCCCGGAGCACTTGCCTCGTGCCAGGCAGGGGCCCGAGGGTGCCACCCATGTGCTCATCCCACCCTCTCACCAGCCCTACCCCGTTCACACTGCAAGGAGTCCCAGGGAGAGTCTGCTTTGGGACCAGGGCCAGGCAGCCGGAGTCTGAAGCCACACCCTTTTCTGAACACCGGATGCCACCTGCCTTCCTTGTGAGGAAAGGTGTATGACCTCCCAGTCAAGATGGGGAAAGTGAGGCTCGGAGAGCTTCCGGCGCTGGCCTGGAGGCTCCGGCTGGACAGGGTAGACAGGGCTGACACTGCTGTCTGCCCAGCACCAAAACCTAAGAGTAGCGGGAGGTGCTCAGGGCCTCACAGCCCCTGAACCCCATCTGAGGGAGGACCCTGAAGCCGGGGGCCGGGAAATGACTGGTCCCAGGTCACACAGCCTAGCAGTGCTAGGCCTGCTGTTCTCACTTCCTTGGGTCACCAGGGTTAGCTTCCTCTCTGTCCTATACCTTAACATAAGGCCCGGGCTGCAAAGAGAGTAATGGGGGTGAGCCCCCCCAACCCCCCATCTCAGAGCATGCACAAAAAGGAGGCGGTCCAGGCAGACCTCTCTAGGGACTCACTGGAACCAGTTACTCAAGAGGAAAGAAACCAAGACGTGGGGAGTCTCCAGTCCCTACAGCAGCTGCTGGAGTTAGTCCTGCACCCTGCAAAGCGCTGAGAGATGAAGCCCCTCCCCTCAATTGGGGCAGTTTAAGATTAGGGAGAGAGGGAAAGGAAGGGAGACCTGACCCCCGGGAGGGCAGGGAGAGGTGAGGGGACTGGCCTCTTAGGAGGAGGTCAGGAGGTGAGGAAGCTGACCCCAGGAAGGGGGGAGGCTAGTGGAGCCCCAATCCCACCACTTGTCAAACTGCAAGTGCCACCCCCAGCCTCCCGCTCGAAGGTGGGAGGCACTCGAGGATGCACCCGCGGACCCGCGCGGGGTGATTGCCTGGGGTCTCTCTCCACCGCCCGGAGACGCCCCCAGCTCGCCCGGGGGCCAGCGGAGACCCTTCTCCAGAAAGAAAACAGGAAATCCCGCCCCGTGGGGGACAGAGCCGGAAGTCCCTCCTTCAGACGGGTGAGGGCGTCCCGAGACGGTCCCCCCAGCACCCCCCAACCCTGGAGACCAGGTTCACAGTCAGAGAATCCTGATGGACCTGGAGACCGGAACATACGGCTGCCCAGGGTTCGTCTCGGCTCAGACCCGGCGGTCCATGCCAGCCACCGCTCCCCAGCGCTCAGCGTGCGGGCGCTGGGCGACCTCTGTCCCTGGGCACACGCCGGCTCCGTCACTCCCGAAGGCGGCTCGCCTCCCCCCCGGCGCCCCTCTCCTCCGACCGCTGAGTCCTCCCCACCCCGTGGCTCGCAACGCCGCCTCCACTCACGTGCCCGGAGCTAGCATGGCCGGCCTGGCGCCGTCCCCGCCCTCAAAAGACATGGCGGCGCTGAACGTCACTTCCGGGCATTTGGCCCGCCTCCGCGCTGCGCACTCCGCCTCCTCCGCGGGGGCCGCCCGAGCCAAAGATGGCGGCCACGGGGACTTCACTGCCCACAAGAAAGATGGAGTGACCCCCCCCCCAAACAACATGGCGGCCTGCACATAAACACTCGGGACCACAGTCCCTCACTTATAATCAACCTTCTCCACAGAAGTAGAAGAAAGCCATGCCCGCTACTGACATGGCAACCAGCCTAGTATCATTTGACCATAATGAATAAGGGCTCGCCCTCAGGCCTAGCCCCTTCGGTACCGAGACTGGCAAAGATCCAACAGGCCAGCCTTTCCTGCTTCGGTTTGCCCAATTGCAATATGGCAGCCCGGAAGGCTTTCTCCCGGCGGTGACTCGTGGTTTCGTCTGGGACCGCTTCGTTCCCGGGGACGCTGACGGGCTCAACCCGTTAACCCGAATCCCTCAGAGCCTGTTGCGACGCACAGCTTCTCACCTTCTTTTCCTCTCCCGGTTTCTCTTTCCCAGAACCTCGCCTCGTGCCCTGCAGAGGGATGAGACTGCCCCGCACTAACATGGCCTCAGCGGACGGTCCTTGCCCGCGCCCTCAAGCAAAATGGCACCCCTTCGGCTTCGATGCCAGGGCACCACCCGGGGGAAGGAGTAGGCGTCTCGGAGTTGGGGCGCGGGGGCGGGGCTCCAGGCCCCGCCTCCTTGTTTACTTCGCGGTCAGGACGGGGGCACTGCGCCTGCGCACCCTCGCTCCGCCCCCGCCGTCAGCGCCGAGGGGCCGAAACCCTCGTGACTGGAACGCTCGTGGCGCAAGTTCCACCACCCCATTTAGAAAAATAGTGACACCCACTCCCCTTCCAGGACGGGCCAGGGCGCTACCACTCTCCCGGGACCGAGGGGAGGCTCCTATCCGGACGTGACAGTACCTTGACCCGGAACAGGAGGGAGCCGGGTCAGCGGGTCCTCGGCCGCGGCTATGGAGGGAGCCGGTTACAGGGTAAGCACGGCGGAGGCCTTCCCTCGCGTCCGTCTAGAGGGGACGCCCCTCCGCTGGGGCGGCTTTCCCGTCGGGCCGCGCCCCGGGAGCCGGGCCGTTCCCCGGCGGAGACACCATCCACTGATAACGCGCTCGCCCTCCCCGCCTCTGCCCCAGGGAAGACCCTTATCTTCGGGCCCTGCCCCTGGGATGCTGTCCTAGGCCCCGCCCCTTCTGGAATCCACACCCCCTCGAACCCCGATCCCCGACCCCTTCTCTGCCTCCGGGCTCGACGCCTCGCTAGTTTGTTGGTATTTGGGATTCGCCACTCTCGGGCCCCGCCCACCGGGGATAGCCCCTCCCCAGGTCCGCTCCCATTGGCCCCCCTCTGAGCCCCGCCCCTCGGTGTGGTTCTGCCCTGGGGCCCCGCCCCTCACCGTTCCCGTGCTCAGGTGGTGTTTGAGAAGGGAGGCGTGTACCTGCACACCAGCGCCAAGAAGCACCAAGACCCGGACTCGCTCATCGCTGGCGTCGTCCGTGTTGTGGAGAAGGTGGGGCGGGGGGGGGTGGGGGGGGGGCTCGGGCAGGACCAGAGCGGGGTGGAGGCTGCGTCTGTCGGAGTGCCGTCTGGTTGTCAGCGATGAGACACAGTGGTTCTCAACCTTCCTAATGCCGCGACCCTTTAATACAGTTCCTCCTGTTGTGGTGACCCCCAACCATAAAATTACTTTCGTTGCTACTTCATCACTGTAATGTTGCTACTGTTATGAATCGTAATGTAAATATCTGATGCGCAGGTTGTATTTTCATTGTTACAAATTGAACATAATTAAAGCATAGTGATTAATCACAGATACGTAATTATATATGTGTTTTCCGATGGTCTTAGGCGACCCCTGTGAATGGGGGTCGCGGCCCACAGGTTGAGAACTGCTGCCTTAGGAGGATGGACGGGGTAGGGACTGGAGAGAGGGGCAAGGCTTTGTCAAGCTGAAAGCCTAAAACGGGGAAGAAGTGGACCAGTATGGTTTTGGGGAGTTAGGAGGGGAGCCCCTCTAACCTCTTCCTCTCTCCCGCCCTCAGGACAACGACGTCCTCCTGCACTGGGCTCCGGTGGAGGAGGCTGGAGATTCCACCCAGATCCTCTTCTCCAAGAAGGTAGGCTTCCCTCGCTTGCCTCTTCTCCACTGGCGTTGTCCTAGGCCCAGGCAGTGGAAGGCACTTGAAAGTGCTGGGTGCAGTCCCAGGCCTACCCTTGGGGCAGATGTGATCCTGTTTGGTTTCCTGTCTCTGTGAGATGGGGCTGAAGATGCCCATTCACGGGAAGAAAGCGGGTTCGTGGCTGCGGGGACAGCTGCCCCTGTACCCCCTTTGCTCCCTGGGAGAGCCCCGTTGGGACAAGACAGCTGGGCCTGAGGATTGGGTGGCGTGGGTTGTTAGCCCATAAAAACGGAAGAAGGGTGGCGTTCCCTCTGGGGCAGCCCTGCCGTCATGTCCGCGGAGGCTACTCGCCCACGTCCAAGGCACTCCTACCTCCCCCAGTTCAGGACCTCGCTCTTCGCAGTACATGTCTCCTGGCCAGGCCCTGTGCTGGACGGTGCTGGCACCCAGAGACGATCCCGCCCAGACCCTGCCTAAGCCCTCATGACCATTCTGTTTCTGAGAAATTGAGGCACAGTGAGAGGAAGCCCCTTTTCCGAGGTTAAAAAAGCTAGGAGGTTGTTGGAACTTGTGTTTGAGCCCAAGGACGCTGCTTCTAGAGCCCTGCTTCTCCCTGGGAAGCAGGCGTTTGGGCTGGGA
This sequence comes from Myotis pilosus, assembly GCA_036010255.1. NCBI lineage: Eukaryota > Metazoa > Chordata > Mammalia > Chiroptera > Vespertilionidae > Myotis > Myotis pilosus. The sequence continues at coordinate 6,261,869 of JASKON010000029.1, forward strand.
TTCTGAAGATGAGAGGGGCAGGAGGGAGTGGGTTCCCGCTCAGGGGATGTGGTATGTCTCCGCAGAGGGGTTTGCTGAAAGGTGTTTGGGCCTGAAATGCTAGGCTCTGAAGCTTGGATCCTGTCCTGGGGACCCTGGGGGCAACCGCGGGAGGAGAAAAGTGCGAGTATAGAAAGCTCCCTGGTGGGGGCATGTGCAAGTTGGGCCAAAGGACCAAATGGAGGAAGATTGGAGGCTAGAAGGTCAGGGAGGGGGCAGTGTGATGGGCCAGGGAGAAAAGAGGAAGCTTCAGCTGGGGCCACGGGGTTTCAAATGACCTGGGGGGTACAAATGGAGATCCCAGGCAGCTGCCCCCCAGGGATTTGGGGCAGAAGGACCAGGGTTTTGCATCTGTCACCAACCTGGAAGGCAGTCTGGCTGTTGTAGAGAATACTGTTGTCGTCCTTGGCACTCTCACTTCCAAACAGCAAACCCACAGGGTGGGCTTCAGCAGGAGGGAAGACAGGCATTCAGGATTCGTTCAGCCCCAAGGAACACAAGACCAGGCTGATGGCAGGTTAAACAGACGCAAGACTCCAGGAGGTCAGACTCCCTGACCGTCTAGCTGCTGGCCTCTGATGGTTGCCGTCAGCGCCTGGATCACTGAGACCTACTGTGGTTGCCCTCGTGGCTGTAAATAACTGCTTCAGCTCCAGCCAGAGCACCTACCTTTTACGGCAAGAAGAAGGGGGCGAGCGTGGTACCAACCACATCTGTCATCAAGAAAAATGAAATTTCCCAGAAACCCTCTGCACTGGTTAGGAGTTGCATTTGGCTGTGCGTGAGTTACAGAAATAGGAATAACGGGCCTACACAAGGTAGAAGCTCATTGCTCTCCCATTAAAAAGCCCAGAAGTTCAGCCCTGGCTGAGTAGCTCAGTGGTTAGAGCCTTATCCCAATACGCCAAGGTTGTGGGTTTGATCTCTGGTCAGGGCACATACAGGTAGCAACCAATGAATGCATAAACAAGTGGAACAACAAATCTCTCGAGGAAAAAAAAAAGCCCAGAAGTACAGGTTCACGTGTGTGAGGACCCAGTGTCCTTCCATCCTTGTGCTGCCACCCCGTGCGTGTCCTAGCCATCCTCAAGGCTGTTTTAGGTCCGAAAGGGCCTCTGGAGCTCCAGCCTTTTTGACTGTGTTTATTCACCCTACATGTGAGTTGCAGGTTGACCAGTGAGCTCTGCTCATCACAAGTACTCAGGAGCCTGCTGCTGGCGCGGCCAGCATTTTAACAGTCGCCATTCCTGTGGCAGAGAAAGAACCACATTAAAATCCAGCCTGGAAGTGATCTGTCCCAGCCCCTTGGCCAGAACTCGTTGCATGGCCCCACCAGCCAGGAGAGTTCAGTGAGCTGTGATCCTGCTGTTTGCCTGAGAGGCAGGGAGATGCTATTTGGCAAATAGCATGGAGGGCAGAGATGGCGTTGCTGGGGCTGGTTCGGCAGTCCTGTGGGCAGGTGTCCCTGCCAGTTCCTGGCCCTCCCCTCACGGCCCTGCTACAGCTCCAAACACGGTATTCTCCCTCGACAACACCCAAAGGTGAACCAAAGGGTGTTCGCTCCCGTAGGTGCCTTTTTTACCAGGAACTTTCTGTCCTCAGACTCCCCACAGATACCATCTCCGTTCCCACTGGCAGCAGAGTGGGTCTGTAGGCCACTTAGAACCGCAGGGAATGCTGGGGAGGCGATTGCTGGGGGGCTCAGCCAGCCTGGGCGCAGCAGCAGAGATGGCCACGGGTAGACCCAGGCTGCGTCCTTCTGTGTCGTCGCTCTCGACATGCAGGGCTGGGTGCAGGAGTTAGTCTCCCGTTACTTTAGCAGCACAGATGACGTGCAGAGGAGTGGAGCTGACAGAATTGCACCAGGGCGGGAGGAACGGGACTGACGCTTCAGCACTCACCTGTGAAGGGGCTGCCACCACTGCCAGAATGAGGGCTGTGGCATATGGGACAGCCTTGGTGCTGTCGAGTTCAAGGGCACAGTCATCAACGCTGCTACAAAGCCAGTGACTGGGCCTGGAAGACTGAGCTGGCCCCACCGCTGCCCCGGTTGCCTCTCCGAGGGCAGGAAGATGAAGACAGATGAGTCTCCTCCTTGCTCATCAGCCAAACAGGCCAAAGTGGCAGGAAGTTGCCCTCACCTAATTTCCACTTTCCAGATCTTAGTGTATCGGATTGGTAGACTCTATCTTGTATTTGGCACTGTAGCTGCAAGGGAGCCTGGGATATGTAGTTTTTAGGTCTTTGATCCGTTTTGAGTTAATTTTTGTGTATGGTGACAATAGTCAAGTTTCGTTCTCTTGCTTAGGGCTTTCTGATTTCCCAGCGCTATTAATTGAAGAGGATTTCTTTTCTCCATTGGATGTGTTTTGGCTCCTTTGTCAAAATTATTTGCCCGTATGCATAGGGGTTTATTTTTGGGATCTCAGTTCTGTTCCATTGGTTTGTGGATCTGTTTTCCTGCCAATACCATACTGTTTTGATGATTGTCTCCTTGTGGTATCATTTGAAGTCAGGGAGTGTGATACTTTCGGCTTTGCTCTTTTTTCTCAGGATTGCTCAGAATGGGCGTCTCCTCTGACAGGTCGCCTCCGCCTCAGGGCTCCACCCCTGTGGGGGAATGTGGCGGTGGGGTTCCCCAGACCCATGAAATCCCAGTGCTGTCTGCTGCAGCCAGACGCTGCCAGCAGTATGATGGGTGGGGGCGGAGTGACGGGGGAGAGGCTGGCTGGTGTGCTTGTGGCTTTGTTCTCCCAGTAATGGCGACTGCCTGACCTCAGCTGCCTCACCTCTGCCCCACCCATCACTGGGGTTAGCCACAGTGTGCTCCTCCTGCTCAGGGAAAGATGCTTATTTCTCTCCAGTTGGGTTTTTTTTTTTTAATTTAAAAAAAATTGATTTTTAGATACGAGAGGGAGACATTGATTGGTTGCCTCCTGCACCTCGAGGTGATCAAGCCTGCAATCCTCCCTGAGGCATGTGCTCTGACCGGGAATCGAACTGGCAACCTTTCAGTGCCCAGAACGATGCCCAACCAACTGAGCCACATCAGCCACATGCCTCCCCAGTGTTCAGGGCTGCAGAAAATGGGTTCTGTAGCCTGATACTCAATGCTATAGCCTCTGGGGCCCGCTGCGGGGAGGCGGCCAGCTTGTGGCTTTGTTTTTCTGTTTGGCAGTAGTGGCTGCCAAAATACTACGGCTGCACCTCTGTGGCTGGCTCCTCCCTGGTCACTGGGCTCAGCTGCAGCAGCAGCAGGTGCTGACCACGCAGGCAGGGAACACACCTGTATCTCCTTGGGCTGCAGGGAGTGCAGGGGGCAACCTGATCCCCCCTCTCCTGAACCCACATCCATGGCCCTGTCTCAGCTCCTCTTCCTCCCCTCCTCCCGGTTCCTTCTAACGCCCCACCTTCGGATGCTTCACCGGGTGGGGAACCCTCAGCCTCGTGAGGAAATCTGTTGCTGTGACTTCCAGGGGAGACCAGGGGACCCTCTTATGTTGCTGTGATTCTAACGTCACCTCTCACCTTATTTTCATAACCTGTGAGCCGGCTACTTTTTTCTTTTATAGAGATAGAATTTACTTACCACAAGCTCAATTTTATGGTAAAACTTAAGATTTTCGAAGTGCATAAGTCAGTGGATTTTAGTATTCGCATGATTTTGCAGCCATAGCCAGTGTCCAATTCCAGAACATTCCGCCGTGCGTGCCCCAAAGAAACCCTCTAGCTGTCAGCAGTTGCTCCCCCTCTCCCCTCCCCCAGCTCCTGGCGACCACTAGTCTCTTTTCTGTCCACAGATGGGCCTGTTCTGGACATTTCATAGACGGAATCACACAGTTCACGGTCCTGTGTGTCTGGCTTCTTTGCTTTGGGTGCTTTCGAGGTCCGTCCGTGTTGCAGCGTGGGTCAGAGCTTGCTCCTCTTTATTGCCGAGTGATATTCTGTGTGGCTCTGACACTGATTGTTCCTCAGCTGGTGGACACTGGGCTGTTTCCCTTTCTTGGCCCTCAGGAATACTGTCCGAGTTCCTGCGTGGGCTTTTACATTCGTTTCTCTGGGGCTCATGCCTAGGCGTGGAGGTGCTGGGTAATTCCACGTTTCACCCTTTGAGGAACTGCAGGCTTTTCTACTGCGGCTGCCACACCTCACATCCGCGCCCCCCCCCCCCCCCCCGCAGTGTCTTCTTTGTCGCAGCCGCCCTGGTGGGCACGTCCTGGTGGGCCCGCGGGGATCTGAGCGCGGTTTGGTGAGCACTGCCTGCTCCCAGCACTGAGACCTCACAGCCCCGGCACAGCCCGCCTGCTGGAACACCTGCTCACAGGCAGCAACGCTCTGATGACAGCCACCAGGAGACTTGGCTTGAGTCCTGGCCCAGTCCCAGTCCTTAGTGCCCTCTTTGTGCCTCAGTTTCCCTCTTTGTTCAACAGGGCTACCTTCCAGGATAGCCTCACGGCTCTGACCCAGAAACTGAATCCACAGTCCCTCTCTTTTCCCATCTTTCCCCAAGGATGCCAGTGGAGGGGACTCCTGCACCTCAGAGGACGAGCCAACCTTTGACCCTGGCTATGAACCCGACTGGGCTGTCATCAGCACTGTGCAGCCACGGCCCCGCCGCTCAGAACCCAGGAGGGGTAGGCTGAGCTGTACCCCTGGGGGGCAGGTGGTGACACCTTACCCTCAGCGGTCATGGCGCCATGGGCTTCGCTGCCCACAGTCAAGATGGCTCCCCCCACCCCGGCCTTCCAGTCCCAGGAGAGTGGGTGGGGGAGGCCAGCGTCCCCAGGGTTTGCAGCCTTGCTCATTCTGCCAGGCTCTCTGGTTGGCTGCGGGCATCCCCAGGGAGTCCAGGCCCTCTGAGTGCTGCAGGAGGGGCAACAGGGAGGCACCTGATCCCTCCGGGGGTGGGGAGCCCTTCCAGGAAGAGGCAGTGCAGAGCCTGGCTCTGAGGGGCACTTGGCGTGGGCACTGGCCCTTTGTTGTGGCTCCAGGGTGGGGTCTGGAGTGGAGAGAATTCGAGGTGACATGGGCAGATCGAGGGCCACAGGGAGCCAATGTGGAGCAGGCACATGTCCCCCGGGCGGGGCTCCGTTCACATTTTATTCACTTATGTTTCCATGGAATGTGAGGTGACCCAGAGCTCCCCGAGGGTGGGGCCTGGGGCTGGCTCCTGTGGGCTCTTAGGACAGGTGCCATGTGCCCTCTGGCTCCCCACACCTCTCCCGACACGGTGCCACCCCCAGGTGCGGAGCCCAGCTGCCCCCGGGACTCCTGGGCCTTCTGGGTGAGCCTGGGGGAGCTCAAGTCCATCCGCCGGTCCAAGCCAGGCCTCAGCTGGGCCTACCTGGTCCTGGTGACCCAGGCCGGGGGCTCCCTGCCCGCCCTGCACTTCCACCGCGGGGGCACCCGCGCCCTGCTCCGTGTCCTCAGCCGCTACCTGCTGTTGGCCAGGTGAGCATGCCCCTCGGCGCCAGGCTCTGCCCCCCCCCCCCCCCCCCCCCCGGCCGCAGGCCCGCAGCTGGGAGAGGAGCAGCTCAAACGGATTCAGAGGCAGGAAAAGGGAACTGATTGGCACAAGTAACCGCCACGTCAGAGGGCAGTTTGGTGTCGGGCAGGCCCGGTCCCAGGATGCCGGAGTTTCTCACGCTCAGGGCCCAGCAGCCCTGGTGTAGCTGCGCCGGTGGATGGACGGACAGAAAGCAGCTCCCTCCTCACATTCCAACAGCTTCCCCTGGGGCTGCCTCTCGTGCCCGACCGGGGAGGGGGCGGTCAGTCCGCTGACCCAGGAGGGGGCGGTCAGTCCGCCGACCGGGGAGGGGGCAGGCCCTCATCCGGCCTGGGCCGTGCCCACCCCTGGGGTCCAGCTGTGGTCTCAGGCCGGAGAGGAGGGAGTCCCCAGTGGAGGGAGGCGGGAACACTGCGGGCCTCGGCCTGTGCGTCACCAAACCCTCCCCCTCCAGCTCCCCGCAGGACTCCCGCCTCTACCTCGTCTTCCCGCATGACTCCTCCGCGCTCTCCAACTCCTTCCACCACCTCCAGCTCTTCGACCAGGACAGCTCCAACGTGGTGTCCGTGAGTCCCCAGCGGCTGTGCCAGGAGGGGGGGGCTGTGGGGGGCGAGAAGGCGGGCGGGCGGAGTGTGACCAGCCCTCCGTCTGTCCCCAGCGCTTCCTCCAGGACCCCTACTCCACCACCTTCAACAGCTTCTCCCGCGTGACCAACTTCTTCCGGGGAGCCCTGCAGCCCCACCCGGAGGGGGCCTCCCGCGACCTTCACCCGGTCCCCGACGACGAGCCCGAGCCCGGGTTCGAGGTCATTTCCTGTGTGAGTAGCAGGGCGGACCCCATTACTGTGGGCTGCCACGCGGGCGTGGGCCTCCAGCGCCTCCATTCCGTCCCCGGAGAAGGGGGGGTAATAACGGCACCGCCCTCATCCGGGGGGGGGGGCGTGAGTGACTGGAAGGTGCTCACAGCCTGTGCTCCTGGTGCTGGCTGTTATTGGGGGGCCCTTCCAGACTTGGGGTGACTTTGTCCCTGACCCAGGGACGGAGTTGCTTCCCGCCCCACCCCGAACATTACCTGTCTGCTGAGCTAAGAAGGGCTGAGGGGACGTGAAGGTGGCCGGGATGCGGCTGGGGAGGGCTGTGGGGTCCCCCATAGTCGGGGCTCACTGCGGTGTCCCCACAGGTGGAGCTGGGGCCCCGGCCGGCCGTGGAGCGGGCGCCTCCGGTCACAGAGGAGGAGTGGGCCCGCCACGTGGGCCCCGAGGGCCGCCTGCAGCAGGTCCCCGAGCTGAGAGCCCGGATCTTCTCAGGAGTGAGGCGCTGGGCTGGTGGGGGGCTGGGCCGGGCCGCCGGCGGTCTGGGGGCCCCTCTGAGCTCCGCCCGTTCCGCCCCCAGGGTCTGAGCCCCAGCCTGAGGCGAGAGGCCTGGAAGTTCCTCCTGGGCTACCTCAGCTGGGACGGCTCCGCCGAGGAGCACAAGGCGCATGTGCGCAAGAAGACGTGAGTGAGCCCCGCCCCCCACGCTGATTGGCGGGTTTTGATCCGCACGTCCCAGCGGCCAGCAGGGCGCCCGGCACGTGGCACGGCACCCGGCACGTGGCACGGCACCCGGCACGTGGCACGGCACCCGGCACGTGGCACGGCACCCGGCACGTGGCACGGCACCCGGCACGTGGCACGGCACCCGGCACGTGGCACGGCACCCGGCACGTGGCACGGCGCACGTTGGGTCTGAGCCTGTCACGTGCTGGGCAGCACCTGTGCACGGGGGAGACCGGCGGCCGGGCCGGGCCTGCCCCTCCGCTGCGGTCTGTCCTGGTGTCGCACTGTCCCACGGTCACTGCTTTGCCCTGAACCGTGGGCCACCCCTCCCCTTGTATATGCTGTGCCCCTGCTATGCGGCCCGGTCCCCACACCCGGAGGTCTGTGCCCTGAGCTGTCAGGGGGGTCTGCCTGGTCAGGGAGGGGCTCTGGGGCGGGCCCGGGGCTGAGCCCTGCAGGCGGAGGAGGTGGCCGGCGCCCTCACGCCGCCGCTCGCCCCTCAGGGACGAGTATTTCCGGATGAAGCTGCAGTGGAAGTCGGTGAGCCCCGAGCAGGAGCGGAGGAACTCGCTGCTGCACGGATACCGCAGCCTCATCGGTGGGTTGGGGGCTGGGAGCCGCGCCTCCCGGGAGCCGGGGGTGGGGGAGGGGGGGGCATCCGAGGGGGATGGGGGTGAGCAGGGGCCGAGGCCACGCAGGGGAGAGGGAGGAGAGCCAGGCTCCTCGGGCTGAAGCCCCGCTCGCCATCTTCTCACCGTGGGATCCTGGCCAGTGATTGTACCCTGGGCCTCAGTTTCCCCTCTGTGGCTGGTTAGTGACCGCGGCGCTGGAGGACGTGGGGCGTGGGGAGCAGCCCTCAGTCCAGTGTCAGGTGGTGGGGACTGGCCCACCCCTGCCTGGGGCGCGGGGAGGGGGGCTGCAGCCAATGGCCGGCAGGGATGGGACCCCCCAACGTTCTCACCTTGGCGCCCTGCACCCTGTCCCCACAGAGAGAGACGTGAGCCGCACGGACAGGACCAACAAGTTCTACGAGGGCCCCGAGAACCCGGGGCTGGGCCTGCTGAACGACATCCTCCTCACCTACTGCATGTACCACTTCGACCTCGGTGGGCGCCGGAGGCAGGGCGGCCGCCCCGGGGTGCTGGGGGCCTGGGCCGGGCCCTGACCGCCTGTCCCCACAGGCTACGTCCAGGGCATGAGCGACCTCCTCTCCCCGATCCTCTACGTCGTTCAGAACGAGGTGGACGCCTTCTGGTGTTTCTGCGGCTTCATGGAGCTCGTGGTGAGGCTCGGGGCAGGGGCGGGCGCCGGGGCCTGGGCAGGACGGGGTGCGACGCCTCCCGCCTCCCCCGCAGCACGGCAACTTCGAGGAGAGCCAGGAGACCATGAAGCGGCAGCTCGGGCAGCTCCTGCTGCTCCTCCGGGTGCTGGACCCGCCGCTCTGTGACTTTCTGGGTATGTGCCTCGGGGGGCAGGGGGACAGCAGGGACAAAGGTGTCGTCACAGGGCCTCCGGGAATGAGCAGCCCCAGGACATTTGGTCCTGATCCTAAAAAGAGAAACATCTGGCACCACCCAGAGCCCAAAACCTACCGGTGAAAGCGGGGTGGGGGCTTGGAGCAAACCCCGAAATGCAGGTGTGCGCGCTGCAGTGCACCCGCGCGTCCAGGCGCCGCTCCCCGCCTGCCGCCATCAGTCCTGGCCCCTGAGGGAACTCCCACCCGCCTTGAACCCGGGGTTGGAAACTGGTTCTCTGGACTCCTGGCCCTGGGACTGCTGCATTCTGGCCTTAAAATGTGTCTTGGAATTTGTTCAGTGTAAAAAATGCAAGAAGTTCAGATAAGAGGAAGGAAATGGACGGTGCTGTTGATAGTAGTATTCTTTTGGTGCAGAGGACAAGTTAGCTTGCTTACGGGTATTTCCTCCGTGAAGTGTAGGCTCACTGTGGGGGAGGGAGGTAGATTGGAGCGGAAACCAAGACCTAGAGAGCTCATGCCAGTTCTGGAGACACCTGCACATTAGCTGCCTGTGTCATTAAAAGGTTCTTCTGGTTGCCCTGGCCGGTTTGGCTCAGAGGATAGAACGTCGGCCTGCGGACTGAAGGGTCCTGGGTTCGATTCCGGTCAAGGGCACATGCCCGGGTGGCGGACTTTAAAAAAAGTTTCTTTTAGCCCCAGCCGGGAGGGCCCAGGCTTGACCCCCAGCTCTGGTTGGGGTGAGTGTGGGAGGCAACCAATTGATGTCTCTCACATCAATGTTTTCCTGTCTCTCCTCCTCCCTCCACTCTCAAAAATCAATGGAAAAATATACTCGGATAGGGAATAACAACAACAAAAGTTTCTTTTAAAGATTTTCTTATTGACTTTCTTTTTTTTTTGAGAGAGAGAAAGGGAGAGGGCAAGAGCTAGAAACGTTGGTGGGAGTAAAACCTTGATTGGCTGCCTCCTGCAAGCCCCCTACCAGGGATTGAGCCTGCAACCTGGGCATGTGCCCTGACTGGGACTCGAACCAGCAACCTTCTGGTGCCCAGGATGACATCCAATCAAGTGAGCCACCCCGGCAGGGCCACTGAAAACATCCTAACCAGCGGTTCTCAACCTGTGGGTCGCGAACAATGAAAATACATCCTGCATATCAGATATTTACATGACGATTCTTAACAGTAGCAACATTACAGTGATGAAGTAGCAACGAAAGTAATTTTATGTTTGGGGGTCGCCACAACATGAGGAACTGTGTTAAAGGGTCGCGGCATTAGGAAGGTTGAGAACCATCTCTTGTATTGGCCGCACAGCGTTTTATCCCTCTTCATGATTTAAGATGATGTACAAGAACAGATTTGACCTGACCTGGACATTTGCAGTTTTCCATCGTGACAAATAGAGTCCGGATAATTTCTTCGGGTAAAATTCCAGGAAGTGAGATTGTAGCTCGGGCAGTAGATATTTTTACAGCTTTTGAAGTGTCTGTCCCCGTCGCTACTTTCCGGAAAAGTTCTACCAGTTTCCGTGTTTGCTCGACGTTTCCTCACGCCTCTTGGGCCTCACTGTCCCTCCGTGTGTGTGTGGAAAACACCGACAGCTCACCTCGCCGGGGTTTGGAAGGCAGGATGGGGACGGTTCCCGCTGACACGGCATTCCCGCCTCGGCCCAGAGGCTTCTCACGCGGGGCAGGAGTTACTGCCTCGCCTGGTGCAGGGTCTCACCGCCGGGTCTTAGTTGCCATCCGATGGGCACACTGTGAATTGGGACGGGGCGGGCACTGGTTGTGAGCTTGCTGATTGCTTAGCACCACCCTCCACCGCTGTCCCCCTCTAGACTCCCAAGACTCTGGCTCTCTCTGCTTCTGCTTCCGGTGGCTGCTCATCTGGTTCAAGAGGGAATTCCCCTTCCCAGACGTTCTTCGGCTGTGGGAGGTGGGCAGGGGCGTGGGTGGAGGCTGGGGGAGGTGGGCAGCCGGTGTGGGTGGAGGCTGGGGCAGGTGGGCAGTGGCAGGGGCAGGTCTGGGTAGGACCTCGGGCAGAGGCTGGCCTATGACCCTCCCTCCGGCGTTCCCAGGTGCTGTGGACGGGGCTTCCGGGCCCCCACCTGCACCTGCTGGTGGCCTGCGCCATCCTGGACATGGAGCGGGACACCCTCATGCTCTCAGGCTTCGGCTCCAATGAGATCCTCAAGGTGAGGCAGACCCTGCCCTCTGACCGTGCACATGGGACACAGCGGCTGGAAGGGGACTCGGGGTAGGATTGGCAGTCGTCGGTACTCAGAGTAGGATGTGTAAGCAGGTTAGCTCTGAGCGGGCAGCCCTGAGGCCAGCTCTGTTCTCCTGCCCGGCCCCATCCCTGGTTCTGCAGTGTCCTCGCGGAGCCTGTGGTCTGTGCTTGTGGGCTCCCCCAGCACCCGAACTGGGCGGCCAGCCCACTGGGTGGAGCTCAGCGCTCTTTCCCTTCCTGATCCTGCATCTGGCAAGAAGCCTGGGAGAGCTGACCACCCCTGACACACACACACACCCTGCCCCCCACCCCCCAGCTACACTGTGAGCCCCAAGGGGGCCAGCTCTCCATTGTGTGGCTCAGTGGGCGCTCTGGCGGTGGGGGTTGAGGGCCCGAGGCCCCCTGACTCACTCCCCCTCCTCCACTCCAGCACATCAACGAGCTGACCATGAAGCTGAGCGTGGAGGACGTACTGACGAGGGCCGAGGCCCTCTACCGGCAGCTGACCGCCTGCACGGTGAGTCCTCCACCTTCCCAAAACCCCACTCCCCGCCCCTCAAACTTCTGACTTGGCTTCCCCTCCCCTCCCTCCAGGAGCTGCCCCACAACGTGCAGGAGGTCCTGGGCCTGGTCCCGCCCGCAGCGCCGCACAGCCCCTCGCCTCCCGCCTCCCCACTGCCGCTGTCGCCCACCCGCACCCCGCCGGCCCCGCCGCTCCCCGCGGACGCAGCTGCGCAGCCGGACAGCAGCCTGGAGATCCTGCCCGAGGAGGAAGAGGAGGACGGCGTGGGCGCCTAAGTTGCTGGGCTGGGCTGGCCTGGCGGCTGCACAGCATTTTATCCAGCTCCCACCCCGTGACCACACCCATGGGCTGGGGGTGGAGCCAGCAAAGGGGCGGGGCTCCCGCCCGGCCCCCCGCCCTCCGATTAGCTGGTTTCATTAACTGACGTTTCTGTGTCCCGTTGGCCGCCCTGTAGGTGTAGGGAGGGGAGGGGGAGGTGCGTGTTCCCCTCTGACCGCTCCACCCAGCAGGTGTTTGACCGCGGACCCCAAACCCGGCCAATGAGATTGAGGAGGTCCCTTGGGGGTGAGTGGTGTGGGGGGGAGGGGCTTGTGGAGGAGTGAGGATGGGGTGCTGGGGTGCAGCATTACGTTGTGCAGGGACACATCCGGGACATAACTGACATGGAAGGGCCTACAGAGCTGCTCAGACACTGAGGACCTGCCCCCAGCGTTGTGGTACTTGAGGAAAATAAACTCGTGTTTGATCCTCTGTGGGTCTGGCCTTTTGTTACTCGCATCGAGCCCGCCTGTGCGGTCACCGTCGCCTGTGCGGTCACCGTCGGGCGGGCCTGTGATTACCATTGACCAGGGGGGAGCAGCGCCCGGGCTCCGGGGGAGGCAGAGGCCCCTCTACCCCTGGCGCATGGCTTTGCTCAAAGCAAAGCGGGGAGGCGACTGAGCCAGGGAGGGGACAGGACCACAAGGCTTTTTCCGACAATAATTTACTAGGGCGTCTGGCGGTTGGCGTTGGGAGTGGCTGTCCCGCGCAGTGTTGAAGGGTAGGTGGTCTTCGCCGTGTGAGACCTGCACAGGGGCTGGCAGTCCACGGGGCCCTCGGCCACGCGCGCGGGCTCCTCGTCCTCCGCGTGCAGAGCCTTCTCCTGGTGCAGGGACGTCTCCTGGCTGCTGATCGGGCTGCGCGTCTGGCCGTTGATGGACACGGCCGCGCGCAGCGCCGACTTGACGGCTGTCTCCATCCAGCCGTGCGGGTAGGCAGTGTGCTCCCCCGCGAAGTAGATGCGACCATAGGGGTCCGTCCAGTCGAACTCCTCCCAGCCCTCCTTGGCTCGCCAGAGCGTGGGCGGCTGCACCACGAAGCCGCCCTGGCTGTGCGGGTCCTCTGCCCAGCGCTTGACCACGCCGGTGCCGTCCCAGAGCCGGTACACGATCGGCCCGTGCAGCGCCGCCACGTCATCCAGGGCCAAGTGCATCGTGTCTTCCGTGCTCAGGCCGTCGAACGGGGCCGTGGCGTCCCCCCACGTGTACGAGGCCAGCAGCAGCGAGCCCTCCCCCGGCGACGGGTAGATGATCACGCGCGACGGGCGGTCGGTGTTGGAGTGGCCGCCCTGGATGTGCTCCTCGTGCCAGAAGGGCCGGCGGAAGCTCAGGTACACCTTGATGGCCGGCTCGTAGTGCAGCTCGCGCAGCGCCTCCTGCCCCTTGCGGGGCAGCGGCGGGGAGAACTTCATGCGCTGCAGCGCCGGCCCGGTGACCGTCAGCAGCACCACGTCGGCGACCATGGTCTTCTGATTCCGATCCCGGTGCCAGGTCCCGATGTGCACGTGCACCTCGTGCGCCTCCTGCTTCACGGCCGCCACCGGCGTGCGCAGCAGGATGGGCACCGACAGCGTGCTCAGCAGGGCGCGCGGCAGCAGGTCCCAGCCGCCCTCGACGCGGCTGTACCTGGGGGGGCGGGGAGGGGGGAGGGGGGGCAGGAGCGTGACCTGGGCTCTCGGCCCCGCCCCTTTCCGCTGCCTGGCCCCTCCCTGTGCGCTCCCTGGTCACCTGCCCGGAGCCCTCCCTCTAATCACCCTCTACTACTGGCCCATAATTGGCACCTGCTTGCTCCCCGAGAACCCCACCCACTTCCTGAAGTCCCCCCGCCCCCCAACGGGGACCAGAAAGCACAGAATTATGTGACTCAAGAATCCCGCCCCTTCTGCCTGGGCCACGCCCTTCCTGGAACCTTTCTAATCCATTTCCTCCAGACCCCGGGGTGTGGGGTGAACGTGGCCCCTTCTCCCTAAAAGCTGCACCCTTCTCGCCAGCCCCGCCTGCCCGATACTGTGGCCCCCGCCGCTCCGTTACTCCCCGCATTGGCCCCCGGCCCCGCCCCTCACCGGAGACGATCGCTGAGGGAACCGTGGGCCCGCAGGGCCTCCAAGAAGCTGCGATGGAAGAAGCGGTCCTTGGACATCACGTCCCCCAGGAGGTTTGTGGCGGGCTGGCTCAGGTTCCCCTCGTTGAGGAGGTACTCCTGGGGGACGGGTACGGTCAGGGCCCCGCATTGCACCTCAGCTCCGTCCCCACCGCTGCAGGGCCCCTCCCAGCCCAGCCTCCCCATCCCCGGATGCAAGGAGAGCTTAATGCAGCGATGGCGAACCTATGACACCCGCATCATATTTTGGGTTGATTTTTCTTTGTTAAGTGGCATTTAAATATATAAAATAAATATCAAAAAATTTCTGTATGTGACACGGCACCAGAGTTAAGTTAGGGTTTTTCAAAATGTTGACATGCTGAGCTCAAAAGGTTCGCCGTCACTGACTTAATAGGTTCCCTGGACCTTAGAGATCCCGTGCCCCTCCTCTTGTGACAGATGAGGAAAGGGAAGCCCCGAGAGGGGGCATTTCCAACCCCATGGCCAGGCAGGAGGTCGCCAGGGCTGTGTCCCGGGTTCCTGCCCTCTGGCTCCAGGGCCAAAGCCCACGGGCGCCCTCCTGCTCCTGGTTTCAGACAGGACGCGGAGGCCTCGCTCACCAGGAGTGTCAACTTGTCGAACTTCCTCATGGCTTTTCTGCAGCCCATTTTCCTAATATCGATAATGGCCTGCAGGGGAACAAGCAGACAGCATGGAGCTGAGGGGCAGGATGGCGGGGCTGGGCCTGGGGTCCAAATCTGGGTTCTCTTCCTGCTCCTGCTCATGGCTGGCCTTCACCACTTGCGTTCACACTGCCAGGCCTTTGCCCATGTCGATCTCAGCCTTGCCCTCCACTGCTGCTCCGATGTCACCCCCTGGGGCGTCTTCCTGAGTCCGTATGCCCCGTTCCCCGGCACACCTGGCACCGAAATGCTCGGCCAGGTGGGCGCTGTTTCGCCTGCCTCCATCCCAGGCGTGGCCCCGTGCAGCAGGGACAGTCCCTCTCAGTGCTGTGGCATTCTGATGCCCAGGAACTACCTCCTGGTTCACTGTGGGCACTGACAGTGGAATTCCTTCTGCCACTGCTGAGGGGGCATGACTGCCCATAGCTTCCCAGGGCTCCCCAGCACCTGCAGCCGCAGTTCTATCCCCTCAGCCTGGCATCCCAGGCCCCTACCAGCCCCTGGACCACCATCTCTTAAGGAAGCTCTGGTTCTAAGGACAATATCCACTGCCCAGACCACCCTCAGCTTTCCCACCCCCACACCCTGTACTTGCCCCCTGGCTAGTCCTCCTTCACCGCTCTGCTCCAGGCTCATCTCCTGACTGCCTCTGATTTCTGCCCTCTTCTTTGCTCACCTGGCTTCCCCCTTGTGCCCTTCCTCCCTCATTCCCTCACCATCACCTCCATTTCTCTAGGCTCACTGAACTGGGAGGTGCCAACACAGCATGGCCTGAACTCAGCACCCACCCTTGTCCGGAAGGGGAGATGGACAATTAGGAGCTGCCAGAGAAGGGAGAGGCCAGCTCCTCCCTGGGGGCAACAGAGAAGGCTTCCTGGAGGAGGGGGCATTGGAGTTGGTTCTTGAGGGTTGAGCAGGGTTCCCTGGGGGTGGGGGAAGGGATCTTCCAGGCAGGGCAGGCAGGAGCCAGAGGAGAGGATGAGGCCCAAGTTGGGGCCAGGACTATTGTGACATGGGGAACCCGGGAGTATGAGAGGTTTAGAGGAAGAAACTGAGTGCAGTATCAGGATCCTGGGTGTGGCCAGGGGAGACAGACATAAATGTGGGTCTCAGGAGATGGGTCTGGAAGACATCTGCCTGCAGATCAAGGTTTAAGCCACAGATATAAGAGGTGAGGCTGTCCAGGACAGTGTGTGGGTGGGTGGGGAGAGATCAGAGACCACAGGGTGATGGAGCTTTGGGGATTGGCAGAGTTTGCAGGGAAACTAAAGATGGAAGAGGCGGCCATGGGAGACCAGGAAGCGTGAGGGAGAGAAGGAAAGGCTGGCCAGAGGGATGACGAGGGGGTGCAGGACAGCGTGGGGGGCAGGGCTGCAGGACCGCGGGTGCGCCCACCTTGTTGAGAGCCATCTGGAAGATGTCCTCAGGCGCGTGGCCCTTCTCCTGGGGGCGCAGGTCGTAGCCCAGCTTCTCCGGCATCTTCTCCACCACGTAGTTCCGCAGTTTCATGTCTCCCACTTGGGTCCACGCGTTCTCGTCGTACTGGATGAATTTGGTCAGGTTGAGCCCCAGGCTCTTGCAGAGCACGTGCAGGATCCTGAGGGAGCAGGCCAGGCTGGGGCGGTCCGACGGGGAGGCGGGGTTCCCCTTCCCAGGGGTGGGGGTGGGGGGGGCTTGAAGAAGGGAAGGGGGTGGGTAGGGCAGCTGGGGACGGGGTTTGGGGAGGGGCATGAGGCTGGAGTAGGGTTGGATTTGGGGGCAGCTGGGGCCAGGAATGAAATGGGAACAGTTGGAAGGCTGAGGGCAGTCCCGTGTAGGACAGGGTTTGGAGTGGGAGTTGGCTTTCACTGGGGTTGGATGGAGGCTTGGGGTAGGGAAGGGTCCCGGGTCAGGGCAGGCAGAGCTGGGGGTCCAGAGGCACTGGGCAGGGCTAGCTAGGGGTCCAGCTGGACTTGGCGGCTTGAGCACTTCCAGGGGCACAGTGGTGGGGCTGGGACCAGGAGAATGGACCTGGAGGGACTTGGAGGCGGGGCTCAGAGCAGGGTCAGGCCTCACCTGTGTGACATGGGTATGCGCATGGCTCCCAGCTCCGCAATCCAGCCCGTTTTCTCATCCCGGTAGGTGAGGATGCGGCCCCCGATCCTGTTGGCTGCCTCCAGGATGGTGACCTGAGGGATGCAGGCATGGAACAGGGCCCTTCGGCTCCTCCCACTGACACCATCCTTCCCACCACCCCCCGCCCCCCCCACCCCCCCATGCCAGACCTCCACGTCCCATCCCCCAGCTGTACAGACCTGGACCCCACCAGGGGCCCTTTCTTTCTTTCTTTTTAAAAAAATATATTTTATTGATTTTTTACAGAGAGGAAGGGAGAGGGATAGAGAGTTAGAAACATCGATAAGAGAGAAACATCGATCAGCTGCCTCCTGCACACCCCCCACTGGGGATGTGCCTGCAACCAAGGTACATGCCCTTGACTGGAATCGAACCTGGGACCCTTCAGTCCGCAGTCCGCAGGCCGACGCTCTATCCACTGAGCCAAACCCTTTCTTTATGGGGAGGAGGAGGGGCTGCTGGGAGGACAGATGCCACAGGGAGTGTGTACACGACAGCTCCTGACGCAGCAGGAAGGCTGCGGGTCAGGTTAGAGAGGGACTTCCCAGCTCAGGGAGGGGAAATTCCTCAGAAGCCCCTGGCCTGGTCCGATCCTCATTCTTGGATTTCAGTGAGAGGGACTGTGGTTAGACCTCAGGGGGCACTTCCCCTCGGGCGGGGTGTCCACCGGCACCGACACAAATTCCCCCAGGAGTGTGGAGGGCCCCAGACTTCCCGCCGGGATGCGAGTGGGGCCGGGGGTCGAAACCCCCCCCAATGCAGTGCAGCACAGGCTCCCTCTGGGTAGACCCCAGAAAGCACAGCTCCCTCTCCCCGCCTCCCACCTTCCCCGCCCCCCACAGGGACGTGGCCAGGCCCCTCCAGCTGCAGCAGGGAAGACTCCAGGTAGACAGCAAGCAGCACCTCTCACCTTGTGGCCGGCATCGCTGAGCACCTTGGCGGCCATCAGCCCGGCCACACCGGCACCGACCACGATCACCCTCTGGGGCTTTAAGGTCCGATTGAGGCCCAAGGTCACCACCTTGAGCAGCTGCTCATAGTCTGGGTCGTGCAGGCACACCTCGAAGGGGTCCTGGCTGCGGACGGTCTTCCATTGGAGGGAGGCCACCAGGCCGAGGAGGACGGGGACCAGGGCAAGGAGGCGCCAGGCTGCGAAGAGGATAGGCCATGGGTATGGGGGGCTAGGGGGGGGGAAGGAGAGCAGGCTCCGCCCCCACCCGCAGGGCCCCCCTCAGCTTACTTACCCAACGAGGCCATGACCCGCACTGGGAGGTGATGTCTGGGTTGGAGGGGAAGCAAGGGCCACTGTGACGGGGCCGGTCCCACCCGGCGCGACTCCCTGTGGGGCTGCCCGGCTCCCACCTCAGCCCTCTCGCTGTGGCCACCACTCTCTTAGGGCACGTGTCCCCTGACCCCGGTCCCCAAGTCCCCTGTTCTGTGCTCGCCTGTCTGCCCTCCGCTCCCCTTCCCTGCACCCCTCTCCCCGCCTCTGCCTCCCTGTCTCTCTGCTCTGCTCCCTCTTTTCCTCACCCCCCCTGCCTGTCTGCCTCTCCTCACGCCCCCCTCCCCATCTCCCCGTCTCTGTGTCTGTGGGCCCACCTCTCCCAGCCTCCTCTGTACCTTAGCTGCCGAGGATGCCGCACTGGCAGCCCTGCCTCTCCTCTGCCCGCCTCCTCCCCTCCTTGGTCCTTAAATCAGCCAAGCCCCGCCCTCCCTTTGGGAAATGAAACTGCTTTCCTGAGTCCCTCAGAGCCCAGTTGAAGCTGGAGGGGGGCGAAAGGGGGGGCAGAGGGGTCGGGAGGAAGCAAATCAATCTAACTTCTTCCTCTCGCCCCAAATAGACAGTCTGGGGCGGTGGGAGGGCCGGAAATCAATGCGAAACGAGCCACGTTAAGGGCCTGTCCTGGGCCCTGGTGGCAGGGTCCTGTGTCTGCCTTCTGAGCTCTCCCCCCTCCTGGATTCTGGGCCAGGGGACAGGGGCCTCGGGGCCCCTGTGTTCCCTGTGACGGCCCCTGAGTCCCTCTGTGCCAGCTGTGGCTGTGCCCTGATGGGCTCTCCTCTCCTGCAGGGCTGCTGGGAGCCATGACCCGGGCCCCTGGGGACTCACGGGCCTCGGCACAGTGGCCAGAGGCAGGGCCGGGGGCCAGCCCGCCTCAGTCCTGGCCCGCGTCCATCTACAGTGCAAGTGGGAGGACGAGGGAGTGAAGCCGGTCGGTCCCACGACCAGCACCTGGGCCAGTGCCAGAACCTGCTCCTCTCCTCGGGAAATGCCAGCTGCTACCACGGGTGTGGGGGGTGGTGGCAGGGGCGTGAGTGAGTGCCCGTGGGCCCGGCCTGGCCATCCCGGCATGGAGAACGCTCGGTCTCAGCTCAGCCCCGGAGTTCTTGCCTCTGCCTTTGGTCTCTGCCGCCCCATCTCTGGGGCACTTTTCTCTGGAGGCCGGCACTGAGAACAAGAGGACCTGCTACCAGGAATCCCTGGCCAGCGTGGCTCGGTTGGTTGGGCGTCATCCCGTGAACCCAAAGGCTGCCGGTTCAATTCCCAGTCAGGGCAGGGGCTGGGGTTGCAGGCTGCATCCCTGGTTGGGTGTGTACAGGAGGCAAATGATGGATGAGTCTCTCTCACAGTGATGTTTCTCTCTCCCTCCCTCTCCCAAATCAGTGAAAACATTAAAAAAGAAAAAAGGGAGTCCTACCCGGGCAGCAGGGGCGTCGTGGCTGTGGAGGGCTCTGTCAGGGGGAACATGGCGGGTCCCCGGCAGGGGGTGGGGTGGAGAGGCCGTTTGGGGGATTTTTCTGGGGCGGGAGGGGGAGGAAGAGAGGCAGAGGGCCGCAGATCCTCCGCAGGAAGAGGACTGGAAAGTCCGAGCAGTAAATCAGAGAGGGATGTGGTTTGATGGAGGGCAGGGTGGGGGGTGCATCCAAGTGAGTCAGAAACACATGATGCAGGGCTGGGGGGCGGGGAGGCAGCGGCCAGGAAGGAAACAGAATCGGTGAGCGGACAGAGCTCGGAGGCGAGGGCACCGTCAGTCAACAGCAGCGAGAGGGACGGTCCCAGGGACGCCCGCTCCGACGGCCCTCCGCTCGGTGCTCGGCTCTCCCCGGGGGCCTCACAGGCTGCGCTGGACAGAGAGGAGCTGGGGCGAGGGGTGGCGAGGGGTGGCCAGGGCAGCCCCGCCTGCTGCACTCAGTGCCGCGGGTTAGGCCTCACTGGCAGTGACAGCAGCTGGACTTAGAGCAAAGACGCTCTCTAGCCCCAGACACCCCAGAGGGAGCGGAGCCTGGCCCAGGGAGGGGAAGGCAGGTCCCCTGGGCCCCCCAGTGGGAATGGGCAGGTGCCCCCTGCCCGGGGCCCCAGTGCTCCGCGGCCTCATGGCAAAGTCCCACACGGAGCAAATAAGGACACGGAACCAGTGGTGGCAGCTGAGCCCAGGGCTCCCGGGGCCGGTCCGAGTGAGGAGCAGCTGGGGGCCCCGCTGGGGGGCCCTGAGTTGACCCCCTGGTCTGCCCCCTACAGGACGGCTTTCCAAAGTCCCTCTGGCTCTGGGCATACCCCACTCGCCTCCTGGACTCAAGGGAGAGGAGTGGGGTGAGGCCTCCCCCAAGACACCCATTCAAGGAGTCGGAGGGAGCGGGAGGGAGGCCGGCGGGGATCAGGAGGCCGCCTGAGTTAGAGGAGGGCTCTCCCTAGGGCGGACCTGGCCAGTCTCCTGCTCCCGATAAAATCACTATGGGTGTCCTTTAGTCCCATGTGCCAAATACTTAAAAAAAAAATTAAAAAAACACAGCATATATTTTAAATCCTCACCCGAGGACATTTTCATTGGTTTTTAGAGAGAAGGGGGAGGAGAGAGAGAGAGAGAGAGAGAGAGAGAACATCGATGTGAGAGATAAACACCGATTGGTTGCTCCCGAACGCAATCTGAGGGGTCAAACCTTCAAACTAGGCACGCGCCCTGCCCAGGAGCTGGGCCTGAGATCTCTCGAGTGCGGGGCGATGCTCAACCAGCTGAGCCACCAGCCAGGTCCAGGGACAACCTGACAACCTGACAGTGTACGGCCCAGGCTGGGAGTCGCCCCCTGAGAAGGGCAGCCTGTGCTTGGCCCCAGCAGCAAGGCTCCCGCCCTGCTCTCGGCCCTGCTCGGCCACAGCTGGGCTCATGGGCCATCTTTGCAGGGGTCGCCCCGCGCACTGTGGGGTGTTGGGCAGCGTCACTGGCCTCTACCCACCAGATGCCAGTAGCGACGGGCCCCTCAGGCTGTGACACCACAGGTGCCTGCAGACACTGCCCGCTGTTTGTGGGGTCAGGGCGAGGGTGGATGGAACTCCCAAGGGTGACCGGACACGGTCCAGGATGGGGACCTGGGTGCAGTGGGCAGGAAGGCCACAGGACAGAGGTGGTTTGGGGGATGGGATTGAGTCATTTGGGGACCGCTTTGGCAGAAGTAACCAGACCTTCAGAGCCGCTGCTGATAATACTGAGACGGGCATTAGGGCTAACGGTAGGGTATGGAGTGAGGTGGGACGGGTTAGATGACATCTGGAATAGGCTCCCTGAGCTTGTGGGTAGGAGCTGCAGACACACTGTGAGAACCGGGGGCGTGGCCGCTGGGGGGACAGGCCTGGGCCTCTCCCAGGTCGAGTATGTCTGCTTCAGTTAATGGTGGGATAGTCTGGTTTCATGATGGAGTTTCCAGACAAAATGTCAATCCTTCCAGACAGAAACGGTCTCCGGGAGGAGACCCTGCCGTGTCTGGTTTGCTTCTAGAACCACAGGATGATTCTAATGGGGTTCAGGTCGAGTGTGAAGCAGCCAGCGGCCTGGCCCGGCTCCCTGGGGCCTCCGTGGCCCGGAGGGCAGCTAATGGCGACAGCAGCCGCACAGCCAGGGCAGGGCGTGCGTTCCTTCCTCTGAGCTGGCCCAAAGACCCTGAGTGGGGGTATTAAAACTTTCACCGAGTCTCAGAGGGGGTGGCGCCTGCCCCGGGGATGCCCAGGGCCCCCGGCAGAAGTCCAGACCTGGACAGTGGAGGGGGGCAGAGGGCGGAGGGCAGACTTACTGATGCCCTGATCTTGCCTGACCCCTGGGTAGGGGCATCCTTCTCACAGAGCCCTCCTGCCCCACCTTCCTGTTTCCAACCCCACCAAGCCTGGGGGGATGGGGTGGGGGGAGGGGGACACTCACTGCAAGGCTGGCTCTCAGGGGCTCTCTCAGCGCCCATGCCTTCCGGTTAGCCTGGGACAGAAGTCATCGTCAAGGCGAGTAGTGGTGGCTTTGTCCTGATCCCCTTGTTAGACCAGCAGTGCCAGGGTCCTGGGGTGGGGGCAGAGCGGTTGGGAGATCGCGGAGGGCAGGCCCTCCCTTCCCAAACGCGTATTATGGAAAATGTCAAGTCTATATAAGCACCGAGACCAGGATGGTGAACTATCCGACGCTCTATCCATTGAGCCAAACCAGCAAGAGCAAGAACTTGCTTTTTAAAAAATAAAACTACAATACCAGTATCACATTGACAGTGGAATTAAATCGATGTCCACATTTCCGTGAATGTCTCAAAAACTTTAACAACTGGTTTGTTGGAATCAAGATCTAAGTAGGAGCTCAGACTGCATGTGAGCGACATTGCCACTGTCAGTGTCACTCCCCTCAGTGGATTTGGGGTCCGTTCCTTGGAACCAGGGGTCTGACGTGACCCACAGCGCCACGCCGGACCCGGGCCCCGCAGAGCAGCGCGCCAGGTCTGGTTTCTGCCTTGGGAAGTCTTTGGAGCTCACGGGTGAACCACGATGGTGTCTGGAGGCAAGGTGTGGGGGTGCCCGGGCGAGTCCCTGTTGGATCACTGCCAAAGGGGTGAGGGCTGTGGGATAGGCACGGGGGCAGCTGGGGACAGCTCTGCCTGGCTTCTGAGGACGAGGGATTCTGTTCCTGGGAGTCCTCAGCTGCTGCCCTGAGTCTGAGGGCAGACTCTTAAAGCTCCTAGACCAGTGGTTCTCAACCTTCCTAATGCTGCGGCCCTTTAATACAGTTCCTCATGTTGTGGTGACCCCCAATTTCATTGTTACAAATTGAACATAATGAAAGCATAGTGATCAATCACAAAAACAATATGTAATTATATGTGTTTTCTGATGGTCTTAGGCGACCCCTGTGAAAGGGTCGTTCGACCCCCAAAGGGGTCGCGACCCACAGGTTGAGAACCGCTGTCCTAGACAATTCCGAGGGAGCAGTGGTGCGCTGGGGCTGGCGCGGACCAGTTCATGGAGTCTACTGGGTAATCCGCAGGATCGTTTTTTGGTTTTGACTTGCAAGCCATTATTAAAAAATTATAAATACTTACAATTCATTTTTGTTAAAAACAAAGAGCATACGTGCCCAGCCAGGGTGGCTCAGTGGTTGGGCGTCGACCTATGAACCAGGAGGTCATGGTTCGATTCCTGCTCAGGGCACATGTCAGTCCCAAGTGTGGGGCGTAGGCAACTGATCAATGGTTCTCTCTCATCATTGATGTTTCTCTCTCTCTCCCTCTCCCTTCCTCTCTGAAATCAATAAAAATATAAATAAAGAGTAGATTCAAAACTCATTCCTTCCTAATTGCTTGCTTATACTTTACAAGTATATGCTCTGGAGGTAAACTAACTGCATCTGGACAGTGTGCATCAACTCCCCAAGTTGGTGTCGGGTGACTTCACGTGGGAACTGGCATATGCTACCCGCAGGGCTGCCCCCGCCTGGAGAGATGCGTTCAACACTGACCAGCACACCACTGCTTCCGAGTCCCATTCCGCCTCCCCTGGATCAAGGCCTCTAGCTCGCTCTGTAAATCTCTTTCAAACATCTGACCTTCTCGGTGCCATGCGGTGCCCGAGGAGCCCCATCCCGGGGAAGGGGCAGGTCCATTGTGGGAGGCAGTGGTTGGAGGTGAAGAGAAAGCCACAACCACAAACCCGGTCGCCCCTCTATCCCTATCGGGGAGAAAGGCGTGCAGCTTACTGAGATGTGCCTGGGCTTAATGGAGAGGAGCGCGGGCAGAGGCCATGTGTCTGGGCTGGCGAGGGTGCAGTTTTCCTCCTGGAAGGGAAAGTGCGGTTACAATGGAGCCGTCACCCGCAGGGTGGCCCCCAGTCACCGCGGACCCTGTTGCACCCTGGGGACCATGAAGCCTGCTGGCCCATCCCCCAGGGGCCAGGCACTGTGACCCCTCCTCCCGCCTGGCCACTGTCCGATTTATAACTGCTTGTGTTCTTCAAACTGGGGCGTCCAAGATCACCCTGGAGTGTGGGAAGGAAAAGGGAACTTGTTTTTATTTAAAAAATACGATTGCGCCCTAACCAGTTTGGCTCAGTGGATAGAGCGTCGGCCTGCGGACTGAAGGGACCCAGGTTCGATTCTGGTCAAGGGCATGGACCTTGGTTGCGGGCACATCCCCAGTAGGGGGTGTGCAGGAGGCAGCTGATTGATGTTTCTCTCTCATCAATGATTCTAACTCTCTATCCCTCTCCCTTCCTCTCTGTAAAAAAATCAATTATATATATGTATATATAAATACGATTGCCCTAGCTAGTTTGGCTAGTGGATAGAGCGTTGGCCTGTGGAATGAAGGGTCCTGGGTTGGATTCTGGTCAAGGGCACATGCCTGGGTTATGGGCTTGGTCCCCAGCGGGGGGATGCAGGAGGCAGTCGATCAATGATTCTGTCATCACTGATGTTTCTATCTCTCCCTCTCTGCAATCAATAAAAATATATTTTAAAATAATGACATAAATAAAAAAATACAACTATTGCCCTAGCCGGTTTGGTTCAGTGGATAGAGCATCGGCTTGCAGACCAGAGTCCCAGATTTGATTCTGGTCAGGCCATGTACCCTGGTTGCAGGCTCTTTCCCGGTTCTGTCCCTGGTCAGGGCTCATGCAGGAGACAACCAATCGATGTGTTTCTTTCACACCGATGTTTCTCTCTTTCTCTTCCACTCTCCCTAAAAAAAAAAAAAAACCAACAAAAAAAAACACAAACCCACGAAAAATATCCTCGGGTGAGGATTAACAAAAAACAAAAACTAAAAAATACAACTATAAGCAAGCAGGTAAGCTTTACTGATGTTTAATATGCGAAATAATAGGTATATTGTATACACTGGAAGTGCAAGCTCAGGGAAAAATTTGTTCTATCAATCGTGTGGCCCAGGCCAGCCACCTCCTTGGAGATAGAGAAACACTCTCATTTTTGTAACCCCAAAGGCCGTATCAGGATCAGGTAAGTGCAGGGGCTCCACAAATGGACGCTGAAATACACACTACTCTTTTCTGGGGACTCAAGGCCTCTCCCTCTCCTCCCTTCTGGTGGAGGAGTCAGGTCGGATCACAGATAGTCAGGGCTCACAGACCGCACAAAGGGCCTCTGCCGTCGGGGGCGGGGCTTTTGGAGAAGCAGCTGGGGCTGCTGGGGCCTGCCTCCTCCGGTTCCCCTCCCTCTGCTGTGGCTTCTGCTGGGACCGGACACTAGTCCCCAGGAGCTCAAGGTGGTCAAAGGAATGACTCACGATCAAGGCTGGGAAAGTGGACCCTGGCTCTCCAGAACAAGCCCTGGCACTCCTTAGCCATCACAGCTCGGGGGGCATGGTGAGGGAAGCTGGAGTGGGGGCAGGGGCGGGCGTAGGCCGGTATCTGAACATCACCCAACCCGGCCTCTCGGTCAACAGCTGCGGACACCTGTGACCCTGAGGGATGGGGACAGATGACATGATGTGTCTTCTAAGCTGTAACCCAGACGACACACTTCACAGGTTCCCTGTGTTCCTGTCCTCTCCCGCCACCAGCGACAGGGAACCCGCGACTTGGGTGTGTGTAGTGAGAGCGCCGTGTCCTGCTCAGTTTGGCTTGTTTCTGAGCTCGTCTTCTGGAACCTGCTCCTTTACCCAGCTTTCTCCCTTTAAGTTATCCACAGGAACAGCACAGCTTGCTTTCTGTTCCACAATGAATTTTATTTTATTTAGGAAAGCGACATACAGTCCTGGGTATGTCCGAGTGCAGTGCGTGGACAGACAGGAAAGACACCGGGCTGCCGCGGGGGGCTTCTGCCGCTGGACGCTGGGCCTCACTGGCTGACAGGGCTGCTTCGGCGCCGGGAACACTGGGCAGAACCCAGTCTGTGGCTGCCTCTGCCGTTCCAGCAGGCGTTTTGTGGATTAACGTTTTATGCTGGTTTCACCTTCATTGTTCACTCATTTGATAGATATGACAGGGATTGTGCCGAGGACACAAAGGGGAACAAGAAACACTCCCTGCCCACAGCGGCTCACAATCTAACGGTGAGGCACAGAAGCAAATAGTCGGCACAATACAGAGTGACAAGTCGTCTGTGCAAGCTCACTGTGGTGCGGGCACGGCAGGACGCCACCTGACACGGCTGTGGGGAGGCCTAACATTGAGACCAGGAAGCCGAGGAGGTGTGTCTGCCAGGCAACACAGAGCCCCCCACCCCCCCCCCCCCCCCCCCCGGCCCAAGTCTGACCCTCTGTCAAGGCCTTGTTCAAGTCCCTCATCTACCTGCCTGTCTCCTCTTGGGAAGTTCATTACCTCACTGCCTGTTCTAGTCACAAGTCACTTTGCACAGGTGGCTCGTTTCCACATGTGCACCTCTTACCCCAGGCTGCTGTCTCCCCGTGTAAGTGTTTTTACACGGCACCTATGACTACGTGGTAGACAGAGAGGCTGCCCGGGAACCGGGCTGGGAGGCAGACGGCTCTCAGGTGAGTGGGCACTTCTCCAGCACCTGGCTAGAGTGACGATGAGGAAGGCTGCAGTAAGGGCCTGGACCCTGGCCAGTGTAGCTCAGTTGGTTGAGCGCTGTCCTGTGCACCAAAAGGTTGCAGGTTTGATTCCCAGTCAGGGCACACACCCGGGGCTGCGGGTTTGATCCCCAGTTGGGGTGCGTGCAGAAGGCAACGGATCGATGCTTCTCTCTCACATCAAAGTGTGGGGTTTTTTTCTTCCTCTCTCTCTTCCTTCCTTCCTCTTTCTAAAATCAATAAAAATATATTTAAAAAAAGAAAAAAAGGATCTGGGATAAACAAAAAAGTTATACAGAGAAAGCATACCTACTAGGCTGCTGCTCGGACCAGAACACTCGGAATACTTCTACTTATAAATGCAAAAACTCAAACCACAAACAGTTCTCTCGACAGCACAACTGTTTGAAAGAAACAGACAATCAAACAGCATTTCATAGCAAACAAAAGCTAGACAGTAACCGCACACTCCCCCACTGAACACTCTGGGGACGCGCGGCCCTGCGGCCGGCCACAGGCTCAGTCGAACGTGATCCGGAAGCTGCGCTCCTGCTCCTTGCGCCGCCCCTCGCACACCTTGGTCACCTCCTCCACCTTCCTCTGCAGCAGGGCCGAGTTCTGGTCGATCCACTGCAGGGAGTCCATGTGCGCGTTGAGGATCTTGCAGATCTGCTGCAGCGGGTCGCTGGTGTCGGCGGGGCCCCCGGACGTGTTCAGGTGCTCGATGATGTCCTTGAGGTCCTGGGCCATGCGCTTCAGCTGCGCGTCGATGTTCTCGGCCAGCTTGTAGGTCTTCTCGCGCTCCTCGTCGGCGTGCTGCAGGTAGACGGTCCCGCTCTGCTCCTTGACGGACTCCTCCAGAGGGCTCAGCAGGTCCTCCAGCTCCTTCTGCTGCGACAGGATGAAGTCCAGCTCTTGGTCCAGCCTCTTCTGGTCCAGCTTCACCTTCTCCACCTCGCGGTGGAGGGCGGTGATCTTCTCCCCGTTCTCGATCAGCGTGCGGTCCCAGGCGTTGACCTGGGTGGCCTGCTGCAGGAAGTGCCGCTCCTGGTCCTCCAGCTCCAGGCTCCACTTGTTGATCAGACTCTCCAGCTGGGCATAGGTCATCACGGGGCTGGTGGACACCCCAGTGGCTGCACTGGGGCCAGACGGAGCGGTTATGGCAGTGGGCGCGTTGCTGGGGATCCCGGCTGGTGCCAGGGGTTTTAGATTCAAGGAGAAGCTGCTGGTGCTGGTGGTGGCGGCGGCGGCGGATGTTGCTGTGGATGTGGTGGGAGCTGCTCCAGGACCCTTTAGGCTGAAGCCCAGCATTCCAGGCCCAGACGTTCCAGCGGTGGTTGCTGGGGTCCCAAGGGAGAGCCCGGTGGCAGCAGACGAGGTCGGAGTAGTAGCTAGCGAAGCAAAGAGTGTGGGTCCAGCACTGGTGGTGGCAGCAGTGGGTGCGGGAGCAGCTGGCTGCGTGGTTCCTGCTCCAGTGGCTGCCGGTGTGGCTGGAGTGAAGGCCAACCCAGCAAGTGTCGTGGGCTGGGCCGAACTCCCCATGGAGCCAATACTGAAACTGGA
The DNA here is from genome assembly GCA_036010255.1 of Myotis pilosus. Lineage (NCBI taxonomy): Eukaryota > Metazoa > Chordata > Mammalia > Chiroptera > Vespertilionidae > Myotis > Myotis pilosus. Next base: position 6,289,729 of record JASKON010000029.1, read on the forward strand.
GGTCCCCCCAGCCTGGGTCGTGCCTCCACCTGTGAACGAGAAGCCCCCGGGTGTGGTGGATGGAGCAGAAGAGGCGGCGGTGGAGCCGAACACAAAGCCGGTGGGTGCTGTGCCCTGGCTGGAGGTGACGGCACTGGAGATGGCATTGGTGAGGGTACTGCTACCGAGCCCGAAGCCAGTGGGCTGTGCTGTGGCTGGGGTGGCAGCTGCATTGCCCAAGTTTAGCTTTGGGGTGCTGATCCCTAAGGAAAACCCAGTGCCTCCAGGAGCAGGAGTTGTGGTTCCAAAACTGAATCCTGAGGTCTGTGTTGCTGGCGTTTGGGTAGGGAGTGAGAACAGGCTGGTAGAAGCGGTGCTCGCAGTGGGCTGGGAGGGAGCCCCAAAATTAAACCCGCCAGTGCCAGACGTAGAGAAAGAAAACCCGGTGGCAGGGGTGGTTGTTGCTGTCTTTGCAGTGCCAAATGTGAACCCGCCTGTGGGGGCCCCAGTGCCTCCAAAATTAAACCCGCTCATGGCTCCAGACTCCGGTGGCAGCAGCTACTCCAGCTCCCAAAGCAAATCGTCAGCGTCGTCCGCAACCTTGGGAAGATTTTTAAAGCAGAGGGAGTGACATGGTCAGATGGCAGTTTTGGAAAGGCAACCTCACTGGCACGGGCGCAGTTTGGAGAGCGGCCGGGACCGACAGTCCTAATGAGGCCGCTCTCCTCTTCCTGACCGGCCCTAAGTCGGCCAGCAAAGGCGGAGCGGCGGCTCGGCGCTGGGAGGGAGAGTGCTTGGGGCCTGCGTGTACTCAGCGCAGCAGGAGCCCCACGGCCATGGGGAGTCCAAGGGCAGGCACCTGAACCGACCTCAGTCCCCGAAGCACACCCAGCTCCACCTGTAGGATCTGCTCCCCAGGTTTCCCTGCTGCCGGCCGGAAGCGGGGAGAGGAAGCGGGTAGAGCGTGCCTCCTTGAGCGGCCTGATGGACCTCAAGAAACAGGCCCTGGAAAGCTGAGCTCTACGGTGGGGCTCCATCCATGCGCATCCCTCATCATTTAGGAGGTCAGAGGGCCTGTTGGAGCAACCCCCACCTTCCTTCTAACTAAGGGGCGGGCATGAGACCCAAGTGCTCAGTCAGAGGGCTTGAAGGCGCAGTCCTTCAGCCGATCAATGATTCTCTCTCATCATGGATGTTTCTATCTCTCTCTCTCCCTCCTGTGCTGGTACCCAGCTCTCCTCTCTGAAAGAAAAAGAAAGAAAGAAAGAAAGAACGAATGCAGTTGGGAAGCAGAAAGTGTCTGATGAAAGCGAGGTGTGACTTTGTGACTCCTCAGCGCTCCAATCTCTAACAAGGGACAGCAAACCTCTCTGAGGCTGGTCCCTCAGAGGGAAAGCGGGGTAGCAGCTACTGCGCTCAAGTGTAGCGGATGGTTGGGCATTAGTTAGGGCGCTCACTGCCGCTGCTGCCAGGCACAGGCCCACATTTCCACTCCGGGGAGAGCCCCCGGGGGCTGGGGAGGAAGGAGGGCTGTGCAGTGAAGGGATAACTCAGCAGCAGGGGCTGTGAGCACCCAGCCGTGAAGAAATTCTCATGAAGAAGACATGTGGGCTGTGGCTGACCTCAAGTAAATATGAATTCACGGTCCAGCTGCCACGGCTCAGCGGGCCCTCTGGCTGCATGACGAGCACCAGTTCCAACGCGGAGACGGGATTTCCAGGCAGCTAACTGCAGCCCCAGCAGCTGTGTGCCCAGCCCTGTGCTACCCACACCCTCAGCTGGGCCCTCAGCTAACTTCCCGGTGACCGGGAGGCTGAGGAGGCGGCCCCAGGGCACAGATGGGGAAGAGGCTCAGGTTACAGTCATTTGTCAGTCCTCACCCCACTGTAGCTGCCCCTCCACAACTCCCACCTCGCCCCCTGCCTTCCTCCAAGAACCCTATTTTTTTTTTTTGCCAGGTCTCTCCTCCACACAGCCATGTGCTTCTGGAGAGAGGACCCCACAGCCGCCCATGCTGCTGGTGGGTCTGCTCAGTCTAAGCAGATCTCAATAGGCTGCCCATTAGCACCTCCTGGGACAGCCATGGGCAAACTACTGCCCAGGGGCCGGATCCGGCCTGTTTGAAATGAATAAAACTAAAAAAAAAAAAAAAAAAAGACCATACCCTTTTATGTAATGATGTTTACTTTGAATTTATATGAGTTCACACAAACACTCCATCCATGCTTTTGTTCCGGCCCTCCGGTCCAGTTTAAGAACCCATTGTGGCCCTCGAGTCAAAAAGTTTGCCCACCCCTGTCCTGGGAGCATTCAAAAGGTACACGGGCCATGGCTGGGTAGCTCAGTTGGTTAGAGCATCATCCCGCTACACCAAGGTTGTGGATTAACATCTCCAGTTAGGGCACATACAAGAAGCAACCAATGAATGCATAAACAACCCCCCTCCCCAATTCAATTAAAAAAAAAAAAAATCCGACGCTGCCAGATTAATGATGGATGTCATTCTGGGGGCAGGATCCTGGCCTTGACATTTTTACAAAGCTCTTCTGGGGGCTTCAGGGAAAGGCCTCTTTACTCAGGAGGCCACAGCAAGTGTCTGAGGCCCCAAGCACGCTGGCACCCAGCCCTTCTTGCGTGAGCGCACACACCTGTCACTCCAGAGCCACCTCAAGCCGGGTTTGTTAGCAGCCACCCACACGTCTCAGTTCCTCAGCCTGAGAGCTTTAGCTATAAATAAATTGCAGCTAAAGTTCTCCCGAAGAGCATTTATACAAAGGTCTTTGCTTTTTATACTATTAAAAAACTGCAAAAAACCCAGTCTTCTACGGGGGCTTGTGGTTTGCCATTTATCAAATGCATCATTTGTTTCCAACATCCCAGCTGCCAGGGATATACTAGGAATGGCACACGCTGCATCGGTCCCGCCTGTCTATGTGTTTAAGATGCCTTATTGTTCACTTGCTCCTGAAAACAGGTCCATTTGGGGCCGGTTCGCTTTACAGACTAGGAGAGTGAGGCCCAGAGAGGTTAGTAAGCCTTGGCCCCCTCTTCAGGGCAGCCAGAGGCATGGCAAACACCAGCTTCGATCCCAGGACTGCAGGCAGGGGCAGCCAGGGCTGGGTCACACGTGGGAGCAGGGCCGAGGCTCTCTGGCCCCGGTTCCAGGAAGCGCATACCTAAGCTGAGTGTTAAGGATGTGGGACCAACCAGAAGATGGGGAGGAAGGGCTGGTGAAAGTGGCTGAAACAGGTGTGCTTCTGGGGCGCTAAATGATTGTGCGGCTGGAGGGAGCGTGTGCAGTAAAGGGTTACTCAGCAGGCCTGGGCTGTCCACACGTGGCACATTCCAAACAAAGGACTGGCCCTTGATGGGCTCCTGGAAGGGAACCTCTAAACTAGTGGTTCTCAACCTTCCTGATGCCGCGACCCTTTAATACAGCTCCTCATGTTGTGGTGGCCCCCAACCGTAAAATTTTCGTTGCTACTTCATAACTGTAATTTTGCTACTGTTATGAATCGTCATGTAAATATCTGATATGCAGGATGTATTTTCATTATTACATATTGAACATAATTAAAACATAGTGATTAATCACAAAAACAATATGTAATTATATATGTGTTTTCCGATGGTCTTAGGCGACCCCTTGAAAGGGTCGTTTGACTCCAAAAGGGGTCACGACCCACAGGTTGAGAACCGCTGCTCTAAACCCTTAGAGCAAGCATGTCAAACTTGAGGCCGGTGGGCTGCAAGCCTCATTTATTTAAACGAGGCATGCGACCCGCTGGCCGCGAGTTTGACATGCTTGCCTTAGAGTGTCCTGCCCAATAGAGAGTGTCTTTAAGATGGGGCATTGGGCCCTGACCGGTTTGGCTCAGTGGATATAGCGTCGGCCTGTGGACTCAAGGGTCCCAGGTTCGATTCCAGTCAAGGGCATGTACCCGGGTTACGAGCACATCCCCAGTGGGGGGTGTGCAGGAGGCGGCTGATCGATGTTTCTCTCTCATCGATGTTTCTGACTCTCTGTCCCTCTCCCTTCCTCTCTGTAAAAAAAAAAAAAAAAAAGATGGGGCATTGGGCCACACAGTATCAGTTTGACCTCTGCAGGGGTTGGACACTGAGTAAAAAATGTGACAGACTTTTAATAAAAAGCCTGGACAGCAAGGCTTACCGTGTGTGGTCACACATCGTTGCTGGGAGCTTTAAGCGCTGTCTGTGTGACGCCCCTGGAAGAGATAACGGAAGCGGTGCCTGGTCTCTCCTGGATTCTGCCCTGCGGCGCCTTTCCCTTGGGCTGATTCTTTTTTTTAAAAAAATATATTTTATTGATTTTTTTACAGAGAGGAATAGAGAGTTAGAAACATTGATCAGCTGCCTCCTGCAACACTCCCCACTGGGGATGTGCCCGTAACCAAGGTACATGCCCTTGACTGGAATCGAACCTGGGACCCTTGAGTCCGCAGGCCGACGCTCTATCCACTGAGCCAAACCGGTTAGGGCTCTGGGCTGATTCTCACTGTAACTATGAGCCTAACCGCTGTGCTGAGTTCTGAGTCCTTCTGGTGAATCACCAAATCTGAGGGTGGTCTGGGGACCCCTGACAATGTGCTGTGATAGGAGGCAAAGAGCAAATGTATAAGTTTATATCCAAATAAAATAAAGCGATGAGGGTTTGCAGGGTGTGTCCCAGTTAACAAAGCCATTGACAACTAGGATTCTGGGAATTTCCCACAAGTGCAGCTGACACACTGTTATGAGCTGACACAGGCTTCCCACTTCAACCACAGTGGCGAGTTTTCCTAAAAGAGAAGCTGACGGTGCTCGGGGAAAGTGGGAGGAACAGAAACTGGAGAAGTGGGCCTTGCTGGGCGTGGGCCTAGGCCGGGCAGCGCAGCCGTGGCCGTCTGTAGTTCACCCAGGATGAACCTGAGGCCACGAGCACGGACTTCCTTGAGGTCACTGATGGAATGGGGCAGAGCCTGTCCCATGCTGCCCAAGTTTTTTCAAACCAGATCTACTTGCCCCCCCAGCCCAGGGAAGTCAGAAAGGCCCACCTGGGATTCCAACCTACACACAACCCACCCCTGGCTGAGCACCAGGGTTCTCTGCGGTCACCTCCAGCTTTGCCCAGGTCCACTCACCTTCTCTATCTTTAGTTCTTTTGCCACTAAACTCCTAACTTTAGTGTCTACTCAGCCCTACTCTGTACAGTCATAACACAAAGAGAAAAAGAGGCCCATCCCCTAAGGTGAGATCATAGAGAGTAAACAAATTCTTTACAGTAGAACATTCATTCATTCAACAAATATTTGGGAGCACCCTCTATGTACAGGCACCGCTCAAGGCCCTGGAAACATGGCTGTGAACGAGACAGAGGGGACCCTGTTGTCATGGAGCTTACAGCCCAGCAGACAGAAAATCGTTCAAATAAGTCACCATCGTGTTGTACGGTCTATGCACGAGGAACGAGAGAAAGCAGAGCATGGAAGGGAACTGGGGGCACCGGCGCTGGGTGAGGGGTTAACCAGGCTGGGACTTTCCCTCCCCCCCATACCAATCCCTCTCCTCAGGTATCTGGAACAGGGGTGTTTGGGAACAAAAATGGGAGGACATCAGCCTTGGACCAAGAAGAAATAAAGGATTAAGAAGGACAGGGGGCCTGGCCACTGTGGCTCAGTTGGTCAGTGTGGTCCCCTGCACCAAAGGGTCATCGGTTTGGATCCTGGCTGTGGCACAAGCCTGTATAAGGGCACCGGCTGCTGCTCACTGAGCAGGGAACAGGCTAGGAGCCAACATGACTTCTCCAAGGTCAAGACCTCAAGTTCTGCCTGGGGCAGGGGAGGAGGAGGTGGCAGAATTAAGTCTTTTTGTTGTGTTTTAACCCTCACCTGAGTATATTTTTTCCATTACTTTCTAGAAGAGAGTGAAAGGGGGGGGGGGGGGGGGAGAAACACCTACATGATGTGAGAGACACATCGACTGATTGCTTCCCATATGTACCCCTATGGGGCAACTGAGGTACGTGCCCTTGACTGGGAATCACAGACCGACACTCTAACCACTGAGCCCCACAGCCAGGGCAGAATGAAGTCTTAAAGATGGAATGAGGTTCTCTGGGCACATGGTTGCGGAGGGAGTGACACACACAGGCCAGCTTCTGTACAATCGTGGCTGGAGCAGCAGGCTGAGGGAGGGGGGGCTGGGGCCTGGCTAGTCCATCTCCTGAAGACAAAGCCATGATGCGGTTTCCCTCCCTGACCCCACCGCTGCCCTTCATCGGCTCCCCCTCAGAAGCCTGAGTGACCCTCCCATAAGGCTCATCCACTGGGGCCCAGAGAGCTGCTGCCCCTGTTCCTGCCCCCTTCCTTTATCGCAGAAACGCTGCTTCATTGGGCGCAGCAAGGAGTCCTGGCTTAATTCCGAGGGCTCCTGGATGGCGCCCAGGACTATGAATCCAGGTCTGCTAGTCCACTGATGGGTGGGATGGGGCTGTGGCAGCAGGCCTGTAGCTGTCATTAGTAAGCCCTGTGGACTTCTGTGCGCCCTGAGGGCAGGGGCCTTGCCTGTCCTTCTGTCAGTCATCCGGCAAGACACAGCCTATCAGCCTGAGTCCCTGCTTCTCTGCTCTTAGCCCTGGGAGCTCAGATTCTAGGTTCATCCCCATGCCTCAGTCTCCTAAACAAAAACAAAAACAAAAAAGGGCCAGAGCTCGTGAATCATACGGTCTTTGTGAAGAGGAAATGGTCCGATCCCTGTCAGGCGCCTATTTTATTAGCGTGTGCCTGTGCATCCTCAGAACCCAGGAAATGTCAACTTATTAACGAAGGTTCTGGGGAGTGACTGGAGCAAATGCCCCTGGCATCCCGCCCACGGCCAGCTGGTGGAGCTGCCGACAGCGCTGGTGCCCAGGAAGGACAGGCACTGGCTCTGTGTGAACTTCCCCCATGGAATTAGCTATTTACCGATAATACAATAAGCAACGAATGGCTTGCTAACCAGATCTTAGCCAAGGCAGTGTCCTTTCCAGGCCACAGAGACAGCAACACAAAGGCCGGGACAGGACTGTGCTGATTTTTTTGTTTGTTTGTTTAATATTTTTATTGATTTTAGAGAGGAAGGGAGAGGGAGAGAGAGATAGAAATGTCAATGATAAGAATCATTGATAGGCTGCCTCCTGCACACCCCTTACTGGGGATAGAGCCTGCAATCCAGGCATGTGCCCTTGACTGGAATAGAGCCTTGGGCCCTTCAGTCTACAGGCTGATGCTCTATCCACTGAGCCAAACAGGCTGGGGCTGATTTATGTTTTGAAAGACTCACCCAGGCTGCTGGGAGATGGGGGGAGTCTCTGGAGGGAGCTGGTGGTGGCCTGGACTCTTGTGTCCAGTTCTTAGACATCCATTCTGCCTGGTGAGCATGGCCAGCTCTGGTAGCATCTGCACGGAGCCAGAGAGGGCAGAGCAGCTTCTCTAAGCCACACCAGCGGCACGGACACCTCAGTGCACGGCTCCGTGCGAAGGCCATCTCCTCCCACAGCACAAGGTCTCCCCAGCAGGAAGGTGGGATGGAGGCGCGCACCTGGGACTCGTCCTAACTCCCTCCGGCCTGCTCCTCCCCCAGGACCAGCCCACACCAACCTCCCAGGTCTAACTGACTTGCAGTAAGTATTAGGGACCCATGTGGAGACAACAGGAGGTGCTCCTCAGGGGGAGGGGCCATGGAAAGCCTCACTACCCGTCTTTTCTCCAGGCCAAATCCCATGAAGGGATCCCTCCAGGTTTACTGCATGTTTGGGTGTTTACTGTTTAAATGCCTAAATGTTACTGCAAACTAGCTGCCAAGGAGGCTTCATCCCACGTGTTCCATTTCACAGCCACCCAATGCCTCGGTGGAGGCTATTTTTAAAATGAAAACTGAATTGTTTGTGAAGAGGCAGTTTGTTCATATGGTTCTACATTCAAAACGTACAACAGGGAACACCATGGTCTCCACCCGCCCCTGTCCCCACTGTCACCAGCTCTCTTCCCTGGAGACAAGCTGTTCGGTTTCTTGTGCCTCTTTCCCAGAGATTTTCAAGGTCTCTAAGCAAATGCCCAGTTTGTACTCTCCCCCTTTTGTACACAAAAGGCTGCATGCCAGATGCACTGTTCTTTTTCTCACTCACTAGATTCTGGAAATCATTGTAAGCAGGTGCCCGCTCCTGCTCCGACGGAGACGGAGGGGGAAGCAAGCTCTCCGACCTGGCCAGGCACCAACACTGCCCGCTGCCCCAAGCTGCTGCCTAAATGCTTCCTGGACTCAACCTGCTCCTTTTCCCTCCCTTGAAAATACGATCTCTACCCCAAGAAGTCATTTCACATCTAATTAGCAATTACATTCTCCTTTCTGCTCCTGAGGCCTGGAATTGTACCCAAAGGAGCTCAGGTGGTGGGACAAACAGCAATTTTCCCCACAGGGATAACAAATCAGGTAAGACATGCGCAGAAAAGTTAAAAACCAGAAGAATAGATCTGAAGGAAGACTCTAGAACAGCCGTGGGCAAACTACGGCCCGTGGGCGGCCCGTTTGAAATGAATAAAACTAAAAAAAAAAAAACCAAAAAAAACAACCGTACCCTTTTATGTAATGATGTTTACTTTGAATTTATATTAGTTCACACAACACTCCATCCATGCTTTTGTTCCGGCCCTCTGGTCCAGTTTAAGAACCCATTGTGGCCCTCGAGTCAAAAAGTTTGCCCACCCCTGTTCTAGAACCACCACTCTGAAATTCAATGTCTTGTTTATTGTCTGTTTCCACATCAGAATGTCAGCTCCACCAGAGGCAGGATTTTTGTGTTTTCACTGCTGTATCCCAGGGTCTGTACTAGCTGCTGGTCATCACAGTTAAATGCTTATCAATGGAATAAGTGGGTTCTGGGGTTGCTTTATACTAGGTACCAGATATATATTATTGATTTCAGAGAGGAAGGGAGAGGGAGAGACAGACAGAAGCATCAGTGAGAAAGAATCATTGATCGGCTGCTTCCTGCACACCCCCTACTGGAGAACTGAGCCTACAACCCGGGCATGTGACTTGAATCGAACAGCGAATTCCTGGTTCAAAGGTCAACACTCAACCACTGAGCCCCGCTGGGCATGTACCAGGTACTATTTTAAATGCTTTTCACGTACTAATTGGTTTAGCTCTCACTCCTCCCGCCGTGAGGTACTATTAGCATCTCCCTTTTCTAGTTAAGTAACTTGTCCAACATCAACATACATGTCAAAGTCAGGATGAATAAGACAAGGTCTTGGCCCTGATGGGGTTCGGGTTCAGTCCCTGGTCAGGGCATATACAAAAACCAACCAACGAATACATAAATAAGTGGAACAACACATCGAGGTTTCTCTCAAAAATAAAATTAACAACAAAAAGACCTGGAGAGAGGCTAAGGCACAAGCACACCTGCTGAGAGAACCGCACACATGTGCTCCCTTCCCAGCGGCTCCCCTGTAATCAACACCCATGGCCCAGGGGAGAGGCAGTGATGTCAGCGGGGGAGGGAGGGAAAGGTCCTGGCCAGGTTGTGGCAGAGACCGTTACCATGGAGACGGCTTCTCTGGGAACCAGGAGAAAGCCCCCAGAGGTGGGGACAGGGTGGCTTTGATTCTGAGAATCAGAAGCAACCACAGCCTCTACCTGTCCGTGGGCGTCACCCACACGCTGAGGTTCTAGGACTTTCTGTGCTGGGCCGTTGGCAGTGCTTTATCCGCACTGCTCACGACCTAACGAAGTGGGAGCCATTAGTGTTCCCATCTTCCAGATGAGCAAAGTGAAGTTCAGAGAACTTAGGTAACTTGCCCAAAGGTGCACAGGTAGTTAGGACTGGCCCCAGAGCCAAGCTGGGGCCTCAGGAGCCTCTCCAATGTGACCTTTTCCCACACACCATGTGCCATGTCTGGTACCCCTTTCCCATTCTCTAATGACACCCCGGGCCACCTCTATCACCATCCAGGCTAGTTTAGGTCTCATTCTGGATTCAGTTCAGGGCTGTCTGCCTTCTCAAGCTTCTGGCTTGGAGTGAAGAGGAGGGGCATCAGCTGCTCTTTCCTGTCTACCTCCTCAGGAATTCGTTCCTGCTCTGGGCGGGCGTGGGCAGGGCAAAGGACTCTTGAACTAACCAGGTCTCTGCTGACCACTGACCCTCGATGTTCTCCACGCCTGTGGAGGGGGCACTTGGGGACCCTGGGTGCCTGCGAGGTTTACCTGCTGTGGTTTCCTGCCTCCATCTCCACCTCCCTCTGTTTCCCTCAGCTCCCACTGTGACTGGCCATCCCAGTGGGTGTTGGCTGGGTGCAGGCTCTGCTTCCCTCTACCCCTCCCCCTGCTGGGAAGGATGCACACACTGTGTGAGAAAGGGGAGAGCAGCCCTGCCAGCCTGGCCCCGGTGCCCTCCTGTGGATGGGGAACATGACTTCACAAAGCACCACCGGCAAGACCACTCTGATCGTGATGGACCGAGACAAAAACCAGACAGACAAAAACATGAACACTGTTCAAAGCACAAAAACGACAAACGCTGATGGCTGCTTCTTAACTAACCACAGTGCTGCGCCACCCTCTGGAGAAGATCAAAATACTCAGTGATGGACTTGTCCCTGCTTCCCTGATCCCTCCCAGTCACCCAACCCAGCCCGGCTCCTATAAAGCCTAACACCCCCTTCCTCAGCCACCTCACAGATCCCTGTGGTGGGCGGCCTCCCTGGCTACAAGGCGCAAGAGACTCAAGTTGTTCAAGTCTATGTGTTCCTGGTGGCTCTGGAACAGGTGGGGTACGAAGACACCAGCCCCTTTAGCAGGCACTGACTCCCCAGGACGTTCCTCTAGAGAGCTCCTTCCCTGCGCCCCACAAACACTGCCCTCCAGACTGTGGGTCTGGGCTGAGTCTGACCAGAACTGAGATTTTCAATTTTGGCCAGTCCAGCAGAGAGGGCTGAGACCCTGGACTGGGAGGAGGAGGACTCGGTTCCTTCTGCTCTCTGCTACGAGCAGGGAGAACTGCAGGCCTGGGGTGCGGGAAACCACTGAACACAAGGGTCAGGGAGGGCCCACAGCCTGAGCTATCTGTCCACGCTGTGGTTTGCTGGCATTTCTCTGAATCACTTGCCAACCTTTTAAAATGTGGATCTTGCAGAAAAATCTGGGTTTCCAACTTCTGTGAAATCAGAAGTGCTCCGCCAGGCGGCTGGCATTGCTGCCCAGCAAGATGAGCCGCCCGAGCAGCACCTGCTCCGTTCGGTGGTCCGGGGCTGCGCTGGCCTGCCCGACACAGGCCTGCTGACTGAGCCAGCGCCATTTTAGGCTTTTCCACATATTATCCCGACTGTCCCCACTTTACTGATGAGGCAAGAGCAACAAGGGGGCACGGTATCCTGCTGGAGGCCAAACAGTGGCAAGTGATGACACCCCAAGCTCCAGGACACTATGCTGTCAATTACCTTCAGCTGTACTTTTCCTGTAGTCCCCGTGGGTCTGTAAGGGAGGGGGTACCCCAGTGCTGGCCCTAGTGTCTTCCAGATGAGAAAACTGAGGCTCCAAGAGGGGAGGTGAGGTAGGCTGGACAATGGCCCCCCAAACATGTTCACACCCAAACCCCCAGAACCTGTGAATAAGTGACCCCACGTGGCAAAAGGCACCCTGCTGCTGTGACTGAAACAAGGGTCTTGCGATGGAGACATCCTGGGTGATCTGGGCGGCCCTAGGTAGTCTCAGGGGTCTCTGTAAAAGGGGCAAGAAGATCAAAGGCAAACTAGGAGATGTCACGATGGAAGCAGAGGCTGGAGGGATGAGAAGAGGGGCGATGAGCCAGGGAATGCAGGTGGCCTCCAGCAGCTGGAAAAGGCCAGGAAACGGGTTCTCCCTGGAGCTTCTAGAAGGAACACAGCCCTGCCGACCATTTTATACTTTTGGTCCCCGGAACTCAAAGAAACTAAATGTGTGTTGTTTTAAGCCACTACAGTTTGTGGCAATTTCTTAGAGCAATGAGCACAGAAGCTAATACAGAAGATCACTGAAGGTGACACAGGGGGTGCAGTGCGGGCCTAACTATCTTCTAAGAGCCTGGCTACTTTTGCCGAGGAAGGAGCAGCAGGAGTGAGGGCCGGGAAGGGGCTCGGAGGACTCTGAGCTGAGAGGCCACGTGGCAGACCTGTGCCCCGAGCTGCCCTTTCCCCTAGTGAGCTGGCCTTGGCCTTCCTGCCCTTGTTTGCCAGGACGCCCACCTCCAACTCTGCCCCTGCGGCCTGCATAACCCAGACACCTGCCCTAGTGCCTCCTCAGGGACAACGGTACTGAACTCCCCAGCCTCTGTGCATGAGCAGCTCATTTAAAAGTGAACTGATGCCGCCCTAGCGGGTGGTTCCGTTGGTTGGAGCGTCATCGCATACACCAAAGGTTTGTGGGTTCGATTCCCAGTTGAGGTGTACATGGGAGGTGACTGATGGATGTTCTCTCACGTTGATGTTTCTCTCTCTAAAATCAGTAAAAAGATTACCCCCCCTCCCCCCAAAGTGAACCGATGCCTACAGCAGCACAGGGCTGGGGGTAGGGAGGATGACCTTGCCTTCTAAGCGCTCAGGGAAACAGTCACGTACACAAACATTGTCTGGGAGGCAGCCATGAAAACAGAACAAAGTGTGATGGGGCAGGAAGAGAAACAAACATAGAGATCCTTGAATTACTAAGTGCTGCTGGTTTTACCTACATCGTTCCACACAATCCTCCTGGCACCCGACGCCTTAGAGAGAAATAACTAATGTTCATAACTAGGCAGGTCCCGTTCTAGCAATTTCACACATTTATCGATTTCCTTACAAGCACCCTAGGAGGTGGGTCCTCTTACCCCACGTTATGGATGAAACTGCCACAGGGAGAAGATGCCACTTGCTGAGGGTCAAAGAGGCTGGCATTGCGATGTGAACCCAGCAGGCTGGCTCCAGAGCCCTCGTTCTGACCCACTTTCAGGAGGTGGCTGAGGCTCAGGACTGGAACCTGGGTCCAGCTGATGCAAACTCGGTGGGTGCCCTTTCCATCATGCCAGACTGTCTCCTGAACTGTGAGACCAGTGAGGGTTGCTGCAATAACACAGGTGAGGGCCTCCTCTAGGGCAGGGGAGATGGGGAGAGGCAAGTCAGAGTCATTAGAATCCGGCAACTGAGCAGCAGCAAACTAGAGGCGAAGGGCCAGGCCTGGTGGCCTCCCAGCAGGCTATGCCCGGGACTGGGGGTCAGATCTGAGAGGAGCAGACAGACTCTCCCTGGAGCTTGCAGCCCTGGAAGCTGTGAAGTGTTGGGAGGTCTGGGCTCTAACTAGCAGGGTGATTGTATAAACGGCTTTCACCTCCTGGGGCCTCAGTCTTGCCCTCTGCAAGACAGTGGTTAGCCGCTATGATCTGAGGCTCCTCTCGCCCTTGCTTCTCAGATTCTCGGGGTTCTACACAGGTGGCTGCTCTCCCTCCCCCTCCATTTCCCTTCCCTGCTGCGCTGGTGCCTCTCCCAGATCCAGGGCTCCGCTAATCAGGAGCTTGTTGCCAGGTGGCCTGAGGCCCCCGGAGAATCCCTCCACTCCGCCTCCCACCAAAGAGCCAGGGTGATGCAACCTGCCTGCAACCGTCACCTCACTCCACAGATCTGGTCCTTCCGAACTGAAAAAGAATCCCCCACAGCCCCTCCCATGCCACCAGCCCCAGCTCCAGTAGAAAGGGCTGGGGCACCGGGACCCTGGGGGACTCTTCCAAGCTGGGGGAGGCGGAGGCTTCTGAATCCTGGAGGGGCCACAGGCCCCGTCGCGGATGGGCACAAAAGCAGGCTCTGGGTGCCAAGACCGGGGTTCACAGGCAGCCACTAAGGACCCACTGCACATGAGTTAGAATGTGCTTGGAAGGGCTAGGCCGCTAAGGGTGCGAACTGGCACCCACTCAGCATGACTGAGTCAAGACCTTGGGTGGGGCAGTCGGCACCAGGGTTGACCTGGTTGGGATCCAACAGCTGCAGAGAGAAAAGGCACCAGGTCCCTGCCCGGGTGTTTTCTCAGTCAGCATACCCTGCACACAGCCAGCAATGATTCCCACACAGAGCAAGTTCACAGCCAGTTATTAAAGAACACCCTAGCCCTGGCTGGTGTGGCCCAGTGGATAAAGCACGAGCCTGTGGACTGAAGGGTCCTGGGTTCCATTTCGGTCAAGAGCACATGCCGGGTTGTGGCCTCAATCCCCAGTGGGGGGCATGTAGGAGGCAGCCAATCAATGATTCTCTCATCATTGATGTTTCTATCTCTCTCTCCTTCTCCCTTCCTCTCTGAAATCAATAAAAAATATTTTTAAAAAATCCTATCTGGCCGAAACTGGTTTGGCTCAGTGGATGGAGCGTCGGCCTGCGGACTGAGAGGTCCCAGGTTCGATTCCGGTCAAGGGCATGTACCTGGGTTGCGGGCACATCCCCGGTGGGGGATGTGCAGGAGGCAGCTGATCGATGTTTCTCTCTCATCTATGTTTCTAACTATCTCTCTCCCTTCCTTTCTGTAAAAAATCAATAAAATATATTTAAAAATAAAAATCCTATCTGGCCATCCTCTCAAAAACCCATAATCCCAGTCTATGAGACGAAACCAAACGGAAGCACTTTCCACAGAATACCCAACTGGCCCTGGTCATGAAAGGCAAGAAAAGTCGGAAAAACTGCCGCAGACCAGAGGAGGCTAAGGAGACGCGAGGACTAAATGTCATATGGCATCTTGGAAAGGATCCTGGGACAAAAAAAGTCTTAGGGAACAACCAGTGAAATCATCAAGTTGAAGTTTAGCTAATAGAAATGTAACAATGGCAACAATGGGGGCCATTAGGTGAGGGGTATATGAAAACTCTGTACTATCTTTTACATTTTAATTTTTTTATTTTTGCTAATCCTCATCTGAGGATATTTTGCCATTGATTTTTAGAGAATGGAAGGGAGCAGGAGAGACACACACAGAGAGAAACATGGATGTGAGAGAGACACATCGAGTGCCTCCTGCATGAGCCCCGACCAGGGCTGGGGATCAAACCTGGGTCCCTTCAGTCCACGGGCTGACGCTCTATCCACTGAGCAAAACTGGCTAGGGCTGTTTGTGACTATCATTTTTGTGACTTTTCTATAAACCTAAAATTACTTCCAAAGTAAAAAAAAAAAAAAAAAAGAAAACTAAAAAAAAAAAAGAAAACAAACAAACACACACACAACAACAAAACCTCTACCTAGTCCCAGCGCATAACCTAGAAGTTCTCAGAAGCGCGAGGGTGTGTGTGTGTGTGTGAGAGAGAGAGAGAGAGAGAGAGAGAGAGAGAGAGATTGACTGTGTCTCCTCACTGCCAGCAGTTTGTCCAGCACTACCCTAATCTCCCCCTGTTACTGCTCAAATCTCTACTGACAAGTGGAAGGAGGTCGGTCCTTAAGTTTCATTTAAAAGGAAAAAGATCACAGTTTTTGTTATTTTTGTTAATCCTCACCTGAGGATACTTTTTCCATTGATTCAGAGTGTGGAAGGAAGGGAGGGGGGAGGGGGGAGGGAGGGAGTGAGGGAGGGTGGGAGAGAGAGGGAGAGAGAGGGAGAGAGAGAGAGAGAGAGAGAGAGAGAGAGAGAGACATTCATTGGTTGCCTCCTGCATGCAGCCCAATGGGGATCCAGGGATGGAACCTACATCACAGGTACGGGCCATTGCCTGGGAATTGAGCCCAAGACCCTTCAGTGTCCAGGCTGACACTATCCACTGAACCACACCGGCCAGGGCATCAGTCATAGTTTTAAAGCGCTAACTGCTTAGCAATGAAGATAAAACATACCCACCCCAAGAATAATAATAGTAACAGCCTCTGTGTGTCAGGCACTAGTCTAAGCACCTGACCTGTATTAACTCATTTAATCCTCATAACAGACCTGAGTAGTAGATACTATTAATGCCCCCCCCCCCCCCCTTAAACCACGAGGAACCTGAGGCACGGGAAAGTAAGGGAACTCGCCAGTGTCACAGCTAGTAAGTGGGGTGCAACTAGGGTTTGAACCCAAACAACCTGGTTCCAGATCTATGACCTTAACTGCTACTCAGTGATGTCTAGGCAATAATGTAGCCTCTACCAACTCAAGGAAATATCGAGCAAGTGCTCAAATACTGGCAGAGCGGACAGTAAGTGCTCTGCGGGAAAGTGGTCAGAGCCCAAGGACTTCCTGCATGTTTAGGGGGGGGGGAGCCTCCATGTCTTTACTCCCCACATAACCCTCAGGATTAGGGCTCCCCCACTTCTTTGGATTTTGATTCAGTCCCATAACTGCCATAAGAGTGACGAAGGCTGAACTCCAGGTATAACGTCCTGATGTGGACAGATGCAGGGCGCAGAGGAAAGACCCGCATCCAGTCGGGATGGTGGAGTGCCCAGCGCGCAGGGAAGGAATGGCCAGGACGCTCCCTGTTACAAATGGTGGTACAGATCTCCCTGTTTTGGGGCAGCGTTGTGAGACTAACACAGTCGGGGGGCATCTCAGGAAGTCAGGGTGAGGAGCAGGGGCAGAAAAACGAACCAACTGGCCCGAGAGCAGTGCTGTGGACAGGGCTACGGGAAGGTGGGCAGCTGACGGTGAAAAGGGTGGAATGGGGGCGAGGATGCCCGTTTCCCTGCACCCGTGGGTCAAGACGGGGCTGAACACCCAACATCTGGAACGGGTGACGGTGGGATGGCTGAAAATTGCCAGCTTAGAGAGAATCACACACAAGAAGGGCCCATTAGCAGGAGCTGGTCAGTCAAGCTTCTGAGGCTCTTGCCCTGCCTGGCCTGTGTGCTCAGTGGGTAGAATGTGGGTCCAGCACCCAAGGGTCCCAGGTTTGATTCCCGGTCCAGGTACTCGGTGGGAGGCAATCAGTCCATGTGTCTATCTCACATTGATATTTCTTTAAAAAAAATATATTATTGATTTTTTACAGAGAGGGAAAGAGATAGAGAGCCAGAAACATCGATCAACTGCCTCCTGCACACCCGCTACTGGGGATGTGCCCGAAACCAAGGTACATGCCCCCAAGCAAAATCGAACCCGGGACCCTTCAGTCCGCAGGCCGACGCTCTATCCACTGAGCTAAACCGGCTAGGGCTCACATTGATATTTCTTTCTCTCTTCCTCCTCCCTTCCACGCTCTCTAAAAATCAATGGGAAGAAATATCCTCGGGTCAGGATTAACAACAACACGTGTCTGCCCGGGCCGCTCGCCGCGGTGGGGGTGGGGTGAGAGTGGGGGCCCCGGAGTCCCCACTGATAATAAAATACGTCGAACGGACATGTATGAGCTGGGCTCTGTGCGTGGGGCTTCCCGAGCATCAACTTATTTCTCACAAACCACCTCATCAGGCACAGCTGCCTATTCTCCTTTTGCAGACAGTTCCCTGCCTATTTGAGGCCCGAGGAGGTCGGTTATTTTCCCAGGGCCACCGTGGCAGGTCTGTGGCTCACGCGGGATTAAGACACCAGCATGGGGCTGGCCGGAAACCCGTGAGGCAAAGGAAGAAACCAGGCCGCTGGATCAAAGGGAGCAGAAGACGGGACCCCAGAGCCTCAGGGAAGGGAGGGCCAGAACCCTCGGGGTCGGAAGAAAAAAGGGAGCTGGATCCTAGGCCGGAGACAGGAGCGGACCGAACTCTTGGGGTCCGAAGGAGGAAGGGGCCGGAGCGCCGAGAGGAGGAGGGGGCCAGGCCCGCCGGCCTGTTGGGGCCTCGCCGGGGCGGGGCGCGGAAGGATCCGCCGCGCCGTGCTGCGCCGCCCCCGGTATATCTGTGCCCGGTCCCCGGGGCCGCCTCATTCCCCATCCTCACTCAGGTCACGTCAGAACACGATCTCTCCCCACGCTGCCGCGACACCGCCTCCGCCTCCGCCCGCGTAGCCCCGCCATGGCTCTGTAGCCGCGACCCCTCCATGCCCCCGGCCCGTCTCCGCGCTCACCGCGCCTGCGCTCTCCACTCCCGCCTTCTCTCTTCAGCCGAGGCCGCTGCTGCCTCTCCTTTCCGCCGCCATGGAGTGAGTAACCGCTCGTCCCTCCGGCTCCAACTGCCTTTCCCGCCCTTTCGAAGCTCGCGGCCTTCACGACCAGGCCTGAGAGGGGGGGTGGGGAGGCGAGAGTGAGGGATCACGGTCGCGCAGGCGCAGAAGAGGGAACTCGCGCGTCGGCGCGCTGCCGAGCATGCGCACTCGGCCCAATGGGGGGGAAGGGAGCTTTCTTACAGAGAATGTTGGCGTTAAAGACGGCCCGCGTGCGCTTGCGCCGGCGTACTAGCCCCAGAGAAGGTTTTACTTATTTGTTCTGCGGGAACGAATCTGTCCGCACGCCGTTGCTCATGCGCATTAGCGCACCAGAGCCCGTATTTCCGTGCGAAGGGCTGGCAGGAAGCAGCTGCACATGCGCACTAGCCCCCAGGAGGGCAGAAGCGTGAGCGCCTTGGGACCGTTTCAGGGGCGGAGCATGCGCTTTGGCCATCGGCGAGAAAGCCAAGTGTGGACGGGTGGGCGGGGGGATGTGGAGGCTGGTCGCCGTCCCCTCCACCCACCCTGCTCCACATTGCTTAGTCGCACAGCACAGCCGCCCTCTTTCTTATTCAGGCGTCTGCTGGGGCAGGCGCTGGTTTAACTTGGGTGGAAAGCGGGGCTTTGAGACACCCCGTTAAGAATGGGGTGGAGCGATCTCTTCCTCCTCCTCCCCCTCTCCTCCCCTTCTCCTCAGAAAAAAAGAAAAAAAAAAAAGAATGGGGTGGATCTAGGGCCACGGCCGTCGCGAAGGGTGGGGCTTACCGGAGCCATTGTGAGGGGCGGGGCTAAGCGCACCTTGAGAAGAGGGCGGGGGTTCCGATTGGAGAAAGAGGCGGGGCCTCTGGGGAATCATCGGGGAGGGGCGGGGCTAAGATAAGCAGTGGGCGGGGCTTAGCGGGACAATGGAGGTCGCTGCAAAGTTCTCAAAGGGGGAAGGATGGGATGTGAATGGATAATATTGATGAGGTTGGTGGGGCACAGGGGGAATTCCCCTGGGAATTGATTTGGGATGGAACCTAGGGAGGGGGTGGGGCCCTAAAGGAAATGATTGAGAAGGAGGAACGTGACTGGAAGAAAATTCCCCTGGGATTGAGTTCTTTTAAGGTGGAATATTGTGCTGTGGGTGGGAGGGGCTAAAGCAGTGGTTCTCAACCTTCCTAATGCCACGACCCTTTAATACAGTTCCTCATGTAGTGACCCCCGATTTCATTGTTACATATTGAACATAATTAAAATATGGTGATTAATCACAAAAACAATATGTAATGTGTTTTCTGATGGTCTTAGGCGACCCCTGTGAAGGGGTCGCGACCCACAGGTTGAGAACCGCTGCACCATGCCCCAAACCATCACATCAGCCAATCATAAACCAGACTCCATGGTTTCTGCCAAATTACTCACAGGAAGGTGGCCCAGAACCCAAGAAGCTAAGCCATGCCCCTGCCCAGACAACAGCTAATGAGGGCCTAGCCCCACTAACTGCGCCCTAGAGTGCTCATCTTCTGAAGGAAATTCCCCTGGGAAACCATTAGGTTGCTGTATTGGAAGGATTGGGTTTTGGGATTTTGAAGTCAGGCATAAAGAGAACTCCCACCGGGCTGGTGTAGCCCAGTGGTTGAGCCTCGACTATGAACCTTGGCAGAGCACATGCCTGGGTTGGGGGCTCCATCCCCAGTGGGAGGCGAGCAAGAGGCAGCCAATCAATGATCTTCTCCCATCATTGATGTTTCTGCCTCTCTCACTCTCTCCCGAACTCTCTGGAATCAATAACAATATTTTTTATTTTAAAAGAATTCCCTTGGGAGTGGGTAGGGCTCAGAGATTTGGGGAAGGGGCAGATTTAGGATTCTGAGAGGGCGATGTGTAGCCCCAATCCCAGTTGGAAGCGGGCCATGGGGATGTGGCTTGGTTTCTGTACGAGTGAGGCTGGCCTGTGATCCCACCTACTTTTGTCTCACACTTGTAGGTCCTCCACTTTCATCTTGGTGCCTGTCTTCGCCCAGCTGAGCAACCTCCAGAGCTGCCTCCCAGCTGTTGGTGCAGCCTCCTTCATTGCCACCCGTGCCCAGCGCCTGTGCTGCAGCCATGTCACTCCTGGCGACCCTGGGGATGGAGCTGGACAGGGCCCTGCTCCCAGCTAGCGGGCTGGGCTGGCTCGTTGACTATGGGAAACTCCCCCTGGCCCCTGCCCCCCTGGGCCCCTATGAGGTCCTTGGGGGAGCCCTGGAGGGCGGGCTTCCAGGGGGGGGAGAGCCCCTGACAGGTAAGGGCAGGTGGGGAATGGAGGTGGGGTGAGCTGGGACTTGGGGGGCAGGGTAGAAGGAGGAAGAATTCATTTATTTGTGAATTGGATAAGTCATTATTGGGTGCCTATACTATGTCAGGCACTGTTTTAAGTGCTGGGATATAACTGGAAATAAGACTGAAATGATCCCTGCCTTCTTAGAGCTCACACTCTGGTGGGGAGACAGAACAGAGGAATAAAATGAGGAAATTGTGGGATCAGTGGGAAACGCTTAGTAGTGAGCGAAAAAAATCACACCGGAGACCTAGTTTAGAGCGGGTAGCCAGGAATCCCTTGCCAAGTAGGTACTGTTTTGGCTGAGACCTAAAGGATGGGAAGGAATGAGCCATGATAAGACCCAAGGGAAGAGCTTTTCAGGTGGAGAGAACAGCATATGCGGAGGCCCTGAGGCAGGAATTACTTTATTCATTCGTGTGCCCCAAATGCGTGGAACACAGTGGGTCTTCAGTAATGAATGGATTAAAGGTGAAACCGGGTATGCGGGATCTAGTTTGCTTTTTAAGATAAACTACAGAGTACATCGGAGAAACCACAGATGTAGGTTAATCAGTAGAGAGGATGTTGGAATGGTTGCAGAATGGCTGGTTGACTCTTTTGTTGTTCGGATCATCGGTTGGTTGACCGGTTCATTAATTGGTTGATTGAAAGAGTTGATTGATTGACGGATTCACTTCGTTGATTGGTTGGTCAGTTAGTTCATTGACCAGTCGGTAGACTGCTTGGCTCGTTGGAGGGTTTACTCGATGGAGGAGATGAATGAAACGGGGATGAGTGAGCACCCAGTTGGGTGGGAAACCAGGAACCCACGGAACTTGTCCTTCTCCACTCCTCCAGGTGATGGCTTCTCGGACTGGATGACTGAGCGGGTTGACTTTACAGCCCTCCTCCCTTTGGAGACCCCCTTACCCTCAGGGGCCCTCCCCCCACCTTGCCCATCCCCCCCTGACCTGGAAGCCATGGCCTCCCTCCTCAAGAAGGAGCTGGAGCAGATGGAAGACTATTTCCTCGATGGCCCACTTCTCCCACCACCCTCCCCACCATCACAGCCGCTGCCACTGACACCGCCACCGCCGCCACCACCACCACCACCAGCGCCCTCCCTTCCTCTCCCCCTGCCCACCTTTGACCTCCCCCAGCCCCCTGCCCTGGATACCCTCGACCTGCTGGTCATGTACTGCCGCAACGAGGCTGGGCAGGGGGATGCGGGGTTGGCTCCCCTTCCCCCAGCACAGCAGCCCCCTCCCCCACCTCCACCCTCTCGCCCGGCCCCCTACCCCAATCCTGCCACCACTCGAGGGGACCGCAAGCAAAAGAAGAGAGACCAGAACAAGTCAGCGGCTCTGAGGTACCGCCAGAGGAAGCGGGCAGAGGGGGAGGCCCTGGAGGGGGAGTGCCAAGGGCTGGAGGCGCGGAACCGGGAGCTGAGGGAGAGGGCCGAGTCCGTGGAGCGGGAGATCCAGTACGTCAAGGACCTGCTCATCGAGGTGTACAAGGCTCGAAGCCAGAGGACCCACAGCTGCTAGCTGGGCAGGGCTTGGGGCTGTAGGGGGCGCTGGTCTTCACCTCGGTTTCTGGGGCTGAGGTGGGAGGGTCCCTCTGTCATCCCTCTGCCTCTGCCTCTTTCCATCCCCCCCATCGCTCTCCTTTTCTCCTTGTGTCCTTGTCCGTTTCTGATTTTGCTCCCTTCTTCCCTCCCCAGAATCATGACACGTCTGGTTTTAGTCACTGTCAACACTTCTCAGGTGACAGCTGAGGGACTGGGGCCCCGGGTCGCTCAGGGTCTGTCCAGGGCAGTGAGGCCGGGAAGCTGTGCAGAGTGAGGGCAGATGAAGAGGGGAGAGCCCTCTGGGGAAAAGGCAGGGAGGGTTTTAAGATCGACACCCACATCATTAAGCAAAATAAGCAAGCCAGGTGACCCTGGGAAATACATGGGTGCTGGGAGCCCGTTCACAGAGCCAGTGGCTGTGGGGGCAGATGGGGAGGCCGGTATGGCCATAGTTGGTGACTGGGTGTTCATTTAGCTCTGGGAGGAATGCAGTGTTTTGTGAAATTGTTGGGGCGGGGCTCTGTGTAGGTGAGGGAGGGCAGAGAGTGATCCTTGGGGTGGGTGGGGGGCGTTGTGGTGGAAATAAAATGAAGAATTTCTTCAGTCTGTGTCTGGTCTTTGAGAGAAGTTGGAGAGAGGGCAGTCTTAGGCCAAAGATGGGAATGATGATAATAGAAGTAACAGCCCTGGCCCGGTAGCTCAGTTGGGTAGTGTTATCCGATACCCCAAGGTTTCGGTTAGATCCCTGGTCAGGATACACACAAGAATCAGCCATTGAATGCATAAGTAAGTGGAGCCACAAATCGATGTTTCTCTCTTAAAAAAAATCAAATAAAAATGTACAAAAAGAGAGCCCTGGCCTGTGTTTCTCAGTGGTTAGAGCAACCATCCATGCACCGAAGGGTTGAGGGTTCGATTCCCGATTCCCAGTTCAGGCTGCATGCATAGGTTACAGGTTCGATCCCTGACCCCAGTCACACGTTCAGGAGGCATCCAATCGATGTGTCTCTCACATCTATGTTTCTCTTTCTCTCCCCTTCCTTCTCTCTAAAATCATCCTCGGGTGAGGATTAACAAACAAAAAAGGAAATAGCATAATACTTATGGTCAGGACCACACACTTGGTACACGGCCAAGGTCATGATGGGACTGACTGAACCGATAATGATACAACAGCCCTAGCCGGTTTGGCTCAGTGGATAGAGCGTTGGCCTGCCGACTGAAAGGTCCCGGGTTCGATTCTGGTCAAGGGCACATGCCTGGGTTTCGGGCTCGGTCCCCAGTAGCGGGTGTGCAGGAGGCAGCCAATCAATGATTCTCTCACTGATGTTTCTATCTCTCTCCCTCTCTGAAATCAATAAAAAAATATTTTAAAAAAATGATACAACGCCCCTTTTAGATTCATACCACTAATTACTTGGCAAAACAAAGGATTGCCAAAGGTGCTGGCTCCCCACAGTCCTTGTCACACACACCAAAAAAGGTGACACCGAAACGCAGAGGGCGGGGCGGCTGCAACCGGAGTTGTGGGGCGCCCCATGCCGAGGAACCCCCTGTCTGGTTAAAGCCTCCCAGGTCGTTGGGAGGTACGTGGGAGATGGGCTGGCAGCCGTGGTGGGCATGTTGCCCTACAGCTACTGAGGGTTTACCGTGTCCCAAGCCCTATTTTAAGCACTTCGCACGCATTATCTCAGTTCACACAGAGGGAAGCTATTGTTAGCTTTCGATGAAGAGCCACTGTTAAAGTGAACAATGCAGTGGCATTGAGTGCTTGCAATGTTGTGCAACATCACCTCTCTCTAGTTCCAGAACTTTCCACCCCCCCCATAAACCCCTGCCCATTCAGCAGTTACTTCCTATCGCCCCGCCCCAATTAGCTGTTGGTTGACACTTGCAATCCCATGAACTGGGGGAAATGAGTGCGACTCTTGGTCACCCCTGATCCTTTAGCCCAGGGGTCCTCAAACTTTTTAAATAGGGGGCCAGTTCACTGTCCCTCAGACCATTGGAGGGCCAGACTATAGTTTTAAAAAAAACAACTATGAACAAATTCCTATGCACACTGCACATATTTTGAAGTAAAACAAAATGGGAACAAATACAATATTTGTATTTGCATGTGGCCTGCGGGGTGTAGTTTGAGGACCCCTGCAAATTTAGCCTTTGGGGTCTGTCGTGGGTTGGTGGCCCCTCAGAAGATATGTCCACAATGCTAACTCCCAGAATCTGTGAATGTGGCCCTATTTGGAAAAAGGCAGAGAGGAGCTCTAAATTCAATGACAAGGGTCCTTATAAGAGACAGAGAGCCCTGACCGGTTTGGCTCAGTGGATAGAGCGTCGGCAGGCGGACTAAAAGGTCCCAGGTTTGATTCTGGTCAAGGGCATGTGCCTTGGTTTCAGTCTCATCCCCAGTAGGGGGTGTGCAGGAAGCAGCTGATCGATGTTTCTCTCTCATCGATGTTTCTAGCTCTCTATCCCTCTCCCTTCCTCTCTGTAAAAAATCAATAAAAAATATATATATTTTTAAAAAAAGAGACAGAGAAAGAACACAGAGAAGGAAAGGACCCCATGAAGGAGGTGGCGGAAATTGGAGTGATGCGGCCACAAGCCGAGGGATGCGGTGACCACCAGGAATGGGAAGAGACCAGGAAAGAGCCCCCTCAAGCATGTGGCCCGCCGGCAGCGAGTTTGACATGCTTGCCCTAGAGCAGTGATGGCGAACCTTTTGAGCTCGGCGTGTCAGCATTTTGAAAAACCCTAACTTAACTCTGGTGCCGTGTCACATAGAGAAATTTTTTGATCTTTGCCACCATAGGAAAACAAAGATATTTTTGATATTTATTTTATATATT
The DNA here is from genome assembly GCA_036010255.1 of Myotis pilosus. Classification (NCBI taxonomy): domain Eukaryota; kingdom Metazoa; phylum Chordata; class Mammalia; order Chiroptera; family Vespertilionidae; genus Myotis; species Myotis pilosus. The sequence goes on from JASKON010000029.1 coordinate 6,314,489, forward strand.
TAAATGCCATTTAACAAAAAGATCAACCAAAAATATGAGTTCGCGTGTCACCTCTGACACGCATGTCATAGGTTCGCCATCACTGCCCTAGAGTCTTCAGAGGGAGTGGCCCTGCTGACACCTTAATTTTGGTTTTTTTTGGCCTCCAGAACTGAGAGAGTAACTCATTTTAAGGGACTAACACCCACTTTTAAGTCTGCGGTAATGTTACGGCGCCCACAGGAAGCACCCTGGGCACCAGTTTCTCATGGTGAGGCTCATCTTCCTTTTAGGTAGCCCTTGGTTTTTCATTATCCTTCATCTCCTGAGCAGAATAAAGATTCTTTTAAAAATAGGCTCTGGGTTTTTGTCCACAGCCCCGCCCTCCTGTGGCTGGTCACCCTGAATACATGTAGCTGGGAGGACAGGGACCCTCGGAGCTTGAATTTAGTTTGAAGCATCTGTGACTGGTGTTGCTACAAGGCAGGAGCAGGTGGACATTTCAAGATCCAAGTTCAAGTTTGCCTGCAGCAGCCAAGGCCCTCGGGGCCAAGGGTCTTCAGTGGTACCTCCCCTTCGGGTTCCGGCATCCCCATGGACCTGGGCCTGGGCTGTCCTTGCCACCTGCTGCTCAGGAGATGACTTCCATGTTTGGGCTGTCACCTTTACATACATTAAAGTGAGATGGCTAGTTTGGACAGTCTAGAATAGAAACACTTTTTTTTTTTAAAAGAAACAGACTCTTCAGATTTCTTTTAAAAAGTATATTTTATTGATTTTTTACAGAAAGGATGGGAGAGGAATAGAGAGTTAGAAACATTGATGAGAGAGAAACATCAATCAGCTGCCTCCTGCACACCCCCTACTGGGGATGTGCCCGCAACCAAGGTACATGCCCTTAACCGGAATCGAACCTGGGACCCTTCAGCCCGCAGGCCGACGCTCTATCCACTGAGCCAAACCCATTAGGGCCAGACTTCTTAAAAAAATATATTTTTATTGATTTCAGAGAGGAAGGAAGAGGGAGAGAGAGAGAGAAACATCCATGATGAGAGAGAATCATGGATTGGCTGCCTCCTGCAAGTCCCTGACTTGGGATGGAGCCCACAACCCGGGCATGTGCCCTTGACCGGAATTGAACCTGGGACCTTTCAGTTTGCAGGCTGACGATCTATCCACTGAGCTAACCGGCTAGGGCTCTTCAGACTCTTTATCTCCACCTCAGTCACATGTCACATATGAAGGCTTGCCATTTTTAGCCTGAGCTCTGCATGCCAGTCATTTACATTGTACATTACAGGCCAGTGCAGCTCAATCTTGGCAAAAATGGAGGAAGGACTAAATTAAACTTTGCTGGGCAACCCTGAGATTAGAAGCATCGAGTGGTTTTTCTTCTCCAGGATGAGGCAGAAGCGGGCACTGCAGGTCCAAGCTGTGTGGCCTTGAGCAGGTGTCTTGACCTCTCTGAGCTCAGGTTCCTCATCTGGAAGTCAGGGACGGCTACCCTGGACCTGAGAGGCTGCAGATGTGGAGAGAAGTCACCTGGGCTGTGGAGGGGACCGGGCCTGGGGGCTAAAGCTTTCTCCATCATACTCTTTGTGAGCTAAAAAATGGCTCAGATGGGCACCTGTTATAGAGTCAGAAGGCACTTAAAGGATTTTGACCAGCATTTAAAAATAGGAATAGAATAGAATAAAAACATGCAGGATAGGGTGATATTTCGTGAAAGTATGTTGATGTGAAATGATTTCTGACTGTGCATCAGAAAAGTTTAGAAGCCACGGTCGAGGCCCCCCCCCCTGGACCCCCCCCCCGTCCCAGCCCCCCCCCCCTGTCCCCTCCCGCTTCGCACGCTGGATAGCAACTCGCTTTGTCCTAAGCAAACATTTGGGGTCTGCTGGCCGCGCTGTCTTACACTCCGCCGCCTGGTGGCGTCCGTGCTCCGCCGTGAGCGGGTCCTCCCGGATCCTCTGTTCCAGGCGGTGATTTCCTGGTCGCCCGGTTTACCGGGACTAGAAGTCATGACCAAGAACATAGCCCGCGAGCAAAGCGCGGCAGGAGGACCCCGTCAAAGGGATATGGTCACTCTGGGATCCATTCATCCCTTCTTCATTCCGCAGGTTCCTTTTTATTTTATTTTATTTATTTATTTTTAAAATATATTTTATTGATTTTTTACAGAGAGGAAAGGAGAGGGTTAGAGAGTTAGAAACATCAATGAGAGAGAAACATCGATCAGCTGCCTCCTGCACACTCCCCACTGGGGATGTGCCCGCAACCAAGGCACATGCCCTTGACCGGAATCGAACCTGGGACCCTTGAGTCTGCAGGCCGATGCTCAATCCACTGAGCCAAACCGGTTAGGGTCGCAGGTTCCTTTTAAAAAATATATATATTTTTATTGATTTCAGAACGGAAAGGAGAGGGAGAGAGAGTAGAAACATCAATGATGAGAATCATTGATCAGTTGCCTCCTGCACGCCCCCTACTGGGGATCCATTCTGCAACTGGGCATGTGCCCTTGACCCTAATCGAACCAGGGACCCTTCAGTCCAAAGGTCGACGCTCTATCCACTTAGCCACACCAGCTTGGGCGGCAGGTTCTTTAAATGCCTCTGTGGGTCAGAGGAAGTCCCGCTGTCAGAGCTCACATCCCGTGGGGAGGGCAGACAGGACCCCAAATCCACGACCTCTGCAGTACAGAGAGGCCTCCCCGCCCACTTGGTCTGGGCAGGACAGATGCTGTGGAATCCCTGCTCTTGGCCCCCAGCCGGCTGTGTGACCTGGGGCAGCTGGCTTAGCCTCTCTGCGCCTGTTTCCTCTGAGATAAAATGGGAACAGCAGCACCTACTTCCTAGGGTCGTCCTGAGCACTAGATGAGTTAATATTCTCTCTTTCTGTGAGTTCAGCGTCTTTAGGTTCCACTGTGAGAACACACTGCAGGAAAACAATGACTATTTTGAAAACTACCCCTCACACTTGTTTCTCTCATGCAGTTCTGGGTTTCCATCACAGTTCATTTTCCTCTATGCAAAAATAAAGACCTAAATATAATGTGAACCACTATAAAACTCTTAGAGGGAAACATAGGGGGAAATCCCCGCACACTGGATTTTGCAATGATTTCCTGCATATTTACATCGAAAGCACAGAGAAGGAGAGCAAACAGAGACAAGTGGGACTGTACCACCTTCAAACCCTGAGCACAAAAGGACACTCTCACCAGACTCCAGACTCCAGGATGGGAGAGAAAATGTATCTGTTAAGGAGTTAATATCCAGCATCTATTACAAACTCACACAAGACAACACTGCCGGAAGCCGGTCCATCCTTGCTGCTTGACACAGTCGCTGCAGGGAAGAAACATCTGCACAGCATATGTTTCAAGGGACCTGGCGTATATGGCATCCTGTTCTTAATATGTTTGCTCCCCTTCTTGGCGCTATGTGTTTTAACCAAGGTCACCTCTCTGAGAAAGGTTGTTTCCCCAGGTAGGGATTTTCCCCTGAAGTTAGGGAGGGGATAAAACCCCTTAACTAAGTGCCAGGCGGGTAGTTAATCACTTTAGCTACGAACAATCACGCTTAAGCTACATAATCTTTACTCCCTGGAATGGAGATAAGAAACGCCCTAACCTTTGGAATAGAGATTGATAGGATTGGAATCAACTGGTATAAATACAGATGTAACAAGACAACAGGACACAGAACCTAGAGACACAGAACCTAGAGAGAGAACATGGCAAAAGATCCTGGACAGAAACTGGCAACAGAACCTAGAGAGAGAACGTGGCTGAAGAACCTAGAGACAGAACCTGGCTACAGAACCTGGGTAGAACATGGCAAGAGAACCTGACTAGAACCTGGTGACTGAACCTGGCTGGAAAACCTGGACAGAATCTGGCTGGAGAACCTAGCGAGGGAACATGGCAAAAGAATCTGGCTGGAGAACCTGGAGAACCTGGCTGGAGAACCTAGCAAGAGAACATGGACACACAACTTGGCTGGAGATCCTAAACAGAACTTGGCTGGAGATTGTGGCTAGAGATCCTGGCAAGGCTGCTGATCAACTGAACGCTGTCTCCGTGTCATTCCTTCTTCACCGACTCCGTCCAACCTTTGGGGACCCCTGGACCTGCTGGGGTTGGACCCCAGCACAACATAAGAAACCCAAATAACACAATTGAAGAAAAGGCTAAAGCCTTGACTAGACATTTCTCCAAAGAAGTTGGACAAATGGCCAACAAAGTCATGAAAAGAGACGCAACATCAGCAATCCTACAGAACCATGAAAGAACTCCTTAGGCCTGTGGGAGTTTTCCTTGGTGCATCAGGGCATTAATATTCAAAACCTCACATCAGATTCCTACACGGACAAGGAAGTTATGGGGAAGGAGCATAGTAGGCCCGGGTACAGAAAGTGATGGGGGAAGTGTAGTGATAAGCAACTCCGAAGGTCACACACCCAAAGCTAGCATTAGACATTTTATGTCATGTGAGTCTCACCTCCACAAAAGTTTCTCATTAGTTTATTTGGAAATCACGCGCGGACGGACACACACACACACACACACACACACACACACATACATGCACACACACATGCATATACACATACAGAGTTCTCTCTCTGGGATGGATTCTGTGGCCCTTCTTGAATGTGAAATAGTTGCTCCCTTCCCCCAGTTCTTTCGTGTGGGCTGCTTTAGGATGGGCCTTGTGCTCTGAGATGAGTCAGCCTGGCCCCTTCTTTGTCCCTGAGGCCCATCTTACCTGGCACAGCTTCTGGGGAAATTTCCTCTTCTGCATTTCTGTCTATACCTATGGCTGAGAAGGAGAGAGAAAGACATAAATCGGTTGCCTCCCATACTTGCTCTGAGTTGGTATGGAAACGAGGTATGTGCCCTGGCCTGGAATTGAACCTGCAACCAATGTGCTGTAGGGAGGATGCTTCCACCAACAGTGCCATCCGGCCAGGGCTATCTATTTCCATCTGTAAAGTCCTCCCAGACAGATGTACCTTTTCCTCCGCTGAGGAAGGGCATACCATATATTGGTGATGTGCATCTCTGAATGTTCCAGGAACATCGTAAGGTTTGATGTGTCCATGACATCTTTATACCATCCTGTGTTTCGTTGGTCACTGTGCTATACGGATGCATTTGAGTTTTGCAATGTGATTTTGTCTCTAGAAACCTTGCTGACTCTCTTCTCAAGCCCCTACATGCATCTGTATGTACGTGTGGATTTTTCTATATAGACACAATCCTTGATGGAGAAAGTCAGCTTGATTTTCTTTTGAATTTCATAGCTTTTACTTATTGCTCTTGCCTTGCTGGACTCGGACCCGGTGCTGCTGCGTTAGGTGTGGGGCTTGCTGAGGTCACCCCCTATCCCGCCAGGGGAGCCTCCTGCATCCCTAGCTGACTGTGATGTTATCCTCAAGGCCTTTGACATCCCCCCCGCGCTCAATGGTTCCTCCCTTGAGATTCCATCAGTAAAGGCAGCGAGGCACACAGAAGCCCCACTATGTGCTCCAGCAGCGGGAATGGAATGTCAGGGTTTGTGATGCCCAGGTTGGGACACAGATGGAGCAGAAAGGGAACACTTCCCATCAGCCTGGGTGGAGCTCTGAAAAGGGATCCAGCGATGAGGGGCCAGGAAGGTGGATTTTCATGAGCTTTCAGGTGACAACGATGCTGCTGTGCTGAGGTCCCACCAAATGGGGCGTCCGTTTCCAATGGGGCTTGTGCGCCCTCGCTGTCCCTCAGACACTCAGACCCTGGAGCCAACACAGGAGCGTCCCACGTCCCCAAGAAGCCCTCAGAGCCAAGGCCTTTACCACTCAGCTCTGCCCCTGGGTTCCACCCTCCACTGGACTTGGGTCTAAATTCCTCTCTCTTTTGCTCCCACTTGTTCTAAAAAAATATTAAAATGATCCTTTTTCCAGAATGTTCAACAGTTTCACCTGGAGGGTGGGACCCCCCGAGTCCCCAGGACCAGCTCTGAGTGTGCTGGGCCCTGGGAGACTTCCATCCCCACTGACACACCCTCTGTAAGGGGGTCACTTTCTGGACAAGCCACTCAGCCTCCCAGGGCCTCAGTACATTTGCCTGCAGCGTCATGGTGGGGACATGGGGGAGGGGAGACAGAAAGATTTCTCAGGCACCACCTCCAACTCCAGTGGAGGCCAAGTTCCCCTTCCAGCCTGGCCACAGTCTCTCCCCCAGGGCTTCCTGTTGGGGTGTCCTAGGCCCCACCCCAGAGCTAGGCACTTCGCTCCCTGACGCAGGGACCTGCTCTACCCAGCCAGAGGCAGACATGGTGCTCCTGCTGCTGCTGCCCCTGCTGTGGGGGGGTGAGTGGCTGAGGGCGGGGGGGCTGGGCAGGTGGGGGAGGGGCGAGGGCTGCATCTGAGCCTCAGTCCCCCTCCCCCAGGGTCCCTGGAGCAGCAGCAGAAAGGCTATGAGCTCCAAGTGCAGGAATCGGTGACGGTGCAGGAGGGTCTGTGTGTCCACGTGCCCTGCTCCTTCTCCTACCCATGGAGTTCGTGGTATTCCTCTACCACAGTCTACACCTACTGGTACCGGGACGGGGACAACACAAACCGTGATGCTCCTGTGGCCTCCACCAACCGGAATAAAACAGTGAGGAGAGAGACCCAAGGCCGATTCCTCCTTGCAGACCCCACGGCCAACAACTGTTCCCTGCAAATCAGAGACGCCAGGAGGAGTGACAGAGGACGCTACTTCTTCCGAGTGGAGAGAGGAGATTTTTTGAGATATAAGTACGTAATGAAGAGGCTGGAGTTGCAGGTGACAGGTACGGCATAGGCCCAGGAGAGGACCCAGGGACAGGGATCCCCGTCTTAGAGCAGGAACAGGACACTTGACACTCCTGTCCAAGCCGTGGGCCCTGGGTGGTGGGAAGGGACACAGGGCCTGGGGGAGCTCAGCCCGAGGCAGGGCCTCTCTCAGGGTCCCGCTCTGAGTCCCCACCCCTGGAGCCCAGGCACCTGCCTTTCTCCCCCGAAGCCCTGACAGAGAAACCCCACATCCGTGTACTGGAGCCTCTGGAGTCCGGCCGCCCCACACAGCTGGCCTGCAGCCTGCCAGGGGCCTGTGAAGGGGGACGACCTCTCACCTTCTCCTGGGCGGGAGCCACTGTGGAATCGCTGGACCCCCAGACCCTCCGCTCCTCGGTGCTCACCTTCACCCCGAGGCCCGAGGACCATGGCTCCAGCCTCACCTGTCAGGTCCAAGTCCAAGGATCTTGGGTGGCCACGCAGAGAACCCAGCTCAATGTCTCCTGTGAGTGTTGGAGGGGGGGCTGGGTCATGGGGGCAGGGGAGTTGCCTGTGTGTGTGTGTGTGTGTGTGTGTGTGTGTGTGTGTGTGCTGGAGGCTGAGATAACCTGAGAACACCCGGGCATGGGTCTGCGTGTAGGTGGGGAGTGTTCCCACTGCCCCTCCTTGGGGTTGGGGTGACTTCCATGTGAAGTGGGGTCCTGTCTTTCTCTCCCAGATGCCCCAGGGAACCTCACCATAGGCGTCTCCTTCAGAAACGACACAGGTAGGAAAGAACCCCTCCTCTCTGGCCTGGGACCTGCCTCGTCGCCCAGGTGGGGCAGAGGGGGGAGCAGGAGTTTGAATGGGATGAGACATGGGAAGGGCAGGGATGAAATTCATCACCCCAGTCCCTCACCTCTGGTGAGTGGGTGCCTGCATCTGTGTTCCACACACACACATCTCTCTCTCTCTCTCTCTCTCTCTCTCTCTCTCTCTCTCTCTCTCTCTCTCTCTCAAAACCCCAAAGCCTTTATGAATCTACAAACCACATCCCTTACCTTCCTGGAGGGAGAGGCCCTGAGGCTGCGCTGTGAGGCTGACAGCAACCCCCCTGCCGAGCTGAGCTGGTTCCGGGGGTCCCCAGGCCTGAACGCCACCCCCCTCTCCAGCACCGGGATCCTGGAGCTGCCTCGCGTGGGGCCTGCACAGGAAGGAGAGTTCACCTGCCAAGCTCGGCACCCGCTGGGTTCCCACAGTGTCTCTCTCAGCCTCTCCGTGGGCTGTGAGTGGGGAGACCCCGGGGGGGCAGGACAGCTGGGTTCTGGGGAGATTAGAGGCACCGCTGACCCTTCTCCTCGCTCCCCACAGACCCCCCGCAGCTGCTGGGACCCTCCTGCTCCTGGGGGGACCAGGGTCTGCTCTGCAGCTGCTCCTCCAGGGCCCAGCCGGCCCCCTCCCTGCGCTGGCGGCTGGGGGCGGGGCTGCTGGAGGGGAACCATGGCAACGCGTCCCACGTGGTCAGCTCCAGCTCAGAGGGGCCCTGGACCAACAGCTCCCTGAGCCTCAAGGAGGGGCTCAGCCCTGACCTCAGACTCAGCTGCGAGGCCTGGAATGTGCACGGAGCCCAGAGCGCCTCTGTCCTGCTGCTGCCAGGTCAGGGCCTGCTGGGGGCAGAGGCCACGCAGAAAGGAGTGGGTCAGAGAGAAGGTGGAGGTGGGGGTGGGGGGTTTCTTGGGGACAGGGGGGATTGCTAGGACAGGGCCTGCCTCTCCTGCCTGAACAGAACCGACAGCGGGTTCTGGGAGGAGGTGGGAAGAGGAGAGACTGAGCCCTGGGAGTGGGTGGTGTCACCTGAGCTGGTGCTGGAGGAACAAGCCCTGAGCCCCTCCAAACCTCGGCACCAGGGCTCCTGGAGCTGCCCCATGTGGGGCTGGAGGGGGAGGGGAGTTCACCTGCCGGGCTCAGCACCCGCTGGGCTACCAGCTCCTCTCCTTCAGCCTCTCTGTGCAGAGTGAGGTGCAGGACAGGTGTAGGGCCGGCCGCCTGGTCTGGTGTGGGGACTGTGGGTGGACTGACACCTGGACAACATGTCACCCTTCTCCCCCGTCCCCAGGCAGCCCGAACTCCAGCAGATGTGTGACTGAGGAGCAGCAGGGCTCCTGGCCCCTGGTCCTCACCCTGATCAGAGGGGCCCTCATGGGGGCTGGCTTCCTCCTCACCTACGTCCTCACCTGGCTCTACTACACCAGGTGAGCAGGCCTGTCTCTCCCGGGGAAGGTCAGGGGTTTGCCCTGATGTGCAGGTGGGGCCGCGCTGTCTGGCTCTGCCTGGAGTTAGAGCCAAAGTGGCCGAGTCTCTGAGCTGACACCTGTGTGGGCCCCGCAGGTGTGGAGGACCCCGGAGCAGGAGGCAGAGCTCCTGATGGATCCTCCCTTCCTCTCAGGATGGGACTGAGGTGTGCACACCAGGCGAGAGGGACCGTCCTGGGACGTCAATGTCACCTTCTTCCTGGAAGCTCTTTTTTAACATTTTTATTAAATCTTTATTTTTCAGATTATTACAGTTGTTCCTCTTTTTTCCCCCCCATAGCTTCCCTCCACTCGGTTCCCACCCCACCCTCTGCCCTCCCCCACACCCCCACACTGGCCTCATCCATACATGCACGTTTTTTGTCCAGTCTCATCCCGAATCCCCACACCCCTTCCCCTCACCCCTGCAGAATACTCAGTCCACTCCCTTCTATGCCCTTAATTCTATTATAATCACCAGGTCATTCTGTTCATTCAATTATTTATTCACTTGATTTTTAGATTCACTTGTTGATAGATGTGTATTTGTTGTTCATAATTTGTATCTTTACCTTTCTCTTCTTCTTCCTCTTCTTAAAGGATACCTTTCAGCATTTCATATAATGCTGGTTTGGTGGTGATGAACTCCTTTAGCTGTTCCTTATCTGTGAAGCTCTTTATCTGACCTTCAATTCTGAATGATAGCTTTGCTGGGTAAAGTAATCTTGGTTGTAGGTTCTTGGCATTCATCACTTTGAATATTTCTTGCCACTCCCTTCTGGCCTGCATGGTTTCTGTTGAGAAATCAGCTGACAGTCGTATGGGTACTCCCTTGTAGGTAACTGACTGTTTTTCTCTTGCTGCTTTTAAGACTCTCTCTTTGTCTTTTGCTCTTGGCATTTTAATTATGATGTGTCTTGGTGTGGTCCTCTTGGGATTCCTTTTGTTTGGGGTTCTCTGCGCTTCCTGGACTTGTAAGTCTATTTCTTTCACCATGTAGGTGAAGTTTTCTGTCATTATTTCTTCAAATAGGTTTTCAATATCTTGCTCTCTCTCTTCTTCTGGCACCCCTATAATTCGGATGTTGGTACGCTTGAAGTTGTCCCAGAGGCTCCTTACACTATCTTCATATTTTTGGATTCTTTTTTCTTTTTGTTTTTCCGGTTGGGTGTTTTTTTCTTCTTCGTATTTCAAATCTTTTGTGGGCAGGTGGAGTGCCTGGGACTATGGGCTCAGGATTGGTCGGTTGCATCTGAAGTTCTTTACTCTCTGAGACTGGGCCGGCCCTGGGAGGCCCTGTGTCTCCTTGGCTTCCAATCTGTTTAATGGCTCAAAACATCCTAAGACACAGAAATAAACAATAATACACACCCACTGACGGCCCCCTTGTTTCTGCCTGTGCTTCTCCCATGTGACTTGTTCCCCTCCCCCCCTCTTTCTTTCTCTCTGTTGGTTCTGCCCACTCATTCCCCCACCCCCTGCTCCTCTCTCTCCATCCTCAGCCCAGAGTTGGACTGAAGTTGGCACCTTATCCTCCCCTTGCCCAGATGTTACCTGGTCACCACCTGACCTTCTGGTCTCCCATCTGTAGGTGCTGATACGCAGTAGAGTTAGGAGCCACTCTCCTCTCCCTGTGCATAGACGCCAACCTCAGAATTATTGTCATAACACATCCCAGCATTTAATCATAAATGAGAACGTTTATGTGGTATCACATGACCATTGATTTTACTATTTAGTGTTGGTTGGAGTCTCTTGAGTCCAGTTATATCTGGATCTCCTCTTTTTGTTGTTGCTGTTGTTGAACCTGTTTCAAGTAAGGGATTTTGTTTATTCTTTGTAATAATTCTTTAATTGGTATTTATATCTCTTCTTATTTTAAAATATTTTTATTTATTTCTGAGAGGATTTGGGAGGGAGAGAGAGAGCGATAGAAATATCAATGATGAGAGAGTCATTGATCGCCTGTTTCCTCCACGTCCCCTACTGTTGATGAAGCTTGTCACCCAGGCATGTGCCCTGACCGGGAGTTGAACCCTGACCTCTTGGTTCATAGATTGATGCTCACCCCCTCAGCTACACTGGCGAGACTACATCTATTCTTGAATAATAAAAACTTTCAACATTTAAGACACATCCACCTATACTGTCACCATTTTGTATTATTATTGCCTATAGCTTACAGCTATAAATTTGATAAACTTTAGAGAACATTAATACTTACTTGGATGTAAACAATTATTTTATTTCCAGATTAACTGACATATTTTTGATATAGAATGCATGCAAGTTTAAGATATGCAATGTGCATTTTGATGCACCTACATAGTGAAGTGATTACCACAATAAGGTTCATCAACACTTCCATCCTCTCATGTAATTACCATTGTTATGGTTATATCACAAATGATGTATAACCATAACAACTTTCAGGTGTATAACAAAATACTGTTAATTGTACTTGCCATGTTGTCCAGTACATCCCCAGAAATTGTTCCTCTTGTAGCTGAAAGTTACCCTTGACCAACATCTCCCCAGTTCCCCACTCCCAGCCCTGCATCACCCTTCTACTCTCTTTCTGTAAATTCAGCTTCTTTAGGTTCCACTGTGAGAACACACTGCAGGAAAACAGTGACTATTTTGAAAAATACCCTCACAGTTGTTCCTCTCAAGCAGTTCTGGGTTTCCATCACAGAATCACTTTCCTCTGTGCAAAACTGTATTAAAGCCCTAAATATAATACCAACTACTATAAAACTCTCAGAGGGGAACATATGGCGATATCCCAGCACATTGGGTTTTGCAATGATTTCCTGCATATTTACATTGAAAGCACAGACAAGGGAAGCAAACAGAGACAAGTGGGACTGTACCAACTTCAAACCCTGAGCACAAGAGGACACTTTCACCAGACTCCAGAGGCCACCTACAGGATGGGAGAGAAGATGTATCTGTTAAGGAGTTAATATCCAGCATCTATTACAAACTCACACAAGACAACATAAGATGAGGGTGAACCAAGATGGCGGCATAGGTTAACGCCGGAGTTTGCTGCCTCGAACAACCACTTCAAAAATACAACTAAAAGATGGAATGGACATCACCCAGAACCACAGGAACGCTGGCTGAGTGGAAGTCCTACAACTAGGAGGAAAGAGAAATGCATACCGAGACTCAGAGGAGGCACAGTGCTGAAGTCAAATACTAAGGTGCGGAGTGCATGCAGAGCGGGCTGGCGGCTGAGGGCGCGGTTGGCGTTTTCAATCGGGAGGGAGTCGCAGACTCTGAGCTCCAGATCCAGGCGAGTCTTTAGGGACACAGACTCAAATGGGAGAAGTGGGACTGCCTGGCTTTGGTTGGAACTCGAAGGCAGCTTTCTCTCCGAGGTTTGCAGCGGTTGCTGGGACTCAGAGAGGCAGAGCCCCTGGGGACAGGACTGAGAGCAGCCATAACTGCTCGCTCTGGCCCACCCTGTTGATCCTGTGCGACCCGCCCCGCCCAAGCCCTGCACAGAGCCATTTGCCGGATAGCCTCAGGCAAAGGCTAGATTAGCACCTCCCTAGAGGACAGAAGTTCTCTCACTGCAGACACAGCACAGCCAGTTGGCCTGGAGGTCAAGTCCCCGCCAGTATTACCTACAACAATCTAGGCTTAACTATAGCAAGACTGCGCACAAATACCACTAGCGGGTGCACCAAGAAAGCATAAAAAATGTGGACACAAAGAAACAGGACGCAGATGTCAGAAATGGAAGATATAGAGCTCAAAACCACACTTTTAAGGTCTTTCAATAATTTTCTAAAAACTGCCGATAAATGTAGTGAGATCCTCAAAAAATCTAATGAGACCCTCGATGTTGTGATAAAGAACCAACTAGAAATTAAGCATACGCTGACTGAAATAAAGAATATTATACAGACACCCAACAGCAGACCAGAGGAGCGCAAGAATCAAGTCAAAGATTTGAAAAGCGAAGAAGCAAAAAACACCCAACCGGAAAAGCAAAATGAAAAAAGAATCCAAAAATACGAAGATAGTGTAAGGAGCCTCTGGGACAGCTTCAAGCATACCAACATCCGAATTATAGGGGTGCCAGAAGATGAGAGAGAGCAAGATATTGAAAACGTATTTGAAGAAATAATAACAGAAAACTTCCCCTACCTGGTGAAAGAAATAGACTTACAGGTCCAGGAAGCACAGAGAACCCCAAACAAAAGGAATCTAAAGAGGACCACACCAAGACACATCATAATTAAAATGCCAAGAGCAAAAGACAAAGAGAGAATCTTAAAAGCAGCAAGAGAAAGAAACTCAGTTACCTACAAGGGAATACCCATACGACTGTCAGCGGATTTCTCAACAGAAACTTTGCAGGCCACAAGGGAGTGGCAAGAAATATTCAAAGTGATGAATGTCAAGAACCTACAACCAAGATTACTTTACCCAACAAAGCTATCATTCAGAATTGAAGGTCAGATAAAGAGCTTCACAGATAAGGAACAGCTAAAGGAGTTCATCACCACCAAACCAGCATTATATGAAATGCTGAAAGGTATCCTTTAAGAAGAGGAAGAAGAAGAGAAAGGTAAAGATACAAATTATGAACAACAAATATGCATCTATCAACAAGTGAATAAATAATCTGATGAACAGAATAAACTGGTGATTATAATAGAATCAGGGACATAGAAGGGGAATGGACTGACTATTCTTGGGGGGGAAAGGGGTGTGGGAGATGCAGGAAGAGACTGGACAAAAATCGTGCACCTATGGATGAGGCCAGTGGGTGGGGAGTGAGGGTGGAGGGTGGTGTGGGAACTGGGAGGAGGGGAGTTATGGGGGTTAAAAACAAGAACAAATGTAATAATCTGAACAATAAAGATTTAATTAAATTAAAACAAACAAACAAACAAACAAAAAATAAATAAATAAAACAACACTGTTGGGATGGATGGAAAAAAAAAACACAAGACAACATAAGATACCCAAGTAATACAATTGAAGAAATGGCTAAAATCTTCAATAGACTTTTCTCCAAAGATGATGTACAAATGGCCAACAAAGTCATGAAGAGAGATGTAACATAAGTAATCCTACAGAATCAGGAAAGATCTCCTTAGGCCTGTCTGAGGTTTGCTTGATGCATCAGGGCATTAATATTCAAAACCCCAAATCAGATTCCTACTGGTACTAGGAAGGTATGGCAAAGGAGCATAGTAGGCCCGCAGTACAGAAAGTGATGGGGGAAGTGTAGTGATAAGCAGCGCTAAAGGTCACACACCCAAAGCTAGCATTAGAAATTTTATGTCATGTGAGTCTCACCTCCACAAAAGTTTCATCATTAGTTTATTTGTAAATCGCGCGCACACACACACACACACACACACACACACACGCATATACACATACAGAGTTCTCTCTCTGGGATGAATGAATTCTGTGGCCCTTCTTGAATGTGAAAATGGTTGCTTCCTTCCACCAGTTCTTCCGTGTGCGTTGCTTTAGGATGGGCCTTGTGCTCTGAGGTGAGTCAGCCTGGCCCCTTCTCTGTCCCTGAGGCCCATCTTACCTGGCAGAGCTTCTGGGGAAATTTCCTCTTCTGAATTTCTGTCTATATCTTATGGGAGAGAGAGAGAGAGAGAGAGAGAGAGAGAGAGAGAGAGAGAGAGAGAGAAATCAGTTGCTCCCATACTTGCTCTGAGCTGGTATGGAAAGGAGGTATGTGCCCTGACCTGGAATTGAACCTGCAACCAATGTGCTGTAGGGAGGATGCTTCCACCAACAGCGCCATCCGGCCAGGGCTATCTATTTCCATCTGTAAAGTCCTCCCAGACAGATGTACCATTTCCTCCCCTGAGGAAGTGCATACCATATATTGGTGATGTGCATCTCTGAATGTTCCAGGAACATTGTAAGGTTTGATGTGTCCATGACATCTTTTATACCATCCTGTGTTTCGTTGGTCACTGTGCTACACGGATTCATTAGAGTTTTGTCTCTAGAAACCTTGCTGACTCTCTTCTCAAGCCCCTACATGTATCTGTATGTATGTGTGGATTTTCCTATATAGACACAATCCTTGATGGAGAAAGTCAGCTTGATTTTCTTTGGAATTTTCATAGCTTTTACTTATTGCTCTTGCCTTGCTGGATTCGGACCCGGTGCTGCTGCGTTAGGTGTGGGGCTTGCTGAGCTCACCCCCTATCCTGCCAGGGGAGCCTCCTGCATCCCTAGCTGACTGTGATATTCTCCTGAAGGTCTTTGACATCCCCCCGGCCTCCACACCCCCCAAACCCCCGCGCTCACTGGTTCCTCCCTAGAGATTCCATCAGTCCAGGGCAGCAAGGCACACAGAAGCCCCACTATGTGCTCCAGCAGCGGGAATGGAATGTCAGGGTTTGTGATGCCCAGGTTGGGACACAGATGGAGCAGAAAGGGAACACTTCCCATCAGCCTGGGTGGTTTTCTGAACAGGGACCCAGCGATGAGGGGCCAGGAAGGTGGATTTTCATGAACTTTCAGGCGGCAGTGCTGCTGCTGTGCTGAGGTCCCGCCAAATGGGGCGTCCGTTTCCGATGGGGCTTGTGCGCCCTCGCTGTCCCTCAGACACTCAGACCCACGAGCCAACACAGGAGCGTCCCACGTCCCCAAGAAGCCCTCAGAGCCAAGGCCTTTACCACTCAGCTCTGCCCCTGGGTTCCACCCTCCACTGGACTTGGGTCTAAATTCCTCTCTCTTTTGCTCCCACTTGGTCTAAAAAAATATTAAAATGATCCTTTTCCAGAATGTTCAACAGTTTCAGCTGGAGGGCATGTCCCCCCCAGCCCCCCGAGTCCCCAGGACCAGCTCTGAGTGTGCTGGGCCCTGGGCGACTTCCGTCCCCACTGACACACCCTCTGAAAGAGGGTCACTTTCTGGACAAGCCACTCAGCCTCCCAGGGCCTCAGTGCATTTGCCTGCAGGGTCATGGGGGCGGTGCATGGGAGGGGAGACAGAAAGATTTCTCAGGCACACCCCCAATTCCTGTGGAGACCAAGTTCCCCTTCCAGCCTGGCCACAGTCTCTCCCCCAGGACTTCCTGTTGGGGTGTCCTAGGCCCCAACCCAGAGCTGGGCACTTCGCTCCCTGACACAGGGTCCTGGACTCACTCTGCGCTGTCAGAGGCAGACATGGTGCCGCTGCTGCTGCTGCCCCTGCTGTGGGGGGGTGAGTGGCTGAGGGAGGGCGGCAGGGCCGGTGGGGGAGGGGGAGGGGCTGCATCTGAACCTCAGTCCCCCTCTTGCAGAGTCTGTGCAGCAACATCCAGGCTATGAGATTGAAGTGCAGAAATCAATGACGGTCCAGGAGGGTCTGTGTGTCCACGTGCCCTGCTCCTTCTCCTACCCGTGGAGTCCGTGGAATTCCTCTAGTGAACTCTACACCTACTGGTACCGGGTCTGGGAAAACATGGGCTATGCTGGTCTTGTGGCCTCGAACAACCAGAATAAAGCCGTGAAGACAGAGATCCAAGGCCGCTTCCTCCTCGCGGACCCCACGACCAACAACTGTTCCCTGCAAATCAGAGGCGCCAGGAGGAGTGACAGAGGACGCTACTTCTTCCGAGTGGAGAGAGGTCCTGTGAGATATAATTACCGAGAGAAGATGCTGGATTTGCGGGTGACAGGTACAGAAGGGGCCCGGAGAGGACCCAGGGACATGGGACCCGTCTTAGAGCAGGAACAGGACACTGGACACTCCCTGTCCAGGCCATGGGCCCTGGGTGGTGGGAAGGGACACAGGGCCTGGGGAGCTCAGCCTGAGGCAGGGCCTCGCTCAGGGTCCCGCTCTGAGTCTCCACCGTTGGAGCCCAGGCACCTGCCTTTCTCCCCTGCAGCCCTGACAGAGAAACCCCACATCCGTGTACTGGAGCCTCTGGAGTCCGGCCGCCCCACACATCTGGCCTGCAGCCTGCCAGGGGCCTGTGAAGGGGGACGACCTCTCGCCTTCTCCTGGGCGGGAGCCGCTGTGGACTCGCTGGACCCCCAGACCCTCCGCTCCTCAGTGCTCACCTTCACCCCGAGGCCCCGGGACCATGGCACCAGCCTCACCTGTCAGGTGAAACTGCAAGGATCTTCGGTGGCCACGCAGAGAATCATCCCGCTCAATGTCTCCTGTGAGTGTTGGAGGGGGGGCTGGGTCCATGGGAGCAGTGGAGTGGCCTCTGTGTGTGTGTATGTGTGTGTCTGTGTGTGTGAGTGAGTGTGTGTGTTTGCTGGAGGCTGAGCTAACCTGAGAACACCCGGGCATGGATCTGCGTGAATGGGGGGAGGGGCCAGAAAGAGAAAACCCCACCCTTCCCCATTCCCAATGCCCCTCCTTGAGATTGGGGTGACTTCCATCTGAAGTGGGTCCCTGTCTTTATATGGCAGATGCCCCTCAGAACCTCACCATAGATGTCTCCTTAAGAAATGTCACAGGTAGGAAAGAACCCCTCCTATCTGGGCTGGGACCTGCCCTGGGCAGTGGTGGGCCAGAGGGGGGAGCAGGAGTTTGAATGGGATGAGACATGGGAAGGGCAGGGATGAAAGTCAGCACCCCAGTCCCTCACCTCTGGGTGCCTGACCTCCTGTGTTCCCCCTCTCTCTCCATTTCTCTCCCTCCCTCCCTCTCCCCCCTCCTCTACTTCTTTCTCCAAAGCCCTCAAGATTCTACAAACCACATCCATTCCAATCCTGGAGGGAGAGGCCCTGAGGCTGCTCTGTGTGGCTGACAGCAACCCCCCTGCCGAGCTGAGCTGGTTCCGGGGGTCCCCCGGCCTGAAGGCCACCCCCCTCTCCAGCACCGGGATCCTGGAGCTGCCTCGCGTGGGGCCTGCACAGGAAGGAGAGTTCACCTGCCAAGCTCGGCACCCGCTGGGGTCCCACAGCGTCTCTCTCAGCCTCTCTCTGGGCTGTGAGTGGGGAGACCCCGGGGGGCCAGGACAGCTGGGTTCTGGGGAGATTAGAAGCACCGCTGACCGTTCTCCTTGCTCCCCACAGACCCCCCGCAGCTGCTGGGACCCTCCTGCTCCTGGGAGGACCAGGGTCTGCTCTGCAGCTGCTCCTCCAGGGCCCAGCCGGCCCCCTCCCTGCGCTGGCGGCTGGGGGCGAGGCTGCTGGAGGGGAACCATGGCAACGCCTCCCACGTGGTCACCTCCAGCTCAGAGGGGCCCTGGACCAACAGCTCCCTGAGCCTCAAGGAGGGGCTCAGCCCTGACCTCAGACTCAGCTGCAAGGCCCGGAATGTGCACGGGGCCCAGAGCGCCTCTGTCCTGCTGCTGCCAGGTCAGGGCTTGCTGGGGGCAGAGGCCACAGAGGATAGGTTGGGGCTGGGGGTGAGGGGCTGCGTGGGGACAGGGGTCATTGCTAGGACAGGGTCCTCCATCTCTTGTTTTCCCCCCAAAATATTTTTATTGATTTCAGAGAGGAAGGGAGAGGGAGAGAGAGACAGAAACATCAAGGAGGAGTGAGAATCATTGACTGGCTGCCTCCCGTACTCCCCCTACAGGGGATCAAGCCCACAACCAGCCCTTGTGCCCTTGACCAGGGATGGAACCGGGATCTCCTGGTTCACAGGTGGATGCTCATCCACTGAGCTCAGTTGGGCTCTGGCTGAACAGAACCGACACCAGGTGCTGGGAGGAGGGGGAAGAGGAGAGACCGAGGCCCGGGCGTGGGTGTCTCACCCCCCTCTCCTCTGCAGGGAAGGCCGTGCCCCAGGCGGGAGCGGTTCCTGCGGCTCTCGGAGGTGCCAGTGCCATGGCCCTGCTGTCCCTGTGCGTGTGTCTCATCTTCTTTTGCATGTGAGCCTCCGGGGCAGGGAGCCTGGGCCTAGGGGTGTGAAAGAGGTCACAGAATTTCACCAACACAAAGCTTATCTAGAGGCGTGGCTGGGTGGGTGGCAGGCGTTGGGGTAATAGCTTTATTGAGGTAAAATTCCAATGTATTTAAAGTATCCGATTCAATGGCTTTTACTTCAGTCACACAGCTGTGCACCCATCACCACAGTCAAGTTTAAAACCTTTTTATTGGTCTGGAAAAAAGAGAGAGAGAGAGATAGAAACTCCACATCCCTGTATTGTCCTCATGCCTCCATCCTCCCCCAGCCCCAGGCAACCAGTATGTTTCTCTGTTTCTCTAGATTTGCCCATTCGGACATTTCATAGAAATGCCACGATATAATACATGTTCACTGTGACCGACTTCTTTCCTGTAGCCTGAGATTTTCAAGGTTCATGTGCCAGCTCTGCATTGCTTTTTATTGACAAATATATTCCATGGTTTGGATGGGGCACATTTGATTTGTCCGTTCCTTCATTGACGGACATTGGGTTGCTTGGATTTTTTGGCTGCCATGAATCACACTGATGATGGCTCGTGCACAGTCTCTGTGTGTGAGAGGGGCCTCGGTGATGAATATTCAGTCTTGGCCAAACCCCTGGGCATCCAGGGGGATGGGACCCATCACCTGCATGTCAGGAGGGTCCGGGTCTGGCCTCAGGGCCTGGAAGCCTCCGTTGTCCATCAGGGAGCGGGGGCAGCTGCCCACCTGTGCCTGAGCCATTCTGGCTGCTGACTTCTCCCCTTAGAGTGAAAGCCCACAGGAGGCAAGCAGCCGGGAGACCAAAGGTCACGAATGATGAAGAGCCTGTGATGGGCACAGTCACCTGGGTGAGTGACAGGGTGTCTTCTCATGCCGTGTGTGTGGGGGGCTGGGCATGTCCATTAAGGAGTCCACACTGAGCTCCCCTGTGGTCAGCTGGACAGGCAGCTGGGAGTTGACTTCCCCTTCATTTCCCGGAACCCATGGTCAGCCTCCTGCCCCAGCCACACGGACTACTGAGCCCACCTCACCTCTCTGATAGGCACCGGCTGCCAGAACCAGCTCCCCCAAACTATTACTTCCTTCCCATTGTGGGCATGTGACTTCACCTCCCTTCACCGCAGCTTCACTCTATCTGTAAATGGGGATAATGAGAGCATCATGCTTACTGGGTTTCCGAGGGAATGAAATATGATCAGTAGGCCCTTGATATGGTCTAGTCAACATCTGCAATAGTCTCAAAAAATTAAAAAATTAGAAAAGAATAGCAGGCTTGAGCAGGAAGGAGGATGGTCTTCAAGATGAAAGGCCACCATTCTCCTAGGCCGCGGCAACTGAATAAGTCTGTTTCTTTTCGAACCAAAAGAACAAAACCCCCAAAAACAAACAAAAGAAAATATTTTACATGAATGAGCGAATAGTGGAGTCTATGAGAAGTGTATGCTCAATAAGAAGATGAATGAAAAAACTGTCCCCTCCCATCAGCCCCACTTTTCATTAGGACCATGTCTGCCTCATGCCTCTCGGACGCCCTTCTCTCCCCTTCACTCAGGGCTCCCAGAAAAACCTCCCGCCGGACGCGCCCCCTGACCAAGCGCCACCTGCGGAGAAGGGCCCTCTGTCGGGGGAGCCGCAGGAGCTCTACTATGCCAACCTCACCTTTGAGGGGCTGAAGCCACGGGAGCCCCGGGACCAGGAGGCCACCAGCACCCAGGTGTACTCAGTGGTCAAGCGCGCACGCCAATGAGGACTTGCTCAGAGGTCGGTGCTGGCCAGAGGCATCACAGCCCCTGGGGGGTTGAGGGGGGATAGAAGTCTGGGACTCATTGCTGAAGCGTGAGGAGACCTTGGGGCCCGATCACCATTAACGGCTGGATGAGCAGCCCCAGGCAGAGCAGGAAGAAGACAGGCGATGGGTTTGGAGAGACGGGATGGGCCGGCTCTCATGTCCACCTGCCCCTGTGCTGCAGGTGAGCTGCTCCGTGATGCTGTCTCTCGCCCTCCCGCGCCCTCCACAACAGCACTTCCTGGCTCCTGGCACATGGTCTAAGGTCTGGGTTTTCTAATAAATCCCGTCTTCCCCTCGTTCTCTGGGTGGCTGTCTCCCGGATCGCACCCCGTCTGAAGCGCAATGACAAATTACACAGACTACAGTGTAGACCCTGGGTAGGCCTCCCCTCCTCCGGGCACCGTTACTGTGGCCTGTAGCGGGTGGGTCACTGCCATCCCATCAAGGACTGAGGGAATTCACAACCCAGGTTCTGGCCCTGTTGGGTCTCATCTATTTTCGGTCCTAACCACAAGATGGCGATGTTTACGGGGCCTCTCCTCCTTGGCAAGACCTCTTTTCTGGCCCCATGAGATGCTTCCTCTTCTTCTTCTTCCACATTTTTATTGATTTCAGAGAGGAAGGGAGAGGGAGAGAGAGAGAGAAACATCGATGATGAGAGCAAATCATTGATTGGCCTCCTCCTGCACGCCCCCTACCGGGGACTGAACTGTAACCCAGGTATATGCCTTTGATGGGAATCAAACCCAGGACCCTGCAGTCTGCAATCCGACGCTCTATCCGCTGAGCCAAACCGGCTGGGGCCCCATGAGATTCTTGAATGTTCTACTTAGCTTCTCTGTGACTGCTCAGAGTCAGCGGTTTATTTGAATAAAAAGTGGCTCCAAATACTTCTCATCGCTGTTGACTTCCTGCTTCTTCCCCGTCCACTGTGCATTTTTTCTTGTTGTTGACTCTAAACATTAAAAAAATTTTTAATCCAGCTTTCCTAGTTTGTTTGGTTTTTGTTTTCCTCCTTGGCCTGGCTTGCTCTGCTCTTAAGGACAACTGTCTCCATGCTATGGTCCACTAAGGCCACAGGATCCTTCCCCCAATCTGAATATTTAACCGTTATGTAGAATAAATTAAAACTTAGAATTTATTTGTGTGACCTACCAGCTCCAAATACAGTATCTCAACCCAACTTCTGATGTTTCATTTCTTCATTTGAGCTGACGAAGTGGACTCGGCACAGTGCCAGGCACAGAAAAGGCTCACCGATCCTGTTTTGAGTTGCCCCGAGCTCCGTTACAGTACAAGGAAGGGTTTAAAAGCAAAATGATGGGGAGGAAGTAAGGGCAGGGCAGGAGTCTGACAGGTTTTCTGGAGGGGGTGAGAGTAGAGTCAGCCCTGAGGGGCAAGGGGCCCCGTGACCTCTCAGAAATGCACTGTGTCTCTGAAGCCGTCTCCTCTTCCCTAGGATGAGGGAGGTTCCAGGGGGAGACTGAGGAGGAGTTTGGCTGCACCTCTGTCCTGTAGGACAGAATGTCACCAGCCTCACTCCCCAGCCTTACCTCCACATGAGACAGGGCTCCGCCTCCAGGGGGCGATCCATAGACCAGGGGAGCTCCTCACCAGAGGATTGGCGCTGTCCGTGGTCCTGGAGCACACCTGGGCTCAGCTCTGCCAAGGACCCCAACTCACAAGCCCCAGGTCCCCAGCCTTAGGCCAGCAGGACACCTAACCCCGAGGGGCTTTGGAAAGTCTGGGTTCCTCTTGGGAAGGAAAAGTCAGGAGAAGGGGTGGGAGTGGGCTGGGCTCATCTCTGTGCCTTTCCTCTCACCCCTCTGGTTGCCTTATTCTTTTGATCTTGTGCCAACAAAATGCTAAGATTCCACATAGCATTTACCACTGAAATGTCCCCAAAAGAGGAAGTTCCCCAGTGAAATGCTACATGTCTTAGGGGATCTACCAAGCTTATCAGGCCACCACTAGGAATTAAAATCTCAGGGTGACATACAGAGAGGGTAGTTTTCCGGGAAGCTTAGGCCAGTTAAGGAGAAGCAGGGGCCTGGGGAGGAAGCCGGGCATGAAGAGGAAGAATGGGCCCTAGCTGGTTTGGCTCAGTGAATAGAGCGTCGGCCTGCAGACCGAAGGGTCCCAGGTCCGATTACAGTCAAGGGCATGTGCCCCGGGTGCAGGCTCAATCCCCAGTGGGGGGTGTACAGGAGGCAGCCAATCGATTCTCTCTCATCATTGATGTTTCTATCTCTCTCTCCCTCTCCCTTCCTCTCTGAAATCAATAAAATATATTTAAAAAAAGAGGAAGAATGGGCAGACACCAGTAATAACAGGAAGAAATATTGATCATATGCATTTATTGCCCAGAGGCTGGAAAGACTTGGCTGTTTGCATTTTTTCTCATGGGCACCAGCAACATAGGAGTTCACCTTCCACAATAAACTCTATTTGTGGGGAGGCGAAGCTTTTGAAACATTCATGAACACATTTGAGCATTTCCCTTGGCTGTGGGCTGTGCTAGGAGCAGGAGATTAAAACTGAACTGAGCAGCCCTGGTCCGGCTAAGTTGGTTGGAACATGATCCCCTGTACCAAGAGGTTGTGGGTTGGATCCCCAATTAGTGAACATACCTAGGTTTTGGGTTTGATAACCCAGTTGGTCATGTATGGGAGGCAAACAATTGATGTTTCTCTCTCAGGGTCAATGTTTCTCTCTCTCTCTCTCTCTCTCTCTCTCTCTCTCTCTCTCTCTCTCTCCCTTTCTTCCTCTCCCTCCTTTCTCTCTAAAAAACAATGTAGAATCTAAAGAACAAAATAGCTGATGAACAGAATAGGACCAGAGGAATGGATAAATGGAACAAAATGAGGGTAGGAGGGGAGAGAGGATGTGAAGAGATCAACCAAAGAAATATATAGGTACATATATGCCTAGCCCATGGACACAGAAAATGATGTGGTGAAGGCCTAGGGGGATGGGTGAAGGGTGGCAAAGGGGGGGGGGTCTGGAACATCTGGAATAGAGTCAACAATAAAAAAATAAAAAGCATATCCTCAGGTGAGGATTTAAAAAAGTGAATGAAGCAGATTTGACTTGACACTGCCTTCAGGGTTAACCAGGACATGCATTTGACATTCTGTAATGTTACAAATGACTAGACCATATTGAGGGCTTACTAATCACCCAGTATGAGTGACACTCATTATCCCCATTTCCAGATAGGGAAACTGAGGTGAGGGGAGGTGAAGTACCATGTCCACATCGGTAGATAGTAATTGTTTGGGGAGATGGTTCTGGCAGCCAGTGTATCACCACAACCGGTTTGGACTTGGGTGTTATCATTGCCATGAATTTAAACACTGTAGTTTTACTCTACAGGCAGAGGTTACCCATTTTGTTTTAAAGATCTGTGTTACTTCCTCATCTTTGAATGCTCCCTACTAAGTATAGATTATAAAGTGACACTTAAAGGTAGTATTTGCTTTCTTCTGCTTTACCTCATTGCTATGGATAATTCAATTAAACTGCACTTCTTTTGAATGTAATCTGTCTTCTCTTCTCTGGCTGCTGTCCAGATTTCCCCCTTGTCTTTGGTTTTCTTTGACTCACCCTCACCCTTATTCAACCTCAACGTGGGAGTGGCCTCTTTTGAAACTGCCCGCCTCGGACAGGGCCTGTCTTGGCTCTCATTTCCAGGCCACAGAGGCCACAAACCAAAGCTCACATGATCTGTATGTGCAAATGCCTGTGGGTAGTTATTTTTGGCTTAAGTATTCTACCTAATTTTCTGCATCCAAGCTTGTTCAAAATTCCATCCTAATAAGGTCCCAGTGACTTTCCGTTCAGTTATTCTATACTTTTAAAATGAGGGATTTTATTTTTTCCAACCACTTTTTTTTTTTTTTTTACCCCAAAGGGTTTTGTTATTTTTCAGCACAAGTCTTGAGCAGAATGGTTTAACCTGGTGTTAAACAAGAGTCACAAGTCAACTTCTTACCATACTGACAGTGGGGTGTGTGTAGTGGGTGTGGGGGGCCAATGCCCTCCTAGTCCCCCCGTGTAAATGTCCACTTCTTTCCTTGGGGCCACTCTCTAAAGTTTAGGGCACAACTTACCTGGGTTTGGTGCTTCTTTTGTTCACTGGGACAGTCACCTGGGCCCATAGGACTGTGGCCACCAGAGCCAGTGTTGTGGCTGGACCAGCCCTGGTGGTTCTTACTATGATTTTAAGCCACTCTTAAGCCACACAATAAAGGAACATTGAAATCACAGGTTTGTTACAGTGGTTCTCCCCCTACTTCTCCCCCAGTTGTGCTTTCTGTGGTTCCTGTTACCTGTGGTCAACCATGGTTTGAAAATACTAAATAACAAATTGCAGAAATAAACAATTTGTAAGTTTTGAAATGTTCTGTATCATATGATAACTCTCGTGCTTCCGGTCTGTCTTTCCGAGAGGTGAACCGTGCCTTTGCCCAGTGTCTCCACGCTGTATACACTCCCCACTTGTTAGTTACTTAGTAGCCTTCTAGGTTATCAGATCAACTGCTGTGATGTTGTGGTGCTTGTGTTGAAGTCACCCTTATGGTAGCCTAAGGCTACGTCACAATGACTATGTCATTCACCGAGCTTCAGTCCATCATGGAGGCATTGTGAGACAAATGAGACAAGGGAGGGCCTGGTGGTCAGGAGGTGCTGGAAGAATGAACAGGTAAAAGTGAGGCCAGATGACCCCAGAGGAGTGATAAGAAACTACATGGGGGCCTTGACTTACGAGTTTAATTCGTTCGGTGACGGATCTCCTAACTCAAATCACTCATATGTCCAATCAAGAAGTGAACCAGATTGACAGGTGATGCTGGGCTGATGTGGTGGCATTCACGGTGATGTTCGCTGCCCCACCTAGCGGTGGGGTATCTGAAGCTGGCTCGTAACCTGAAATTTAGCTCGCAACTCAAAGCAAAAAATTGGCCGAGAGAGACGGCTCATATCTTGAAAAACTCGTTAGTCGGGACACTCGTAAGTCAAGGCCCCACTGTATTTCATGAACTGAATTCCAGGTCAGGAGGGTGGCCTCTCCCGGGGAGGCTCTGATGCATTCTGGGAAGGAAAATGACACCAACATACTGTCACCCTGTCCACGGTGCCCGCTCCCCCCTGGCTTCAGGAGCACTTGCCAGCAGGACCTTCCTGTTCAACAAGACACCAGCCAGTGCTGGGCACACATCTGTGACGGAACCTCTGTTGGTTGATGTCCATGTGCTGATTTATTTACTGCAACAACCAGCTTTGAGCACAATGCATGCCCTCTGCACAGAGGGACACTGAGCAACTGAGACATGAAGTCAATCACCACGTGATGACACAGCCTTTACGGCGGTCGCCAACCTTTCGGACCTCATGGACCACCAGTGTCCATGGACCAGTGGTTGGCGGCCGCTGCCTTGGGATGTGCTGAAGCCTGTGTTTGAGGCCACGTCGCTGTAATCCCATCACCTGTCTTCTCTCTGTGCTGCTCATACAGTAGTTAATGTTAATCGTGCCACAAGGTCTCCTCATGCTTCAGCAATGAGTCCCTGACTTCTTCCCCCCAGAGGGGCTGCGATGCCTCTGGTCAGGATTGAGCTCTGAGCGAGTCCTCATGTGCTTGTCTCCTAGATCTCCGAATACTCGTTGATGCTGCTGGTGGCCTCTGGGTCCTCAGGTTCCCGTGGCTTCATCCCATGGAAGCCGAGGTTGCCATAGTAGACCTCCCAGTGTTCCTCTGACAGAGGGGGATCCTCTGTGGGCAGCCCTTGGTTTGGGGGCTTATCTAGCCCAAGTTTTCGCTTGGAGCCCTGAAGGAACAGTTTTCCAGTCATCCTCTTATTCCACACACCTGCCTTATAAACTCAGCTATTTGCCCCTTCAGTTAAAATTCTGGAATACTACAACTGATTCAACCATATGGAAGGCCTACTAATCACATTTAATCCTCACAGACACCCAGTAAGGATGATACTCTTATCCCCATTTACAGATGGGGAAACCGAGGTGAGGAGAGGTGAAGTAACCTGTCCACAATGGGCAGAAAGTAACAGTTTTGGGGAGATGGTTCTGGCAGCCTGGGCCGATCAGAGCAGTGAGGTGGGCTCAATGATCAGCAGGCCTGAGGCAGGAGGCTGACCATGGGTTTGGGAGGTGAAGGGGGGGAGTCGACTCCCAGCTGCCTGTCCAGCTGACCACAGAGGAGCGGGTGTGGGGAGCTGCTCAGGAGCTCAGTGTGGCCTTCTTAATGGACATGTCCCGCCCCCCTAACCCGCATGAGGAGACACCCCGTCATTCACCCAGGTGACTGTGTCCATGACAGGGTCTTCATCATTTGTGACCTTTGGTCTCCCGGCTGCTTGCCTCCTGTGAGGACAACGGAGGCATCCAGACCCTGAGGCCAGACTCGGACCCTCCTGACATGCAGGTGAGGGTCCCGTCCCCCTGGATGCCCAGGGGTTTGGCCAAGACTGAATCTTCATCAGCAAGGCCCCGCTCACACACAGAGACTTGTGCACGAGCCATCATCAGAGTAATTCATGGCAGCCAAAAAGTCCAAGCAACCCAAATGTCCAATGAATGAACAGACAAGTAAATGTGCCCCATGCATATCATGGAATATATTTGTAAATATAAAGCAATACAGTGCTGACACATGAACCTTGGAAATCTCAGGCTATATGAAAGAAGTCAGTCATAAAAAAACATGTATGTTATAATTTCATTCATATGGAAGATCAGAATGGGAAAATCTGGAGAAACAAGAAATAGTGGTTGCCTAGGGCTGGGGGAGGATGGAGGCGGATGACAATCAATGGACGTGGAGTTTCTATTTTATTTTATTTTTGTTAATCCTCACCTGAGGATATTTTTCCCATTGATTTTTAGAGAAAACAGAAGTGAGGGAGGGATGGGAGGGGGTGGAAAAGAGAAATAGAAAGAAACATTGATGTGAGAGAGACACATGAATTGGTTGCCTCCTGCACGTGCCCAGACCACGGCCAGGGACCAAACCCGCAACCCAGGTTCTGCCCTTCATTAGAAATCAACCCGGGATCCTGCCCTTCATTAGAAATCAACCCGGGATCCTTCGGTCACAGTCAAACACTCTAACCACTGAGCAACGCCTGCCGGGGCTAGCGTTTCTATGTTTTCATTTGGGGCCAATGAAAAAAACTACTTTAAATTGATTGTGCTGTTGGGTGTACAGCTCTGTGACTGAACTAGGGTCACTGAACTGTGCACTTTAAACACATGGAAATGTCACCGTGAAAAAGCGGCCACTCCCTCTCCCCACAGAAATGTCCCCTCTGGAGGTGCTAAGCTCTGTTTTTGTGAAATTCAGCGACATCTCAGGGCGCTCCCCACCACACAGCGCCCTGCGCCTCCCTGCCCCAAAGGCTCACCTGCAAAAGGAGAGGAGACACACGCACAGGGACAGCAGGGCCAGGGCTCCAGCACCTCCAAGAGCTACAGGAACCACTCCCGCCTGGGGCACCGCCTTCCCTGCAGAGAACAGGGGCGTGAGACACCCACTCACAGGACTCGGTGTCTCCTCTCCCCACCTCCTCCCAGAACTCTCTGTCAGTTCAGTTCAGGCAGGAGAGGCAGGCCCTGTCCTAGCAATCCCCCCTGTCCAGGCCACAGCCCCCTCCCCCAGCCCCACCCTCTCTCTGACCCACTCCTGTCTCCGTGGCCTCTGCCCCCAGCAGGCCCTGACCTGGCAGCAGCAGGACAGAGGCCCTCTGGGCCCCGTGCACATTCCGGGCTTCGCAGCTGAGTCTGAGGTCAGAGCTGAGCCCCTCCTTGAGGCTCAGGGAGCTGTTGGTCCAGGGCCCCTCTGAGCTGGAGGTGACCACGTGGGACGCGTTGCCATGGTTCCCCTCCAGCAGCCCCGCCCCCAGCCGCCAGCGCAGGGAGGGGGCCGGCTGGGCCCTGGAGGAGCAGCTGCAGAGCAGACCCTGGTCCTCCCAGGAGCAGGAGGGTCCTAGCAGCTGCGGGGGGTCTGTGGGGAGCGAGGAGAAGGGTCAGCGGTGCCTCTAATCTCCTCAGAACCCAGCTGTCTTGCCCCCCGGGGTCTCCCCACTCACAGCCCAGAGAGAGGCTGAGAGAGATGCTTTGGGGGCCCAGTGGGTGCTGAGCTTGGCAGGTGAACTCTCCTTCCTGTGCAGGCCCCATGCGAGGCAGCTCCAGGATCGCGGTGCTGGAGAGGGGGGTGGCGTTCAGGCCTGGGGACCCCCGGATCCAGCTCAGCTCGGCAGGGGGGTTGCTGTCAGCCTCACAGCGCAGCCTCAGGGCCTCTCCCTCCAGGATGGAAAGGGAAGTGGCCTGAAGAATCTTGAGGTCTTTGGGAGAGAAATTAAGAGAAGGGGAGGGAGAGGAAGAGGGGTAGAGGTAGGGAGAACTCAGGTACAGGCACCCGCCAACAGGATGTAAGCGAGGAAAGCGTGATAATTTTAGTCCTTGCCCTTCCCAAGGCTGATCCCATTCACACTCAGATTCCCCCTCTGCTCCACTATGGTCCGGAGGGGCAGGTCCCAGCCCAGAGAGGCGAGGTTCTTTCCTATCTGTGACATTTCTTTTAAAAAATATGTTTTTATTGATTTTTAGAGAGAGAGAGAGAGAGAGAGAGAGAGAGAGAGAGAAAGGGAGAGAGATAGAGAAATGGAAAGATGGATGAGAAACATTATCATTAGGCTGCCTCCTGCACGCCCCCGACTGGGGATAGAGCCCGCCACCCAGGCATGTGCCCTGACTCAGATTCTAACCTGTGACCTCTTGGTTCCTGGGATGAAGCTCAGCTTCTGAGCCACACTGGCCAGGCCTAGTGGTGGCATTTCTGAAGGTGATGCCTATGGTGAGGTTCTGTGGGGCATCTGGGATAGAAAAATATGGCCCAGTTCAGAGGGGAGGAGTGGGATGGAAGACAACCCTAACGCCAAGGAGGTAACTAGGAAGGGGGGAGAGCTGTCCTTCTGGCCCCCTCCCCACCTACACGCAGGTCCATGTCCAGGTGTTCTCATGTTAGCCCAGCCTCCTGCACACACACACACACAGACACACACACACAGACACACACAGACACACACACACACACACAGAGACACACACAGAGACACACACACACACACACACACACACACACACACACACACACTCGCCAGTGCCATTACCAGCACAGACCCAGCCCCCCCTCCAACACTCACAGGAGACATAGAGCCGGATGGTTGTCTGTGAGGTCCACTGGGACCCTTCCAGTTTCACCTGACAGGTGAGGCTGGTGCCATGGTCCCCGGGCCTCGGGGTGAAGGTGAGCACCCAGGAGCTGCAGTTCTCAGGGTCCAGCGAGTTCACAGCGGCTCCCGCCCAGGAGAAGGTGAGAGGTCGTCCCCCTTCGCAGGCCCCTGGCAGGATGCAGGCCAGCTGTGTGGGGCGGCCGGACTCCAGAGGCTCCCGAATCCGAATGTGGGGTTTTTCTGTCAGGGCTTCGGGGGAGAAAGGCAGGTGCCTGAGCTCCAGGAAGTGGGTCCCTGAGAGAGGCCCTGAGAGAGGTTCTGCCTCAGGGTCTGAGCTCACCCAGGCCCTTGTCTCTTCTCACCGCCCAAGGCCCACCACCTGGATCAGGGAGTGTCCAGTGTCCTGTTCATGTTCCAAGACCGAGTTCCCCATCTCAGACTTCTCTCCGGGGCCCCTGCCGTACCTGTCACCTGCAAATTCAGCATCTTGTCTTGGAAACTGTATTTCACACTTCCTCTCTCCATTCGGAAGGTGTATATTCCTGTGTCACTCCTCCTGGCATCTCTGATGAGCAGGGAACAGTTGTTGTTCCTGGCGTCTGGGAGGAGGAATCGGCCTTGGGTCTCCCTCTTTGCTTGTTGCTTTGGGTCATTCGAGGCCACAAGTTCATTGTACCGCATGTTGTCCTCTTTCCAGTACCAGTAGGTGTAGAGTTCACTAGAGGAAGACCGTGAACTCCAGGGGTAGGAGAAGGAGCAGGGCACGTGGACGCACAGACCCTCCTGCACCGTCACGGATTTCTGCACTTGGAGCTCAAAGCCTGGCTGCTCCTCCATAGATTCTGGGATGGGGACACAGAAGCTCAGATGCAGCCCCATCCCTCTCCCACTTCCTCACCCCCCCTCCCTGGGCCCACTCACCCCCCGACAGCAGAAGCAGCAGCAACAGGGGCACCATGTCTGCCTCCCAGCAGAGAGTATGTCCAGGTCCCTGTGTCAGGGAGGGAAGTGCCAGCTCTGGGTGGAGCTGAGGATGCCCCAACAGGAAGCCCAGGGGGAGAGACTGTGGATAGTCCTGGAAGGGGAACTTCGCCTACACAGTAGTTGGGGGGTGTGGTGGCTGAGAAATCTTCCTATCTCCCCTCCCCACTCCTGAGCCTGCAGGTAAATATACTGAGGATCCCAGAGGGTGAGAAGCATGTCCAGATGTGAACCTGAAAGTGACTCCCTTACAGATGAGGTGTAATTTGAGAGGGTGGTCCCCCAGGGGACACGGTGGTCATCACTGGTCCTGGTGACTCAGGGGATCCACCCTCCAGCTGAAACCATTGTGTAAAAGGGTAATTTTGAAATTTCTTCACATCACTCAAATGCCAGAAAGAAAAGAAGGAATTTAGACCCAACTCTTATGGAGGGTGGAACCCAGGGGAAAAGCTGACGCCTTTCGGGGCACATGGGATGCACATGTGTGTGTCTCCCAGGGTCTGAGGGACAGCGACAGTGCACAGGCCCCATCAGAACGGGATGTGTGAAGGCAGATAGCACTCCTTCAGGGGGAGCCTCAGAGGTTGGATCTCCACACGACAGCAAATTTGCCACCTTACAGCTCAGGAAACTCCACCTTCAGGGCCCCTCAACGTGCTCAGTCCCTTTTCAAAGCCCAGCAGGGGTTCCAGCGATGTGTGGACATAACCTTCAATCCTACTACTATTTTATGAAGAAAAAGAAACTTGATTAATGTTTTCACAAATATGACAATGATGTGAAACACTTCAGACATTCCCAGTAACAAGTTGTGTGATTGAAATAAATTCCTTAAACTGTACAGGAGAAAAAGAAATTTCTCTCAACCATGCTGAGGACACAGAATTCTCTTTCTATTCTCTATACCATATATATATATATATATATATATATATATATATATATATATAATTATAACAATTAATGTTTTAGTATGATATTAACACTTATTACTACATGACAGGATTATTGTCCTATAAAGAGTCCATCAAAAGTATCAGTCAAAAAAAAATGTGGGGAGCGTGTTATGCAGGTGTTGTAGAAAGGTCTGCCAGACTACTAATAAAAAAGGTCTGTAATTTTTCGGAATTGTCTTATTTTTGGTTTTCAGAATTGTAGCTTTTGTGACATGATGTGTGTTCTCATGTAGAAAAATTCATATGCGCCACATTGTGTATTAGTTTTGAAGCAGTGATCTCAACATTTGCACAACTATCACGCTCCACAACACCAGATCTTCCCCTGCCTCGGGTGCCAACAAGAGGTAACCAGCCCTGACCGGTTTGGCTCAGTGGATAGAGCATCAGTCTGCGGACTCAAGGGTCCCGGGTTCAACTCTGGTCAAGGGCATGTACCTTGGTTGTGGGCACATCCCCAGTGCAGGGTGTGCAGGAGGCAGCTGATGGATGTTTCTCTCTAATCGATGTTTTAGCTCTCTGTCCCCCTCCCTTCCTCTCTCCAAAAAGTCAATAAAATGTATTTTTTAAAAAAAGAAGAGGCAACCAGCTCCACCCACCATGTATTACAATGACTACCCATCGAGACTCCTCACGTATTACAATGAAGATTGTCCAGTGCAAACAGAGGACTAAAGAAAGCATGATTTCCATGGCTGTGCCCCGCAGTTCCTATCACTGAACCATGTAGCAAATCTCAAGCTGGGATATAAAAAGATAAAAAATAATCAGTGTTGGCAAGAATGTTCAGAAATGGGAACCCCCTTGCACTGTGGGAATGTAAATTGGGGCAGCCACTACTTACTAGTAAATCAGTATGGCAGTTCCTCAAAAATTATAAATAGAGCTGCCACAGGACCCAGCAACTTTCCTTCTGGGTAATTATTTGGGAGAAATGAAAACGTGAACTTGAAGAGACATATGTACGCCCATGTTCACTTTGGCATCCTCTGCAATAGCCAAGATGTGGAAGCATCCTCAGTGCCCATCCATAAATGAGTGGGTGAAGAAATGGTACATGTAAAAAGGAATATTATTCTGTCATAAAAAAGGAAAACCTGCCATTTGCAACAACATGGATGACCATGAAGGCATTATAAGTGAAGTAAATCAAAGACAAACACCGTATGATCTCACTTATGTATGGAAAGTTTGAAAAAAAAATCAAACTCATATAGAGAATACTTTGGTGGCTGCCAGAGGCAGAGGGGATTGGGGTACAAAAAGGTCCACATTTTCAGTTATAAGATTATTTATGAGGACATAATATGCAGCATGGTGACTGTAGTTAATAATAGTATGTGTTGATATTATGAACTATAGTAATATAGTTAATAATACTGTGTTGAATATCTGAAAATTGCTAAGAGAAAAATTGTTACAAGTTCTCATCATAAGTGGAAAAGAGTGTGTAACACTATGTGGTGGTGGAAATTAACAAGATTTTTAACAGCTTGTGGCAGGCCCCTCACAATTTGGAACTAGCAAAAAGTTGTAAGTCAATTATATCTCAATTATCCTATATGATAAAAGTCCAGCAACCGAACAGTGGAATGACCATAATGACTGTGGCCCCTTGCCCTGGCCGACCCAAACCCCAGTGAGTGCCCCAACCCTGATCTTGGAGTGGGGCTAGCCAAAAAATGGCATGCGACTCCTCGCCTTGGCTGGCCCCACCACCAGTTGGCCCCCATCGGGGCGGGCCGACTGGACCTCACCAGTGCACGAATTCGTGCACCGAACCTCTAGTATACCTATACATTCAGGCTGGGTACTTTGATTAGTTAGGTCATCCAAACCGTGTTCCCTTTCTGCTCCATTTGTGTTCCAACACGGGCACAACAAATTCCTTACATTAAATTCCCGCTGCTGAAATACATAGTGGGGCTTCTGTAGTTTCTCGCTGGCCCTTGACTGATTAAATCTCAACAAGTAAAACAATGAGGACTGGGTGATTTCAAACGCCTTCATGATAAAACTCACATCCCACTACACAGAATTTCTCTAACGAGATAGAGGGTGTCTTCAGCAAATACCACACCTAATGCAGCAGCATTGGGTCCTAGAAAGGCAATAAGAATATAGCTTTGAAAATTGAAAACAAAGGTTTTTTTTTCATAAATGATTTCATATATAGAAAAATCCCCAAGTATATAATGGATATATATGGGGAGTTAATAAGAGAGTTAGCAGGGTTGCCGGACACAAAATCAAATTAGGAAAACATCAAATGCATGCCTATGTCACAGCACTAAACAAAAATTACGATGTTGTCAAAGATGCCATTGACAATAGTGTCAATAATTATCAGATACCTGGAGTATCCAATATATTCAGGCGTGGACTCTGTCATCAACGTGTTTAAGGAAACAGATGCTAAAATAGGGGCTGTCACTGTCAACATGGAACACATAAAAAAAGAACCAGGCAGAAAGGAATGACGAACCCTCCTGCCGTGAACAGCTATCAAACCAGATGCAACATGGCTGACAATTGTCTCCGCCTTGCTCCAGGTGTAGCTCTTCCTCCCAATCGCCTTCCTGTGATGACCAACACCAACACCAAGCCCCCCACCAGCCACTCAGGTGTGTGCCCACCGAGGCAACAGCTTCCCCCACGATCTCCTGTGAGCTTCCCCTTTCGACTCCCACGGTGGGGGCTGGACATCTTGGCTTTTCACGTTTTCACAAAAAAAATGCTGGCTTCAGCACATCCGAAGGCACTGTCATCAGGTGACTCATGCATTTCTGTTCCTCAATTTCCCATTGTGTACAGCAGAGACCAGCATCCTACTCAGAGCTGGTCGGGAGCGTTGAAGAAGTTAACACACGGAAATGAACCAACAGAGGTCACCTGGCGAGTGCCCAGGGCTGGCTGGTCTCCCTTTTTATTTTTAAACAGGAAGGTCCTGCTGGCAAGTTCTCCTGAAGCCGGAGGTGACCGGGCCCAGTGGAGAGGGGGATGGCGTGTTGGTGTCATTTTCCCTCCCAGGCTCTTCAAGGCCTCCCGACCTGGCGCTCGGCTCATGATGAGGCATCTTATCGTCTCTCTGCGGTCACCTCGCCTCGCTTTACCTGTTCATTCTCCCAGCACCTCCTGCCCGTCAGCCCTTCTCTGTCCCACTTCAGGGCCCCACAGGAACCTTCCCAACAGCCCGTGCGCGGTAACCAAAGCTGACCAGGTATTTCATCACCAAAAAGTACTTATTCAGGGAAGAAGAAAAGGTTGCAAAGCTCTCCACACAGTTACTGCGAGCCACGTGAACGCGCTGGGAAGAAGCAGGAAGGAAGCCCGTTTTACCGAGGGGAAGCGGAAGTTAAGGGGCGGGGCTGAAAGGACCATAGAGCTCTGCTGTAACCATAGAGTGTTTCCTGTAGGGATCTCAGCGCTGCAGGGGGTGTGAGAGCGCCTCCCAGAGGTCCTCCCGATTCCTGTCTGGGTGGCCCATTAGGACAAGCCATAGGGATGACCTGGACTCTCTCCTACACACACCCCTGCCCGACTCCCTGGCTGTAGACAATACATCACAGGCACCTTCCCCTGGCATTGATCTACTCACTCACCCTTTCCTCGTGGCTTTTGTTCCTTCAATCTTCCATGAACGTCTTTGCAATATCAGATCACTCTCCTGGAGCGCATGCGTCCTTGCTTTCATCTGGCGAACACCATTCTGTCCTTCAAACGTGAGTTCTTGGAGGGACGTGGGTTGAGAGGATGGACTGAAGAAAGAGCGCATACAACACAACAGCCAAAAACTCAGTGCTACAGCATGGGCACCTAAGAATAAGCTCTTTATCATAAGTGCGTGACTCTAAGCAATGGATCGCTCCCATGTCAAAGGCATCCATCTTGATGAAGACCAGGCTGTCCCTCCCATGAAGCTCCCTTTTAGAAAGTCGTGGGTGACCTACATAACTGACTGCTTGCTCTAGCCAGCTTTTCCTTCCTTGAATTTTATTTCCTGCTCTTCTGCTTTAAATTCACCAAGAGAGAACCTGCAAAATCCTGGGCACCCCACTCTCCTCCCCAATAGAGGCTGAACACTAGGTCCTCTTTGTTTCTCTACGTGTGACCTTGCTGAGTGGCCTTTGGTGTGTTGTGTGTCCTCCAGGACTTGTAAGTACAATTGTCCCCCTTCTTCGTGGGAGATATGTCCCAAGACCCCCAGTGGATGTTTTAAACCACAGATAGTTCCAACCTTATATATAGTACTAGAGGCCTGGTGCACGAATTCGTGCATGGGTGGGGTCCCACCAGCCCACCCCAATCGGGGCCAATCTGGCTGGCCTGGCTGGATGGAGGGGCCATGGGTGTTGGCCAGCTGGCCCCACCACCTGGTCAAACTCCTGGTTGAGGGGAAATTTTGCATATTAGCCTTTTATTATATAGGATGATCTTTTTCCCTATACACACACGATAAATTTTTATGTATAAATTAGAGATGAGCAATAATAATGAATAATATAATAGAAGAATTATAACATACATACTGTACTGAAGATTATGTGAATGTGGTCTCTCCTTCTCTCAAAATATCTCCTGATTCTGTACTCACCTCCTGCCTGCACTGATGGGAGATGACACCGAGTGCCCCCATGATGGACTGAAGGGTGGTGAATGACGTAGAGATTGTGATGTAGCCTTAGGCTACTATAAGGGTGACTTTAACACAAGCACCATGGCACCAGGACTGTTGATTTGATAACCTAGACGGCTTCTAAGTGACTAACAAGTGGGTAGTGTATACAGCATGGAGACACTGGGCAAAGTAGGCACGGTTCACCTCTCGGCAGGACAGACTGGCACAGTGTGAGATTCATCATACTATTCAGAACACTGAGAAATTTAAAACGTATGAATTGTTTATTTCTGAAATTTTTCATTTTCAGACCTGACCATGGGTAACAGAAATTGTGGAAATCAAATCACAACTGCAGAAAAGGGCTGTGGGAGCCACTGTGAGGAACTTGTTTTTCCCAACTTCCCGTGTGGTTGTTGATGACACGTGTCCTATAATCACAGCAAAAACCACCAGAGCTGGTCCAGCCACAACACTGGCTCTGGTGGCCACAAGCAGTATGGGCCCAGGTTACTGCCCCAGTGAACAAAACAAACACCAAACCCAGATAAGTTATTTCCTAAACGTTAGAAAGAGGCCCTGAGGAAAGAAGTGGACTTTCATAGTGTGGGACTAGAAGGGCATTGCCCCCCCCCTTCCACTACACAAACTCCATTCTCAGTGTGATAGAAGTTTAATTGTGACTCTGCTTTTGGTAGTAACAGGTTACATCATTCTATTTCAAACTTTTGCTGGAAATAGCAAAACCCTTGGGAGGGGATGTGAATATAAAAAATAAAATACATTATTATAAATGTATAAAATAAGAGAAAATAAAATTAAATGGAACCTTATTAGGTTAGAATTTTAGAAAAAGCTTGAATCCAGAAATTAGGCAGAATATCTAATCCCCCCCCCCCCCAAAATACCAAAATTCCCACTGGCATTTGCCCAGACTAATCATGAGACCTTTGGGTCTGTGACCTTTGTGGCCTGGAAATGAAACCAAAACTGGTTTTGTCCAAGGTGAGGAGTTTCAAACGAGACCACTCCCACAGTGAGGTTGTATGAGGAACAGAGTAACTCAAAGAAAACCAAAGACAAGGAGGAAATCTGAACAGCAACCAGAGAGGAAAAGACTGATTACATTAAAAAGAAGAGCAGTGTAATTTAATGATCAGTAGTGACGATGGAAAGCAGAAGAAAGCAAATACTATCTTTAAATATCACTTTATAATTTTTGTGCAGTAGAGCTAATTGAAAAATAAGAAAGTAATAGAGATATTTTGGAACAAGTAACTGGAGCAGTCTGGTGATAGCCAGAGGGAAAGGGGAACGGTGGCTAGGTGGAGGGGGGCAAATAAGGGGGAAATGGCGATTGAAAGAGATTTTTGCTTGGGGTGATGGTCACATGGATGCAGTGTGCAGATGATGTTTTGTTGAGCTGCACACTTGAAACCTGTGTGGTTTTACAAACTAATGTCACCCCAATAAATTCAGTAAAAATGTGTTAAATAACAAAAATGCAACTGAGTAAATTTGAAGATCTGATTGGCTTTTCACAAAGAAAAAACAAACAAACACAACCACCAACATTTCCTCTAGAAAAAAAAAGTTTTTAAATTCCTGACCATAATAACAGCTAAGCCCAAACTGGTTGTATGGGGGAAATGGATTTTACATTTCCTAATATTGACATATTCCCCGTGAGCTGTTCAGGAAAATTAATAAACCCAAAGGGGAGGAGATCCTGGAAACCCCTGACTTATAGCCTGTTGGTCAGAAGCACAGGTGGGTAACCTGGACTTGAGATTAGCACCTGACATGGGATTAAGGAGGAGAGCAGGTTAAGAATTTAGCCTTAAACATGTGGCATCTGATGCTACATTCGGGTAGGTAGTGTCAAAATTGAGTAGTTGAATTGCTTGATGGTGTGGGAGAAATTCCTCATGCCACCCGCAATGGAATTGGTCTCAGAATACCAAAATAGATATTTTACATTCATTTTCTTTTTTTAAAATTATTTTTAAAAATATATTGTATTGATTTTTTTTTTCCAGAGCGGAAGGGAGAGGGATAGAGAGTTGGAAACATTGATGAGAGAGAAACATTGATCAGCTGCCTCCTGCACACTCCCTACTGGGGATGTGACCGCAACCAAGGTATATGCCCTTGACTGGAATCGAACCTGGGACCCTGGAGTCCTCAGGCCGACTCCCTATCCACTGAGCCAAACCAGTTAGAGCTACATTCATTTTCTTGTGGTAAGTCTTCAAAGTCCAGTGTGTGCTTTACCCTTATGACTCATCATCTTCTAGCCCCTTACAGCTCACATCCTTACAGCCACCCTTCAAGGGGTCACCTGCCCCAAGTGGTCATTGGCTCCCATGCAGTGTGGCTTTGATCCAGGATGGAAGTGTAGGAGCGGAATTGCTGGGTATGGTGTGACTGTCCTCTGTGTCGTAGAAGATGCTAGTGTTCTCTGAAGCACTGGTACCAACTTACATTTCAATAACCATTGGCCCACACTGGCACTGGCACTGGGTGTTCGTCCACTTGGAGCCAGTGTAATACTATCTTATTGTGGTTTTAACGAGCGCTTTCCTGTTGCTAATGACCTGGAGCTGCTTTTCATTTGTTTACCAGCTGGTTGTTTTCTCTTTTATGAGGTGCAGCTCAAGTGAGCCCATTTTTCTGTATTTTGTTTTCTCATGTATTTGTAGAAATTCTTCTTGGAATTCTGGAGACCGACACTTTGATGCTTGCATGTGTTGTGAAATTCTTCTCTCACCTGATGGCTGAGGATTTAGCACTACCTATGTCACCTTTTATGAAGAGTCCTGAATTGTAACACAGTCCTGATTATCCATGTTTCTCCTTATAAATAGTGCTATTTATGTCTTGTTCAGGGAGCCCTTCCTACCTTACGTTCTTGGACATATCCCAAGATATTACCTTCTAGGAACTTAATGTCTTGTCTTTGGTAAAACAATAGATCTTCTCCATCTGCCCTGGGTTTCAGTGCATCATTGGAGCCGGGGGTGCAATCTTATCCCACTGCACTCAGATCCCTCGCTGCCCACACACATTATTGAAGTTTATCTTCTCGTCACTTCTGTGCATCAGCCCCTCTATCGTGCATGGCGTTTCCTGTGGTTTAGGTCTATGGTGTTGCTAGGTGCTCTGTTCTGTTCCCATGGTCTAGTGGTCTAACCCTGTGTTAGTACAGCACCGTCTTCTTTTCTATAACATTTCAATATGTCTTGATGTCTTATGGAGCCAGTCCCCATACATTGTTTTTCATGATTGCCTTGGCTGAATTTGAAAATATTTACTTCAATATAAATTTACAATAGCAGTACCAAGTTCCACAATAGTCACCTGGGAGATTGGTGACGTGTTGCTTTAACTCTGCAGATTAATTTGGGTAGGCTAGACTTTTATATAATACTAGAGGCCCGGTGCATGAATTTGTGCATAGTGGGGTCCATCGGGGACGGGCGGGAAGTGGGGAGAGGATGCAGGAGGTTGGGAGGACGATTGGGGGCGGGGCTGTCCAGGGGCAGAGGCTATGAGAGGTTGGGGGGCCAATCAGGGACCCCATCGGGCCGGTTTGCCACTTCAGTATGCCTCATAGTGACTGATCGTTCCAATGTTCTGATCATTCCACTGTTCTGGTTGCTTGGCTTTTATATATATAGTAGGGGCCCGGTGCACGAAATTCATGCACTGGGTGTGTGTGTGTGTGTGTGTGTGTGTGTGGCAGGGGGAGTGTCCCTCAGCCCAGCCTGCCCCCTATCACATACTGGGAGCCCTCAGGCGTTGACCCCCATCACCCCCCAATCGCAGGATCGGCCTCTGACAGAGGTGTCAGGCCTGGGCAGGGGACCCTCATTTCCCCCCATCACTGGTTCTGCCCCCAGCCCAGGCATGATGCCTCTGGCCCAGGCGTCAGGCCTGGGCAGGGGACCCCCAGACCCCTCTGATTGCTGGCTCTGCCCCTTGCCCAGGCCTGACGCCTCCGCCAGAGGTGTTAGACTTGGACAGGGG
The DNA here is from genome assembly GCA_036010255.1 of Myotis pilosus. Lineage (NCBI taxonomy): Eukaryota > Metazoa > Chordata > Mammalia > Chiroptera > Vespertilionidae > Myotis > Myotis pilosus. The sequence goes on from JASKON010000029.1 coordinate 6,355,015, forward strand.
ACCCCCATCTCCCCCTGATCACTGGCTCTGGTCCCCGCCCAGGCCTGAGGCCTCTGGCCCAGGAATCATGCCTGGGCAGGGGACCCCCATCTCCCTCTGATCGCTTGCTCCATCCCCCGCCCAAGCCTGACGCCTCTGACCCAGGCTTCAGGCCTGGGCAGGGGACCATCATAGCCCCCCAATACCCAGCTCCACCCCCCACCCAGGCCTGATGCCTCTGGCCCAGGCATCAGGCCTGGGCAGGGGACCCCCAGCTCCCCACCCAGGCCTGATGCCTCGGCCAGAGGAGTTGACCCTCATCACCCTTCAATCACCAATCACTGGATTGGCCCCTTGACCAGGCCTGAGGCCTCCAGCAGAGGTGTCAGGCCTGGGCAGGGGACCCCCAGCTCCCCGCAGTTGCAGGCTCTGCCCCTGCCCAGGCCTAACGCCTCTGGCCGAGGCATTAGGCCTGGGCAGGGGACCCCCAGCTCTCGGGACTGCCAGCTTCGACCGTGCCCAGCTCCCATCGCTGGCTCCACCCCTACTTCCTGCTATCACTGGCCAGGGCGGCAAAGGCGCCTGATTCTCCGATCATGGCTGGCCGCCTTTGCCCTGCGCCCCAGCTCTTAGCTCCCCCCTGGGTTTCTGATCACTGTCAGTGGCAGGGGGCTTCTTCCTGCTTTCCCTTTCGCCTCCCTGCATTGTGCCTACATATGCAAATTAACCGCCATCTTTGTTGTCAGTTAACTGCCATCTGAGTTGGCAGTTAATTTGCATATAGCCCTGATTAGCCAATGACCATTTTTCCCTTTTATTAGTGTAGATAGATTAGTAGCCCGGTGCACGAAATTCATGCACTGGCGTGGGGGGGTGCCCTCAGTCTGGCCTTCATGCTCTCCAATCTGAGACCCCTCAGGGAATGTCCAACTACCTGTTTGTGCCCACACTTTTAACAGATAACAGCTCCATTGTTGTTTCTTTCTTATGCTTAAAACCATTGGAATTAGTGGGTATTCAAAGTGTGTATACATTTTGGGGGGACACCCTGTATATCTCTAGTCAGCGATGAAAGAAACCAATGGCAGATTTGGAACCCCCAGACAGGGAACCTCGCTCACTCTCCACATGTCTCCCCACTTCACTTTCTACCTTTGTGGGCAGCAGGAGAATCAACGTTTTCTCTCATTAATTCGGAAAAGCGCGTCCTATCACCCGCTGCCCAGCAGGAGTGCACTAGGCCCCAAGCAAGCGAGGCTCAGTCAGGGCAGCCTTTGCTCATGGGTGCTTGTATCCAAAGTGCACATTCCTCCTCTACAGTCACCCCGACTATCCCTCCGTTTCACTGAGAGGACGGAATTCCTCTCTGCCTCTGGGTTCTTGATCTTGAACGCTGACCAAAGGCACCTCAGCGAGGGCCGCCCACGCCCACCAGGTGTGTCTGTCTGCACCTGCTCCTGCCTCAGCACCTGCATTAACCCCCCAGTGGTAATCTCGTAGCTGCACTGGCCTCCGTGGGGAACAGGGCATCACCACTCTGCCCTCTCACTGTCATCTCACAGGTGCCCACCCTCAGCACCCATACACCCAGACACTCTCCAAAGGACGTGAGCGCATCAGAGGGGATGTGTGCACATCCTGTGGGGGTGTTAGGCATGCTGGGTTGATGGAAGTGAGGTGGAGAGGTGGGGGGAACTTGTGAACACCTTGGTTTGCAACTGTTGCATGCGTGGGAGGGTGACAGTGTGCTGGGGGATGTTCGCACGCCAGAGGGGATGTGCACACCGGAGGCCTCTGGCTTTGCAGATCCGCAAACCCCCGTGGTGTGGCCAGCAGGATGTCAGTCTGGTCCGCCACGGTGGCTGTCCCTGTGATCCTGCACCTTCTGGCCAGGAGGCGAATCTTGCACAGCCACTCCTGGGCGCTGATGGCCTGCAGGCGCTACTTCAGCTCAGCCTACAGGCTCCGCTTGGCACCTCACAGCCGTCACCACTGCCATGGGGGAGTTCAGGCCACCCTCTGCCGGCCTGCCTCCCCTGTCCAGAGGTTCTCTGCGCTGCTCACCTGCCCAGAGTGACTGGGGCTGGGTGGAAGCCAGGCGTCCTACCCTGCCCAACCCCAGCCGATCTGCCCCTGTGCGAGCTTCCGCCCCGCCGGGAAGGGTCACGGATCTGGGTCCCGGGACTGCGGACAGCCTTAAGTGCTGCCCCCCGCCTGGCAGGGTCACAGATCCGGGTCCCGGGACCGCGGACAGCCTCCCGCGGTGCCCCCCGCATGCCAGGTCACGAATCTGGGTCCCAGACCATGGACAGCCTCAAGCACTGCCAGGTCCACTCCCCGGGGGATCAGGCCTAATCTTGCAGTCAGACATCCTTCTGGCAGCCAGGGAGCCCTCGGGGGATGTCCAACTAAAGGCTTAGGCCACCAAGGGATCGGGCCTAAACCGTTAGTTGGACATTCTTAGTGCTGCCACGGAGGTGGGCCATGAGCCAGCTTCTGGCTGAGTGGCACTCCCCATATGGAAGTGCACTGACCACCAGGGGGCAGCTCCTGCATTAAGCACATGCCCCCTGGTGGCCAGTGCGTATCATAGCAACTGGCCATTCTGCCGTTCAGTCAATTTGCATATTAGCCTTTTATTATTATTATTATATAGGATGTCCCTATTTCCCCCTTTTTGCCCCCTCTACCCAGCTCTTGCCCCCCACTTCTCTCTGGCCATCACCATACTGTTGTCTGTGTCCATGGGTTGTGCATATATTTTCTTGGGCTAATCCCTTCTTTAAATTCACTTCTTTAAATTTTTATTTTCAGATAAGTGCTTATAACTGCACTATTATATATTTTCTATTATATCATTTGGAATTAAGATATTTTTTAATTGAACCCTTGTAAATTTTAGCACAATTTAATAAATTATGCTAGAAGCAATCAGAAGATTTTTCATGTAATGCACATACATTTCAATGAATATTTTCTTAATTTTTAATTTTTTAATATTTTAATTTGAAATGATCTCATACATGTAAAAAAAACCTATAAAATACTACAGCATATTATATCTACCCTTCACCCAATTTCTTAGGTGTTAATAATTTAAACATAACCATTATACAACTAACAAAATTTGGAATATATTTTTCTTATAATCTCTTTAAGGTTATTGAATCCATTTACTTCGTTTTTGTTAATCTTCACCCAAGCAATTTTTCCATTGAATTTTAGAGAGAATGAAGGGAAAAGGAGAGATACATTGATTGGTTGCCTCCTGCACATGCTCTGATAGGGACTGGGGATCAAGCCAGCAACTGAGGTACATGCCCTTGACTGGAATTGAACCTGGGACCCTTCAGTCCAAGGGGTAATGCTCTATCCACTGAGCAAAACAGGCTGCAGCTTAATTCATTTACTTTTAATCTATATGTGTCTTTATATTTAAAGTGAGTTTTGTTTTTGATTCACCCTCATAATCTATATTTTAATTGGTGCATTTATGCCACTGACTTTCAGAGTGCTTACTGATAGAGTTACTGCCATATCAGGTGGCTTCTGGGGCTTCTGGGGCCGGCCTGCGGCCCAGGACCAGATCCGATCACGAGCGGCAGGCAGACGGCTTCTGGGGTTGCCCACGGGGGCCTGGATGGTAGCTCGTGCTGGTGGCTCGTGCTGTCCGCCCTGCCTGCAGTATGCAAATTAGACACCATCTTTGTTGGTGGTTAATTTGCATATAGTGCTGATTAGCCAATGGGAGGTGTAGCGAAGGTATGGTCAATTACCATGTTTGTCTATTATTAGATAAGATTTTTGAGAAACTGCCATACTGATTTACATAGGGGCTGCCCCAATTTACATTCCTAGTAACAGTGCAAGAGGGTTTCCCTTTCTGAACATTCTTGCCAACACTTATTATTTCTTGTCTGTTTTTTTTCCCCCCAGCTTGAGATTTGCTAGATGGTTCAGTGATAGGAATTGTGGAGCACAACCATGGAAATCGTGCTTTTCTTTAGTTCTCTGCTTGCACTAGACAATCTTCATTGTAATACATGAGGAGTCCGGGTAGGTGGCGGCGGGGGGGGGGTGGCGGGGGGGAGCTGGTTCCCTCCTTTTCACCTGCACCCAAGGCAGGGGCTGACTCAGGTATGTGGAGCCTGATATTGATACAGATGTCAAGATCATTGCTTCAAATACATACAAAATCTGCTACATATAGATTTTTCTCTTTTTAAAAATTAAATCTTTATTGTTCAGATTATTACAGTTGTTCCTCTTTTTTTCCCCCATAGCTCCCCTCCACCCTGTTCCCACCCCACCCTCTGCCCTTACCCGCCCCCCCCCACTGTTCTCATCCATAGGTGTACGATTTTTGTCCAGTCTCTTCCCACATCCCCCACACCCCTTTCCCTCCTGAGAGTAGTCAGTCCACTCCCTTTCTATGCCCCTGATTCTATTATATTCACCAGTTTATTCTGTTCATCAGATTATTTATTATTTATTCAATTGATTTTTAGATTCACCTGTTGATAGATGTGTATTTGTTGTTCATAATTTGTATCTTTACCTTTTCCTTCTTCTTCCTCTTCTTAAAGGATACCTTTCAGCATTTCATATAATACTGGTTTGGTGGTGATGAACTCCTTTAGCTTTCCTTATCTGTGACGCTCTTTATCTGACCTTCAGTTCTGAATGATAGCTTTGCTGGATAAAGTAATCTTGGTTGTAGGTTCTTGGTATTCATCACTTTGAATATTTCTTGCCACTCCCTTCTGGCCTGCAAAGTTTCTGTTGAGAAATCAGCTGACAGTCATATGGGTACTCCCTTGTAGGTAACTGAGTTTCTTTCTCTTGCTGCTTTTAAGAGTCTCTCTTTGTCTTTTGCTCTTGGCATTTTAATTATGATGTGTCTTGGTGTGGTCCTTTTTGGATTCCTTTTGTTTAGGGTTCTCTGCGCTTCCAGGACTTGTAAGTCTATTTCTTTCACCAGATAGGGGAAGTTTTCTGTCATTATTTCTTCAAATAGGTCCTTTCAATATCTTGCCCTCTCTCTTCTTCTGGCACCCCTATAATTTGGATGTTGGTACGCTTGAACTTGTCCCAGAGACTCCTTACACTATCTTCATATTTTTAGATTCTATTTTCTTTTTGTTTTTCCGGTTGGGTGTTTTTTGCTTCTTCATATTTCAAATCTTTGACCTGATTCTTAGGATCCTCTAGTCTGCTGTTGGAACTCTGTATAATATTCTTTACTTCAGTCAGTGTATGCTTAATTTCTAGTTGGTCCTTTTTCATAACCTTTGAGGATCTCACTAGATTTCTTGAGGGTCTCACTAAGTTTATTGGCGGTCTCACTAGACTTATTGAGGGTCTTACTAACTTTATCAGCAGTTTCTAGAAAATTCTTGAAAGACCTTATAAGTGTGCTTTGGAACTCTATATTCAGTAGTTTGCTTTCCTCCATTTCTGTCATTTGTGACCTGTTTCTTTGTCTCCGCATTTTTTATGCTTCCCTGTGTTGATAGAGTGGCTTTCTGTGCTAGGTGTCCCAGTGGCTCAGCCTCCCCAATTACTTGAGGTGGACACTCTTGGTGCAGCTCTTTGTGGGCGTTGTGCACAGTCTTGTTGTAGTTAAGCCTTTATTGTTGTAGGTATCACTGGGAGGAATTGACCTCCAGGCCAAGTGGCTGTGAGAATCAGCTGTGTCTGCAGTGGGAGAACTTCTGAGCTGGAGACACCCTTCTGGGGCAAGACTTGCTTCAGTGGGGCTTTGGTGCTCACTGAGTCTGCCCCCTGAATGTGTCCCTTATGGATGTGAGGCGTTGTAATCTGGATGGTCCCACTCTGACCACTGGGTACACTGGCTCTTGGATCTCTAAGGAGGTGCTAACTTAGCCTCTGCCTGAGGCTACTCAGCAGGAGCCCAGCTGTGAAGCAATGCAAGCTGCTGTGGGGCCTTGGGCCTTCTTTTGGATGTTATGGCTTTCTCTGACCCAGCTGCAGTTTGTTAGGTAATTTTATATTGCAAAGGGCCAGTCCTTTCATATGCAAAAGCCTCTGCGCACAGCTTGGGTGGGGCGGGGTCTCAGGGGATCAACAGGGCGGAGCAAGCAGCTATGGCTGCTCCTCAGCCCTGCCCTAAGAGGCCCTTCTTCTCAGTGTCCCAGTAATCGCTGCAAGCACCTCTGAGAGAAAGCCGCCCTCGAGTTCCGACTGATACCAGACAGTCTAGTTTCTCCCATATGAGTCTGGTTCCCCAGAGACTCACCCGGAACTGGAGTTCAGAGCACTCGGGAGCTTGAGACTCCCTCCCGACTGAAAAAGACAACCGCATCCTCAGCTGCCAGCCCTTTCCATGTGCCTCCGTACCTCTGCACTTTACTGCCGCACCTCCTCTGAGCCTCAAGTGCTTTTCTCTTTCCTTCTAGTTGTAGAATTTCCACTCAGTCAGCCTTCCTGTGGTTCTGGATGATGTTCGTTTTGTCTTTTTCATGGATTTTTCTAACACAAGAAAACAAACATATCACATCAAGTCACAAAGGCTAAAATGTTTAAGCCCCAAATATAAGACAAATGAAAAAAGTACCGACTATTTTTTTTAGCCGTGCAACATACCCATCTGGCATACCGGCATAAGGCATGTTCTGTGGGGTGCCGCTACAGTGTTTAGACAGGTTCAAGCCTCAGACTGATGAGAGGGCACAGTCCTCTCATTGCCACGTGCAAGTCCCAGCTTGGAGGGCAGGGCCCTCCCAGCACAATTATAGCCAACAGCTGTGGTTGTAAGCTTGAACCTATGGTCCGAACACGTGGCCCCACGTGCCTGAGTGCTGTGGGCTTGATAGAGTTCAGTTGCAGGGAGTTGAGTAGGCCACAAGAATGTTGTAAACGTCTTGACCACGCCCTTACTTTGCCTCCTGGAATCTGTCTATAAAATAAAGACACGGCTTGTGGGCGTGGTCGCTGTTTCTCTGAAAAGCAGAGTCCCACCGAGACCCAGCTTTCATTCTCTTGTGTATCTTTTCTCAATCCTTCACCGCCCCCTCTCAGATTCACCCTTGGCTGTGCTGGCGCAGCACTATGTTCCCTACAATTTTTTAGATCCTCAATCGAGGATATGTTTATTAATTTTAGAGAGCAAGGAAGGGGAGAGAGAGAGAGAGAGAGAGAAAGAGAGAGAGAGAGAGAGAGAGAGAGTTATGTGAGAGAGTAACATCAATCGGTTGCCCCCTACATGCTCATTAGGGGATGGAACCTGCAACCTAGGTATGTGCTGTGACCAGGAATTTAACCTACAACTTTCTTGTATAAGGCATGACGCTCCAGCCAGCTGAGCCACCTGGCCAGGCTCCACAGTTTTTAACTGATACCCTTTGAATACCTCTTTATAGGAGATTAATGCTGTCACATAGTAATAAATGTCAATATTATATAAAATATTAATTGCTAGAATATTATATTTATATCAGAGTTCCAGTGCACAAAATGCGGGCACGGGTAGGGTCCCTAGGCCTGGCCGGTGATTAGGGCCAATTGGGGCCTTCCAGCTGCAAGCCAAGGCCTTCCTTAGTTCCATAAAACCCCCTGGTTGTCAGTGCACATCCCAGTGAGCAATCCAACTCCAGTTTCCTGGACAAACTCCCGAGGGGACACCTTACATATTAGCCATTTATATAGAGAGAGAATACAGAGAATAGAGAGAAATTTCAGTGTTCCCTTCTGTATGGATGATTGACATTTCTTTTTCTCCTGTACAAATAAAGAAACGCTTCTTTCAATCACACAATTTGTTACTGGGAATGTCTGAAGTTTCACATCGCTGTCATATTTGGGAAAACATTGATCAAGTTTCTTTCTTTCATAAAAGAGCAGTAGGATTGCAGGTTGTGTTCACACATCCGTGGAGCCCCTGCTGGGCTTTGAAAAGGGACAGAGCATGTGAGGGGCCTGAAGGTGGAGCTTCCTGAGCTGTAGGTGGTGAATTTGCTGCTGTGCTGAGGCCCCGCCTCTGGGTCCCTCTGAATAGGGTGAGATCTCCCTTCACTGTGCTATACGGATGCATTTGAGTTTTGCAATTAGATTTTGTCTCTAGAAACCTTGCTGACTATCTTCTCAAGCACATATCATTGATGGAGAAAGTCAGCTTGATTTTCTTTTGAATTTCCATAGCTTTTATTTATTGTGCTTGCCTTGCTGGACTGGGACCCGGTGCTGCTGCGTTAGGTGTGGAGCTTGCTGAGCTCACCCCCTATCCCGCCAGGGGACCCTTCTGCATCTCTAGCTGACTGTGATGTTACCCTGAAGGCCTTTGACATCTGCACCCCACCCCTCGCTCACTGGTTCCTCCCTTGAGATTCCATCAGTCAAGGGCAGCGAGGCACACAGAAGCCCCACTATGTGCTCCAGCAGCGGGAATGGAATGTCAGGGTTTGTGATGCCCAGGTTGGGACACAGATGGAGGAGAAAGGGAACACCTCCCATCAGCCTGGGTGGGGCTCAGAAAAGGAACCCAGTAATGAGGGGCCAGGAAGGTGGATTTTCATGAGCTTTCAGGCACAACGTTGCTGCTGTGCTGAGGTCCCGGCAAATGGGGCGTCCGTGTCCGATGGGGCTTGTGCGCCCTCGCTGTCCCTCAGACACTCAGACCCTGGAGCCAACACAGGTGCGTCCACGTCCCCAAGAAGCCCTCAGAGCCAAGGCCTTTACCACTCAGCTCTGCCCCTGGGTTCCACCCTCCACTGGACTTGGGTCTAAATTCCTCTCTCTTTTGCTTCCACTTGGTCTAAAAAATATTAAAATTAGCCTTTTTCTAGAATGTTCAACAGTTTCACCTGGAGGGTGGGTCCCTCTGAGTCCCCAAGACCAGCTCTGAGTCTGCTGGCCCCTGGGCGACCTCCCTCCCCACTGACACATCCTCTGTAAGGGGGTCACTTTCTGGACAAGCCACTCAGCCTCCCAGGGCCTCAGTACATTTACCTGCAGGGTCTTGGGAGAGGTATGGTGGAGGGGAGACAGAGATTTCTCAGGCACTACACCCCGCCATTCCTGTGGAGGCCAAGTTCCCCTTTAGCCTGGCCACAGTCTCTCTTCAAGGGTTTCCTGTTGGGGTTTCTAGGCCCCACCCCAGAGCTGGGCACTTGCCTCCCTGACACAGGGACCAGACCTGCTCTACCCTGCCAGAGGCAGACATGGTGCCCCTGCTGCTGCTGCCCCTGCTGTGGGGGGGTGAGTGGCTTGGGAGGGGGGCAGGGGTGCCTGAGATGCTCAGCCTCTCACGCCCATGGTATTTGCAGCAGCCGCCAGGCTATGACCTCCAAGTGCATAAATTGGTGATGGTGCAGGAGGGTCTGTGTGTCCACGTGCCCTGCTCCTTCTGCTACCCGTGGAGTTCGTGGTCTTCCTCTAGTGAACTCTACACCTACTGGTACCGGGACGGGGACAACACAAACTATGCTGTTCCTGTGGCCTCGAGCAACCAGAATAAACCAGCGAAGGGAGAGACCCAAGGCCGCTTCTTCCTCGCGGACCCCACGACCAACAACTGTTCCCTGCAAATCAGAGACGCCAGGAAGAGTGACATAGGACGCTACTTCTTCCGAGTGGAGAGAGGAGATTCTGTGAACTATAATTATCGAATGAACATACTGCGTTTGCAGTTGAGAGGTAAGGCAGAGGTCTGGGAGAAGATCAGGGACAGGGGACCCCGTCGTAGAGCAGGAACAGGACACTGGACACTCCCTGTCCAGGCTGTGGGCCTGGGTGGTGGGAAGAGACACAGGGCCTGGGTGAGCTCAGCCCGAGGTAGGGCCGCTCTCAGGGTCCCGCTCTGAGTCCCACCCCTGGAGCCCAGGCACCTGCCTTTCTCCCCTGCAGCCCTGACACAGAAACCCCACATCCGTGTACGGGAGCCTCTGGAGTCCGGCCGCCCCACACAGCTGGCCTGCAGTCTGCCAGGGGCATGCGAAGGGGGACGACCTCTCACCTTCTCCTGGGCGGGAGCCGCTGTGGAATCGCTGGACCCCCAGACCCTCCGCTCCTCGGTGCTCCCCTTCACCCCGAGGCCCCGGGACCATGGCACCAGCCTCACCTGTCAGGTGAAACGGGAAGGGTCTCGGTGGACCACACAGACAACCATCCGGCTCGATGTCTCCTGTGAGTGTTAGAGGTGGGGCTGGGTCCATGGGGGCAGGGGAGTGGCCTGTGTGTGTGTGTGTGTGTGTGTGTGTGTGTGTGTGTGTGCAGAAGGCTGAGCGAACCTAAGAACACTCATGCATGGAGCTGTGTGTAGATGGGGAGTATTCCCACCGCCCCTCCTTGGGGTTGGGTGACTTCCATGTGAAGGGGGGCCCTGTCTTTCTATCCCAGATGCCCCAGGGAACCTCACCATAGGCGTCTCCTTCAGAAACGACACAGGTAGGTAAGATCCCCTCCTCTCTGGGCTGGGACCTGCCCCGGGGCCCTGGTAGGGCAGGGGGCGGGAGCGGGAGTTTGAATGGGATGAGTCCTGGGAAGGGCAAGGATGAAAGTCATCACCTGAGTCCCTCACCTCTGGTGGGTGCGTGCCTGCATCTGTGTTACACACACACACACACCTCTCTCTCTTGTCTCTCTCTCTCTCTCTCTGTCTCTCTCTCTCTCTCTCTCTCTCTCTCTCTGCCCTCAAGATCCTGCAAACCACTTCCCTTTCCATCCTGGAGGGAGAGGCCCTGAGGCTGCGCTGTGAGGCTGACAGCAACCCCCCTGCCGAGCTGAGCTGGTTCTGGGGGTCCCCAGGCCTGAACGCCACCACCCTCTCCAGCACCGCGATCCTGGAGCTGCCTCGCATGGGGCCTGCACAGGAAGGAGAGTTCACCTGCCAAGCTCGGCACCCGCTGGGCTCCCACAGTGTCTCTCTCAGCCTCTCCGTGGCCTGTGAGTGGGGAGACCCCGGGGGGCAGGACAGCTGGGTTCTGGGGAGATTAGAGGCACCGCTGACCCTTCTCCTCGCTCCTCACTGACCCCCCGCAGCTGCTGGGACCCTCCTGTTCCTGGGAGGACCAGGGTCTGCACTGCAGCTGCTCCTCCAGGGCCCAGCCGCCCCCCTCCCTGGGCTGGCGGCTGGGGGCAGGGCTGCTGGAGGGGAACCATGGCAACACGTCCCACGTGGTCACCTCCAGCTCAAAGGGGCCCTGGACCAACAGCTCCCTGAGCCTCAAGGCGGGGCTCAGTGAGGGACTCAGACTCAGTTGCGGGGGGCCAAGGCCCGGAATGTGCACGGGGCCCAGAGTGTCTCTGTCCTGCTGCTACCAGGTCAGGGCCTGCTGGGGGCAGAGGCCACGGAGAAAGGAGTGGGTCAGAGAGAGGGTTGGGCTGGGGGTGGAGGCTTCATGGGGACAGGGGGATTGCTAGGACAGGGCCCACCATCTCCTGCCCAATAGGAACCTGCAGCAGTTTCTGGGAGGAGGTGGGAAGAGGAGAGACTAGTCCTGAGAGTGGGTGGTGTCACCTGAGCTGGTGCTGGAGGAACAAGCCCTGAGCCCCTCCAGCCCTCAGCACCAGGGCTCCAGGAGCTGCCCCATGTGGGGCTGGAGGCGGAGGGGAATTCACCTGCCGGGCTCAGCACCCACTGGGCTCCCAGCACGTCTCCTTCAGCCTCTCTGTGCAGAGTGAGGTGCGGGACAGTTGTGGGGGGCCGCCTGGTTAGGTGTTGGGCTGTGGGTGGACTGACACCTGGACAACACGTCACCCTTTTCCCATGTCCCCAGGCAGCCCTCACTCCAGCAGATGTGTGACTGAGGAGCAGCAGGGCTCCTGGCCCCTGGTCCTCACCCTGATCAGAGGGGCCCTCATCGGGGCTGGCTTCCTCCTCACCTACATCCTCACCTGGCTCTACTACACCAGGTGAGCAGGCCTGTCTCCTCTAGGGAAGGTCAGGGGTTGGCCCTGAGGTCCAGGTGGGGCCGAGCTGTCCGGCTCTGCCTGGAGTTAGAGCCAAAGTGGCGGAGTCTCTGAGCTGACACCTGTGTGGGCCCCGCAGGTGTGGAGGCCTCCGGAGCAGGAGGCAGAGCTCCTGATGGATCCTCCTTCCTCTCAGGATGGGACTGAGGTGCGGACACCAGGCTAAAGGGACCGTCCTGGGACGTCAACGACACCTTCTCCCTGGAAGCTCTTGACTCACCTGCCTCAAATGTGCCCCTGGGGTTTCAGTGTGTGGACGTGACTGAGTGATGCCAAGGAGAGTCAATGCCATGGAGAGAAGACTTTTACTCTTTTCACCTCCTGAGAGGAGGGGTGGCTGTGCCCGGGCAGCCCGGATTTCCTCAGGAAGCAGAGGCAGGTGCAGGGCCGCCTAGTGAAGGCCTTGAGTGGGGTTCCATGGGAAACGCAAGGCAGGGCAGGGGGAGCCGTTCAGGACCAGCTGGTGTGTGTCAGTCTGGGGGATGGGCCTGTGGGCGTGGTCTCTGTGTGTCTGGTCCCAGGTGCTGGGTGATTTGGGGCAGGTGGGGAGGCTGGGAATATGGGCTCTGGTTGGGTTGGTTTGCATCTGAAATTCTTTGCTGTCTGAAATTCTGGGCCTCGCAGCTTAGTCTGAGTCCCACACTGAGCCCTGCTCAGAGGCTCAGGGAGCTGTTGGTCCAGGGCCCCACTGAGCTGGAGGTGACCACGTGGGAATAAGCTGGCCCTGCGAGGCCCTGTGTCTCTTTGGCTTCCAATCTGTTTAATGGCTCAAAACATCATAAGATACAGAAATAAACAAGTAAGACACACCCACTGTCCGCCCCCTTGTTTCTTCCTGTGCTTCTCCCATTTGACATCTCTCTCCCTCTCTCCCTCTCTCCCTCTCTCTCTCTCTGTCTCTATCTGCCCACTCATCCCCCAATCCCCGCTCCTCTCTCTCCATCCCTAGTCCCAGAAAGGGACTGAAGTTGGCACCTTATCCTCCCCTTTCCCAGAGGTTACCACCTGAATTTCTGATCTCCCAAACTGTCCCATCAATGTAGACATTGATACACAGTAGAGTTAGGAGCACGGCTCTCCTTTCCCTATTCATAGATTCCTGCCTTGTAATTATTATTATAAAACATCCCTACATTTAGTTATAAATAAAAATATTTCTGTGATACTTCATAAAAATTGAGGTCACTATTTAGTGTCTGTGGGAGTTTCTTGAGTCCAATTACATCTGCATCTTCTCTTTCTGTTGTTGCAGTTGTTGAACCTGTAAGTAAGGGATTTTGTTTATTCTTGGCAATTCTTCAATTGGTATTTATATCTATTCTTGAATAATAAAGAATTTCAACACTTAAGACACATCCAAGTATCCTCTCACCATTTGTATTGCTATTGCCATATATCTTACGGCTATAAATATTATAAGCTTTAGAGAACATTAGTAATTACTTGGTATAAACACTTATTTTCTCTCCAGATTTACTGAGATATTTCTGGCCTAGAATGCATGCAGTTTAAGGCATGCAATGTGCATATTTGATACACCTACAGAGTGAAGTGATTACCACAACAAGGTTCATTAACACTTCCATCCTCTCATATAGTTATAATTGTTATGGTTATAACACTGAGGATGTATAACCATCACAACTTTTTGGGATATAGTACAATCGTGTTAATCATAGGCATCATACTGTACAGTAGGTTCCCAGAAATTATTCATCTTGTAGCTGAAAATTTGTATGCTTGACCAACATCTCCCCATTTCCTCAACCCCATTCCCAGCATCACCATTCTACTCTTTCTGTGAGTTCAGCTTCTCCAGATCCCACCGTGAGAACACACTGCAGGTAAACAATGACTATTTTGAAAAATACCCCTCACAGTTATGCTTCCCTCATGCAGTTCTAGGTTTCCATCACAGAATCACTTTCCTCTATGCAAAAGTGAACTAAAAATATATTAAAAACCTAAATATAATACAGACAACTATAGAACTCTTAGAGGAAAACATAGGGGGAGAGTCCAAGACATTGAATTTTGCAAATATTTCCTGGATATTTACATCAAAAGCACAGACAAGGAAAGCAAACATAGACAAGTGGGACTGTACCAACTTCAACACCTGAGCACAAGAGGACACTCTCACCAGACTCCAGAGGCCACCTCAGGATGGGAGAGAAGATGTATCTGATGAGGGGTTAATCTTCAGAATATATTACAAACTCATACGAGGCAAAATAAGAAACCCAAATAACACACCTGAAACATTGGGCTAAAAACCTGAGTCGATATTTCTCCAAAGATGATATACTCATAGCCAACAAGCTTATGAAAAGATATTCAACATAAGGAATCCTAAAGAATTACAAATCAAAGCCCTTGCTGGGTAGCTCAGTTGGTTAGAGTGTCTTCCAGTTGGCTGGTTTGATCCTTTTCAGGGCACATACAACAATCAACCAATGATTGCATACGTCAAAACTATAATGAGATGGGGGCCTTCCTGCATTTCACATGACCCCTGGTGGTCAGCGCACATAATTTCGAGCAATCAAACTCCCAGTCTCCTGATCAAACTCCCGAGGGGACACTTTGCATATTAGCCTTTTATATATATAGATAATACAGAGAATAGAGAGAGAGAATTGATGCTCCCTTCAGCATGGCTGATTGACATTTTCTTTTTCTCCTGTACAATTAAAGAAATGTTTCTTTCAATCACACAATTTGTTACTGGGAATGTCTGAAGTTTCACATCGCTGTCATATTTGGGAAAACATTGATCAAGTTTCTTTCTTTCATAAAAGAGCAGTAGGATTGCAGGTTATGTCCACGCATCACTCGAGCCCCTGCTGGGCTTTGAAAAGGGACAGAGCACGTGAGGGGCCTGAAGGTGGAGCTTCCTGAGCTGTAGGTAGAGAATTCGCTGCTGTGCTTAGTCCCTCCGAATAGGGTGAGATCTCCCTTCACACATTCCCTTCTGATGGGGCCTGTGTGCTGTCACTGTCCCAGGTCCCTCATGCCCTGGAAGACCCACACGTGTGCCTCCCATGTCCCCACAAAGCTCTCAGAGCTTGAATGCTCAAGTTTTCACAAGGGTTCCGCCCCGCAACTGGAGTTGAGTCTAAATTGCTTTTTCTCTTGCCAGCACTTGAGTTGTCTAAAGAAAATTTAAAGTTATCCTTTTCCAGACTCATCAGTGCTTTCAGCTCAAGGGTGGGTCTCCCCCAAGTCCAGCTCTGACCCCAGTGGCCCCCTGGGTGACCTCCCCCCCACTTACACATCATCTGCAAGGTGATCACTTTCAGATTTACATCTGGATGCACCTCTTAACCTCTGAGGGCCTCAGTATATGTACCAGCAGGGTTAGGTCAAGCGGGGGAGGGACACAGAATGATTTCTCAGCCACATCCCCACCACGTCCTGTGGAGGCCAAGTTCCCCTTCTAGCCTGGCCCCATTCTCTCCCCCAGGGCTTCCTGTTGGGGCGTCCTAGGCCCCACCACAGAGCTGGGCACTTCCCTTCCTGACCAGGGACCAGGACCCGCTCTGCCCTGCCAGAGGCAGACATGGTGCCCCTGCTGCTGCTGCCCCTGCTATGGGGGGGTGAGTGGCTGAGGGAGGGGGGGCTGGGCAAGTGGGGGATCAGCAGGGGCTGCCACTGAGCCTCTGTCCCCCTCCCAGGGTCCCTGCAGCAGCAGCAGCAGCAATCAGGCTATGAGCTCCGAGTGCAGGAATCGGTGATGGTGCATGAAGGTCTGTGTGTCCATGTGCCCTGCTCCTTCTCATACCCGTGGAGTTTGTGGTATTCCTCTAGAAAACTCTATACCTACTGGTACCGGGATGGGGACAACATAGCCAATGCTGCTCCTGTGGCCTCGAGCAACAGGAATAAACCAGTGAAGACAGAGACCCGAAGCCGCTTCCTCCTCGCGGACCCCAAGACCAAGAACTGTTCCCTGCACATCAGAGACGCCAGAAGTAGTGACTCAGGACGCTACTTCTTCCGAGTGGAGAGAGGAACTCAAGTGAGATATAGTTACCAAGATAAGATGCTGGATTTGCAGGTGACAGGTAAGGGAGGGGCCCAGTAGAGGACCCAGGGAAAAGGGACCCCATCTTAGAGCAGGAACAGGACACTGGACACTCCCTGATCCAGGCCTTGGACCCTGGGTGGTTGGAAGATCACAGGGCCTGGGGAGGTCTGGGGCCCTGAGGCACGAGTTCCACTCAGGAACACACTTTGGGTTCCCAGCCCCTGAGGCCCAGGCACTTCCCTCTCTCCTCTTTTTCTCTGACAGACAAACCCCACATACAGATTCTGGAGCCTCTGGAGTCTGGCCGCCCCACACAGCTGGCCTGCATCCTGCCAGTGTCCTGTGAAAGGAAACAACGGTTCACCTTCTCCTGGGCGGGAGCTGCTGTGGACTCGCTGAACCCCCAGACCCTCCACTCCTTCATGCTCACCTTTACCCCAAGGCCCCAGGATCACGGCACCAACCTCACCTGTCAGGTCAAAATCCAACAGCCTCCGTTGACCACACAGAGAACCATCCGGCTCGATGTTTCCTGTGAGTGTTGGAGGGGTGGCTGGGTCCATGGGGGCAGTGGGAGCAACGTCTATGTGTGTGTGTGTGTGTGTGTGTGTGTGTGTGTGTGTGTAGGAAGCTGAGCTAACCTGAGACATTTGTGCATGGATCTGCGTGTAGGTGGGGAGGGGGCCAGAATGAGAGAACCCCACCTTACTGGTTCCCACTGCCCCTTCGTGGGATTGGGGTGACTTCCATGTGAAGGGGGGCCCTGTCTTTCTATCCCAGATGCCCCAGGGAACCTCACCATAGGCATCTCCTTCAGAAACGACACAGGTAGGAAAGATCCCCTCCTCTCTGGGCTGGGACCTGCCCTGGGGCCCTGGTGGGGCAGAGGGGGTAGCGGGAGTTTGAATGGGATCAGACCTGGGAAGGGCAGGGATGAAAGTCATCACCCGAGTCCCCTCACCTCTGGTGGGTGCGTGCCTGACCTGTGTTCCACACACACACACCTCTCTCTCTCTCTCTCTCTCTCTCTCTCTCTCTCTCTCTCCCCCCCCCTTCCTCCCTCCCTCCCTCCCTCCTTCCATCCCACCCCCTTCCCCTCCCCCACTTCTTTCTCCAAAGCCCTCAAGATTCTACAAACCACTTCCCTTTCCATCCTGGAGGGAGAGGCCCTGAGGCTGCGCTGTGTGGCTGACAGCAACCCCCCTTCCGAGCTGCGCTGGTTCTGGGGGTCCCCAGGCCTGAACGCCACCCCCCTCTCCAGCACTGCGATCCTGGAGCTGCCTCGCATGGGGCCTGCACAGGAAGGAGAGTTCACCTGCCAAGCTCAGCACCCACTGGGCCCCCATAGCGTCTCTCTCAGCCTCTCCGTGGGCTGTGAGTGGGGAGACCCCGGGGGGCAGGACAGCTGGGTTCTGGGGAGATTAGAGGCACCGCTGACCCTTCTCCTCACTCCCCACAGACACCCCGCAGCTGCTGGGACCCTCCTGCTCCTGGGGGGACCAGGGTCTGCACTGCAGCTGCTCCTCCAGGGCCCAGCCGGCCCCCTCCCTGCGCTGGCAGCTGGGGGCGAGGCTGCTGGAGGGGAACCATGGCAACGCGTCCCACGTGGTCACCTCCAGCTCAGAGGGGCCCTGGACCAACAGCTCCCTGAGCCTCAAGGAGGGGCTCAGCTCTGACCTCAGACTCAGCTGTGAGGCCCGGAATGTGCACGGGGCCCAGAGCCTCTCTGTCCTGCTGCTGCCAGGTCAGGGCCTGCTGGGGGCAGAGGCCACGGAGAAAAGAGTGGGTCAGAGAGAAGGTGGGGCTGGGGGTGGGGGCTGTGGCCTGGACAGGGGGGATTGCTAGGACAGGGCCTGCCTCTGGAAGAGGAGAGACCGAGTCCCTCGAGTGGGTGTCTCACCCCCCTCTTCTCTGCAGGGAAGGCGGTGCCCCAGGCGGGAGCGGTTCCTGCGGCTCTCGGAGGTGCTGGTGCCATGGCCCTGCTGTCCTTATGTTTGTGTCTCATCTCCTTTTGCAGGTGAGCCTCTGGGGCAGGGAGGCGCAGGGCTGAGTACATCCAGAGGGGACTATTTTGGGAGGGCCGAGGGGGTAGCAGCTTTATGGAGGTAAAATTCCCATATATTTAAAGTGTACAATTCAATGGCTTTTCGTTCAGTCACACAGCTGTGAACCCATCACCACCGTCAATTTTGAAACGTTTAATTTGCTTGAAATAAAAAAATAACCACAAGCAAAAGACACCCACATCCCCTAACTGTTAGTTGTTTCCATCCTCTCCAGCCCTAGGCAGCCACTAACTGCTTCCTGTCCATTCTGGACATTTCATATAAATGGAATCACACAACACATGGTCCCTTGTGATTGATTTCTTTCACTTAGCACGGTATTTTCTTTAATTATTATTATAATTATTTAGTTGTTAATCCTCATCCAAGAATATTTTCCCATTCATTTTTAGAGAGAGTGGATGGGAGGGAGGGAGAGTGAGAGAGACAGACACAGAGAGAGAGAGCGACAGAGAGAGAGAGAGAGAGAGAGAGAGAAACATTGATGTCAGAGAGACACATTTATAGGTTCCCTCCCTACCAGCCCAGACCAGAGATGGAGGTCAAACCTGCAAAAGGGATCCAACTTGGTCCTGGGCCAAGAATTAAACCTGTGAATTTCAGTGTGCAGGCTGACGCTCTAACCCAGGGGTGGGCAAACTTTTTGACTCGAGGGCCACAATGGGTTCTTAAACTGGACCGGAGGGCCGGAACAAAAGCATGGATGGAGTGTTTGTGTGAACTAATATAAATTCAAAGTAAACATCATTACATAAAAGGGTACGGTCTTTTTTTTTTTTAGTTTTATTCATTTCAAACGGGCCGGATCCGGCCCGCGGGCCGTAGTTTGCCCACGGCTGCTCTAACCACTGAGTAAGTGGCCAGGGCCATGGCATTTTCAAGGATCTTGTGTCAGCACTGTATTGCTTTTTATTTACAAGTAATATTTCATGGTATGGAAAGTGCACATTTGATTTGTCCGTTCCTTTATTGACGGACATTGGGTTGCTTGGACGTTTTGGCTGCCATAAATCACACTGATGATGGCTCGTGCACAGTCTCTGGGTGTGAGAGGGGCCTCAGTGATGCACATTCAGTCTTGGCCAAACCCCTGGGCATCCAAGGGGATGGGACCCTCACCTGCATGTCAGGAGGGTCTGAGTCTGGCCTCAGGGCCTGGAAGCCTCCGTTGTCCATCAGGGAGCGGGGGCAGCTGCCCACCTGTGCCTGGGCCATTCTGGTGCTGACTTCTCCCCTTAGAGTGAAAGCCCGCGGGAGGCAAGCAGCTGGGAGACCAAAGGTCAGGAATGATGAAAACCCTGTCACAGGCACAGTCACCCGGGTGAGTGACAGGGTGTCTTCTCATGCCATGTGTGTGTGTGGCGGGGGGCGGCTGGGCATGTCCATTAAGGAGTTCACACTGAGCTCCCCTGTGGTCAGCTGGACAGGCAGCTGGGAGTTGACTTCTCCCCTTCAATTCCTGGAACCTCCTGCCCAGCCACACTGACCACCGAGCCCACCTCACCTCTCTGATAGGCGCAGGCCACCAGAACCATCTCCCCAAAATAACTACTTTCTACCCATTGTGGGCATGTTGCTTCACCTCTCCTCACCTCAGTCTCCCCATCTGTCAATGGGGATAATGAGTGTCATTCATGCTGGGTTTCTGCGAGTATGAAACGTGATTAGTAGGCCCTCAGTATAATATTACAGAATGTTAAATGCATGTGGGAACAGTTGAGTTCATAAGACGTGTGTGTGGAATGAGGAAGAATGAAAACTGTTCCATCAGCCCAACCTCCCCTTTGGACCATGTCTGCCTTATATTCCTCTCTGACTCCCTTCTCGCCCCTCCACTCAGGGTTCCCAGGAAAAGCTAGGGCCAGACAGGCCTCCAGACCAAGCGCCCCCCGCCAAGGATGCCCCTCCCTCCGGGGAGCAACAAGAGCTCTACTACGCCAACCTCAGCTTTTATGAGATGAGGACACAGGAGCCTCAGAACCTGGAGGCCACCGGCAGCCCTGAGTACTCAGAGATCAAGCGTGCAGGCAAATGAGGACTCGCTCAGAGCAGCTTGACTTTTCAGGAGCAGCCATGGAAAGCAGAAGAAAGCAGATACGATCTTTAAATGTCACTTTATAATTTATACTCAGCAGAGAGAATTCAAGAATGAGGAAGTAATACAGATGTTTTGTAACAAATAAATGGGGAAATTATTGCCTGTAGAATAAAAATATAGATTTAAATTCTCGACAGTAATAACGGCTAAGCCCAAAGTAGCTGTGGTGGGGAATATGTAATATGTACATTTCCTAATATGTA
This sequence comes from Myotis pilosus, assembly GCA_036010255.1. Taxonomy (NCBI): domain Eukaryota; kingdom Metazoa; phylum Chordata; class Mammalia; order Chiroptera; family Vespertilionidae; genus Myotis; species Myotis pilosus. The sequence continues at coordinate 6,375,319 of JASKON010000029.1, forward strand.
CATATTACCTAGGAGTAGAGAGAAGTGTTCATTTACTAAAACTTTGGTAAGTTAATTATGATGCTGAAATTTTTATGGTAGTGACTGTACATAATATAATAAGAATGTATAAGTTACAAACTAGAACTAGTTTTAAATATATATAATTTAGTTCAGAGAGGAAGGGAGAGAGAGAGACAGAAACATCAATGATGAGAGAGAATCATCATGACACAACCTGTCTTGCCCTGAAATAGTGAGGGGAGGTGTGGCTAGGGTTGAGTAAATGATGAATAGACATTAGTCCTGGCAGAAATGGGGCCATCCAGGTCCCCAAAGCTCCTCCCTATCCTCACAACGGCCCCGAGGTCACCTCAGAGTAATGGTGTTCTGTCCCATTATATAGCTGAAGAAACTGAGGCTCCAAGGAATGTCCTGGTTCACTCTGAAGGCAGTGTCAAACTGCTTTGCTCCTTTTTTAAAGTTGAATGAGAGAGAGAGAGAGAGAGAGAGAGAGAGAGAGAGAGAGAAAGAGAAACATCAATGTGAGAGAGAAACATCGATTGGCTGCCTCCTGCATCCAGCTTGACTGGGAGGTCAACAATGTAGGTAAGGGCCCTGACAGGGAATGGAACCCACAACCTTTTTGTCTATGGGATGACACTCCAATGAACTGAGCCACCCGCCAGGGTTGCCCTGTTCACTTTTGAATCTCTAGCACCTAGCACAGTGCATAGCCAAGGCAAATGTTCAACTTTATTTATGAATGTATTGAGTAGCTCACTGTCCCCACAATATTTATGGTGTGAGGTGAATTCCTATATTTCTAGTGCCAGTAATAAAATATGCAAACAGCTAACAGTCTTTCCAGCCGGTGGGCAGTAAACACACGTGATCAATATTTCTTCTTGTCGTTAGCAGTGTCTGCACATTCTTCCTCCTCAGGCCCAGCTTCCTCCTCAGGGCCCTGCTGTCCCAAAGTCCTGCTAAAACTACCCTCTGTGAAGGCCAAACTGAGACTTAATTCTTAATGGTGGCCGTAGGAGATTGGTAGGTCCCCTAAAACATGTAACAATTCATTGGGGGAACTTCCTCTTTTTGTGACATTTTGGTGGCAAATGCTAAGTGGAATCTCAGCATTTTGCTGGCACAAGTTCAAAAGAATAAGGCAACCAGAGGGGTGAGAGGAAAGGCATAGAGATGAGCCCAGGCCACTCCCACCCCTGCTCCTGACTTTTCCTTCCCAAGAGGAACCAGACTTTCCAAAGCCCCTCGGGCTTAGGTGCCCTGCTGGCCTAAGGCTGGGGACCTCGGGCTTGTGAGTTGGGGTCCTTGGCAGAGCAGAGCCCAGGTGTGCTTCAGGACCACGGACAGCGCCAACCCTCTGGCCAGCAGCTCCCCAGGTCTATGCATCGCCCCCTGGAGGCTGAGCTTTGCCCTGTGTCATGTGGAGGTAAGGCTGGGGAGTGAGGCTGGAGACATTCTGTCCTACAGGACAGAGGTGCAGCCAAACTCCTTCCCAGTCTCCCCCTGGAACCTCCCTCATCCTAGGGAAGAGGAGATGGCTTCAGAGACACAATGCATTCACTGGGTCCCTTGCTCCTCAGGGCTGAGTCTACTCTCACTCCTTCCAGAAAACCTGTCAGACTCCCGCCCTTCCCTTACTTCCGCCCCATCATTTTGCTTTTGCTTTAAACCCATTTCTTGTACTGTCAAGGAGCTCTGGGCAACAGAAAACAGGATCTGAGATCTTTTTCTTTGTCTGGCAGTATGCCAAGTCCACTTCTTCAGCTCAGATGAGTGGGGTAAGCAGAGGCAGATTCAATAGCGACAATAAAAAAGGAGAGGCCTTTTGTGGCTGAAAGAACTGTTTAGACAAGTGATGGCGAACCTATGACACGCGTGTCAGAGGTGACACGCGAACTCATTTTTTTGGTTGATTTTTCTTTGTTAAATGGCATTTAAATATATAAAATAAATATCAAAAATATCAGTCTTTGTTTTACTATGGTTGCAAATATCAAAAAATTTCTATATGTGACACGGAACCAGAGTTAAGTTAGGGTTTTTCAAAATGCTGACACGCCGAGCTTAAAAGGTTCGCCATCACTGGTTTAGACGTTAGAAGGTGTGAGTGCAGGGCTCATGGGAACCATGAGAATGGACTGACAACCACACCCAAGTTCAGTAGCTTTCTAAAGTGAAACTGACACCAGAAACCCACAAACCAGCACACTCGCATCTGCAGCTGGATCCGGGCCCCTGTTCTGTTCTAGCCTCTGCCCATCAGGGGCCCCTTGGGATGAGTATGAGTTCAGCCATCGCTTCATGAGGCTTCTTGTGTAACCAGAACTGGTCTCTGGGCCTGAACAGAGAGAGGATTCGGTGTCAGGTAGGACCTGGCTGCCAGATCCTCCTGCTCCCAGAGAGATGTCCCAAGAATTCTGGGAAAGCAGAGAGAGACCACATTCCATCCATTCTCTGAGGGTGTGTGAGGATGAAAACTTGGGACAGGTGACAGGAACAGGGAGTGGGAGGGAAAGGGGCCATCCTAATGGGTGGGCACCAGACCTGGGGTGAGAAGCTCAGCCTTTACTTCCTGGTTGTCACTGGGGAGAAGGGGGCTCCTGAGAGGAGGAGGTGTTGGGGGGAAGCCCAACCCAGAAAGAGCCCTAGATGTCTGCTGCTCTGCCGCTGCCCCTGGTCGTCAGAGAGAAAGGACTGATCCGTGATGTCAGGGCTCCTGGACTTGGTCCCTCCAAGCCCAAGCTGTTGCTGTTGGCCCTGCTTTGTGTGTGTGTGTGTGTGTGTGTGTGTGTGTGTGTGTGTGTGTGTAGGGTAACACGGCTGTGGGACACGGTCCTTGGTCTTCATTGGGGTACAACTTAGAGAAGGATGTAGGGTAGAAGCTGCAGGTATTGAGGATTGGGGACACAGTGTAGGACATAGTGCCTGTGTATCCACATGCTCTGACCTTCTCTCATCCTGAAATGTATGGGTTTATTGTAGAATCATCTACATATTCTCATTTATGGAAGAAGCCAACACATTCCACAGTACTCCTATGCCCTGAAGACCAGGCCAACCCTTCAGGAGATGACTGAGGACCTTGGGCTGGAAATAGATGAGACCCCCATAGGAACGGCAGCTGGGTTGTGAATTCCCTCAGTCCTTGATCGGAACGCAGTGACCCACCTGCTACAGGCCACAGTAACGTTGCCTGGAAGAGGAAAATCCTACCCAGGGTCTATATTGTAGTCTGCATAATTTGTCATTGTGTATCAGATGCGGTGCGATCCCGGAGACAGCCACCCAGAGAACTATGAGAAGACGGGATTTATTAGAAAACCCAGACCTTAGACCATGTGCCAGGAGCCAGGAAGTGCTGTTCTGGAGGGCGCGGGAGGGTGAGAGACAGCATCACGGAGCAGCTCACCTGAAGCACAGGAGTGGTGGACGTGAGAGAACTGGCCGAGAATATGAAAAGCCAAGGTGTCCAGCTGCCAATGTGGAAGTCGAAAGGGGAAGCTCACAGGAAGTTCTTGGGGAAGCCGTTGCCTCTGTGGGCACACAGCTGGGTGGCTGGTGGGTGTTGGTGTTGGTCATCACGGTAGGCGATTGGGAGGAAGAGCTATATCTGGAGCAAGGCGGGTGAGTTGCCAAGCATGTTATATCTGGTTTGCTAGGTGTTCACAGCAGGAGGGTAAGTCTGGTGCCAGGCATTCCATTCTGCCTAGTTCTCCTTTTAAGTGTTCCAGTTTGACAGCGGGCCACGGCGTCCATCGTCCAGCCCCCGAAGCCACGACAGTGAGCGGCAGCTCCCAGCGCGCTGCCTGGTGCCGCGCGGCCACCAGCCGCCGATGCCCTCGTCCACGGCCACCAGCCGCAGCGAGATGCCCAGGCGCGGCGCCAGCTCGCGCAGCACGTGCGCCAGCACCGTGGAGTCCTTGCCGCCCGAGGCCCCCACCGCCACCATGGCGCCGGGCGGCAGCAGGCGGCCCGCGACCACCGTGTGCAGCACCTCGGCCTCGAAGGCGGCGCAGAAGCAGGTGCCGCACAGCGCTTGGCCGGAGCGCGGGCGGCGGAGGGCGGCGCGGGCCTGGTGGCAGGAGGCGCACTGCGGGGCGGGCATCGCGGGGTCCGGGCGGGTGCGAAGGGTCCGCTTCTCCTGGACTAGAAGAGAAGGGAGGCGGGTTACAGGTGGATCCGGATTTCGGGGTTGTTGCCTCCAGGGAGGCTGCCTGGGTAGCGCCCAGAGTAAACCCAGTGCCTGGAACACTTCCCTCAGCGCTGTGCAGGCCAAGCACCTTCATATCTCAGATGAAGCTTTCACTCATCCATCCATCCATCCATCCATTCATTCATCCACCATTCATTCATTCATTCATCCATCCATTCATCCATCCATCCATGGTGCAAAAGTGAGGGGTTTGCAAAATGGGAGGAATGACCTGTTTTCTTTCCCAGATGTAACAGCAGGGGGGCTCCTGTTATTCCTTCTGGGCTTACAGCTGCTGCTGGTGGGGGCATTACTCTGCCCAAACCACCACCTCCATGGCTTCACCTCCTCCCTGCGCTTCCTCACACAAGACAAGCCAGAGGTGGGAGAAGAGCTGCCCTTTGTGGTCCAGGTCTCCTCTCCAGGAATCCCTCGCCGGGATGTGTACTCAAACATCAGCCAGATCCACCGTGTGGACATCAGAAGGGAGGATTTGCCCAGCTGCCCCATTGTCTCACCCTACATCAGTAAGCTTGTGTGAGGCCTCCTATGCACCCCCCCCCCACTTCGGGCTTTGGGGAGCTGGCTTCAGGGGGTGGGGGTCAGAACCTGGAAGCAGAAGCTGTGGGCCTGGTAGCTGGGGCTGATGGGGAGAGAGTTGGTTCTCTATTACTGAATCATAAGGGATCACCCCAAGACTTAGTGTCTTTAAACCTTCATTGACTCTCCAAGTTTATGCGGGTCAGGAGTATTGGGAAGGGCTCAGCTGAGTAGTGGTCCATGTTTTTTCCCTCTTAATCCTCACCCGAGGGATATTTTTTCCATTGCTTTTTAGAGAGAGTGGAAGGGAGAGAGGAGGGAGGGAGGGAGTAAGAGAGGGAAGGAGGGAGGGGAGAGAGAGAGAGAGAGAGAGAGAGAGGTACTTTGATTGATTGCCCCCTGCACACGCCCTGACTGGGACTAGGTATCAAACCTATAATCCATGTACATGCCCTTGACCTGGAATTGAACCCGTGACCCTTCGGTGTGTGGGCCAATGCTCTAACCATTGAGAAGCTCTGGCCAGGGCCACAAGGCCTTCTTATAAGGACACCAGCCATTGGCTTCAGGGCCAAACCTAATCCAGTAGAACCACGTTTTAACCAATTGTGTCTGTGAGGACCCTATTTCCAAATAAGGTCACATTCTGAAGCTCTGGGTGGATAGGATATTTGGGGGTGGGGAATGATTTGACCCAGTAAAACTGGGGTGTGGGGTTTCTGGGGTAGGTTCCTGGTCATCTCTAGCGTCTCTCTCTTAGGTGGCCCCTTGAAGGTGATGATCCCAGAGAACTTGACAATGGAGCAGGTGGTGGAAAAGAACACACTGGTGGAGCTGGGAGGCCAATACCAGCCACCCAACTGCTGGACACGGCACCACACAGCAATAGTGGTACCCTACTATGGGCAAGCCCAGCACTTGCAGCACCTGCTCTTCCACCTGCACCCCTTCCTGCAGCGCCAGCAACTGCATTATGCCATCTATGTGGTGAATCAGGTGTGGCAGGAATGGGGAGGGTCAAGGGCAAGAGGGCAGAGGGCTTTTAGCATGAGTTTGAACAATCAGAGCTGAAGTTGTCGCTGTGAGCTGAGAGTGTCTGGGTCACAGAATATCTGGGGGGCTGGATTTATGAGTACAGATCTTGAACTGGTAGCAATCAGAGCCAAGGACTATAGGTTTGGTCTTAACTAGTTGAGTTTGGGATCAGCTTGAATGGCTGCCTGTGGGAAAGGCTCCGTCCGATTCATGAAGTTGAGGCCTCTCTGAAACCGGGGCTGACCAGATTGGGCAATAAAGATAGGGGTGAATTAAAGGGGTTTGGGATCAGTTAGATGCTTGTTTGAATCCTGGTCTTGTCCGTTACTACATGTGTTATCTGAGTGTGGGACCATGTGTCCACCAATCCATCCATCCATCCATCCCACTGTTACCGGAATAACTATGTATAATAAACTTGGGGAACTTACCTCTTTGCCATGGTTTTCTCCCCATGAGACAAAAATGATAATAACACCTGCATTATTGGGTCGTGGGAAAAACTAATCGACTTAGTGAATGTATAGCAGTGAGGCCAATGCCTGGCACATAGTAGGCTCTCAATAAATGATATGATAATGGTGGTGATTTTGATGATGGCAATGATTGTTTTGATGGTGATGATTCTGGTAATTATGGTGACAATTAAGATGCTGTTGCTAACAGTGGTGATGATAATGGTGACAGTGGTGATAGTGATAATTGTGTTCATGGTGATGATGATGGTGATGCTAATAGTGATAATGGAGTTAATGTGATTATGTTGAGGTAATGAAGATTGTGGTGATGGTAATGATGATGGACATGATGATAATAAGTGATGATGTAACAATTAAGGTGGCGGTGATAAAGAAGATGATGATGATGATGGAGGAAGAAGAGGAGGAGGAGAGGCAAATCCTGTCATGGTTCCTGGGCATCAGACCCAGTCATTGTCTGGTCAGAACAGAAACAGACCCAGTGGTCCCTGATTACTCCTAACCTCTGCCTCCCTCAGATGACCTCTTGAAGGTAATGATCCTTGTGAACCTTGAAAGTGGCTGAGGAGGGAGAGCTGAGAGGCTGAAGTTACTGACTCTGCCTAGGATGGTGGGGGGTGGGGATCCAAGAAAAGTTTCCCAGGGGAAGTAACCTTTACATTGTACCTTTCTGGACAAGTGTGGGTTTTCCAGCTCCACAGTGGGAATAAGAAGGGGTTCCAGACAGGAGAACAGGACTTGAAAAGGTGAGAAGGATGGGCGAGGCAGGTGAGAGAACACTACTGCCTGCTGGTGAGGACTGCACTGAGCATCTCTGTCCACCCAGGTGAACAACACCACCTTCAACCGGGGCAAGCTTCACAATGCGGGGTTCTGGGAGGCCATGCAAGAAGAGGGCTGGGACTGCGTCTTCTTCCACGATGTGAACCTACTCCCAGAGGACAACCGCAACCACTACATCTGTGACATCTTCCCTGCCCACGTGTCCGTGGCCATCGACAAGTTCAACTACAAGTAGGTGGAGGGAGGGGGACTGTTGGCCAGGCCCTGCTCTTCCCTGAATCGTGCCCTGTTCATATGTAAGATCCAGACCCTGATCCTTGGGGTTGAGGCAGGGAGGGGATGATGGGGCTTGAGCAAAGACCTCATAGACAGTGAAGAATCTTCCTCGTGGACGTGGATGCCAAGTGGGGGTGGAATTGGTTATTAATAAGGGAGTCAGGATGCACCTAATAAAGTGGTGGGCAAACAGGTTTTTAACTGAGGTCAGAGGATGGGAATGAGTGATAGGAGGGGCCAAGTAGGGGTCAGGAAGGGGGCCATCATTGGGGTCACAAGATGAGCTTGTCAGATGATTCAGAGAGTGGGTATGGGTCGGAGGAGAGGTTATCACAGGGGTGAGTGGAGAAGGGCTAACCCAGAAATTAACCTTGGAGATCCTGGCCAGGAAAGGATCAGGGCCTATTACCTGAACGTCTTTGTGTTTCCAACTCTCTCTGCCATCTCTAGGCTGCCCTACCGAGGCTACCTTGGAGGGGTGTTTGCCCTGTGTCCAGTTCACTACCTCAAGATAAATGGCTTTCCCAACACGTACTGGGACCGGGATCGTGAGGACAATGACATCACTGCCAGGTGGGGAGGCCTTGCTCTAGGGAGCCTGGCACAGGGCTGCAGATTCCCCCGTGGTGTGGGAACTACAGACTGCCCTAGACTGAGCGGGACATGGGCCACCCTGGCCTGAGAGGGTGCTCTGTGGCCTGGGGAACCTCTCAGGGGAGAAAGGCAATTAGCCTCTGCCCTCTTCCCTCTAAGGCTGGAACTAAACAGGATGCTCCTCTCACGACCCCATCTGCTCTTTGGCCGCTACCACATGCTGGAGGGGGGACTGGACCCCAGCCATGAGCAGGGTCCCAAGAGGTGAGTCAGGGTTGGAATGGGGTGGCCAGTTCTGGGTCATCCCTGAGCCCTGGGCTCACATGGCTATTGCTCCCCCCAGTCCTGGCTTCCTGGCCGAGATCCAAAGCAGGTGGCAACAAGATGACGCGAACTTACTGGGCTACACGCTGCTCTCCAAGGAGCTGCAGCCTCTCTACACCAACCTCACCGTGGACATCACCGTCCCAGCCCCAGGAGCCCCAGTGCCAAGCTGAGGTTTTTCTGGAGGCTGGAACAGAATCCCCAAGATGGGCTGCGGGGAAGCCCTCTGACCGCCTCACCTGGTTTCTTATTAAAGGAGAGTTTATTTTACTGGATTCTTCTCTCTGACATCCCTAATCCTCCATCCATCCATCCATCCATCCATGCATTGTCCCACTCAGATTCACCAAGCGCTGGTTCTCCCCACACAGTTCCAAGTGCTTCACACACACACACACACACACTTCTCATGCAAACTCATGGGGTAAGCACTATTATAATCTTCCTCTTGAAAACCAGGACAGATGAATTAAATGACTTGCCCAGTTGATGTAGAATTAAATACAGGAACCTGGATCCTGGGCCTGTCCACTTAAAGATGATGCTATTCTGCTTTTTGTAGTGAACTGAAAAAAAAGGGAGGGGGGAGAATGAATAAAAAATGTGAGGATGGTTGGATAAATTATAGCATGTCCACATGATAGGATACCATGCAGATATTGGATAGCTGTATTGTGTGAAAAGAACAAGTACACATGTGTATGGTATGATTTGATATTTAAAAAAACAGGAAAGAGTTCCTACGTAGATGTATGATTATGAGCATACTAATGAGTGTATGTGGATAACAAATGTTGGCAAACTTCTTCTGTAAAGGGCCAGAGAGTATATATTTTTGACTTGTAGATAACATGGTCATTAACACAATTAACTCTGCCACTGGAGCACAAAAGCAGCCACAGACAATAAACAAGTGAATATGAATGTGTTCCAATAAAACTTTATTTTAAAAAACAGATGGCAAAGCAGATTTAACTGATGGCCAGTTTGCTGACTCCCCGTGTGTATGTTTAGGAGCCTGTATAAACATATGAAAGAGTCCATAACCAGTCCATACACTGGTTATCTATGAGAGGCTAATCACTTCTTTCTGAACCTGGTGATATTTAAATCACTGCCCAAGATATTCAACATAAAATATCAGAATTGTGTGGAAAAACTTATCTGTAACTCTCCAATGCAGCTTAACAATGTTGCTTAAAAAAAAAAGTCCAATTGATTCCCAAATCCAAGCATATATTTATGTCTACTATCCCCATTTTTTCCTGCTCCTTTGTTTAATTCAAAGTTGCTTCATGGACCAGCTACAACTGCTAAGCCCATAAAATTGCCTTCCAATGTCACTGTACTTCTAAGGTGACACCACTTTTTCTGACCTTCAAAAGCAGTCATTCACTATGCCCCCTATTTTGATACTTATATTTTGAATAGCTTTCCATTAAATAAACATGAGGACTTCTGTGAGGATCAAATGAGATGAGGCACGGGAAAAGGCTTCACAAACATTTGGTTAAATTGTAAAATGTGTGTACCTGGCTATAAAGCAAGTTGTCTTCCTGGGCTGAAGAAACTCCAAGGAGGCTAGTTGCTAGGGAGAGGAAGCCAGGTGTTGCTATGTGAGGTCATTACCCGGTGCCCACAGTAAACGTTTCTGGGCTGGGCTAGGCTGTGGGCCACATTTTGTGCCATGGGGTCTTGGCAGCATTGGCTGTGATTTGGTGGGGTGTTGCTCTGGGGTGGTGGCAAGGCCTGTGTCCCACTTGGGGGAAGCCGAGTGTTGGTTTGTTGACGCCAGGTCCATGGTGCCATTTATTTTTAAATGGCCAATGCGCATCAGGGCAGCTCCTGCATTCAGCATCTTCCCCCTGGTGGTCAGTGCACGTCATAGCTACCAGTCAGGTGGATACTTAGCATTTTATATATAGAGGTAGATTATATATATAGATTATATATATTATACACACACACACACACACACATATATATAATCTATATGTGTGTCTATATAGTAGGTATTAAATAGATGAAAACAATGAAATAGAGGATGAATAATAAAACTATCCAGTACATTTTAAAATTGATAGTATGTGGCCATGATGATAACGTCACTGAAATAGCTATATTTTTGCATAACTGTATTTTGTACCAAAATATTTTTCGTTTAAAAAGTAACAAAATCTCAATATTTGTGGTAATAAAATCTTCAATAGCCTAATATGCAAATTGTCCCCTCAACCAGGAGTTTGACCATGGGGTGGGGCCTGCCAACAGCCCAGGGCCCCTCGCCCTGGCTGGCGCCACCTCCAATCAGCCTGCGGCCCCTCCCCCCAGCTGACCTCGGCCCGATGGCCCCCTCCCACTCCAATCTGGGGTGGGGCTGGATGGCCAACCTCCCACATCCCCTCCCAGAAGCCAGCCTGGCCCAATCAGCCCTGATTGGGACAGCTGGCCAGATCCCAACCATGCATGAATTCAGTATTGTGTGTTCAGCACCCCAAGTCAAGTCTCCTTCCATCACCATTTATCTCCCCCCTATACCCTCTTCTGCCTCCCCCCACCCTATAATCAATATTGTACCCATTGTGTGGATAAGGAACCTGAGAACGAATTGTGTTACATAATTTACCTTAAGGTCACTCAGTCTGCAAAGGGACTCAATCCTGTGACTGCCTCATTCTAAACTGCACAAAGTTGCCACTATCCAGTGTGGTCCCTTACAAGGACAGGGTCCCCCAAAGCATCCTTTTTGACCTCCAGAAACCCCCAATGAGCAGACCACAGGACTACCAGAAGGTCAAGAAATGCCTCCCAGCCACTGACATAGGCTCCTGAAATCATTACTACCTTCATCGCCAATAAATGTGTCTCAGAGAGTGTGGTTTCCACAGGACCTGAAATAACTCCCAACACGGGATTCCAAATAACGCCCCCAATGGGAAACCTGCTCAGCTGCCAATCACTGACCCTTACCCTGTCCACAGGCACAGCAAGGAGAAACCAACACTGACCCTACCATCCATCCCCCAAGGACCCCAACACTCAGTGCCAGAGAGCAATGCAGTCAACTGGTTCCCATATGCTACCCTTAGCACCCCGCTCTACCCATTTCATTAGGTCCCCAATCACTGCCCCCCAGTGGAGTGTGTCACAGTGTGACCCTCGAAATCCTCCAATCACAGAGGCTCCCGCTCCCCATCAATCACTGCCTCCTTCAGCGCCTCACTTCCCCACATGTCCTCAAGTGACACCGACTTAAGGCCCCTTAAGTTGCGCCTCAAATGATCAAGTTTTATGGGACAATATAAAATCTGATCATTAAAGTACACTTGGAATTTGTTACAAAAAAATACTTATATCCATACAGAAAATACACAAGGAATGAAAATTAACGAGCCAATCTTCCACCTTCAATTCGAAACCCCCTCTGACCGCACAGAATCCGCACTGCTAACCTTCCACAGCACCTCCGCGGCCCTCAAGCAACCGATGGTTCGATGCAGTTGGTGACGTAAGCAAAAAATGTTCTAGTGAGCATGCGCACAGTTCACCCCAAACCGGAAGTGGGTGAACTGTGAACCGGAAGTGGGTGAACTGTGAACCGGAAATGGGTGAACTGTGCACACGCTCACTAGACCATTTGAAGCCACAGCCTGCCAATGGTCATCATGGAGAATTACAGTGTCTCTCCATCCGGTGGTTCATTTTCTTTCTGGGACTGTCTGGGCAAAAGACGTGGCTGTGCCCATTGGAATTATGACACTGGAGGCTGCCATTTTCAAAGAACTTTCATTCCATACAGCCAGAGTCTCGGGGTAGTCCTCCCACGTTGGCAGGAGACCTATTAAAAAACCGGGATATATTCATTTCTAGGAGAAACTGGCATTGTATGTTCTGAAAAAAATACCTTTTCTCTGTATTGTCACACTGACCTAAGGCTCCGCCCTCAAAATCCAGGAATCCTGTCTCTTCTTCTCTCCCACCATTCTTTGCACAGAGAAGCTAATGGAGACGTGTTGGGAGCCCAATGGGTGTTGAGCTTGGCAGAACTCCCCTCCATCTCCAGCGTCCATTGCGGGGCAGCTGCAGGACCAAGGCTCTGAGCTTGGCTCTCCAGGGTCCAGCTCGCTCTAGCAAGGAGGTTGCTGTTAATCTCACACACCAAACACAGGGATTGGCCCTCATCCAGTGCCCTGCAGGTGGGAGAAGAACATGGTAGAGACAAGGAAAAGGGGAGACAAGGAAGCACAGAGATTCTGCAGCTGACATCTAGGCTTCATCTGTGTTTCAACTTCAGGCCCAGAAAGGCAGAAAAACCAGAGAGAGCAACGCCATGGCTGACCTCAGGAGCAGCTGCATTGAGGTCCTCCCCTGAGTCCTCCAGAGAAAAGCCATCAGGATGGAAAACAAAGCCCCCAGCACACTCTTTCTCTACCAGCACACCCGTGCCTTCCTCCTGCCCCTCTTTCCCCAGGGTTCTCACTCTCTCCTGAGCACAAGGTGCATTTTCCTTGCCCCTCTCTCTCTGAAGCTCCCAGGGCCACTCTTTTGCCTCTGTAACTTGTTTCCCGAGCCCACTTCTTCTGCGGCTCACTTCTTCTACCTCTTTGTCTCTCTAAATACATTCCTTCTTATCATTTGAGTCTTGGCTCTGAATTCTTCTCTTAGCCAGAACCCATGAACTGAGTTTGCTGAACTGAGGTCTAACACCTGGGGCCGTTTTGGCTGACAACAATCCCATAGCCCCTGGCACCATGACACCAATGTCACCTACCAATTGACCTTACTGAGGTCCCATGTGACCACAGAAATAACCATTCAGCTCATTGTCTCCTATGAGTTTGGGCCACAACTTCTGGGTTATTGTGAGTAATAACAAGAGAGTCAGGGCCTGAGGCAAATGGAACTGAGGACTGGATTCCGACAGGGAAAGGGGGCCAAGGGGATGCTAAAATGGAAACTAACTTTGAAACTGAAGAGGAACATATTGCCCTCTGAATTCAGATGCTCCACAGAACCTGACCATCGGTGTCTTCCATGGAAATAATACAGGCAGGAGAGACCGTCTCCTTTGCAATGCTGTGATGGAGGGACGAAGTGTCCAGAGCACCTCAGAATAGAGCTCAAATATCAGAGCTTGAATGGTAGCAGGGCTGAGATCAGAAATGTAGAGTATAGATATTAGAAAGCACCCTACATCCTGTCCCCAATTATCAGCCCCTGCTCTCAGTACCATAACGAAGACCTTCTTCTTGTCAAATCTTATGGAGACTTTGCATCCTCACTTCTATGGGTCACTTGGACGGGTCTTTTTTTTTTGGCAGCTGACTTCTTCTTAAACTTCTCAGCTCCCTCACCCAAGAGCCAAATTCAAAGATCAGACGTTGCCTTTGAAGACCCCTCTTGATCCTATCTCTTCACCCAGCCTCACCTCTTTAGTTTACAATACTTTCACTTTAATTATTTTCCCCTGGCAATTTATTTGCATGGTCTCATATATTCAAAGGGTTCAAAAGAGCATGTAGTAGAATGTACCTCTGCTCCTCACCCCAGTTTCCTAATTTTCTTCACTCAAGTCATTCATTCTAAACTGTATCTTATGTGTTTATCCAGAGATATTTATGCATATGTAAGGATATTTCTATATCTATCTCTAGGTGTAGGTATAAATATAGATTTTGCGTGAGCATTTTTTGTGTCTTTTTTTAAGACATGAAGCATTCTACATACATTGATTGCATCTCGTTTTCTAAATTAACAATAATTATTGAAAATCTTTTCATGTTAGTAGATAAATAACGTCATCCATTTTTTTTTTTTTTACAACTGCAAAGTATTCCAAGGCACATGTGTACTTCTTAATCCTTTCACCTTTTTCACCCATCTCCCCTCCCATCTGGCAACCATCAAAATGTTGTCTGTATCTGCGTATCTGTTTCTGTTCAGCTTGTTTGTATTCTTTGTTTTATAGATTCAATGATTGATAGAAATGTATTTATTGCCATTTTATTGTTTATATTTTTTATCTTTTCTTTTTTCTTCTTCTTCTGAAAGAACACTCTTCAACATTTCATATAATACTAGTTTGGTAGTGATGAACTCTAGCTTTTTCTTGTCTGGGAAGCTCTTTATATGTCCTTCAATTCTAAATGATAGCTTTGCTGGGTAAAGGAATCTTGGTTGTAGGTCCTTGCTTTTCATCACTTTGAATATTTCTTGCCACTCCCCTCTGGCCTGCAAAGTTTCTGTTGAGAAATCAGCTGACAGTCCTGTGGTAGCTCCCTTGTAGGTAACTAACTGCTTTTTTCTTGATGCTTTTAAGATTCTCCATTTTCTTTAACCTTTGCCATTTTAATTATGATGTGTCTTGGTGTGGGCTTCTTTGGGTTCATCTTATTTGGGACTCTCTGTGCTTCCTAGACTTGTATGTTTATTTCCTTTACCAGGTTAGGAAAATTTTTCTGTCATTATTTTTTCAAATAGGTTTTCAATTTCTTGCTCTCTCTCTTCTCCTTTTGGCAGTTCAATAATGAGAATGTTGGTATGCTTGAAGTTGTCCCAAAGGCTCCTTACATTTTCCTCATTTTTAAAATTCTTTTTTCTTTTTACTGTTCTGATGGGGTGTTTTTAGCTTTCTCATATTCCAAATTGCTGGTTTGAGTCTCAGTTTCCACTATTCTACTCTTGATTCTCCGTAAATCATTTTTTATTTCAGTTAGTGTACCCTCATTTCTAAATGGTTCTTTTTTATTGTTTTCATGAACTCTTTTATGTTGTTAAAGTTCTCACTAAGTTCATCTACTCTTCCCCTAAACACATTGATCATCCTTATAACCTGTGTTCTGAACCCTGCATCTGGTAGATTGCTTGTCTCTACTTTGTTACGTTCTTTTTCTGGAGTTTTGTTTTGTTCTTTCATTTGAAACATGTTTCATTGTCTCCTCAGAAATGCAGTGTATAGATATTAGAAGCACCCTAGATCCGCTGTCCCTGCTTATCAGGCCCTACTCTCACCGCCATAACAAAGACTTTCTTCTCGTCAAATCGTATGGAGACTTTGCATCCTCACTTCTATGGACCACTTGGAGGGATCTTTTGTTTTGGCAGCTGACTTCTTCTTAAATTTCTCAGCTCCCTCCCCAGGGGCCACATTCAAAGATCAGACATTGCCTTTGAAGACCCCTCTTGATCCTATCTCTTCACCCAGCCTCACCTCTTTAGTTGACAATCCTTTCACTTTATTTCCCCCTGGCATTTTATTTGCATGGTCTCATATATTCAAAGGGTTCAAAAGACCATGTAGTAGAATGTACCTCTGCTCATCACCCCAGTTGCAGGCTCAATCCCCCATGTGGGGCATGTAGGAGACAGCCATCAATGATTCTCTCTCATCATTGATGTTTCTATCTCTCTCTCCCTTCCTCTCTGAAATCAATAAAAAAATATATTTTTAAAAAGTGTTCACCCAATGCTTCCTGGGGCATCTGGGGTACTCCAGCCCTGAGAAGGGTTCTACACAGAGAGGACTTGGTCCCAGAAGAGTCTTGGAATCCCACTCTTCTGTCCCCATGAGAAGGGCTCCAAGAAAGCTGTCTGGAGGAAATTGACCCTCATTTCCACATCTGTCTTGAGGGAAGTGGGTGTTGGTCTTCAGGAGGTAAGAGGCAGGGTTTCTGGGTACAAGAAGAGGGAAGGGTCCACCCTGCTGTGGTCCAGGGGGGAGAAGAGCTCAGCTTTCGCTTCCCCTGCAAAGGCCAAAGGGAGAGAGGGGAATTTCTGTTGAAGGGAGAAGTTTGGGGCAGAAACCATACATTTCCATCCAGAAAGAGGCTCCAGGTCTTTTACCACCAGCAGTTGCCTCCACATCCAGGCTGAGAGTCAGATGGTGTCAAGGGAATGTGGACTATTTCTTTGCAGCCCAGAGATGCCAGTGCTGCAGTGGCCACAGCTGTGAGGGCTACTGAGGTCTGAACAAGAGGTTTCCAGGCGAGGCTGCAGTCAGAGACTAGTCCCTGGAGGATATTGCAGGAATAGTGTGTGACCTTCAGTCAGTGACACAGCAAAGGGGAGCCTGCCTCTGCCTCCTGTCCCACTCTCCAGTCCAACCCATGGGTTTCCTGGGCTAACGTTAGCCCACTCCACAACCACCTTCATATCCTGGAGGTGACCAACAGACACCATCATCCCCTCTCTGGCCACAGGCCCTATCAAAACCTGGATGAGAGAACCTGGGCCAATTCCACCAAATGGGGGACCAAAGGGCCCACAGTTGGTCTCTGAGCATCAGATTTTCCAAGATGCGGGGAAGTGGGAATGCTTCATGATAGAAAGAGATTACGTGAACCATGACTCCCAATATATGACATTGTCTCTGAATGTGGCAAGTAGCCAAGGGTCCCCAGGAAAGAGCCCCATGGGCCAACTCTACTGTCTTCCTAGCCCAGCTCTGCCCATTTACTGTGCTCTTGGAGATGGTACCCCCATGCCCCCGGTTACTTTTGTCAGGGCTCTGGAGTCACTCTAGGTGACTCCCTCCGCCACCCATCACACCTCCCCTCAAATTTCACTTCCTCAAAGTGTCTTCCACCTCAAATCTTTCCTCCACAACATGCAGATTTGGTTCTCACCTTCTTAAACAACCACAATAGTGTTGATCTCTGGCCTCTTGACCTCCCACCTTTCCCTTCCACCTCTTTCCCTATGCTGGCCTCAGAGAGACCATGTTGATACCTATATGACCCTGATCCTTTCTTGCTTAAGCATCTTCCATGGTTTCCCCTTTGCCTTCAGATAAAGCTCTAGCCGATCAGCTGGTCTGTCTTCCCTCACTGCTTGAATTAGTTGAAGGTCAGGACTGATTTAATCGTTTTTGTGCGTTTGCAAAGGCGTGAATGAAGGAAATGAGTGGTGGTGTGTGGTGTTTTTGTTGCCTCCTCTAGACCCTGTTCTGCCACTGGTGCCCATATAGGCTATCCCGAGACCCATCCCTAGCGGGCCACCTCCATGAGAGTCCCAAGGCCATGGCGGTCAGAGAGCTGGCCAGGTGAGACCAGCTTCTCCAGTACAGATGCTGGCCCATGGACCCAGGACACGGGGCTCTCGTCCGCCCTTGCTATCTTACTTGGACAGGCCTCTCACTTCCTCTGAGCCTCACAGTTCATTTGCCACAGGCAGAAATGGGCTGGATGACCTCAAAGAGTCAATCATAGTGGACTCTCTGAATCTGAGGTTCCCTCTTCTGGGCTTGTGACCTTTGGTTCTCACCACAGGTTTCCTGTCGAAGCTTTCTCTGCCCTCCCTCATCTGCATCTTTCCACTCTCTCACAGAGGGACCCGGACCGAGTAGACAGACTGTGTCAGGGCATGAGGAAGAGATGTTGCTGAGGCTGCTGTTGCTGCTGCTGCCCGTGCTGTGGGGAGGTGAGTGGGCCAAGGGGAGAGGGCAGCCCACTCGGGGGAGGCTCTGGAGCTCCAGGCTGAGTTTTTCTCTCTCCTTAGGAGCCCTGGCTAAGGATCCAAGCTACCGGCTGGTACTACAGGAATCTGTGACAGTGCAGGAGAGTCTGTGTGTCTTTGTGCCGTGCAAGTTTTCCTACTCCTGGAGTATCAGTGAATCCCTCTACCTGTATTGGTTCAAGAAAGAAGGGAATAACAAGCGTGGTCTTCTAGTGGCCACAAACAATCCAGAAGAGGAGCTACGGGAGACGAACCAGGGCCGGTTCTTGCTCCTCAGGGACCCCAAGTCCAGTGACTGCTCCCTGACCATCAGGGATGTCAACATGAGGGACAGTGGGACGTACTTCTTTCATTTAAAAAGTAGATTCGATGAACATACATATGAAGATACATTTTTCACTCTGAAAGTGACAGGTATCGTAGGGGCCAAAAGAAAAACCCCTGGGTGTCAGGTACCAGAAATGGAAAAATGAAGGGCCCTGGGGTTGGGGTGGGGACAGCCATGACAAAATTCTGGGGCAGGCTGACATGCTGAAGGGTCCTAACCACCTCTCTCTTCACTCCAGCCCTGACCGACAAACCTGACATACTCATCCCAGGGCCCCTGGAGTCCGGCCGCCCCAAGAAACTGAACTGCTATGTGCCCTGGGCCTGTGAGGAGGGCACGCCCCCCATCTTCTCCTGGACATCAGCTGCCCACACCTCCCTGGACTCCAGGTCTCATCATCTCTCCTCTGTGCTCACTCTCACCCCACGGCCCCAGGACCATGGCACCAACCTCACCTGTCAGGTGCATTTTCCTGCCACTGGTGTGAGTGTGGAGAGAACCATCCGGCTCAATGTGGCCTGTGAGTTCTGGGGCAGGATCCCAGGTCCCTAAGGGGGTGTGGCCAGGGCAGAGCTGGGCCAGGGCTTGAAATCAGGGTCCTGATAGTCCACCAGGAAGGGAACACCCTCTCCTGGTTCCATGGCTGCTGTGGAAAGGCCCAGTGCCCACCCATGGGTGTCCTTCTGTCCCAGATGCTCCACAGAACATGGCCATCCACGTCTTTCAAGGGAACAGCACAGGTAGGAAGGGGCTTCTGTCCTCAGGGCTGGGAGGGACACAGGGTCTAGGTGAGTTCCGAGCTATGTGGGATAGATAGGGGAGGCCAGCTACTGAGGACACACGGAAGGCTCCTCCCCGCACCTCAACTCTCTAAATCTCTTGCTCACCCCCAGCTTTCTGTGGCCAAATAAAAAGGAGGCTTGCGTCCTTCTTGCTTCACCCTCCTCTCTGAAGTTTTGCCTCCTCCTGCTTCCGTTACCTCCTCTTTGGCCCATGCCTGCGTTTGTTTTTCATATTCCATGTCCCCTGTCCTCCATCTGCGAGGCAGCCTGGATGACTTTGGGCCCCTTCGGAAGGGCTGAGGCCAAGGGGTGTTGGTCCTCTCCTCAGAGCTAGTGTGGACATAGCAAGGAAGTGAGACCCCAGCTTTGTCCACCCCCCCTCCCCCCGTCTCTCTTCTCAGCCCTCAAGATTCTGCAAACCACATCCCTTCCCATCCTGGAGGGAGAGGCCCTGAGGCTGCGCTGTGAGGCTGACAGCAACCCTCTTGCTGAGCTGAGCTGGTTCCGGGGGTCCCCAGGCCTGAACGCCACCCCCCTCTCCAGCACCGCGATCCTGGAGCTGCCTCTCGTGGGGCCTGCACAGGAAGGAGAGTTCATCTGCCAAGCTTTGCACAAACTGAGTTCCCTCAATGACTCTCTCAGCCTCTCCGTGGTCTGTGAGTGGGGAGACCCCAGGGGTCAGGGCAGCTGGGTTCTGGGGAGATTAGAGGCACCGCTGACCCTTCTCCTCGCTCCCCACTGACACCCCCGCCCCCGCAGCTGCTGGGACCCTCCTGCTCCTGGGGGGACCAGGGTCTGCACTGCAGCTGCTCCTCCAGGGCCCAGCCGGCCCCCTCCCTGCGCTGGCGGCTGGGGGCGCGGCTGCTGGAGGGGAACCATGGCAACGCGTCCCATGTGGTCACCTCCAGCTCAGAGGGGCCCTGGACCAACAGCTCCCTGAGCCTCCGTGCTGGGCTCTGTGAGAAACTCAGATTCAGCTGCGAGGCCCGGGATGTGCACCGGGCACAGAGCGCTTCTGTCCTGCTGCTGCCAGGTCAGGGCCTATTGGGGGCAGAGGCCACGGAGGAAGGAGTGGGTCAGAGAGAGGATAGGTTGGGGGTGGGGGCTGTGGCCTGGACAGGGACGATTGCTAGGACAGGGCCCTGCATCTCCTGCCTGAACAGAACCCACAGCGGGTTCTGCAAGGAGGCGGGAAGAGGAGAGACTGAGTCCTGGGAGTGGGTGGTGTCACCTGAGCTGGTGCTGGAGGAACAAGCCCTGAGCCCCTCCAGCCCTCAGCACCAGGGCTCCTGGAGCTGCCCCACGTGGGGCTGGAGGCGGAGGGTATTCACCTGCCAGGCTCAGCACCCGCTGGGCTCCCAGTGCGTCTCCTTCAGCCTCTCTGTGCAGAGTGAGGTGCAGGACAGGTGTGGGGGGGCCACCTGGTCAGGTGTTGGGCTGTGGGTGGACTGACACCTGGACAACACGTCATCCATCTCCCGTCATCCCCAGGCAGCCCGCACTCCAGCAGATGTGTGACCAAGGAGCAGCAGGGCTGCTGGCCCCTGGTCCTCACCCTGATCAGAGGGGCCCTCATGGGGGCTGGCTTCCTCCTCACCTACGTCCTCACCTGGCTCTACTACACCAGGTGAGCAGGCCTGTCTCTCCCGGGGAAGGTCAGGGATTGGCCCTGAGGTCCAGGTGGGGCCGCGCTGTCCGGCTCTGCCTGGAGTTAGAGCCAAAGTGGCCGAGTCTCTGAGCTGACACCTGTGTGGGCCCTGCAGGTGTGGAGGCCCCTGGAGCAGGAGGCAGAGCTCCTGATGGATCCTCCTTCCTCTCAGGATGGGACTGAGGTGTGGACACCAGGCTACAGGGACCATCCTGGGGCATCAACGTCACCTTCTCCCTGGAAGCTCTTCTTTTAAATTTTTATTAAATCTTTATTTTTCAGATTATTACAGTTGTTCCTCTTTTTTCCCCCCATAGCTTCCCTTCACTCGGTTCCCACCCCACCCTCTGCCCTTACTCTCCCCCGCACTGTCCTGATCCATAGGTGCACGATTTTTGTCCAGTCTCATCCCGCACCCCCACACCCCTTTCCCCCGCCCATGCAGAATACTCAGTCCACTCCCTTTCTATGCTCTTGATTCTATTATAATCACCAGTTCATTCTGTTCATTCGATTATTTATTCACTTGATTTTTAGATTCACTTGTTGATAGATGTGTATTTATTGTTCATAATTTGTACCTTTACCCTTTTCTTCTTCTTCCTCTTCTTAAAGGATACCTTTCAGCATTTCATATAATCCTGGTTTGGTGGTGATGAACTCCTTTAGCTTTTTCTTATCTGTGAAGCTCTTTATCTGACCTTCATTTTTTTTTAAAGGGACAACATTTATTCCTTTTCCAAATGTTACAGTAAAACCAGGTGGAAGAGAATGGTTTTAAAAGTTAGACCAAAAAAAAAAAAAGTACAAATCTGGGATTTGGCCATTAAAAGTTATTTACAACAATGGCAGGGGGAAAAGAAAAGAAGTTGTTTCACATTACAGACCTCCCCCCACCCCAAAGCCTAATACTTGCTTACCAAGTCAAAAAAGAGACACAGTTGATTCACAGGCTGGAGGTTTGAACTTGAGTAAGACATTTATAAAAACCTAGACAGGGGTAGTGTCCTCCCCGAGCCCAGGTGCCACTAGGCACAGCACGAGACTCAAAACAGGGAAGGCTGGACACTCAGGGTTTAGGAGTGTAGGCACCCCACATCTGGCTCAGGGATTTGGGGAGTAAACAAAACCTACTTGGAAAAGAATTGGGGAGGAAAACAGCAATTGCCTTATGTAGGGGTGGGGACGGGGAAAGAGGTAGGGACAGGGCAGGAGCTTTTCACATCACTGACCTAACTTGGGAAGCCATCTTCAGCTGGCCGTAAGAGGAGGACCAGGTGGGTGATGGGAGAATCCACAGGAGGGAAAGGAGGAAAGGGAACGTGGCTGGGAGGGGGCAGCAGCCCCTTCCTTTCTGGGCACAGGAAGGCAGCCAGGGCACCAGGTCCAGGCAGTGACCTCACAAGGACAGCACAGTTTTTGCAGCTTAGAGATCACCCACCTGTCCCAACCCAGCTACTCATTCTGCTCGCTGGCAGGTGTAGGGCCACTCTCTGGCCCCGAGGGCGTGGAAAGCTCTGCAGCCTGGGGCCCTGCCTCCTATTCTGTGTCTCCGCCCTTGGAGGCAGCGCTAGCCTCTGCCCCCTTGGCCTGGGGCTCCTGGCTCCCTGGGGTGGCGACAGCCTTTCCTTCCTGGGCAGTGCCTTCCTTGCTGCAGGCACCAATCTCCCCCTGCTCGTGCTCTTCCTCTGTGGGTGAGGAGGCAGACGATTCACCCTCGCCCTCCTTGCGATTTCTCTTGAAGGAGAGGCCACTCGATTTGAAAGGCTTCTTGAAAGAGAATTTCTTCTTCTTCTTGGGGGTTTCCTTGGGGGGTACCTCCCCCTTGGCCTCAGCTCCCTGGCTAGCGGGTGCTGGCTCAATGGCATCGCCAGTGGCCCCGGCTGCCTCCTTCGTTCCGTTCACAGGGGGCGACTCCCCTTCACCCTTGGGGGATAAGTCTCCATTGCTTTTCACATGGCCATTCTCCTGTCCATTGGCCTTAGCGGGGGAAGCACCTGCTGCCTCCACGGCGGTCACGTCGCCCCGGGGAGCCTTGGAGCTCTGGCTGCCCATGATGCGGGGGTCTGCTGTGGGGGCACCCGGAGCCGCCCCGGGCTCCCACCGCAGGGGATCACTCGGTGGGGTCGGCCTGGCCGGCGAAGGGGTGGGGCTCGCGCCTGAGGGGGAGGGGTGTGGGGGGAAACCGAGCTGCCCCCCCCTCCACCCGACCCGAAAGCTGCGCTCGCCAGCCGCTCAGCTCCACGCCAGAATGCCCTCTGACCTTCAATTCTGAATGATAGCTTTGCTGGGTAAAGTAATCTTCGTTGTAGGTTCTTGCTATTCATCACTTTGAATATTTCTTGCCACTCCCTTCTGGCCTGCAAAGTTTCTGTTGAGAAATCAGCTGATAGTCGTATGGGTACTCCCTTGTAGGTAACTGACTGTTTTTCTCTTGCTGCTTTTAATGTTCTCTCTTTGTCTTTTGCTCTTGGCAATTTAATTATGATGTGTCTTGGTGTGGTTCTCTTTGGGTTCCTTTTGTTTGGGTTTTTCAGTGCTTCCTGGACTTGTAAGTCTATTTCTTTCACCAGGTAGGGGAAGTTTTCTGTCATTATTTCTTCAAATAGGTTTTCAATATCTTGCCCTCTCTCTTCTTCTGGCACCCTTATAATTCGGATGTCGGTATGCTTAATGTTGTCCCAGAGGCTCCTTACACTATCTTTGTAATTTTGGATTCTTTTTTCTTTTTGTTTTTTCGGTTGGGTGTTTTTTTCTTCTTCGTATTTCAAATCTTTTGGGGGCAGGTGGAGTGGCTGGGAATATGGGCCCAGGATTGGTCGGTTGCATCTGAAGTTCTTTGGTGTCTCTGAGAATGGGCCGCCCTGGGAGGCCCTGTGTCTCCTTGGCTTCCAATCTGTTTAATGGCTCAAAACATCCTAAGATACAGAAATATACAATAATACACACCCACTGACGGCCCCCGTGTTTCTGCCTGTGCTTCTCCCATGTGATTTGTTCCTCCCCCCCCCCCTTTCTTTCTCTCTGTTGGTTCTTCCAAGTCATCCCCCCACCCCCTGCTCCTCTTTCTCCATTCTCAGCCCAGAGTTGGATTGAAGTTGGCACCTTATCCTCCCCTTGCCCAGGAGTTACCTGGTCAACACCTGAGCTTCTGGTCTCCCATCTGTAGGTGCTGATACGCAGTAGAGTTAGGAGCCGCTCCTCTCTCCCTGTGCATAGACGCCAACCTCAGAATTATTGTCATAACACATCCCAGCATTTAATCACAAAGGAGAACATTTCTGTGATTTCACATGACCATTGATTTTACTATTTAGTGTCTGTGGCAGTTTCTTACGTCCAGTTATATGTGGATCTCCTCTTGTTGTTGTTGCTGTTGTTAAACCTGTTTCAAGTAAGGGATTTTGTTTATTCCTTGTAATGATTTTTCAATTGGTATTTATATCTCTTCTTATTTTTAAAAATATTTGTTTTGATTTCTGAGAGGAATTGGGAGGGAGAGAGAGCGATAGAAATATCAACGATGACAGAGTCATTGATCGCCTCTTTCCTCCACCTCCCCTACTGGGGATGAAGCCAGTCACCGAGGCATGTGCCCTGACTGGGAGTCGAACCCTGACCTCTTGGTTCATAGATTGATGCTCAAACTCCTCAGCCACACCGGCTGGACTATATCTATTCTTGAATAATCAAAAATTTGCACATTTAAGACATATTCACCTATACTCTCACCATTTTGTATTGTTATTGCCTATAGCTTACAGCTATAAATTTGATAAACTTTAGAGAACATTCATAATTACTTGGATGTAAACAATTATTTTATTTCCAGATTAACTGAGATATTTTTGATATAGAATGCATGCAAGTTTAGGATATGCAATGTGCATTTTGATGCACCTATATAGTGAAGTGATTACCACAATAAGGTTCATCAACACTTCCATCCTCTCATGTAATTACCATTGTTATGGTTATATCACAAATGATGTATAACCATAACAACTTTCAGGGATATAACAAAATACTGTTAATTGTACTTGCCATGCTGTCCAGTACATCCCCAGGAATTGTTCCTCTTGTAGCTGAAAGTTACCCTTGACCAACATCTCCCCAGTTCCCCACCCCCAGCCCTGCATCACCCTTCTACTCTCTTTCTGTAAATTCAGCATCTTTAGGTTCCACTGTGAGAACACACTGCAGGAAAATAATGTCTATTTTGAAAAATACCCTCACACTTGTTTCTCTCATGCAGTTCTGGGTTTCCATCACAGTTCACTTTCCTCTATGCAAAAATGTACTAAAGACCTAAATATAATACCAACCACTATAAACTCTCAGAGGGAAACATAGGGGGAAATCCTAGCACATTGGGTTTTGCAATGATTTTCTGCATATTTACATCGAAAGCACAGACAAGGGAAGCAAACAGAGACAAGTGGGACTGTACCAACTTCAAACCCTGAGCACAAGAGGACACTCTCACCAGACTCCAGACTACAGGATGGGAGAGAAGATGTATCTGTTAAGGAGGTAATATCCAGCATGTATTACAAACTCACACAAGACAACATAAGAAACCCATATAACACAATTGAAGAAATTGCTAAAACCTTGAATAGCCATTTCTCCAAAGATGATGGACAAATGGCCAACAAAGTCATGAAGAGACACAACATCAGCAGTCCTACAGAACCATGAAAGAACTCCATAGGCCTGTGGGAGTTTTGCTGGTGCATCAGTGGATTAATACTCAAAACCCCACATCAGATTCCTACACGGACAAAGAAGGTATGAGGAAGTCGCATAGTAGGCCCGCGGTACAGAAAGTGATGGGGGAAGTGTAGTGATAAGCAGTGCTAAAGGTCACACACCCGAAACTAGCATTAGAAATTTTATGTCATGTGAGTCTCACCTCCACAAATGTTTCGTCATTAGTTTGTTTGTAAATAGCGGGCACGCACACACACACACACACACACACACACACACACACACACACGTGCACACACACGTGCACACACACACACACACATACAGAGTTGTGTCTCTGGGATGAATTCTGTGGCCCTTCTTGACTGTGAAATAGTTGCTTCCTTCCCCCAGTTCTTTCGTGTGGGCTGCTTTAGGATGGGCCTTGTGCTCTGAGGTGAGTAAACCAGCCCCCTTCTCTGTCCCTGAGGCCCATCTTACCTGGCACAGCTTCTGGGGAAATGTCCTCTTCTGCATTTCTGTCTATACCTTGTGGCTGAGTCCCGCCAAATGGGGCGTCCGTTTCTGATGGGGCTTGTGCGCCCTCGCTGTCCCTCAGACCCTCAGATCCTCGAGCCAGCACAGGTGAGTCCCAGGTCCCCAAGAAGCCCTCAGAGCCATGGCCTTTACCACTCAGCTCTGCCCCTGGGTTCCACCCTCCACTGGACTTGGGTCCAAATTCCTCTCTGTTTTCCTCCCATTTGGTCTAAAACAATATTACAATTACCCTTTTCCAGAATGTTCAACAGTTTCAGCTGGAGGGCAGGTACCCCCGCCCCCCCGAGTCCCCAGGACCAGCTCTGAGTGTGCTGGCCCCTGGGCGACCTCCGTCCCCACTGACACATCCTCTGTAAGGGGGTCACTTTCTGGACAAGCGACTCAACCTCCCAGGGCCTCAGGACATTTGCCTGCAGGGTCATAGGGGCAGTGTGTGTGTGGGGGTGGAGACAGAAAAATTTCTCAGGCACCACCCCCCAACTCCTGTGGAGGCCAAGTTCCCCTTCAGGCCTGGTCACTGTCTCTCCCCCAGGGCTTCCTGTTGGGGCATCCTAGGCCCCACCCCAGAGCTGGGCACTTCCCTCCCTGACACAGGGACCAGCTCCCGCTCTCCCAAAGGCGGACATGGTGCCCCTGCTGCTGCTGCCCCTGCTGTTGGGGGCTGAATGGCTAGGGAGGGGGGCAGGGCAGGTGGGGAAGGGGCGAGGGCAGCATCGGAGCCTCAGTCCTCCTACCCGAGGGTCCCGGCAGCAGTGGCAGCATCCAGGCTATGAGATCCATGTGAAGGAATCAGTGACGGTGCAGGAGGGTCTGTGTGTCCTCGTGCCCTGCTCCTTCTCCTACCCGTGGAGTCCGTGGAATTCCTCTAGTGAACTCTACACCCACTGGTACCGGGACGGGGACAACACAAACTCTGCTGCTCCTGTGGCCTCGAGCAACCGGAATAAACCAGTGAAGAGAGAGACCCGAGGCCGCTTCCTCCTCGCGGACCCCACGACCAACAACTGTTCCCTGCAAATCAGAGACGCCAGGAGGAGTGACTTAGGACGCTACGTCTTCCGAGTGGAGAGAGGAGATTCTGTGAGATATAATTACCGAGAGAAGAAACTGGTTTTGCAGGTGACAGGTACTGCAAGGGCCCCGGAGAGGACCCAGGGACATGGGACCCCGTCTTAGATCAGGAACAGGACACTGGACACTCCCTGTCCAGGCCGTGGGCCCTGGGTGGTGGGAAGGGACACAGGGCCTGGGGAGCTCAGCCCGAGGCAGGGCCGCTCTCAGGGTCCCGCTCTGAGTCCCCACCCCTGGAGCCCAGGCACCTGCCTTCCTCCCCTGCAGCCCTGACAGAGAAACCCCACATCCGTGTACGGGAGCCTCTGGAGTCCGGCCGCCCCACACAGCTGGCCTGCAGCCTGCCAGGGGCCTGTGAAGGGGGACAACGTTTCACCTTCTCCTGGTGGGGAGCCGCTCTGTACTCGCTGAACCCCCAAACCCTCCACCCCTCGGTGCTCACCTTCACCCCGAGGCCCCGGGACCATGGCACCAGCCTCACCTGTCAGGTGAAACAGGAAGGGTCCCAGTGGACCACACAGACAACCATCCGGCTGGATGTCTCCTGTGAGTGTTGGGGGGGGGGGTGGCTGGGTCATGGGGGCAGGGGAGTGGCGTGTGTGTGTGTGTGTGTGTGTGTGTGTGTGTGTGTATGTGTGTGTGTGTGCGTGCGCGGGCACTGGAGTCTGAGTTAACCAGAGAACACCCGGGCATGGATGTTCATGTAGGTTGGGAGTGTTCCCTCCCCCACTCCTTGGGGTTGGGGTGACTTCCATCTGAAGGGGTACCCTGTCTTTCTATCCCAGATGCCCCAGAGAACCTCACCATAGGCGTCTCCTTCAGAAACGACCCAGGTAGGAAAGAACCCCTCCTCTCTGGGCTGGGACCTGTCCTGGGGCCCTGGTTGGGCAGAGGGGGGAGCAGGAGGTTGAATGGGATGAGACATGGGAAGGGCAGGGATGAAAGTCATCACCCGAGTCCCTCACCTCTGGTGGGTGGGTCCCTGCATCTGTGATACACACACACACACACACACACACACACACACACACACACACACATCTCTCTCTCTCTCTCTCTCTCTCTCTCTCTCTCTCTCTCTCTCTCTCTCTCTCCCATTCTCCCCGAAGCCTTTAAGAATCTGCAAACCACATCCCTTTCCATTCTGGAGGGAGAGGCCCTGAGGCTGCGCTGTGAGGCTGACAGCAACCCCCCTGCCGAGCTGAGCTGGTTCCGGGGGTCCCCAGGCCTGGACGCCACCCCCCTCTCCAGCACCGCGATCCTGGAGCTGCCTCGCGTGGGGCCTGCACAGGAAGGAGAGTTCACCTGCCAAGCTCGGCACCGGCTGGGCTCCCACAGCATCTCTCTCAGCCTCTCCGTGGGCTGTGAGTGGGGAGACCCCGGGGGACAGCACAGCTGGGTTCTGGGGAGATTAGAGGCACCGCTGACCCTTCTCCTCACTCCCCACAGACCCCCCGCAGCTGCTGGGACCCTCCTGCTCCTGGGAGGACCAGGGTCTGCACTGCAGCTGCTCCTCCAGGGCCCAGCCGGCCCCCTCCCTGCGCTGGCGGCTGGGGGCGGGGCTGCTGGAGGGGAACCATGGCAACGAGTCCCACGCTGTCACCTCCAGCTCAGAGGGGCCCTGGACCAACAGCTCCCTGAGCCTCAAGGAGGGGCTCAGCCCTGACCTCAGACTCAGCTGCGAGGCCCGGAATGTGCACGGGGCCCAGAGCGTCTCTGTCCTGCTGCTGCCAGGTCAGGGCCTGCTGGGGGCAGAGGCCACGGAGGAAGGAGTGGGTCAGAGAGGGTGGGGCTGGGGGTGGGGGCTGCGCGGGGACAGGGAGGATTGCTAAGACATGGCCCTCCATCTCTTGTCCCCCCCACCCGAAAAAAAATATTTTGATTGATTTCAGAAAAGGAGAGGGAGAGAGAGACAGAAACATCAATGAGGAGAATCATTGCTCGGCTGCCTCCCGCTCGCCCCCTACAGGGAGGAGATGGACCCACAACCTGGGCGTGTGCCCTTGACCAGGGATGGAACCGGGATCTCCTGGTTCACAGGTGGATGCTCATCCGCTGAGCTCAGTTGGGCTCTGGCTGAACAGAACCGACAGCGGGTGCTGGGAGGAGGGGGAAGAGGAGAGACCGAGGCCCGGGCGTGGGTGTCTCACCTCCCTCTCCTCTGCAGGGAAGGCCGTGCCCCAGGCGGGAGCGGTTCCTGCGGCTCTCGGAGGTGCTGGTGCCATGGCCCTGCTGTCCCTGTGCGTGTGTCTCATCTTCTTTTGCAGGTGAGCCTCTGGGGCAGGGAGCCGGGGCCTAGGGGTGTGAAAGAGGTCACAGAATTTCACCCACACAAAGCTTATTCAGAGGCGAGGCTGGGGTGGGTGGCGGGCGTGGGGGTAATAGCTTTATTGAGGTAAAACTCCGACGTATTTAAAGTGTCCGATTCAATGGCTTTTAGTTCAGTCACACAGCTGTGCACCCATCACCACGGTCAAGTTTAAAACCTTATTTGTTTGAAAAAAAGAAAAGAGAGAGAGAGAAACTCCACATCCCTGTATTGTCCTCATGCCTCCATCCTCCCCCAGCCCCAGGCAACCAGCATGTCCTGTTTCTCTAGATTTGCCCATTCGGACATTTCATAGAAATGCCATGATATAATGCATGTTTACCGTGACCGACTTCTTTCCTGTAGCCTGAGATTTTCAAGGTTCATCTGTCAGCACTGCATTGCTTCTTATTTACAAACTAGAGGCTTGGTGCACACCATCTGTGCACTGGGGGTGGGTGGGGGTTCCCTCAGCCCAGACTGCACCCTCTCGCAGTCTGGGATGTCTCAGGGGATGTCCGACTGCTGCAGAGGTGAGAAAGGCTCTAGCAGAGAGGTGCTGACCACCAGAGGACAGCTCCTGCGTTGAGTGTCTGCCCCCTGATGGTCAGTGTGTGTCATAGTGACCAGTCGTTCTGCTGTTGGTGGATTTGCATTTTAGCCTTTTATTATATAGGATATATTCCATGGTTTGGATGGGGCACATTGGATTGGTCCGTTCCTTCATTGACGGACATTGGGTTGCTTGGACGTTGTGGCTGCCATGAATCACACTGATGATGGCTTGTGCACAGTGTCTGCGTGTGAGAGGGACCTCGGTGATGAACATCAGTCCTGGCCAAACCCCTGGGCATCCAGGGGGACGGGGTCCTCACCTGCATGTCAGGAAGGTCCGAGTCTGGCCTCAGGGCCTGGAAGCCTCCGTTGTCCATCAGGGAGTGGGGGCAGCTGCCCATCTGTGCCTGAGCCATTCTGGTGCTGACTTCTCCCCTTAGAGTGAAAGCCCGCAGGAGGCAAGCAGCCGGGAGACCAAAGGTCACGAATGATGAAGAGCCTGTCATGGGCACAGTCACCTGGGTGAGTGACGGGGGTGTCTTCTCATGCCGTGTAGGGGGGCTGGGCATGTCCATTAAGGAGTCCACACTGAGCTCCCCTGTGGTCAGCTGGACAGGCAGCTGGGTGTTGGCTCCCCCTTCATTTCCTCGAACCCATGGTCAGCCTCCTGCCCCAGGCACACTGACCACTGAGCCCATCTCACCTCTCTGACAGGCACAGGCCGCCAGAACCAGCTCCCCCAAACTATGACTTCCTTCCCATTGTGGGCATGTGACTTCACCTCCCTTTACCGCAGCTTCTCTATCTGTAAATGGGGATAATGAGAGCACCATGCTTACTGGCTTTCTGAGGGAATGGAATATGATCAGTAGGCCCTTGATATGTCTAGTCAACATCTGCAGTAGTCTTAAAAAATAAAAAAAAATAAAAAGAAAAGAACAGCAGGCTTGAGCAGGAAGGAGGATGGTCTTGGAGATGAAAGGCCACCATTCTCCTAGGCCGCGGCACCTGAATGAGTCTCTTTCTTTTTGCACCAAAAGAACAAACCCCCAAAAACAAACAAAAGAAAATTTTTTAAATGAATGAGCAAATAGTGGAGTCTATGAGAAGTGTCTGTGCAATAAGAAGATGAAGGAAAAAACTGTCCCCTCCAATCAGCCCCACTTTTCTCTGGGACCATGTCTGCCTCATGCCTCTCAGACGCCCTTCTCTCCCCTTCACTCAGGGTTCCCAGGAAAACCTCCCGCCGGATGCGCCCCCAGACCAAGCGCCACCTGCGGAGAAGGGCCCTCTGTCGGGGGAGCCGCAGGAGCTCTACTATGCCAACCTCACCTTTGAGGGGCTGAAGCCACGGGAGCCCCGGGACCAGGAGGCCACCAGCACCCACGAGTACTCAGTGGTCAAGCGCAGAGGCCAGTGAGGACTCACTCAGAGCTCGGTGCTGGCCAGAGGCATCACAGCCCCTGGGGGAGGCTGGTGGGGGGGAGCGAAGGCCAGGACTCATTGCTGAAGCGTGAGGAGACCTTGGGGCCCGATCACCATTAACGGCTGGATGAGCAGCCCCAGGCAGAGCAGGAAGAAGACAGGCGATGGGGTTTGAGAGACGGGATGGGCCGGCTCTCACGTCCACCTGCCCCTGTGCTGCAGGTGAGCTGCTCCGTGACGCCGTCTCTCCCCCTCCCGCGCCCTCCAGAACAGCTCTTCCTGGCTCCTGGCACATGGTCTAAGTTCTGGATGTCCTAATAAATCCCGTCTTCTCATCGTTCTCTGGGTGGCTGTCTCCCGGATCGCACCCCGTCTGAAGCGCAATGACAAATTACACAGACTACAGTGTAGACCCTGGGTAGGACTCTCCTCCTCCGGGCACCGTTACTGTGGCCTGTAGCGGGTGGGTCACTGCCATCCCATCAAGGACTGAGGGAATTCACAACCCAGGTTCTGGCCCTATTGCGTCTCATCTATTTTCAGTCCTAACCACAAGAGGGCGATGTTTATGGGGCCTCTCCTCCTTGGCAAAACCTCGTTTCTGACCCCATGAGATGATTCCTCTTCTTCTTCCACATATTTATTGATTTCAGACAGGAAGGGAAAGGGAGAGAGAGAGAGAGAAATATCGATGATGAGAGTGAATCATTGATTGGCTGCCTCCTGCACGCCCCCTACCGGGGACTGAGACCGTAACCTGGGCATGTGCCCTTGATGAGTATCAAACCCAGGACCCTTCAGTCTGCAATCCGACGCTCTATCCGCTGAGCCAAACCGGCTGGGGCCCCATGACATTCTTGAATGTTCTACTTAGCTTCTCCGTGGCTGCTCAGTGTCAACAGTCTATTTGAAGAAAAAGTGGCTCCAAATACTTCTCATTGCTGTTGACTTCCTGCTTCTTCCCTCTTCACTGTGCAAACTTTCTTTTTGTTGACTCCAAACATTAAAAAAAATTTTAATCCAGCTTTCCTAGTTTGTTTGTTTTTTGTTTTTCTCCTTGGCCTGGCTTGCTCTGCTCTTAAGGACAACTGTCTCCATGCTGTGGTCCACTAAGGCCACAGGATCCTTCCCCCAATCTCAATATTTAACCTTTATGTAGAATAAATTAAAACTTAGAACTTATTTGTGTGACCTACCAGCTCCAAATACAGTATCTTAACCCAACTTCTGATACTTCATTTCTTCATTTGAGCTGACGAAGTGGGCTCGGCCCAGTGCCAGGCACAGAAAAGGCTCACCTTTTGATTATGTTTTGAGTTGTCCTGAGCTCCGTGACAGTACAAGGAAGGGTTTAAAAGCAAAATAATGGGCTGGAAGTAAGGGAAGGGCAGGAGTCTGACAGGTTTTCTGGAGGGGGTGAGAGTAGAGTCAGCCCTCAGGGGCAAGGGGCCCAGTGACCTCTCAGAAATGCATTGTGTCTCTGAAGCCGTCTCCACTTCCCTAGAATGAGGGAGGTTCCAGGGGGAGATTGAGGAGGAGTTTGGCTGCACCTCTGTCCTGTAGGACAGAATGTCACCAGCCTCACTCCCAGCCTTACCTCCACATGAGACCAGGCAAGGCTCGGCCTCCAGGGGGCGATCCGTAGGCATGGGGAGCTCCTGGCCCGAGGGTTGGCGCTGTCCGAGGTCCTGGAGCACACCTGGGCTCAGCTCTGCCAAGGACCCCAACTCACAAGGCCCAGGTCCCCAGCCTTAGGCCAGCAGGGCTCCTAACCCCGAGGGGCTTTGGAAAGGGTGGGTTCCTCTTGGGAAGGAAAAGTCAGGAGCAGGGGCGGGAGTGGGCTGGGGTCATCTCTGTGCCTTTCCTCTCACCCCTCTGGTTGCCTTATTCTTTTGAACTTGTGCCAGCAAAATGCTGAGATTCCACATAGCATTTGCCACTGAAATGTCCCCAAAAGAGGGCGTTCCCCAATGAATTGCTACATGTCTTAGGGGATCTACCAAGCTTGTCAGGCCACCACTAGGAATTAAAATCTCAGGGTGACATACAGAGAGGGTAGTTTTGGGGAAGGTTAGGCCAGTTAAGGAGAAGCAGGGGCCTGGGGAGGAAGCTGGACATGAAGAGGAAAAATGGGCCCTAGATCATTTTGCTCAGTAGATAGAGTGTCGGCCTGCAGACCGAAGGGCCCCAGGTCTGATTCCAGTCAAGGGCATGTGTCTGGGGTGCAGGCTCAATCCCCAGTTGGGGGTGTACAAGAGGCAGCCAATAGATGCTTCCCTCTCATCATTGATGTTTCTGTCTCTCTTTCTCCCTGTCCCTTCCTCTCTGAAATCAATAAAAATATATTTAAAAAAAGAGGAAGAATGGACAGACACCGGTAATA